>CAMZMU010000104.1:15795605-16395605 GCA_947311845.1 Poa pratensis
AGAGGGGCTTTCGAGTGTGTAACTTGATCGCATCTTTGTGGAGAGCTCAAACCTTTGCATTCTTAGCATTTCATCTTTCTTGGTTCTTATTTGGCTTTTATCCATGTGAGAATTTATAGTTGTGTTCATCTCCATATCAAGCTCTAGTTCATCAAAAAACGGATGTCAATATCAATATCTTTAGTGTGTTTGATGTTGGAGGTTTTACTGATTGTCTTTTCTAGAGAGGTCAAACTCTCCTCTGTGGTCTCCTCCTCAAATGATGGACTATGATGTGTAGATGCATGATCATGTAGAGCTTGTGATTATCTTCGAAACAAGCTCAAGATCATAGAAAATGGAGTTCGAATGAAAAACTTTGTGTTTCGGGTTTGGAAATATTATCGTTTATCCTTGAGGAAAGTTCCACACCTTCCATGTGTGGTGACTTACTCTATTTATGGTTCTTAATTTCCAACAAAATTGGTTTCATCCCATTTGATTTTCCTTGCAATAGTTATGCTTGTTCTGCTGTGTTCTGTCAGTTTGCAAACCGGAATATTGGGCCGGGACTATTTGAGTCAGGGTCGGATATTCCGGGTGCTGGATTTTCTGCTAAGAACTTGGTGCGAGCCTCAGAAAAAACCGGAATATTGGGCTGGACCTTTTGGGTCTGGGCCGGATATTCCGGTCCCTGTGGATTTTTCGGCTAAGGACCAGCTTCCAGCCAGTTTTGCGAGTCTCTGGAAAAACCGGACCTTTGGCCCGGACCTTTTGTTTCTTGGGCCGGATATCCGGTGGCGGACCTTTTGTTCTGGCCGGATATTCCGGCCCCAGTTTCCTGCACGGCTATTTTTCGTGGGGACCTATAAAGGCCCCCTTCTTCCCCAAGTGACCAGAGCTTCCAAGCACGAAATTCCCCATTGTTTGACCTGATTTCTCTCTATTCCTCCATGATTCTTGCCTCAAATTAGAGGGGAAGAGAGGGAGATCTAGATCCACATTTTCACCAATCCATCTCTCTCTCGAAGTGAGGGGAACCCTTTGGATCTAGATCTTGGAGTTCCATTTGTTGAGTGTTCTTCTTTGTTCTTTCTCTTTTCTCCCCCCCCCCCCCCCCACACACAAGCATTAGTTGCTTTTGCTGGGATTGTGAGTGAAGGACTTGAGCACTTCTTGTGTTCTTGCCTTTGTTTGTGCATTCAGTTTGTGCTCTCCACGGAAGTGAAAGTTCGTGAGCTTGTTACTCTTGGGTCGTTGGACCGCTAAACGGTGTTCTTGTGACCTTTTGTGGTCAAAGCCTTCTGTGGCTTGTTGGGGACCTTTTGTGGTCACTTGGGAGTTCCCAATCCTTTTGTGGGTTGTGCCTTGATGACTCCCAAGTGCAGGAGATCAATTGTAGTACCTTTCAATTAGAAAAGGTTGTCGAACCCACGAGGAGCTGAAGGTATTGGTTAGCAAGATTGATAAATAAAACAATAAAAGATGCAAGTGTTTTTGGTATTTTTGGTTGTATAGTTGCAATGCAGAAAATAAACAGTAGCAAGTCAAAGCTCTCAAGAGAGAAAGCCCAATCCTCTTATGTGCAAGAGGACAAGCTCAAGTGATGTGTAACTTATATGTGGAAAACGTTCCCGAGGGCGGCATGGATATTGCTAGGCATAGAGATTTATTAAACAACACGTTGAATATCTTGTCAAGTTTTAATCTTCTTTGGACGGAGCCATTATTAGGTATAGCTAAATAAATAAACTACAACCCCTTATGATGGATCATGTGGCCAAGTAAATGACTGCACAAGAATTATTAAGACATAAAGTCCCACCATAGCATTACACTCTAAGGTCCCCGATACTAATACCCTCATAATATAACTTCATGATTCGGTCCCAGGTTTACATGTCCTCCCAAGTCTCCCTCAATTCATTATACTACGGTTTCTCCTATGAGCCCATATAGGTGAAGTGTTGTGCAGTCGACGTTCGCACAACACCATCATAGAATCACATAAAAGATAAACTCTTGACAAAATACCAACACATGTTATATATAAATCATTGCCAATTCATCCTATGCCCTCAGGAACATATGGGAACTACTCACAACGTGCAAACATGATAATATTCAGTGGCATAAGTGGTACAACACAATCTGAAAATATAACTTCACCACCAAATAATGACAAGTACTCAATCACAAACATGAATAGTAGCACAAGACAAGTATCTAGGGTATAGCAACTCTCAAACTACGAGGGGACGGAGTGGATCACGGAGATGATGATGGAGATGGTGCTGGTCTTGGTGATGGTGATGATGTAGAGGCCTCCTCCCACGCCAAGGAGGAGAGGTGATGACGATGACGATGATTTCCCCCTTCTCCGGAGCTCCGGAGCAGCAGGATCTGATCCCCCTCGGAGGGAATCAGGAGTTTCGCCGCCGCCGCGGCCTCGGATGGTTTCGGGAAAATTAGGGCGTGACTTTTCGGGGAGGACGAAGGCGTCGATAAAAAGCCCCAGGCGAGGAGGTGCCCGAGGCGCCGTTTAGTGGGTCCCACGCGGCCCAAGATTCTGGCCGCGTGGGCCCACCTCTTTTGGGCCTCGTGGCTCTCCTCTCTTCGGTCTTCTTCCCTCTGCCTTTCTCTCGACGAAAAACCAGCTGTGTAATTTTCCTTTTATTATTTGGGTCCCTGTAGCTCCTGAAACATTAAAAACAAGAAAAAGGAGGTTTTCTGCCTCCCAGAAATTAAATACCAAAAATAGGGACTTTGTAAGAAAGTCCCATAAATCATCTAAAACATGTAAAAAAATGATATAACAATGCAAATAACATTCTAATATGATACTAAAAGTTGTATAAATGATGATACAAAATGCACGTATCAACTCCCCCAAGCTTAAACCTTTACTCGTCCTCGAGTAAGTAAGGACATAGATCATTACATGCATCAATGGACTTATGGTTGATAAATAAATACGAGCATTGTATCATCATCATATTCAGTTGCAATGTAAGATTAATGAACTAAAACTCATACACATGAGGGCAACATAAGTAGAAGCTCTAGCAATCACCCCTTACTTTT
Source organism: Poa pratensis (assembly GCA_947311845.1). Classification (NCBI taxonomy): domain Eukaryota; kingdom Viridiplantae; phylum Streptophyta; class Magnoliopsida; order Poales; family Poaceae; genus Poa; species Poa pratensis. The sequence goes on from CAMZMU010000104.1 coordinate 15,798,669, forward strand.
GAAAGCAAATAACCATTGTATGTTGGACAATTGAATCATACTATTTTTCACATGCTTTTGCTCTTTATGGAAGCATCATAATATTTTATACTTTGCTGAAATTTAAAGACAAGATAAACTCTTATTAGATAACAAGTTCAAAGAAGACAAATGAAAAGACAGATATAAAATTGTTTGCACCCTTGCTTCACTAGTAACTAGTGCAAACTTTAGTCATGGATATCTCAATCAAGTTCCTATGCTCTAAACAACCTTTATCTCACACTTTCCATGGCTAACTGAATTTTCAGGTGCCTTCCTTTTCATTCACTTTCCAAGAGCATAAGTATTGAAATATCCATGATCATTAATTTGCTCAAAAGATACTAGATTCTAACAAGAGTGTTTCATATCCTTTTCATTAACTCTTCCTAACTTTTTATCCTACAAGACTATATCTCAACCTTAAACTATTAATTTTCAAGTCATATTGACTCATTCTCTTTACTCATTTTATAATGGGGTGATTCTACAATTGTCCAACACACTCAAGTTAATTAAGTTCAAGGCAAGATGTGACTGAAACTTCTAAATATGCCACGCTCATTTGCATGAGTGTTACCCATAAATCTCCAAACAAGAGAATCATGGATGACACCATACTTTAATATTCATTGATAAACCACAAGATAGAGATACATGATAATGCTCCATGAGCTCACACACGCCTAAGAGATATTGATAACTAAACGATAAAAGCAAAACACACCATGACTAGATAGATATGATAAACTAGTAGAGATAAAGACTAGTGGAACTCCCCCAAGCTTGACGTCTTGCTAGAACCACTTCTGCTCTTTCTTCTTGTCTTCATAATAATTATCTTCAAGTTTTCCAACAATGCTCATCATAAGGTTGTAGGCTTTTTCAAACTCCCTTGCAGCTTCTCCCAGTTTTTCCATGAGATTCTTCTCCACCGTCTCCTTGCAAGGCTTCCACTCCGGGCTTGGTACTTTAACATTAGGGATCTTACGATCCCATTCACCAGGATAGTTCTCTTGGGCGGCACGCCGAATTCCCTGTCAATAAGAGTAGAAACCACGTTTTTGCTAGCAAGTGCGTGCCTAGGAGCTTTCCCTCCGTGCTTATGCGCGCCGTCCCTCTTGTTTCCAAGAGATTGGTTCACCCTCACACCAGCAACAGTGATGGGAGAAGGTGGTGCTGTCGCGAGAGGTGCAACGTCGGAAGGGCTCGTAGTCTTTCTCTTCAGCTTCTTTTTCCATCTCCTCCTTGTCGGGCTTGTTATCTTCATCGTCGGAGTAGTCCTTCCTCTTCCTATTCCTCCTCCATATGGACGTGGGGCTGTTGCCCTCGAGTTCATCATCATCGTCGTCCATGGAGGAGCATTGGTAGGAGTCTCCCGAAGACATAGTTAAAAACCTGACAGGCAGAAACAGCAAAAGAAAGAATCGCTCGAAACTCTCGGTGCGAGATTAGATCGGCAGAAAGGGGTATATATTGACGGTTTTTAGGACAAGACGAAGCGTCGGAGTCGAAAACGAGACGAAAAGGGACTCCGAGGAGGGAAAGGAGTGGTCCCACGCGGCCAAGATTCTGGCCGCGTGGGACCCCTTGTTTCCTTCCTCGGGTCTCCGCTTCGTCCAGTTTTCTTGTCCCACACGTTAATTTCCATAAAAAATGACTTCCGTAAAATATTACGCAATTCCGAGAAACTTTCCAACACTAAAGTTACCTTTTATTGATTTAGGGTTTCTGAAACTGCACGACCTCTCTCAATTACCTCCTCCGGTGTTTGTAAATTCAATTTCCACCATTCCGACGAAGCTCTTTCCTGCAATATAATGTTTAAGGCGTTGTCCATTGACTACATGAGGTTTACCTTTCATATCACCGTGAAGACGGATAGCTCCTGAACGGTACACCTCCTGTATCACTAATGGTCCCTGCCACTTTGAAGCTAACTTTCCTGCAGAAAACTTGAAACGAGAATTGTACAATAAAACTTGATCACCTACTTTGAATTCTTTTCTCTTAATTTTCTTGTCATGCCAAATTTTAACTTTCTCTTTAAACATTCTAGCACTTTCATAAGCTTCGTTTCTCCATTCATCAAGTAGGTTTAAATCAAGAATTCTCTTCTCTCCAGCAGTTTAAAATCAAAGTTCAATTGTTTAATAGCCCATCTAGCATTATGTTCTAATTCAACAGGTAAATGACAAGCTTTTCCATAAACCATTTATAAGGAGACATTCCCATAGGATTTTTAAAAGCAGTTCTATAAGCCCATAATGCATCATTAATTTTAGTTGGCCAATCAGATCTAGACTTATTCACTGTCTTCCAAAATGAGTTTAATTTCCCTATTACTTAATTCAACTTGTCCACTTGTTTGAGGGATAGGAGATGCAATTCTATGGTTAACATCATATTTTGCCAATGTTTTTCTAAGAATACCATGCAAGAAATGAGAACCACCATCAGTAATTAAAAACCTAGGAACACCAAACCTGGGGAAAATGATGTCCTTGAGCATCTCATTGCTGTGGCATGATCTGCACTTTGGTTGGAATTGCTTCCACCCACTTTGTAACATAATCCACTGCAACCAAAATATGAGTATGCTTTGTCTTTGATCTGGGAAAGGCCCATAAAGTCAAAACCCCAACATCAAATGGCTCAAGTGGCAAAGAATAATTCATAGGCATTTCATTTCTCCTACCAATATTTCCTACTCTTTGACATTTATCACAAGATTTAACATATTCAGCACAATCCTTAAATAAAGTAGGCCAATAGAAACCAGATTGTAATACCTTTGCACCTGTACGATCTCCTGCATGATGCCCTCCATAGGACTGTCATGACAATCTCTTATAATAGCCTGTTGTTCATGCTCAGGTACACAACGTCTAATAATACCATCCACACTTTTCTTATAAAGGAAAGGATCATCCCAAAAATAATGTCTAAGATCATAAAAGAATTTCTTTCTTTGTTGAAAGTGAAGTGTGGAGGTAAACTTACCAACAATAAAATTTGCATAGTTGGCAAACCATGGATGCAACTTTAGCACTAGAAACATTAACAATTGCAAGTTGTTCATTAACAAAGCTATCATTAATAGGAATAGGATCATCAGGTATATTTTCCATTCTAGAAAGATGATCAGCTACTTGATTATCTTCCCCTTTCCTATCAACAATGTGTAAATCAAATTCTTGCAATAGAAGTACCCATCTTATTAATCTAGGCTTAGCATCTTTCTTATGCATTAAGTATTTAATGCAGAATGATCAGTATGCAATGTGACTTTCGAATCAGTAATATAAGGTCTAAACTTGTCACAAGCAAATAGCACTGCTAAAAATTCTTTTTCAGTTGTGCATAATTCCTTTGAGCAGCATCAAGTGTTCTACTAGCATAATAAATACATTCAGTTTCTTATCAACACGTTGGCCCAAAACAGCCCCAACTGCATAATCACTAGCATCACACATAATTTCAAAAGGCAATTTCCAATCAGGAGGTTGAATAATAGGAGCACTTATTAAAGCATTCTTCAAAATATTAAAGGACTCAATGCAATCATCATTAAAAGAGAAAGGAACATCCTTTTGCAAAAGATTGGTTAGGGTTTTGATATTTTGGAGAAATCTTTAATAAACCTACGGTAAAAACCTGCATGCCCAAGAAAACTTCTTATACCTTTGATGTCCCTTGGGTATGGCAGCTTTTCAATAGCTTCTATCTTTGCTGGGTCAACTTCTATTCCTTTCCAGAAATCTTATGCCCAAGAACAATACCTTCAGTAACCATGAAGTGACACTTCTCCCAGTTAAAACTAAGTGTTGGTCTTCACAACGCTGCAAAACTTTGTTAAGGTTGAACAAGCAATTATCGAAGGAAGTACCATACACAGAAAAATCATCCATAAAACTTCCATTATCTTTTCAATATAATCAGCAAATATAGCATTCATGCATCTTTGAAAAGTAGCAGGAGCATTACATAACCGAATGGCATTCTCCTATAAGCAAATGTACCATATGGGCAAGTAAAAGTGGTCTTTTCTTGATCATCCTTATGGACAGGAATTTGTGAGAAACCTGAATAACCATCTAAATAGCAAAAGTGAGAGTGTTTAGATAACCTTTCTAACATTTGATCAATAAATGGCAATGGGTAATGATCTTTACGAGTTGCTTTATTTAACTTCCTGAAATCAATACACATCCTATAACCAACAACAGTACGTTGAGCCACAAGTTCATCCTCATCATTTGGAACAACAGTCATTCCACCCTTTTTAGGAACACAATGAACAGGACTAACCCACTTACTATCAGCTATGGGATAAATGATACCAGCTTCAATAAGTCTTATTACCTCTTTCCTTACCACTTCTTCATTTTTGGATGGAGACGGCGTTGATAATCAACAACAGGTTTTGCATCCTCTTCCAAATTAATTTTATGCATACATAGAGCTGGGCTTATACCTTTAAGATCATCAAGAGAGTATCCAATGGCTGGTCGGTGAGCTTTAAGCACATCAAGTAATTTCTCTTCTTCTTCAGCTGAAAGGTTAGCACTAATAATGACAGGATATATGCTCTTCTCATCCAAATATGCATATTTCAGATTTGTAGGCAAAGGTTTAATTCAAAGCTAGGATCCCCTTTAGGTGGTGGTAGCACTCCTAAATTATCAGGTGGGATATGCAATTGTAATTGTGGTGGTTGTTGCCATAATATTTGTTCTAAAGCATCTTTTCCTCATCATTAAATGGTTCATCTTGATTAAGCATATAACGTTCTACAACATCTGTTGAAGCTACAGCTATATGTGCAAGAGTTTCAATTATATCTTCAGAAATTGGCTCTTTCACAACATGTTTATCAGCAAATTTGGAAAAGTTGAACTCAAGTTTTTCACCAGCACATTTAATAAACACTTTCTCTTTAGGCAAATTAATTTCAGCACCAACAGTGTTTAAGAAAGGTCTACCAAAAATGATAGGACAAAATGAATCTTGAGGACAACCAAGCACAATAAAATCAGCAGGATATTTTATTTTGCCAACCAATACTTCAACATCTCTAACAATTCCAAATGGACTAATATAATCTTTATTAGCAAGTTGAATTGTCATACCTGTCTCTTCCATAATGATAGGATCAATATCAGGCTTGATTTCAAGATAAAGAGAATATGGAATGACACTAATACTTGCTCCAATATCACATAGACCATGATAACTTGAAGTCCCAATAGAGCATGATATAACAGGTTTACCAACTTTGGCCGAATTACCTTTGATGACTTAGTAGCATCTTCACATAAATAAACATCAACAGGGTCTTCTTCATTTAATTGCTTGATAATAGAAATTTGACTGTTGACTTCCACCTGTTCATAAGGCTGAGAACTCTTCTTTACTCTTGTTAGTAACAGCAATAAGTAAATTCTCCTTAACTTGGTTTGGATATGGAGGTGGTTCAACATACTCCTCAATTGTCACAGATGACACTGGTTCTGCTGTTTAATAACTTTAGGAACAACAATAGATTGTTTAACAGGTTCAACATAAACTTCAAACCACTTTGAGGAACACAGATATGCTCAGCAAAACCTTTAGCTATCTCAATTATAACATAAGGATCAAGATTAAAAGTATCACTCAGATTTTTAAACAACATAGAAGTAGAGAAGTTCTCTACACATGAATATCCATAATCAAAATAGGCTCATTACCTTTATCAAGATCCCAATGACTAGTATTTTCAGAAATAGTCTCCAATAAATTCCATGCTTCTTCTTCAGTATTATTAGTAAAACTTCCACCAGATGAATTATCCAGAATTCCTTGTGCTTCACGGTAGCCTCACATAAAAGTTTATCAATATAAGTTTCCTTGTAAGATCATGACAAGGATTCTTGCGAAGGAGTTCCTTTAACCTCCCCCAAGCTTGAGTAATACTCTCTCCCAGATGTGGCCAGAAATTAAATATAGCAGCGGTTCTCATAAGCTTCTTTAGGAGTAAAATATTTAAGAAAGAAAACCTTCCTCAAGATATTCCATTCAATAGCAACCTCTTCATCAAGAGACCTGTACCAATCACGAGCATTACCAGATAAAGACAAATATAATAACTTCCTTTTTACCTGATCTTCAGAAATACCAGGAAGTCTAAATAAACCACATATGTCTTCAATTAACTCCATGTGTTCACGTGCAGACTTAGTTCCATCACCTGTAAATGGATTTTTCATAACTCTTTTAACATGACCAATGGGAATTTTAAATCCCACTTTAGGTATCTCAGACACAGTAGTTTCAACCACTTTAGGAGTAGTGGCATAAGCACTTTCATATAGAGCAAGATGCAGCGAGGAACGATTCATAAATGCCATAGTAACAATGAGATAAAACAGCTTTCAAGTTTCCTTACCAAACTTCTTACCAATAGCGCTACGCTCCCCGGCAACGGCGCCAGAAAAGTATCTTGATGACTCCCAAGTGCAGGAGATCAATTGTAGTACCTTTCAATTAGAAAAGGTTGTCGAACCCACGAGGAGCTGAAGGTATTGGTTAGTAAGATTGATAAATAAAACAATAAAAGATGCAAGTGTTTTTGGTATTTTTGGTTGTATAGTTGCAATGCAGAAAATAAAAGTAGCAAGTAAAGCTCTCAAAGAGAGAAAGCCCAATCCTCTTATGTGCAAGAGGACAAGCTCAAGTGATGTGTAACTTATATGTGGAAAACGTTCCCGAGGGCGGCATGGATATTGCTAGGCATAGAGATTTATTAAACAACACGTTGAATATCTTGTCAAGTTTTAATCTTCTTTGGACGGAGCCATTATTAGGTATAGCTAAATAAATAAACTACAACCCCTTATGATGGATCATGTGGCCAAGTAAATGACTGCACAAGAATTATTAAGACATAAAGTCCCACCATAGCATTACACTCTAAGGTCCCCGATACTAATACCCTCATAATATAACTTCATGATTCGGTCCAGGTTTACATGTCCTCCCAAGTCTCCCTCAATTCATTATACTACGGTGTTCTCCTATGAGCCCATATAGGTGAAGTGTTGTGCAGTCGACGTTCGCACAACACCATCATAGAATCACATAAAAGATAAACTCTTGACAAAATACCAACACATGTTATATAAATCATTGCCAATTCATCCTATGCCCTCAGGAACATACGGGAACTACTCACAACGTGCAAACATGATAATATTCAGTGGCATAAGTGGTACAACACAATCTGAAAATAACTTCACCACCAAATAATGACAAGTACTCAATCACAAACATGAATAGTAGCACAAGACAAGTATCTAGGGTATAGCAACTCTCAAACTACGAGGGGAACGGAGTGGATCACGGAGATGATGATGGAGATGGTGCTGGTCTTGGTGATGGTGATGATGTAGAGGCCTCCTCCCACGCCAAGGAGGAGAGGTGATGACGATGACGATGATTTCCCCTTCTCCGGAGCTCCGGAGCAGCAGGATCTGATCCCCCTCGGAGGGAATCAGGAGTTTCGCCGCCGCCGCGGCCTCGGATGGTTGGAAAATTAGGGCGTACTTTTCGGGGAGGACGAAGGCGTCGATAAAAAGCCCCAGGCGAGGAGGTGCCCGAGGCCTTAGTGGGTCCCACGCGGCCAAGATTCTGGCCGCGTGGCCCACCCTTTTGGGCCTCGTGGCTCTCCTCTCTTCGGTCTTCTTCCCTCTGCCTTTCTCGACGAAAAACCAGCTGTGTAATTTTCCTTTTATTATTTGGGTCCTGTAGCTCCTGAAACATTAAAAACAAGAAAAAGGAGGTTTTCTGCCTCCCAGAAATTAAATACCAAAAATAGGACTTTGTATGAAAGTCCCATAAATCATCTAAAACATGTAAAAATAATGATATAACAATGCAAATAACATTCTAATATGATACTAAAAGTTGTATAAATGATGATACAAAATGCACGTATGATGGCCCTTCACGTAGTTACCTGCGTGAAAAGTAAATGGGTTAGGTTGAGACTCCAAGTGCAGAGTGTGTAGTAAGTGGAAGACGTGTTTTCCCACGAGGGGTGACTCGAGGGTTTAATATCGAACTCTCGGGGAATCAGTAGTGAAGATTTATCTTTCCTATCCTTCTTTTGGTTACCTACAAAACAAAGTAAATGTTTTGGTCCTCAACCTCACCTAGTGGTTGTCAAGCACAAGGTGTGAGAATGATATCAAGATAATATGCAATGCAAACAAGAAATAAATATGCAATGGTGGTAAATAAATATGCAAGGATGGTGGTAGCAATGATAATGATATTTTTGGGTTTTTTATGATGAATGCAAGATGTAAAAGTGTTTTTGTATTTTCGGATTTTTAAATGGCAGAAAATGGAAAAGTGGTAAAAGTGGTTGGAAAGGTGTTTCTTATGATTAAAAATGGACCGGGGTTCATGGTTTCACAAATGCACTCTCTCTTTAATAAAGTGGTAGACAATGGAACACTAGAGTTGACATATGAGATTGCAACACAAAGTTTAATGACAAGTTATAATTATATGGGCATCACGTCCTAACATAGAGACCTTTTGGTTATTAGTCTCTCTTATACTCCACCAAGATGCGAACTAAATCATAACACCTCAGTAATTAAGATAACTCAGAGTATAGCAATAAGTATCATGACATGAAGTTAAAATAAGAACATGCTAGATCTAGTCATGGAGGAAGTGGCAATGGTCACACCCACACCTCCGGTAGCATGGTATTTCTTTTTATCCCTAGTGAGGCAACAAAGTAAGGTAAAAACCCAAGTGGATCGCAGAACTTTCTCTCACGTTCACTGCACTAGCCACCCCCCGTTACTCCAACTAATGCACACGTTCCCCCTCACACGCTCTCATAAACATGCTTGATCATGACAAGTAAATAAGAACGGGGTACATAATATGCATCTACTTTCATAACTGAAACAAAACCATTGCAATCTCAAACATATATTAACTCATAAAAAGATCCACCACAAAGGTATTACATAGATGACCGTAATCATGTTCAGCAGCTCATACGGTACTAATTAGTGAAGCTCAAGAGAGAGAGATACATAAGTTACTTCCACAAACCCATAGTCCAGAGGTGGACTACTCCCTCTTCATCATGGAGACGGTGGAGAAGTCGTTGGAGAAGATGGAGACCACGCCGGCAGCGCCCCGCCGGAGTTTTCCCCCTCCAATCTGCAGCTCCAGGTCTCTGTTTCGGTGTTTCTGTGTTTCTGCGGCGCTCCTTCCAGAGAACGTCGGGGCTATTTTTATAGGCGTTTTAGGTCAAAACGGAGTCGGTGGAGGAAAGATCGACGGCAACGGAGCTCCGAGGACCAAAAGGGGGGTCCCACGCGGCCAGGTACTGGCCGCGTGGGCCCACTCATCTGGGCCCTCGGGCCTCCGCTTGTTTGCTTCCTTTCGCCCCAGTCTTGTTCCTTCCAAAAAATGATTCGTAAATTTCAGGTCATTTGGACGTCGTTTGGGTCCCTGAAACATTAAAAAAGAAATAGGGTTTTCTGCCTGCGCAGGGTTAATTCCATAAAAAATAGGAAACATATAAATATTCCCAAAATCATTATAAAACAGTGATATAACCCTTATATGATGCAAATATGACTGGAATATAAGTAAAATAATGCAAAGTTCATGTATGCATTTTACATGCATCAACATCCCCAAGCTTAACCTATACTCGTCCTCGAGTATGAAGGTGATAAAACTAACATGGACTTTGCAATTTTAATACTATCAATGGATATCAAAGATGATTACTATTGCTACATAGAGTAAATGATTCATTCTTAAAAGGAGTAGCAATATGCAAGATAGTTTATGAAGTGATATCAAGTATTCAATGCAAGGATGTTCAATGATAATTCACAAAGTGTAACATAGAGAAAAAGTACTATGGACCACATGTATGCATAATAAGTAAGAACATCCTACAATGGTCATAGAGTATTGGTGAAAATCTGAATATAAAAGGTGGACACTTTGGAAAGATATATATATGAGTAGAGGTAAAGCATGAATAAATTTCATCTAACTTTGAACTTCTCTACTTAAGTCAATGATTGTAATATGGTAATCCTTGGTGTCAAGCTCTCATTCCCCTATCATAGCATCTTGAATGATTAAGTTTAAAGTGAAAGCAATAAGTAGTGTGCTTGACAAAGTACAGGTTGAAAGTCTCATGCCCCTTGAATACAAGTACCTACTCCATGTGTTACTCAACTTGGAAAACAAAGCAAGTTCAAGTTAAATATCATTGTAAGTAATAATAGTATCATTAAGAGCGTCAACTGGGGTACCTCTTGTCCCAGGATATGGAACAAGCCCATATCAAAATGACAAGACAAACAAACATAATGAACAATCTCAACACCCTTTTTATTTACCATTGGATAGCTTTTTATTGTAAGGTGTATCACAGAAGGTTCACCATAGCATGTAAGTAAATTTCCACCATGAATGATGCATGGCTTAGATTAGCGGCCCAGGCGTCTCTCTAACCATTTATACAAACTCATTTAAACTCACTTCATTTCCCATTTATTTCACCCATGGTAAGCATCCATAAACAAAAGTACATGATATCAACTAAATGAGATGAGTGCAATGTTGAAAGCTTGCCATGTGACAGCACATATGGCTAACTCTCAACCAAAGACATTTGTCAAGCCCACAACTTCATAATTTTAATCACAATGGGTCATATTTATTTATGCAATGAAAGTAAAGTGTGCATCAAGTTCGCGAGAGCTATATAACCAACTTTTCCCACAACAATTAACAACATAAGCATTTTCATTCAGAGGTATAGATACAAATATCATGATAAACATACTCGGAATAGCATAAAGCTAATAGGTAGATATGGTGGACTCACTGGAAAAACTTTGGTTGAAGGTGTTGGAAACAAGTTTTTGCTTGTTGGAATTTTTGGGCTAGCAAGAGGGAGAAAGTTGACCATCTAAATGCATGCATGAGTGTCCATAGAACTAACTAATCCATGTTAAAACAAGGTAGAATAACATTTAGCATCAAAACATGAATAAAAGATAGCTCTTGATAAAATATTTGCAAATTATTACTCATTAACAAGCTCATGAATCATGCAATTATATGTATCTTTTAAAATTAACTTCAACATCCCTTTTCCCAATCTTATAATAGCATCCAACATAATTCAACCCAAATTTCAGTAGCTCTCTTATATAAATGATAGTGTGGTGGTCTCACAAAATAAAAATCTAATCTAAACAAACAAAAAGACGCTCCAAGTTTATGCGATAAAGTGTTTCGATCGAAAAACAGAAGTTAGACGTGTGCAAACCGAGAGTGTGTAGGTCCAGTGGGGTTGTCTTCACATCCCCAAGCTTATGGTCTTCACCATCCTTGGATAGCTCTTGGTGCATCTCCTCTAATCCTGTGAAAAAACTTCAAAACACCGTTTCTCCCATTTCTTTTTCTGTGGGGCACATTAGTAGTGATAAACAAATAGGTTTCTTGCTGCATATAATGCTTAGACAAAAATTAATATTAATGTCCAGAACATGTATAATGTTGTATGCCTACTCATAAACTCAATTGGATAAAAAAGATTCATGTTAAAAGTTCTAAGCATGCATCAAACAAAATGGGACATAATCTGTCCAGAAAAACAGCAGCAGCTAAACGTATTTTTCTACCCTACTTAACTTTGTCATAAAATTCCTAAAACATTCATGCATACAGAGGATGAAAAGTTGCTACTACAGTTTAAATATGAGCTCATTCGGAGTTACAGAATAAGAATTAAAAATCATACCGTGAACAGATTTGTGCAGGAATAATATCTCCGAACGCTATAAGCAACTTCTTCATACCAAAATGAGTAAAACTTGACACTTTATTAAAAATTCCAGAAACTAAACTAAACACTAAGTCTCTTGTTACAGCAAGAGGACACATAGAAAATCACAAATAAAAACAACCGGGTTGCCTCCCGTAAAGCGCTTTCTTTATAGCCATATAGCTAGGCTTCTTACTTGATGTTTATTGTGGACGAAGCTCATGAGGAGCTTGAACTTTGGTGTGTCCCTCTTCCTTGATAAGTGTTCCATGCACTTCTTGTGTGGAAACTGAAACTTCACATTCCCTTCTTTTGAATCAATGATACACCTGTAGTATGAAGAAAAGGTCTTCCAAGAATATTGGACTAGAGGTTTTATTCCCCATATCCATGATTAGAAAATCAACAGGCACAAATGTCATATGTAACTCTACCAAAACATCAATTACTTTCCCTAAAGCATGTTTAATGGAATCATCAGCAAGTGCAAGTTCAATAGAGCATTTTTCAAGATTTTTCAATTCAAGTACTTCATATAGTTCTTTAGATAAACAGAGACACTAGATCCTAGATCAAGTATAGCATGGTGTGTCTCTTTTCCAATGGTTACTAGGACTTTGGGAATCCATACATCCCCAAGCTTAGGTGGTATCATGGCCTCTTGGTTGTACCTAGCAATCTTTTCTTTTAAGACATGATTAGCAATATAAGTACCAAAACCAGCTTGGTTATAGTTGATGGAAGGATCACTTGCAAATTTTTGTAAGATAGATATTAAGTCATGCAAGCTACAATTCCCTAAGTCAAACAATGGTTTCTTGACTTCACTAAGCATTTTAACTTCTTCAACTTTCTTCTCTAACTCAATCAACATAAGAGATTCATCATGTTCAGTTTCGTTAACTTCTTCTTTTAATCCAGCAAGTTGAGACATAAATGGCAACAAATATTCAGGATATTTCAATAATTCATCAAGAGTTTCCTCTAAAGTAAGAGGAACATTTTCAGCAATATTAATAGAATTCATTCCAACCAGAGGTGGTGCTTGTGGTTTCCCTGCAGACATACTCAATAAAGTGGCTTGGTTATCAGCTAGTTTTGACAAGGCTTTGTCTAGTCCCGCAGTTTGGAGTTGTAAGCCTTTAATATTAGAACTAATAGAAGCAACAGACTTATTCAACTCTTGTATCATGGTATTATGACTAGCAATTTGTTCCATAAGAATTTTATTAGCCTCAAAATTATCATTACGTGGTGGCATAGGCTTCCAATTATCACTAGCATTAGGATATGGAATAGAAGGACGTTGTTGGGAACATATGGAGGTTTATTATAAGAGTTATAATTGTTGTTACCATACCCATTATTACCATAGTTCCTAATGAAGTTGACATCAATATTTTCAGGATTATTACCAACTAGTTCTTGCAAAGGCACATTTTCAATATTTTGTTTATTAATGAAAGCAAGAATAGTATCCATTTTAGATGACAAATCATTTGTTTCTTCTATGGAGTTCACTTTCTTAGAAGGATTAGGTGCTCTATCAGTATGCCATTGACTATAGTTTTGCAAAATGCTTTCCAATATGTTCTTAGCTTCTACTATAGTTTTTCCCATAAAAGCACCTCCAACAGCAGAATCAAGTATATTTCTAGACATGTAATTCAGACCATTGTAAAAAGAGTGTAATATGGTCCATTCGTTGACCCCATGTGATGGACAAGTTCTAAGCATAAGTTTAATTCTATCCCAAGCCATAGCAACATTTTCATTTTCATTTTGCCTAAAAGAAAGAATGTTGTTTCTATTTTGCAAAATTTTAACAGGAGGATTGACATGGGTATGCCTATCGGGTACCCTACCATGAGGGTACCTGGTGCACGTATCGACTAGGCCCAACTATCAGAGCCTACATGAAGCCCATGAAGGGAGGCCCACGAAGATGGAGTATCCTCCAAGTTTGGCGAAGCAATAGTCGGTTTAGAGTTTCCTTACTTGTAAATCGAGTCGGTTACGAACACCCGAGACCCAGCCTATTATTTAAGGACTGGGAGGGCCATCGAACCAGACAACGAACCACCAGAGCCACAAACCCTAGCGAGATCGACATCTCGCCGGGATCCTTGTAACCATCATATTCACAAAGCAATAACAGACAGGCAGGACGTAGGGGTGTTACCTCCACACGAGGGCCCTGAACCTGGGTAAAATCTTTGCCCTGCTTGTCAGCCGACGATACTTCCAGCTCTACCACGTTCTCTCCCCCATATTCATAACCTAGGGACCTTAACCATGGGTCTTGATGAGTCTACCCCTCGTCAAGTGGCGCCGTCTGTGGGAAAGAATAGCGCTGGACTCGAAGTTTCGCCGGTCCCAACAGCAAACGGCAAATCGCCGATCACACCAGCAAACGGCAACTCGCCGATCTCATCTGCAAACGGCAACTCGCCGGCCATGTCAGCAAACAGCAACTCGCCGATCCAGGCGACACACGGCGACTCGCCGATCCACTCGAAAAGCGGCAGCCTGCCCGCTTCACCTGCAAAAAGCGCATCTGCTCTTCCAATGAATTTCAATCCGCACTCGCCAGAGCTTCAGGAGGCGTTTTCCGGCCTTGAATCAGGTTTGAGTTTGACTGTTGGAGCATTCAATTTTTTCGTAAACAATCTTGGCACGCAGGACTCGACAGATCCGCAACAACTGGCGCTGGCACTCGAGGCTCCGTCGACTGCGCTCGCCCCGTCGTCGATTCCTGAAGCCTGCTCGCCCGCAACAACCATGTCGACCGGCGAGATCGACAGGTTCATGATGACGGAACTCCAAGGCGAGGAGGCAGAATCAGCATACCGCACAAGCAACGTCGACTTCAACCTACCACTCGACGAGAGTTTCGACTGCGGGATCTCCCTCGATGACTTCTACGAGCCCGCGATTCATAACGACAGCAACGTCGACTCGGAGATCTTCACCAACACCAACCTCGACTCAGAAATCCATAATGGCTTCGCCAACACCGAGATGAGCATAGGCGATGAGCACATCGACAACGAGATTCGCCTCGAAGATCTACTCGATGAACACACTGGCTCTGACATGAGCCTCGACGGCGACGTCGAGTCCATGACTGGAATCGACAGCACATACACCTGTCCACGGGTCACGCCCCATCAGGTCTACGTGGCCTTCTCCGCAGAATCATCCGCAGACGCAGCCGCTCGCAGGCCTGCACAATTCCCATGCACGGTAACCATGCCGGATGGGGTCACAACCTTGACAATCACGGAGGAGATGGCAGCAAAAGCAGATAAAGTCATAAAGGAGTGCACAATGATGCCACCAAATTCCACCCCAGAGGAGATGTTGACCTTCCAGTACTTCAACTGGCAGGAGTCAATTCGACTGCAAAACTACCGAGCGACGCTCGAAGAGCGCAAAAGGCAAGCCAGCCTCTCGAGTGCCCGAAGAAGGGAGCAATCCCTCGGGTCCACAATGCAACCAACCCCACGACCTAGGTCGCGGTTGGCAAGCCTTCCAGAACATGAAAGGGTAGCAATCACCCGTAACCTGTCGTTCATGACAGAGGACGCTAACGGAATCCCAGTGCCCAAAACTGCTGCGGGTGCATTATTCTCCGTAGGTGCTTACCTCAAGGCAATGCAACCTCCGGCGAATGACCCTAACGCAGCCCTGCATCGCCAACAACTCAAATCGCTAGCTCTAGCGGCACAGGCTATACAGCCAGAAGACAAAACTCCAGCAAGGAATCGCGATCGCGACATAGTCGACTCACGACACGCAGCACATCATCGCAGTGGTCGCAGCCACCACTCGGATGAAGGAAGGAGAAGCACGCGCCGGCACAGGTCCAGCAGAAGCAGATCTCGAAGATCCTATAGCAGCGATTCATACTCTGATCGCGAACCAGAGCCATGCGGAGCATTGTGCTTCACTCGACGCATCCGTGAGACGCGGATGCCCAAAGGTTCAAGTTGACAGGCGAACAACCCAAGTACAACGGTCGCCAAGAACCTTCCGGGTGGCTAGAAGATTACAGACTCGCCGTGGCATGCCAGCGTGGCACGAACACCACGGCGATGCAGTACATACGACTCATGCTCGAAGGAACTGCCCGCGACTGGCTCAAGGCACTCCCTCCATCATCATACGACTCGTGGGACGATTTCCGCAGAGACTTCATCAAAAACTTCGAGCCTCTATGTGAGCGCCCGAAGACATTCGAAGAATTAAGGGCATGCACTCAACGATCAGACGAGTCGTTGAGATCATACATACGGCGGTGGACCGAAATACGCAATTCGGTTGGCAAAGTGTCAGAAGACAGGGCCATGGATGCCTTCATACAAGGTCTCGCCAGGAAGGACTTCAAAGAGGCACTGGTCGTGAAAAGCCAACCTCCCTGGCTGACCTCATCAAAGTTGCGACTGAGTGGGCAGATGGAGAGGATTCTGTACGCAGATCCCGTGCTTCCCCACCACGCGACAACTACGAAAGCGGCAGTCGAGGCCGCAGAGATTCATACAGAGAAGATCGCAGGCGCAAACGTTCCAAACGTCCTTACGACGATAACAGACCCGAGTTCATGGCGGCTGGATACACACAACCCGGGAGGACCAAGATAGAAGCAATCGACGCTCGGATGATCGACGGGACAGTCGAGATCGCGAGCAGCGGAGCGACAGCTACAAAAGGCAAGAATGGCGCAAACGCAGCGACGCAAAACCCGAGCGGTCATTCGAGGAAAAGATGGACGACTGGTGCAGATTCCACCTCTTCAAGGGGGACGACGGAAAACTACGCTCCAATCACACCCTAAGGAACTGCAGGGAATTCGACCAAATGGCGACTGACTACATGATACGACTCAAAAGGTACGGCCCAGCACCTGCTCAGCCCACGCCTGCACCCGCACCACAGCCGAACGCTGTGCCCGCTCTCATGGCGCCACAGCCGCCACCGCAACCACCACCACAGCCTGCTCCAGGCGCAAACCTCGCAGGTGCCATACAACCCGTACTACGGGCGGAAGATGATCAATATCCACAGCCCCACGGGCAGATGTACATGATACAAAAGGGTCGCCCCTCAACAGGCAGCAAAAGCTAATCACTCGACAGTGAACATGGCTGTCATGGCACCTCCTGCCGTGCCAATTTCTGAAGGGATCGGAAACCATCATAAGCTTCAGTCGAGAGGATCATCCCCCAGCTGTAGTTCGACCAGGGCACGCGGCTCTGGTACTCGACGCGCAAATAGGAGGCTACGCCATGACCAAGGTCTTCATGGATGGAGGCAGCGGCATAAACATCATCTTCGCGGACACGCTCCGCAAAATGAACAGGTCAGTCGAAAACCTCCCAAAATCTTCAAATACCTTCCACGGTATCGTTCCTGGCAAAGCAATTAGCCCAGAAGGCACCATACAACTCGACGTTACGTTCGGGGACAAAAGCCACTTCAGGACAGAGTCGATTGAGTTCGAGGTCGTCGACTGGAAATCACAATACCATGCTATTCTTGGTCGCCCGACGTTTGCTCGATTCATGGCGGTGCCACACTACGCGTACCTCACGCTGAAGATGCCAGGACCAAAGGGAGTCATCACTGTCCGTGGAAACTTTCAAAGGTCCGATGCTTGCGACCGCGAGTTCAGCAAAATCTCCGAGATGTTCGGGGTGGAAGAATCACTCGCCGACTGGCGATTTCCAACGACCGCACACTCCTTCCGGAGCATAAGAAGTTGGCAGTCGACAGATCCTTCAATGCTACAAATGACACAAGGTCGCATCAGGTGCACCCGACCGATCCGTCCAAGACAGTCAACATATCTTCGAGCCTGCCTATCGCATAGGAAGGCGCGCTCGTCGAATTCCTCCGTGAGAACTGGGAAATATTTGCGTGGTGTCCAGCCGACATGCCAGGTATTCCCAGGGAATTCGCCGAGCACTCTCTCCAATTGTTTCCAGATGCAAAGCCAGTCAAGCAAACGATGCGTCGAATCTCCGGCCCAAAGCGAACCGCAGTCGAATCTGAAGTCGACCGGTTACTCGCAGCAGGATTCATTAGGGAAATCAAGAAATCACAATGGGTGGCCAACCCCGTACTCGTAGAGAAGAAGCATACAGACATCCTTCGGATGTGCGTGGACTTCACAGCGCTGAACAAGTGCTGTCCAAAGGATCACTTCCCGCTACCCCGAATCGACCAGATCGTCGACTCCACCGCCGGATGCGCACGACTCTCCTTTCTGGATGCTTACTCAGGTTATCACCAGATAAGGATGAAGCAAGAAGACGAAGAAAAAACGGCGTTCATAACCCCACTCGGGGTCTACTGCTACACAACTATGCCCTTTGGGCTCAAAAACGCGGGTGCAACATACCAGCGCATGATGCAGGACTGCCTCAAAAAGCAAATCGGACGCAACGTCCAGGTCTACGTGGATGACATTGTCATTACCACAAGGGAAGAACACACTACTCGACGATTTGAGGGAGACGTTCGCAAACCTCAAACGCTTCCATATCAAGCTCAATCCTAAGAAGTGCACGTTCGGCGTTCCAGCCGGGCAGCTCCTAGGGTACCTAGTCTCTGCCCGTGGAATCGAAGCAGACCCGGAGAAAATACAGGCCATCCTCACAATGCAAAGGCCTTCAAAGCTTCACGATGTGCAGAAACTAGCAGGACGAGTAGCAGCGCTCAGTCGATTCATCAGCAAACTGGGTGAAAAGGCTCTACCATTCTATCGACTGATGAAGAAGGCGGACAAGTTCGAGTGGACGCCAGAAGCTGAAGCAGCCTTCACAGATCTCAAGCGGATCCTCACAAGCCCTCCGATCCTCGTCGCACCTAAGGAACGGGAACCACTCTACCTGTATGTCTCGGCTACAAACAGGGTGGTGAGCACCGTACTGGTAGTCGAACGCATGGAGGAGGGGCACATCCAAAGCATACAACGTCCAGTCTACTACCTGAGCGAGGTTCTCTCCATATCAAAACAGCGGTACCCGCACTATCAAAAGCTGGCATACGCTGTATTCATGTCCTCAAGGAAGTTGACACACTACTTCACCGAGCACCCGATCACCGTGGTAAGTAACTCAGCAATCGGTGATATCCTCACAAACCCCAATGCAACGGGTCGAGTCGCAAAATGGCTCATCGAGCTGGCTCCAAGAGACATCAAGTACGAGCACCCGAAGGCTATCAAAGCACAAGTCCTACCCGACTTCACAACCGAGTGGATAGAGGCCCAATTACCTGGAGCACCAGACGTGTCCAATTCCTGGACCATGTACTTCGATGGGTCCAAGAAACACGAAGGCGCAGGCGCAGGCGTCATCCTCATATCACCAAAAGGGGACAAGCTACGTTATGTTTTGCAGATGGGATTCAAACTACCCTCCAATAACGAGGCTGAATACGAGGCTCTGATCCATGGCATGCGGATGGCAAAAGCACTTGGGTGCACTCGATTGATGATCTACGGCGACTCCAATCTCGTGGTGCAGCAAACAATGAAGGCCTGCGACGCAATCGCGGACAACATGATCGCTTATCGCGACCTGTACAACACACTGGAGGGCAGCTTCGAGGCTGCGAGTTGAGGCACATAGGAAGGGAAAGTAACGAAGAAGCAGACATGCTAGCCAATCTTGGCTCAACTGGCGCACAAATTCCACCTGGTGTCTTCCTCGAGCGCATCGAACACAGATCTATCAAGGAGAAACGAGAGCCTCCTCCGTCGACTACGCCAGCCAAAAGCAAAGCCCCAGCACAGAGGACCCCCCAGTCGAGGTACTCCTCATTGAGCCAACTTGGACTCAACCTTTTCTGGCTTACATACTCCGCGGCGAGCTACCAGATGACATAACCGAGTCCCGACGCGTGACTCGAAGATCAAAAGCATACACCGTTATCAACGGCGAGTTATACAAGCGCAGCATATCAGGTATGTTCCAAAGATGCATCGCATTCGAAGATGGCCAAGCCATACTTCGAGATATTCATGCAGGTACCTGTGGGCATCACGCCAGCAGTCGATCACTCGTAGCCAAAGCCTTTCGCGCAGGGTTTTACTGGCCTACAGCACTCAAAGACGCGGAGGACATAGTCAAAAGGTGCGTCGGCTGCCAGAAATTCGCAACAAGGCCGCACGCACCCGCATCGGCGTTGAAGACTATACCGCTGGCCTGGCCTTTCGCCCAATGGGGGCTCGATATGGTTGGGCCACTCAAAAAATCATCGCATGGCGGGCATACTCACCTACTGGTGGCAGTCGACAAGTTCACAAAGTGGATCGAGGCGGTCCCCATCACAAATTCGACTGCTACTACGGCAGTCAACTTCATAAAGAGCATCATCTACCGCTTCGGTGTCCCAAACAGTATCATCACTGATAACGGCACAAACTTCACGGCTGAGGAGTTCAAAACCTTCAAAGAGCAGCATTACAACTACGCATCCGTGGCGCATCCACAATCCAATGGCCAAGTCGAAAAGGCCAATGGACTTGTGACGAGTGGGATCAAGAAGCGCCTCCTGGTGCCACTCAAAAGAGCTGCGGGTGCTTGGGTCGAAGAACTACCATCTGTGCTATGGAGCCTACGCACAACTCCCAACACTTCTACGCAGTTCACCCATTCTTCATGGTCTATGGTGCAGAGGCAATTCTGCCATCAGATGTAAGGTTCAATGCGCCACGAGTTGAAGCATACAATGAAGACGACGCGGAAGAAGCACTCGAAGACGCAGTCGACTTGCTCGATGACGCGCACCGGCACAGCTGTTTACCAGCAGGACCTTCGCAACTACCACATAGCCGTCGACTGCGACCAGGTCCTTCGTCGTTGGCGACCTGGTTCTTCGACTGAAGCAAAAGAAGGTGCACAAGCTCGCTTCCCCATGGGAGGGTCCCTTCATCATCACGGAGGTCCTTGGTGGAGGCGCATATCGACTGAAGCACGCGAAGACAGGCGAACTCTCTCATAATCCTTGGAACGTTGCGCATCTGCGCCGTTTCTACGCATAAAGTGCTCACAGTCATACAATGTAATAGGCTATATGTCGGATGGCTGCAGGTTTCAGACGCGCTCTTTTCCTTACCAGGGTACCTAAGGGGACTGGAAGGTTTTTAATGAGGCGGCCTGCAGCCTAACATTCAAAAGAGGAATAAAATCAATGTTCCTTCGACTTCTTTGTGGCTACTACCCGCATAATTCATACCTTAACCGCACCCGAAACCCTCGGGGGCTGTGTTATCGATCAAATGAGCTCTCGCTCTTGCAGAAACACAATGCCTTAGCCGCACCCGAATGCTCGGGGGCTGCGTAACAAGGATCCAAACAAAGAACACAAAAACTCTGCAGCCGCACTCGAATACTCGGGGGCTGCACAGTCATTGGTTCACAACCAACACATATTTCACAAACCCCGCTCGACTGACTCGGGGGCTCGACAAAAAATCAAAGTATACAAACTATACAATATACAAAGAGTCAAAAATTACACTCGGGGGCTGCCCCCTATACAAAAATTGCACTCGCAAACTATTCTAATCCTCAGGCTCGTCCTTTACGGGCAGCTCGGGACCGCAAAGCTGTTCGCGAGTGCACTCGATTAGTGTCTCCGCAGCTTGGATTGTCATCCAGGTCTTTTTGTTCGAGAACCTCTCCGGCTGCAGGTGTCCGCAACACCAACCTTGGTTTTCGACTACGCATATACGCCATTGCAGCGTTGGCTCCAATCACAAGTCTCTGAGACAGCAACTCTCGAATGGGATTTGTTTGACGGAAGATGTTCAACAAAGCACGAATCCCTTGTGGTTGTGGCCCCGCAGGAAAAAGAGTCTCGTTCAGGCGAATAAACGCTGCCCGGCATAACTCCAGCAGTTCAGCACTTCGCCAGACGCGATCCTTCAGGGTGGCGAGTATGCGGGCATGGTACCTATCAAGCCAAAAGTGTTGACGCCCAGTCGTAGGGTCGTCAACCACGCTATCCAGACGCCCTTCCACGCGAATCTTTTCAGCCTGGAAGTTGTCGACAAAGCCTACAAACACGGGCGCACCAGTCAGATCAAAAGGACAAGCTACGCAAAAAGCTTGTAAACAGAGCAAGATCGAACTTACACTCGAGTTGCCTGTTCACAAGATCCATCTCCCCGAGCACATATTCCTCGCGTTGGGTGGCCAACGCGGGTCTCGCCCTCAATCGATTCAGCTCAGCCTGGGCGTCCTTCAGATCTTGCTCCATTCTCACAAATTTGGCCTTCATATACTCCATCACCTTGGCATCATTTACCATGACCCTGGGATCGGGTGGTGATTGGAGCCTGCGAGGAACTAGTCGCAGTAGCAGGTTCTCGTGACTGTTCAAAGAGCATAATCACAAACACAAAGTTTGTGTCAGAAGCTAAAACTCATGTCATAAGCATACAACTCTTCGAGTGAAAGACATTAGCAAAAGACTGTTTGCATAAACAAGGTAGCAAAACAAAGCGCAGACTCGCGCAGTTCAGAAGGTATCATTACAAGGCATAAAAAAGCAAAAGGGTACAGCTACCCTAAACCTAAGATTCGATTTCCTAAGCAGACGATTGGCAGTCTCGAGTGCCCGGCGCTCCATGGTGTTCATAAAAACTCGGCCAGTCGCGCGGCGGCTCCGCTCACCCCCTTCAGGAAATGGGCTTCCCATCTGGCTTCCGAGGGAACGCAGACAGTGCTGCCTCATAGTCGCAATCTATCCCATGTCCCATAAGAAGCTTGATGGTGGACTCGGATCCGCGTACCGTGTTGGCGCGAGCGAAACCCGCCATGGTGGACGTCCCGGGGCCAAACACGTCGGCGAAGTCATCCACCGTCGACGGCACTACGCCAGTCGGGAACACCACTGGTATACAGCGCCAAGTGTGCTCGTCGATTTGGCGAGTGCTTCTTTCGCCTGGTTGCATAGGCGCCTAAGCCGCCCACAGCCTGTTCCAGCGAAAGATCGTCACTCGCCACGTCCGCAGAGGCCGGTGCGCCAACAGCTTCTGCACAATTCAAAAAGGCAAAGTCATTTTGACACTCGACAGTTATATCGTCATATCAAAAGGAGAAAAGATTACTCACCTCCCATGACCTGCGCGAGTGCCGCGAGCTGGTCAGCATATCCTCGCTCGCGTGCAGCGGCTGAGTTGGTGGCGGCAGCCAGCTCTTTCTTCGACTCTTCGCGCTGCGCGGCGAGTGCGTCTTCCAGCTCCTTCTTCTCGCCTGGCCCAGCAAAATCACGTGCATTCAATACTCGACAAAATCAAGCATTGCAAAAAGAAATTCGCAAAACAAAAGCAAAAAGGAGAACTCACGACTGAGCCGCTCTAGCTCGGCGCGCATGGTGTCCCTCTCCTGCTCCACCTGGACATAAGCCTTGGCAGAATCTGCCAAGGTGTGGTAGAAGGGCTGCGAGCACACGAATTCAGCAAAAATTCAAACTCTCACAGACAACTAAACGGGTCAAGCAAAAAGCTACTTACGTGGTTCATCCACGGCTCAGGAGCCGCGACTGATGTCCCGACATCTGGAGTTGCCGCCTTGGCTGTCTCAACACAGCGTCAGTGGCCATTGGCTGGGCAGCCTCGTTTCCAGTCGGTGCAGAATTCGAGTGCTCCAGGGTTGGAACATTCTCGACTGGAGGAGTCCCAGGCTGATTGTTTTCAGCGCTGTGGCAACACAACAAAGCAAAAAGACGGTCAGCACAAATATGTGACAGCACAAAATTCTCATATCATACTCAAAAACACATACCTGTGCTCCTCATCTTCCTCATCTTCGGAGTCGCCAAAAATTGGTCCCCCAAAGGCTGGGGTACCACTCGACTGAAGAGGAAGAGTTGAGCTTGTTGAGCACGCACGCAAAGGAGCGGCTTGGAAAACAGGTGGTGAGCCTGATTCCTCGTCATCCTCCAAGCCCTGCCCCTTCGCGGGTGAACTCACAGCAGAAGGCGCCTTCTTGGCCAGTCGACGCCGCTTCGGTGGCGCGGTATCGACTTCTTGGTCAGAGGGGCCTTGTCTTCAGATTGGACTCTTCTGCTGCTTCCTCCTCGACCTCCTCCACATGTGAAGTGGTGGCAGAAGGGATGGGCGACTGATCCCCTTTCGGGTCCACCACCTGTGCCTGTGTTTCTTCAGTCTCGCCATTTTCAGGCAGAGGAGGAAGGGAGGCAGCAGTCGAGTGACCCTGCATAGCATACATCACAAATTGCAAAGTCAGAATCAAAAATCGCATATCGCAGAACATGCGAGTGGCAAACTCTTCATTGCAAGCAGGCTATACACATACATACCTCAAGCAAAGGGTTTCCAACCCATGGTGCAACAGGGCAGTCGACGTTGCAAGTGTCGCTGTCGTCAAGTTGGTGATGTGCCGCACATGCGTCACAGCTCACTCCTTGAAGCTCCTCTGGGTTCATTCGGTGAGTCACCCGCGCCTCATACTCCCACATGGGGTGCGCTCGGGCACGGATGGCCACACCCGCCTCTTCACAAAGGTGGCGATCAAATGGATGCCTGTGACCTTGTCCAGCATGCCTCCGATCCGAGCCAGCAAAGGGCTTGCCTCCTCCATTTCTTCGGCTGAGAGTTGGTGATCCCACGCCTTGGTCCTGGTGAAAGCAGCAGTCGAGAAAGGGGCGGCTGCATCCTGCTCGACAGTCGCATAAAACCACCCCTTCCTCCAGCCTTGGCGGAGTCGACGGTCTTCAGGCGGAAGTAGCGGGTGTCGCTGCGCACCTGGATTCCACAGCCGCCAACGGGTAGGTGCGACCACCTCCTCTGTTCGGCCGTACCATGAAGATGGCTTTCCACAGCGCCCAGCTGGGTGCGACGCCGAGGAAGCACTCGCACAGCGTGATGAAACACGCGATATGCATAATGCCATTTGGGGTGAGATCATGGATCTGCACCCCGTAGGCAAAAAGAAGACCACGAACGAAGTCGTGGAGGGGAAGCGAAAAGCCCCTAGGCAAAAACTCCGCAAAACAAACACGCTCGTTGGCGCGTGGTTCGGGGAGTACCTCCTTGGGCGACGGCGCGCGGACGGCGAGCTGCTCCGCGGGTGGCAGATACCCCTGCTCGCGGAACTTGACCAAATGGGCGTCCTTGATGGTGGACTTCGCCCAGTCCCCGCTGCCCTTCTTCAGCGCGGCGGATGCAGATGTACCCGCCACGGCTTCTTGCCCTTGGCGCATCGGTCGCGCGGCGGCGGCAGCACCACGCTTGGACCTCCACCTTTCGCCATTGCACAGTGGAGGTGTGGGGCAAAGAGCTTGGGCGCAGAGCAATGGAGGTGGGCGCGCGAGGAAGGAGACGAGGGGCGGCGCAGGGAGCAAATGGCAAGTAAAAAATTCTGCCAGCGCCGTCCCCCTATTTACCACAGATCGCGAAATAATCGTAACCGTCAAAGTAGATGCATACGCTCCGCGCGAAATCTGGCCATACACGTGGCGGCCACGGAGAGCAACCGTCGCCGGCCACTCCGCCCACTACGCACGAGAATCCAGGAAACCATCATCACGCCCCATGAAAATCGCGCCATAACGGTCAAATCAAGTCCACGCGGCGTCATCCCTGGTCAGCTCCGCAGAAATGGGCCCACAAAACAGGGTCACGTCTTATCAAAGCCTCTCCAAGCACGCCACCGCTTGTCAGAGATAGCAGTCGCAAAATGCGTCATTGCTGACGTTGTTCTCTCTTTCACAACTGGCATAAAAGTCACTCGAGGATATCTTCGGGTGGTCTCTCGTATAAGTCTCGGTTGTTTTTTTAGCAAAGGTCATAGAGGCCAGTCGAAATTCTTTCGACTGCAGCATCGTACTCCCATCGGGAGCGTATCAAAAAATTTCTTTGACTAAAATGTGCAGGGTAAAAGATTTTGAGATTATCCTCCATTGCAAGCAATAAAGCACAATCTCGGGGGCTACTCCCATCGGGAGCGCTGTCGCGCACCCGATAGAATAATGGCAAAAGTGTCAGTCGACGAAACATTCGACTAAGTTCATAAGCAAAATCACACTCAAAATATTCCCGAGTTGATCCGACGATCCTTGGATGCTGCATGCATAGTGCAAAGGTAAGACCCACCGATCAGTCGAGCTGGGCTAAGGATCGCTCCAGCAGTGTTATCCTTAAATTTTCCATGTCAGCAGACATGATGAATTATCCCCGACGGACGCGTTGGGTTGATTCAAAATTATACTGCAGTTCGATTCCGTAAGACCTCAACGGCTGTTTCGAGTCTGTCCAGTTTGTTCCAGATTCGAGTCCGGGGACTCGAGTTTTGATTGAAAGCTAGTATGGTTTTGCCACAAATGGTAGTTAACTGGCCCCGATCCGTCGTGTGTGTCGGGCCTGCTAAGCTAATATCCCTTGACTATCGTAAGCAAAAACTCATAGTCGATGAAACACTCGACATAGCTAACGTGTGATATTTCATAAGAATTCTAAATACAGATGCAAAAGTGTAACGTGCATGATGTATGAGTCCATGCCCGACTCTTCGAATCAGACAAGTACTCGGGGGCTACTGACATGGGTATGCCTATCGGGTACCCTACCATGAGGGTACCTGGTGCACGTATCGACTAGGCCCAACTATCAGAGCCTACATGAAGCCCATGAAGGGAGGCCCACGAAGATGAAGTATCCTCCAAGTTTGGCGAAGCAATAGTCGGTTTAGAGTTTCCTTACTTGTAAATCGAGTCGGTTACGAACACCCGGGACCCAGCCTATTATTTAAGGACTGGGAGGGCCATCGAACCAGACAACGAACCACCAGAGCCACAAACCCTAGCGAGATCGACATCTCGCCGGGATCCTTGTAACCATCATATTCACAAAGCAATAACAGACAGGCAGGACGTAGGGGTGTTACCTCCACACGAGGGCCCTGAACCTGGGTAAAATCTTTGCCCTGCTTGTCAGCCGACGATACTTCCAGCTCTACCACGTTCTCTCCCCCATATTCATAACCTAGGGACCTTAACCATGGGTCTTGATGAGTCTACCCCTCGTCAAGGATAGTATTTCTTAATGAAAACTTCTTTTAAATCATCCCAAGTTTTAATGCTATCAATAGGTAATGAATGCAGCCACTCTTTAGCTTTTCCTCTAAGTGAGAAAGGAAATAACTTTAGTTTAAGAATATCACTTTCCACATTTTTAAATTTCTGCATGTCACATATTTCAACAAAATCATGAAGATGCATAGAGGCATCCTCCATAGCACTACCGCCAAATTGTTCCCTAGTTATCAAGTTCAACAAACTAGGACTTACTTCATAACTCTCAGCATTTATCTTAGGTGTAGCAATGGGCCTAGCAATAAATTGATCATTTGGAGTGTTTGTGTAATCACACAACTTAGTTCTTTCTCCCATTGTAGCAAGTTTTTATCTTTTTTTTAATTTTTTATGCAAAACTGAAAATAAATATGCAAACCGAAATAACAAATGCAAGACAATGACAAAACAAGATAAATTGCTTTGAAGGTAAAGATGGATAAGATGATGCTCACGTAGGTGCAACCTCCCCAAGCTTAGGTGTTAGCATAAGTTGGTGATGAAGTTGACTTGGTGAGATATCCTTGGATAAACCTTGCAGCAATGATTCCCCGGCAACGGCGCCAGAAAACAGTCTTGATGGCCCTTCACGTAGTTACCCCACGATGGCGCCAGAAAATTGCTAGCCCTTCGCGTGGTTACCTGCGTGAAAAGTAAATGGGTTAGGTTGAGACTCCAAGTGCAGAGTGTGTAGTAAGTGGAAGACGTGTTTTCCCCACGAGGGTGACTCGAGGGTTTAATATCGAACTCTCGGGGAATCAGTAGTGAAGATTTATCTTCCTATCCTTCTTTTGGTTACATACAAAACAAAGTAAATGTTTTGGTCCTCAACCTCACCTAGTGGTTGTCAAGCACAAGGTGTTAGAATGATATCAAGATAATATGCAATGCAAACAAGAAATAAATATGCAATGGTGGTAAATAAATATGCAAGGATGGTGGTAGCAATGATAAATGATATTTTTGGGTTTTTTATAATGAATGCAAGATGTAAAAGTGTTTTTGTATTTTCGGATTTAATAATGGCAGAAAATGGAAAAGTGGTAAAAGTTGTTGGAAAGGTGTTTCTTATGATTAAAAATGGACCGGGGTTCATGGTTTCACAAATGCACTCTCTCTTTAATAACGTGGTAGACAATGGAACACTAGAGTTGACATATGAGATTGCAACACAACAGTTTAATGACAAGTTATAATTATATGGGCATCACGTCCTAACATAGAGACCTTTTGGTTATTAGTCTCTCTTATACTCCACCAAGATGCGAACTAAATCATAACACCTCAGTAATTAAGATAACTCGGAGTATAGCAATAAGTATCATGACATGAAGTTAAAATAAGAACATGCTAGATCTAGTCATGGAGTAGTGGCAATGGTCACACCCACATCTCTGGTAGCATGGTATTTCTTTTTATCCCTAGTGAGGCAACAAAGTAAGGTAAAACACCCAAGTGGATCGCAGAACTTTCTCTCATGTTCACTGCACTAGCCACCACCCGTTACTCCAACTAATGCACACGTTCCCCCTCACACGCTCTCATAAACATGCTTGATCATAACAAGTAAATAAGAACGGGGTACATAATATGCATCTACTTTCATAACTGAAACAAAACCATTGCAATCTCAAACATATATTAACTCATAAAAAGATCCACCACAAAGGTATCTCTACAATAACTAAGCTCCCTAGGATTCTTGCCTTCTCCTTACTTCACATGTCAACATCAAGCTGGGTCCCACTTAAATATTATTTAATTAAATACTAAGCTATACACTACACCATGGTGGACCATGGACTCCATCTATAGTTCACAACTACACAAAAAATATGTTGAATACATACACATGTTTTGTATATATGCTAAATTTTCGGTGAAAAACGGGTATTCTCAGCTACATAAAAAAGAAAATTGTGAATGTGAAAAAGAAAAATAGCTATATTTCCTATTAAAATTTCCTTTTTTTCAAATACTAACCTCTCTAAGATTCTTGCCTTCTCCTTGCTTCACATGTCCACATCAAGATGGACCCCACTTAGATATCATTTAGTTAAATACTAAGATTTAGACTACACCATGGTGTACCATGGACCCCATCTATAGTTCACAACTACAACAAAATATGTTGGATACATACATATGTTTTTTTATATATTTGTTAAATCTTCGGTGAAAAACTGGTATTCCTAGCTACACAAAAAAAGAAAACTGTGACCGTGAAAAAGAAAAATAGCTATATTTCCCGTTAAAATTTCTCTTTTTTGTGTAGCCCAAAATACAAAATGCTTACAAAACTTGAAGCAAACGTACAATACATACACATAGTTGTATGATTTATTGGCCAAATATTGAAACCTAAACATGTCGCTTTAACTTTTGTAAAAAAAAGAAAATGTGGTGAGCTCAAAGCTACATGCACTTTAGGTTAACTCTCTCCCTTATCCTTTCTTGGCCGCCAGCGTCTACCATAGCATCGCGCCGATTAAGCCACACAACATCATTTATCTCCCTCCACTTCCCTCTATTCGTATTCTACCAAAAACATCCGTTCTGCTGCAAATTTTGCCCATCTCTCCACACACGGCTCTGGCTCCATTAAGCCTCTTGTAACACGGGGCACCTCCATCTCCGATGTTGCCTCTCAAGTCCATTGTTAACTTGCAAGTCATGTGCGCTCTGCGTCGATGCATATTTTTGTGGCCACCCAACGACAGTGAGGTGAAAGACTTTCTACATCTCTCGCAGTAGTTGCACGTGAATACCTCCAAAACTTTGTAATATGGCCATAGAGGTAGTCTCTTTTTCACATCTGAAATAAAAAATACCTCCAAAACTCAAGCTGGGAGTTTGGAAATATGTCTAAATAGTCCCAGCTTGGGGATCCAAACATCTGAAATAAAAAAATACCTCCAAAACTCCATAGAGGTAGTCTCTTTTTGACAAAAGCTCAA
The DNA here is from genome assembly GCA_947311845.1 of Poa pratensis. Lineage (NCBI taxonomy): Eukaryota > Viridiplantae > Streptophyta > Magnoliopsida > Poales > Poaceae > Poa > Poa pratensis. Next base: position 15,828,630 of record CAMZMU010000104.1, read on the forward strand.
AGGTAACTCTTTTCATATTATAAAGTTGTTTCCAACTTTAAAATTTGATGGTAATTTAGTTTCCAACTTGTATGCGTTTCATATTATAATTGGCTATTGTGAATCAAGGCCGAGTGAGTAGTTTCTTAGCCAAATTTATTTTTGAGCTACTGCCATGCATGCTATTTTAAAATTCCGTGGTACACAAAGTGCCACTCTTCTTTGTTACAATACAAATATTACCTACTCAATGATAATTGATAAACATATACTTTTGCCTTTTTATTCAATTTTGTCACCTTTATGTGTTGTAAATATTTGATGCATGCCATACCCATTAACCTGACTAATAGAGGAAGAACCGTGAGCTTTTTTTTTTTTGGTTATAGAGAGCTGAACCTGGGTAGTCATCCTGCACATAAGCAAAGAATACCACCTGAGTAGCATGGTGGTCTTATGGCTAAGAGAGTAGAATGAATAAATGGTTTGATATCTTGGAGTTCTGTAACTTGGGAAAATTCAATCTACATACTGGGAGATTCGTGGAAGGAAGGTACGATTGAGTATACAAGCACCAAACAATAGGTTGTCAAATGTGACATTATGGTTGATTGACTTGATTATCTTAGAAATGGGACACGGTTGTAAATTATCGCATTTGGGACGATTTCATTTCTTCGATTGTTTGAGTTACAGTATTAATTTGTTTAAGTCTCATTTTAACAGTTGCTCCGTAAGAGTTATTGTCTCTTTGTGGTAAAGAACTTTGAGGCATGTACATCATTTTTTTTGCCAGTGTATAAACGGGCGCGGCAAGGCGCGCCAATTCCTTCTAGTTACATAGATGACCGTAATCATGTTCAGCAGCTCATGCGGTACTAATTAGTGAAGCTCAAGAGACAGAGATACATAAGTTACTTCCACAAACCCATAGTCCAGAGGTGGACTACTCCCTCTTCATCATGGAGACGGTGGAGAAGACGTTGGAGAAGATGGAGACCACGCCGGCAGCGCCCCGTCGGAGTTTTCCCGCTCCAATCTGCAGCTCCAGGTTTCTGTTTCGGTGTTTCTGTGTTTCTGCGGCGCTCCTTCCAGAGAACGTCGGGGGATAATTTTTATAGGCGTTTTTAGGTCAAAACGGAGTCGGTGGAGGAAAGATCGACGGCAACGGAGCCTCGAGGGCCAAAGTGGGGGGTCCCACGCGGCCAGGTACTTGGGCCGCGTGGGCCCACTCATCTGGGCCCTCGGACCTCCTCTTGTTTGCTTCTTTTGCTCCCAGGTCTTGTTCCTTCCAAAAAATGATGTTCGTAAATTTCCAGGTCATTTGGACGTCGTTTGAGTCCCTGAAACATTAAAGGAAAGAAATAGGATTTTCTGCCTGCGCAGGGTTAATTCCATAAAAAATAGGAAACATATTAAATATTCCCAAAATCATTATAAAACAGTGATATAACCCTTATATGATGCAAATATGACTGGAATATAAGTAGAAATAATGCAAAGTTCATGTATGCATTTTACATGCATCAGCCGCTGATCTAGGTTGCACTCTATTCCATCCACCGAAACCCTAGCGAGATCACATCTCGCCGGGACCTCCATTGTAATCACCTCGAGATCAATAACCAGACAAGCAGGAAGTTGGGTATTACCCTCCGGGGGCCTGAACCTGGGTAAATCCTTGCTTGTCACCGACGAACTCACTAGCACCATCTTCTCCCCCTCATACGAAACCCTAGGTACCTAACCATGGGATTTGCCGTGGTAACCCCACGTCATGGATTGAGCTCTTTGGGGAAGAGGCTCAAGGAGAATAGAGTGATCATTCGTTGCATTGGTGAGCCTTTGTGGCATACCGGTATCACACACCTCCAACAAATACGTACTTCCTCTTGTGGAAGGATCTTCGGAAATTACATCCTCGTCTTCACTTACGGTTACCTCGTGCTTTTACCAACTTTTTATCCTTGTTTTCGAGCACCATAATTGATTTCATTCAACTTTGAGTTTATTTAGTTTTGTTCTTGTACACAACAATCATTGTTTTGACGTAAAATTTCATGTTTTATATCTTATAAATTGGTTAAGAGATGTTGCAAAGTATTTGTGCTCAAGTTGCGTGATCATTTTTCTGCATTTGGATTTCTTAACAGGTCAACAGGACTATGAAAAAGATTAGAATATAGTAGCTTGCTGACTTCACAGGAAACAAACCCACATGTATAGCTGAGAAAATGGATTTCGATACTGCACAACAAAATAAAGTTTCTTAACGAGAAAGGGCAAAACTATAAACTGGAACATGATTTTCCAGGAGATTAGAACTCACATTTGGACTCCTCGAGATCTTATATGAAAAGTTGGCACGTTTTTTTTTTAAGGAACTCATGAGCTTTATTGATTAGGCTTACAATCAGTAGCAGCTACCGCCGACGCGAAAGTCGGTACTTTTTGTGACCAATGGGAGGAATATAAATAATTACTAAGATCACACTCATCGTTTTAAAGCAAAATCCATCTGTTCACCCTGAATCCCTATGTTCCAAAGACATTGTAGTTTTCCTTCTTGACATGGCGCCGCACAATGCACAGTGAGGTCCAGACGACACAGGAGCCAATTCCAGACGATCCCAGTTATGACTGACAGGGTCAGGCTGATGGACGCATCGATTTTGACATCTATTATCTGTTTATATTAAATCCTTGTGAAATCACAATACAATCTTTTGTCACTGATACAGAAATTACACAGCCGAAGGAGGTCTTGCGAGAGATATTCCTTTGAATTATCTTCGAGGCGCTATGATATATTACAGAAAAAATATATGATAATACAATCGCACAAACTCAAACAACCACTAGTACATTGTGTGTACAACATTCACCAAGGTCTGCCCCGAACCACCCCTTCTCTTTTTCCAGGACAAGTTATAGTACCATAGATAGGCCAAGGCGCTGGATCTGACAACCTTAATGTACCAGTGACAGATATCAGTGCCGCCAGCAAGAGCAATCAACACTTCAACAGCGGCACCAGGGAATCCATCTGGAGAAGCCAATGCGGTGTGCCGTGGCACAAAATATAGCATCCGTAAGTCGCAGTAGCTTGGCAGGCACACGCGCGAGATGTTACCGAACCCAGCATGCGGAACCGATGATCAAGCCAGGTATCGGTAGACGTTCGGGTTCTCCTTGTCCCTCTCCAGGTAATCCCTGGTTATAAGATCCTCGATGCGCTTCTTTATTGCTTTGAAGTCAGGCTGAAGGGATAAAACCAGCACCCATGATCAGGTCAAGAATCAAAGGAAATTCTACTCAGTAAATTTCAGTCTAGAATATACATTGTGCCCAAAAAAGAAGTGAAGATGTTGGCCAACGTCTGGATGGCTTAGTATATGATTTAATTTAAAAAAAAAGGCATACCCAGTGTCGGAAGCTACCACACATGGTGGGATCTCTATATGAGTTAATTCAAACTTATTAGCAAATATATCTATAGATTCATCATTTGCACTAATGCGAAGATGTAATCTGAAGATTCAACAAAGCTGGATAATAAAAAATAGCTCAAATTTGACATGCTAGCCATGCAATATAATGCAGGAAAACATTCCAACTGTCGCTAGTCCTACAGAGGCAAGAGCGAATGGATACAACCACATTTGCCATCAGCACAGCTAACAGCACTTGAAGAATGTTTTCCATACCTTGAACATGCGACCAAGCTGCTCCACACACTCCATTACTAATGTCTGGTGACCCAAGACTTTGCGGCTCTTCATAATACGCACAATGGATGCATCAATAGCGTATCTTCGATCCTTGTCAACATCTTCAACTACCTTCTTTTTCTCATCAACTGGAGGTAGAGGTATCTGCAGGTAGAAATAAAAATCAATACTTGATCCAAACGGTAACAAAATAACTTGCAGGAATAAAGATAAAAACAAAGTACCAAAAATACCTTAATTCTTCTCATCTTGTCAGTGAATTTTGAGTTGAACTCAAATACGTCATTAGGAGATATAGTTCTGTTACTTGGTTCTTTACTAAGAATCTTGTATTTCGCACAAGAGAGAGAATGAAGCAGCCTCACTACATCGTCATCTGACAGGTTCAGTTGTGTTACTATCTCAGAATAACTAAGTCTATCAGCTCCATTGAACAGTAGCAATAATGCAGCCTGCCAAACAGAAGGAAAGAAAGAATTAGTTTGCAGCGTTTGAAATGATAGCAAGGCCTTGTACAAGTTTATGCTTACCTGGTAAGTTGTAACAATGAGCTCAATAGTCTTGGCCTCAAACTTTGCAGTGATATGGCAGATACCCAAGGAATATATCCATGTAAGTTTTCTATGTTTAGTTCTTGTTTGATAGAACTCTTTGAAAACCTCAACACATCTCACCTAATTGCCAATGTTAATAATCTTAGAGAGAGTAAGACCATAAAATAGTCACGACCTCAATATGTAAAGCAAAGCTAGTGCTTGCCAGCTGAACTCGGATCGAAAACAGTAAATTTACCATTTCAGCAGGAAGGTTTATGTCGAACGATTTATAAGTTGGCCAGAATCCTGTTGTCAAAACAGTGACTGCCAAGTCTATCCCAGGATTCAATTCAGAGTGTGTGCTTATAAACTCTTCAAACTTAGTTTGATGATCTCTTGCAACAGTAAGATCGGTGACCATGCCCTCCATTTTTGAAGTAAATTGGCCACCACACTGTTGTTTTAGCTTGGTCAGAATGCTCCTTTCATGCTCATCATTAGCACTCTTGTCAAATAGCAATCTCCTTGCCAGCTTCTTCCTGCCATCATCACCATGAAACATCAGACCCAGTAGTCCAATACGAAACCACTAGAACTTCCTAACTTTTTAAACTTACAAGGCGTTACGGTTTTTTTTTCTAGCAAGGAAACAAGGCATTAGAGTTATCGTACAAGTTTACAAGCAATTACCTGTAAAACTCAGCAAAAAGATCCTTATCACTGATGTAGGCGAGTAATCTCACAACCTGATGAATGATCAGTAGATTAAGATCCAACCAATAAGAATACCCTAATGTCTGCAAGTAAAAGTGAACACACAACAGAGTGACGCCTGTACCTTCTCTAGGGTATCTTCAATAGCTTCATCACTGAGTTTCTCACTGCCGCCTTTCTTCAAAATATTATCACAGAATGTGGCAAGCAGTTCAGCACTTGTACTGCCAGAAACACCTTTGTTGCAGAACACTTCAAAAGCCTCTTTAAGTGCCTGTAAAAAGGAATAGGATCGCGAAGATCAACAAAAGTAAGTTCCTGTTGATTTGATTTTATTAGAAAACATGAAGCACAAAGAAAGAAATAAACATATAATCTGACAAACCTTATGGAAAAGAGTATGCCCCTGGAAACAGTCGGTGACATATGCTACATACTTGTCATGCAGTTCGATGATTTTACGGACAAAAACCTAAAACAAGAAAACACTCAGATGATGACAAATGTCACAAGAAAAATTACAAAAGTTGGGTTGACAGCAAAGTTGTCTAAGGTACACACCTGTTCCTGCAAACCAACAATGTCCTTCTTCTCTGGCTGTAAGAATAATTAGTTATTAGAGATTCATGCCAAGATGAGAATAAAGAATCACTTGAAAAGCATAGTCTGAAGTTGACAAGATGATCAGCAAAGTCAAGCATAACTGAGAATCCAAAACGGCACATACTGTAACAACCAGTTTCTAGGCACTACCTGACAAGAACCAAAGTGGTCCTTTCTTCCAACAATCACTTGTACAAACAGGGGCCACAACAGGCAGATACGATCAGGGAAAGGGTAGAGGTAAAAGAGGAAAAATAAAGAATTCAACCCACAACCCAGATAAATTATGAGCTCTGGCATGCATCTGATTGGGCTACACTAATGGTCTGCGAGTTGCATGTGATATAAGCTGGGCTAAGAATAAGTAAATATATTGAGATCCATATAAACTATGCAATAAGTTGATAGTGACAATAAATGTGCACCTTCTTATTACTAGCAGCATCTTCTGCTTGTTTCACCAATGCTGTACCCTCGTTAGTAACATGCTGCAGAGTAGAATCACTTAAATACTATGTCCAACTCTAAATCGTTTAATGGAGTAACTAGAACATGATTGCATTAGCATATACCTGCTTAAAAATTTGAGAAACAGGCTCTAGGCCACGAGTTATTCTAGAAAAGAGTCTGTACATTCTTGAGAGATCCTCAACCTACAATAACAGATGCAAAAAAGTCAATATACGTGAAATGCACCTGATATAATGTTCAGCGATACGACTCTCTGGTCAAACCTTGTCATCACGAAGTAATGCATGGCATCCAGAATGCTCCTTCTCCAGAAGTTGGCTTGCATACTGTGTTAACAACTCATGTTGCACTTTCTGAAATAATCAGGAATTGTGTCAATGTTAAAGAAAGGGAAAAACATGATCAATGTTCTCTCAGGAAGACAAACTAGACAATAATTGTGGAGTACACATCCAGTATGCATGTAGAGTCATGCATTCAAATCACCAAAAGCGGCGAGTGTGCGTGGGTGGGTGGGTGGGGGTATTGCAGCAGAGATCTTTTTCACAAACCTCCAGTAACTTCTGCTCACTGCTAGAATGCAAATAATGAGCAACTCTTTCCTTCTCCCTCTTCAAGCACTCCTCAGCCTAGTGAAAAGACATGCATATATATTATTGTCCTTAACATTATAAAGTGAAGCAAGAAGGAAAAAACTCCTCAAACTACCTTTAACATATAGTCAGGACAAGAGTCTTCCACAATCCATGTTTGGGCCTTGATAGAGTAGTAATCTGCAGTATCCTTCAGCAAGAAATCTTCAAAATCATTCTCATAACATTCCATACTTCCTAAGCCGATTTCAACAAATATATCCAAAACGTTCTTTAACAGAGCTCTGTCAATTTGTTCACCCTCACGTTCGTGGTCAATCTGTTGAAGAAGGAGACTGTCACAACCAATTATATAGGAAAATCATCTTTTCAGACTACCATGTGATGCTAAGACTCACCAAGGAAATCACTGCACTTTTTACTTTCCCTTTGATTTCTTGATATACCTTTACCATTAAAGAAAACAAGTTAGAACAAGAAGGCAAATCAACTAAAGACAAAGAACTTCACTGCCACAACACATTTGTTTACCAAATCTCGAAAGCAACTAAGCCCAACTTCTCTCAATGCTGGAAGTGACCTCCGTGAAATGAAATATCGGTCAAGGTAATGGAAGAAACGTGATAGCCATCGAACCATCACTTTGTGGTTTGACCACCTCTTAACTAGCTCCCTCAACATAAACTCGTCATGCTTCTCTCTTAATGAAGGTAAGACCTACATGGAGTCAAAATTAAGAATCAAGCCAGCATGTAGGCAAACACATAAAAGGTAGCTGAGAGCCTGAGAAACGATGGTATGATAAAAGGCAAGCAAAAAAATACCTATGTTGACATAAAACGAGGGCAACTCTGTTATCTAAGCTGTTGGCTATAACCAACATAAGAATATAAGATTTGAAGGCGTGAATGAAAATATCTCTCAGAAGATGTGACTATAAGAACGATAAGATACAGTTTTAGATGAGACTATAAGAACAATATGTTTTGGCATTAAAGTACCGTTTATTATTGATCATGGGAGATAAAGAGGTTCCCAATTATTATTTTCTTGAAATCAAGTAAAAGCGGTTTGCTTAACAAAAGAGCGTTACATGGTGAGGCAACACCTGGCCCAGAGCCGTGAAGTCTAGGCTTCAGTCTCTAAAGTCACTCAGCCTGCTGTTTTTTCACAGCAAATCCTGGACCATGCAACTAGCCTAGACTTGGGTAGATAAGCCAAGGCGCCACATGCAGGCATTCCTAGCACAAGTCTAAGCCCAAAGCAGCCACATCACTCTCTATTTATCTAAGATTTGCTATGAAAGATCCTTTTGTCCAGAGAGACGGGCAATCAAGGGTGTTGTACTGATCAACGAAGAACGTGTGAATAAGCACCAATGACCCAGTTTGCAAAAAACTTGCCAACTAGCTGCCATCGGCCTTCAAAGTTTTTGTGTATCACACCTAGCCAACGGATGCATTACTAGAGTCACAAACCCATAGTAACTACAGTGTCAATTGCTCCGGATTTGGAGATGAAGCATAAATGTGAATCCCAATGGTCAGTTCTCTGCTGACAGTTACTGTTTTTTCAATCAGAAATTAACCTGAAACACATTCTAGCGATGGTTGCAAGCAATATCAGTTCTAAATACCCCTTCTCAGTAATCTGCATGATAAGTATGGTGAATGATTCGTGCAATCTGAAATTCAGCTTTTATTCTGTTTCTTCATTCACACAGATGTATCATGTATGACACGCAAGATAATATCCAGGCCATACTTTGCGATGTTAAAAGCACCTATATTAACTAACTAGCAAGTTAGCATAAAAAATATAAACATAGATCCAATACCCACTATTTCACTCTACGAGGGGTATTTGGCTTGACACGGATATTAAAGATGTTATCAGAAAAGGAGAACAGAAAGAGGCTATGACTTCAATGTCCTTGCTATTCCATGTGCCTATATTTACTGAGATCAAGTGTGAGAATGCTAGTGTAAATGTTGACAAATGACGAAGAAAGGGGAAGTTAAATGAGGCCCGAAAGATGAAACTATCGTTGAATTTTACAATATGTGGGGATACTCTAATTTCATCAGTGTCTCCTCATTTGGCATCATTTTTCATTCCCTCCCTATCCTGCATTCATGAGTACCCATTTCAACTAGTCATTCTCTTGCTAGCCAGACATTAATAGCAGGGACATTAGAGCCATTTCCACTTGCTATTCTGTTGGTCTAAAGCCCCTTAGGTCTCATTTGGAACATGGGAAATTGATAGGTACCCCGTAGAAATGTTTCAAATCTGCTCTGATTTACCCTGGGATTATAAGGACTACTAGTCGACTAGTCAAGCACTAGTCGTGACTAGTCTATGAGTGGGCAACCTAGGGACTATACTCTACTCGTCGACCCCGTAATATTGCTTGGTGCACGACCCGTTATGCCCACAGCTGGGCTTCATGTGTGCGCAAGGAACCCAGCAGTTCAAACCGAACTGTTTTGGAACCATACCCGGGTTCGGGGAACTAGACTAATTTGAGCTGAAATGGAATTGACTGGGACATGTTGAACCGAGTCTAAATGCTCACAAATAGAAATAATTTGTTGAGGATGGAGATAGAAAAATAGAACCCCCAGCTCTAAACACAAGGTTATCAGGAGGTAAGAGCTATAGCTGCTCCCATTACTCTCTTCTCCAACAAAGTAATGATGTACCCCTGCTACATACTACTTGTTATTTGAAGGTTAGTTGTAGGGTACACATGTATCCACTATACTACTTCTGTACACCCACAAGCAAAGGCAGATGGTGGTCTATAGCACAGAATGAAAACCAGTACATTCGATTCATAGTAAGTGAACAGAATTGTCATCAAGCACACGTGAGCCGCAATGGTCGTAACTTTAACAAATAAATGCCCAAGCTGCTCGACCGCTATAACTAACAGGCACCGGCCAGCCGCAATCAGCACACAGAGAGAGCCTGCTGCAGTGCTCACCATGGAGGAGATGTACTCCTCAAAGGCCTCGCGGTACTTGTCATAGAGCTGCTGCGAGTAGTCGTGTGGGGGCTTCTGCGTGCACATGTTGTATATCGTCCTGCGCGACAGACAGAGCAAAGAAGGCAACGGCTAAATCAGATCAGACGACCACGGACGGACGGGGAGCGAAATTCCGGGAGCAGGGGAAGGGGGTACCGTACGTGTAGAGCATCATGTAGTCCTCGGAGCTGAACTGGGGCTCCGGCTTCCCCTCGAGGATGTTCTTGAGCTTGGTGATGCCCTTCTGCATGAAGGCCCAGCCTTCCTCCAGATCGACGGTCTTCCGCTCGTGCGTCGTCATCGCCGTCAGATCGGGGCGTGCGGGGGGACTTCGCCGGAGGGGGGGGGGGGGGGAGGAGGCCGTCGGAACCCTAGCTCGCCTCCCTCCCTGCGTGAGAAATGGGAGGACGAGGAGAAAGGGGAAAGAGGGAAGGTGTATCGGAGTGTTCCGATGCCCGATCTAGCGTGGCGGAACACCGAAACAGGGGATGGATGGTCGCCGGCGCCACTGCCAGCTTTCTCTTCGTGACTTTGGCACATGGGGCTACCCTGTCGATGACATGTCTACTTCACAGCTAAGCTTACCTTAACTAACCGAGCTCTTTTTCAAACAAATAGAAATAAACTTAGGACTCCTTTGATTCATAGATAGGAAAAGTGTAGGAATAATTACATAGGATTGGTATGATATGTCTAATGGAATCATATGGAAAGGTAAAGTTCATTTGATTGTGGCCAAGGAATTTTTCATGAGGTTAAAACTCATGTTATTTTCCTATGAACTTTACACAACAACTTTTTTACGGTATTGGGACAGCAAGCTGAAGGGATCCAGTTGTTGCGCTCGATGAAGATTATGTTTCAGAAGTTCAGTGACCATTTGTCGTTTCCCGAGGCATAGATCCAAATCAGGAACATAGCAATTGACCGGTCCCCATTGACGAGGTTCATGGCCTTTAGGATATAATCCTACGAATTAAATGGCTTTCGAAGGGAAATTTCCATAAGATTTCAATCCTTTAAAAATCGTATGAATTAAAAGAGTCCTTACACATCATGTGGAAGAGTCACATTTACCGCGGTGAACCAACTATGTGACTAAAAATTGTGTTAACCAATATTAAATATGCGGTCTTAGATTACAAACAAATATCCTGTCAAGTTAGAAGTGGTATTTTCTTGCCCAAGGAATGTTATTTAGGGATAAGTGTGGTAGTATAAGGCCCGCTATATCACATCAGGTTGTCATGGGTGATTGCAATGAGCTACCTTTGAAAACACATACAATATGATGGTGGAATTTAAAGATGTTCTTCATTGTTGGTCAATGACAATTTGTGATCGATGTAAAAGAACACGATGCGACATCAACCATCAAAAGGCAAGACAATGCTACTATGCTCGAGCTTGTGTCTCCTTTATAGTGACCATTTCCTATAAAAGACGCTAGAAGCCGATATTAAGGACTTAACACCCTACATAATAAGTACTCCATGCTTCGAATTATAGAATATTTTGAATATTTCAATATGGACGACATAGAAATTAAAATTAGTGAATAGGCACAACTAAACCACATTTATATACATGCGATTTGGAAATAATTAGAACATCTTATAATTCAGAACAAAGGGGGTAGTTTTATTTCGTGGATAAATATTTAGCTTAACCGCCATCCACACACTTGGCTCTTTTTTAGCTGAAACAATCAAGTTTTTGTGTTTTTCACTTTGCATTGTATCTTATTGTTGCATATTTTCATTCACCCGTTTCTTTTCATACATTTTAATTTTTTAGTTCTGAGAGAAGTTTGGCTTCACAACTCTATTATGAATACCCCTAGTCCCAAAACAACTAGATTTAGTCTCTGGTATCGTTCAAATCGTCCTTAATAGGAAGACGGTTTTGCCAAACCTTTGTTATAGCTTTTATTCCTATTATGAAATTAATGTAATTTCCAAATACGCTTCAAATTTGTCGAATTCAAAAGTTGTCTCTCTCTCCTCGAGATCGACATTTTGTTTCTCGCACAAACTCCGGGAGCGAGTGACAGGGTCTTCCTCCCGAGTCCCGAGCCCCAGACCCGACCGCGTCAGACCACCAACCCGACAGGCAGCTACAGTCCCACGCGCGCTCGGATCCGCCTCCCGCCTCGACCCCGATGAGCGCCTCCTCCGCCGACGGCGGGGACGCCGGCGATGGCGCCTCCTCCGCCGGGGCCGCGCCCGCTGGTAGGCGGATCCCGCCGGCCTCCTCGATGCCGTGGGTCCGCAACCTCCGCCGCTTCGTCGGCACGGGCGCCGGCCTCGGATCCGAGGCCCTCATGGGTCAGTGCCCCTTCGCTGCCGCCCCCTTTCCCTCCCTCATGGTGCTCGGCTCGGCTATGCTAGGCTTGGCTGGAATTTCGCGTTTCGTCTCGGGGAATGGTGGTAGAATTAGGGTTTATTTGTGTCCAGTTCGAAATGGCGATGAAATTGGGTGAGTTTGTGGTGCCGGCGGTTACAGCCTTACAGGATTGCGTCGCGCGACGAGGATGAGATCTCCGTGCTCAGGATGCCATCCGTCGTAATGCGGCTGGTGGATATGTGGAAAATGTTTGCCCATGGTCAGCAGTGGGTGGTCTGGGTTGAGAGGGGGAGGCGGGAGGCCTTCCATTGGAAGGTCAGGAGGTCTTCTCCAAGTCCATTCTCCGTAAGACCTGTTGGCTAGGGAGTTATATGTTAGTATGATTGGAGAAGTTAAGACCGTGACAAATTTCAGTTGTTTGCTGTTGGAGCTTGCTAGTTTACCTGTTAGTTGATACGACTGTGCTGTTATTGGACTTTAAGGCAGCTCCTAATTAGTATGTCCGCTTTATTGATCAACATTTGCATTTTTCATGCGGCATCACTGTGTCACCTGATCTATTTTGAACCTACAACCTGCAGAATTGGAAACTAAAAGGATATTGCTTGAGATTTTTAAGGAGCGGCAGCGAAAGAGTGCTGAAGCTGGTTCCATCCCAAGTTTTTACAAGAAGGTGATCAACTTGGTTTACTTTCTTTGGTACATGAGTTCTGTTCTTCTATGTTTTATATGATAAATTTGCAGCCTGTCTAAAATAGATTTTGATAGTGCAGCTGCTTACATCAGAGACGATAAGTAGCAATGCCAACCATCTTTTATCCACGTCGCATCATGTGACTGTGTGAGTTGTCAATATGTGATGATACTAATGTTTTCTTTTGGTACAGAAACCTGAGGATGGATCTATTAGCAATAGGGTTCAGAGGCTGGCAAAATACAGGTTTCTAAAGGTATTTGAGTTTGACTGTATATCTTTGCATTTAACTATTTTGCAGTTTAGTCCTTATGAGAGCTATTGCAAACAATTGCAGAAACAATCAGAGCTTCTACTTAATGCCGATGATCTTGATGCCATGTGGGTTTGTCTCAGGGAAAATTGTGTTATTGACGATGCGACTGGCGCTGAAAAGGTAAACTCATAGCTTGGTGCCTGTATTCTTACACCACATGCAGATATATTCATTTTTGTGCTATTGACTTGCTTCTGTAATGTCACCTGGGTTCCTTGGATAATGATAAGCATTGCATGCCATGATATATACAGGGGGCACAGCTAAAACTGAAAAGGTTTTCTTGTGTTATATTTAAGACAGTCATCAATTCTAGTTTGTTGCTGCATGTTTAAATTTCTGTGTGTATTTATAAAATGTCCCACAATGATACCAGCAATGGCATATTGTACAACTACTTGTGTTCATTCTAATTCATGTTATTATACTTATCATTCATTTTCTTCCCTGGGGCACTGCAGATGAATTATGAAGATTTCTGCCATATTGCCACGGTGTGCACAGAGCAGATTGGCCAGAAATGCAAACGCTTCTTTAGCCCTTCAAACTTTATGAAGTTCGAGAAGGATGATTCTGGGAGAATTGCAATCTTACCATTCTATCTTTATGTTATGCGAACAGTAAGTTTTTTTCAAACCTGAAGCTGTTAACTCTAGCAGTTTGATATATTAAAACAAACCGCTTGGTACAACAAAACCCAATACAGCTAAAGGAACTGCTACATAGTAATATAATATCACTTGTCTGGAACTCAGCACTCAGCAGCCATTTGTGTTGAAATGAGCTGTTTTTATGTATCACTTTCCTAATTGTTACTTCTTTCAGGTTTCTCTTACTCAAGCAAGAATTGATATGAGTGAACTTGATGAGGATTCTGATGGTTTCCTTCAACCTCATGTATGGACATTCCAACACATGTTAAAGAGATTTCATGCCTTAGAAGCATGTCACATTTCTTAATTCTATTTGCAGGAAATGGAAGCATACATCAGAGGGCTTATTCCTAATCTGGCACAATTGCGTGACATGCCATCAGCGTTTGTTCAAATGTATTGCCGCATAGCTGCACGGAAGTTCTTTTTCTTCTGTGATCCACACAGACGAGGTACAAAACTCGACTTTTGACATGATGGAATTAACATGCAAATTATTCTTTATGCAAGGAACTCTCTGTCATGATTTTCTATTCTCGCAGGAAAAGCATGTATAAAGAAAGTATTGTTGAGCAATTGTCTTCAAGAACTAATGGAATTGCATCAGGTAATAGAAAATGGTTGTATGGCTTGGTGTGTGAACTTTGTCATCTTTTATACTTGACAGTGTAACCTTGCACCACATAATGACATTGGTAACCTTTTAATTCTTATCAACTGAATTTCAGGAAAGTGAGGAAGAGGTAACTGATACTGAGCAGGCTGAAAATTGGTTTTCCTTGACTTCTGCCCAGCGCATATGTGGTATGTCAGCTGCCCTCATTTTCCTTTTAGGTCACTCTTCATGCAAGAAGTTTCCTTGTGTCATTCTTATGCAGTATATCTCTTTGATTGTTATCTTATCCCTCTGCAGATATGTTTCTTGCACTGGATAAAGATACGAACGGCACATTGAGCAAACAGGAGCTTAAGGAATACGCTGATGGCACACTAACAGAGATCTTCATCGAAAGAGGTAAAAAATGGGTTCCTGCTCTTGGTGACGCTTTCATTGATTCTTTTAAACCACCTTAACCAAAAAGGGAACATATAAAATGTTAGTAATGCCACTCCAGTAATTTATGTTCTTAACACCAAGGTTCTATAAAACGCTATGCGCTAATTGAGCGTTTTGTCTCCGCTTTTCTCTTTTCTAATGAATTAAAGCGCTAAGCGTAATTAAGCGCACGTTTAAGTGCAATTGAGCGCTAGGCATTTTGGTCCACTCAGACCCTAAGCGAGCTTAAGCGTGCTTTTTATATCCTTGCTTAACACAAAGTATTGATATATTCGACGATTCTTCAATCATGAATGCAGAATAACAATCTAGATCTACTTTTCAGTTTTTGACGAACATGTACGCCGGAGCAAAGTTGGAGGTGGCAACAGTCGTGAGATGGATTTTGAAAGCTTTCTCGACTTTGTTTTGGCTCTAGAAAACAAGGATACTCCTGAAGGGTTGACATACTTATTTAGATGTCTTGATCTTAACGGAAGGGGATTCCTGACGACTGCTGATATCCATACTCTGTTTAGGTATGTATGGAAATTTATAATTTGCACTGTGTATTTATTTGGTGGTGGCATTATTAGAGTTTTGCTACCTACATTTGTTCGTGGATGTACGCATTCAATCCCCTTCACATTAAACTTTGCTCTGTCATTGTATTCACGCTTAGCTGAAAATGTCTGCTTGCAATGGAACCTTCAGTAGGGAAACATGTTCTGGTTCATAATCAATATAAGAACTTGTTGTCACGTGAAATTTAAACCTACCACTGTTTTCGTCAAAGTTAAGAGCCTCCGTAACATGTTGACCATTATGTTACTAATCTTTTGGTAAAACTTTATGCTGGTAATCGCCTCTTTCACAACTTTATTTTGTTGTGGGTACATAATGATTAATGACGGCAATTTGTCAAAAGGAAAACTGTGTTCAGTGATGCTCTCCTGTAAAAAACTTGGCCATGTTTTAAATGCAGGGAACTTCCGTGATTCCCGTGGGAGCTGAATACCATGAAATCCTGCGTTGTAAATAGGGCCTTAATGAGTTATGTATTTTCTATTTATCTCACCAAACAGGGCCTTCACCCTAGTTTCATAAAAAAACTGAGTTTGTTTGGGGAAAAACTGAGTTTGTTTGGGGAAGCAATTGTATTCTGGAAGAAAAGAAAGGAGGATGCGAGAGTTAGCATTCCTGCCTGATACCATCTTCCTAGACTTAATCTGCCCATATTGGGTGTTTGCTGAACTGCTGGACTGTTCTTCTGGCCTCAAGAGCAGGATATCATTGCTTTAATACCTTTTTATATTCACGAGAAGATCTCTAGTTTCTATGACCAGTTCACCTATGTTGGGTATGAAACCGGAAGTCACTTGTGATAGTATCCATGAACCCTCAAGTCAAGTTGGTCCCCTATTTTAAAGTTAGGAGATGGGACGTATGGGGAAACAAATTAAAATCAGAATGTGTTCAATAAACACCTTAAATTTGATGTTATAGTTGTACCGTTTCTCATTAATCTTTGACAGTGTCTTTCTAATCCAAAAATCACATTGGAGAATTCCTTAGTATTAAACTTGTGACAGCTGATCAATCATTTGCCTCATGCAATGGTGTCATTGTTTGCAGAGATGTACACCAGAAATGGATCGAGGGTGGGAACTACGAGCTTTGCATCGAAGACGTAAGGGATGAAATCTGGGACATGGTGAAACCAGCTGATCCTCTGAGGATCGCGCTCACCGATCTCCTTTCGTGCAAGCAAGGTGGAACCATCGCCAGCATGCTTATAGACGTCCGTGGCTTCTGGGCCCACGACAACAGAGAGAACCTCCTCCAGGAAGAGGAAGAGCAAGTGGAAGAGGCTTGAGTTGTCCAGCACTCCAGCTGCCAAGTAAACAAGCGTCTCAAACAGGGGCAGTCGCATGTGCTCGCTGTATACGTTATTGTAGCTTACATAGTTGTGTTAGACCTGTTGTAACTTGTAAGTGTGTCATTTATGTAAGTGGTTTAAATCTGAGGATTATGTGTTTCTAAGTGTGGCGTGATCGTGCCGGCTAACTGTATCTGAGCGATTATTAGTTTCTGAAGTATTTACTTAATAGGTCTCATGAATTGTAAAATGCTTTGTATCTCTGATTCCAGCTGTGTTAAACTGAAGGCCTATATATGATCTGTTGTTTATGGGTTACTTGTACCTGATAACCTGAACGACTGGTCGATGTCATTTTGGAACCATGGTGTGTGTGTGACAAGAACATTGTTTTCCTTTAATCTGAACTTGCTGTCAAGACTCGCCAAGATGCATCTGTATTTTGTGTTTTTGACAAGCCTTCTCTTCTGACATGTTACTGATTCATAAATTTAGCTTGTCTTCTTTCTAGCAAGCGAACACATGCCTTCGTGCATCTCCGAGCTTTAACATTTTGTCACGGGAAAACAGGTGCTGGTCTATCAACTTAAACCATGGGTTAGATGTTCAGTGAACTAATAACAATACAAAATTAAAAGAGGATGTTGTATCTACACTGGCTTGCCTTCTATAAAAAATGGAACAGAAAAAAAGAGTTGGTATGGGGGTTAAGGTAGGCGAACCCATGCTCCACGGAGTAAGGCCCTACATGGGTCAGAGTCTCAAGCTGGCCGAATCGCCGTGGAAGCCCAAAGTGAGTGCGGGCTACGGCTGGGGGAACGTTCCCCACAGCCTTGAAGCCCAAGCAGGCCTTACGGCCCGCGGTCTTGGGCCAAATTTTGACGTAGGTGCCCACAGATTTCGGGCCCTAGCCCCCTCCAGGCAACTCTTTGCCTTCTCCAGTAATAAAGTACAGCGGCAATCTGCCGTGCACATTTTGGCATGGGCTGCGAGCCCACCAAACCCCAAAACGAACTCTTTAGCCCTCCAGAGCTGGAGTGACAAGCGCGTGCCACCACGCTCGGCTGGCGGGCGTTGCGGGAGGCTCGTATTTAAGTTGGTGTCTGCGCCACTCAGCTAGCGAGGTGGTACTAATGTTTGCGAACGGGCTCCAGCGCGAACCTAGCAGCTGACCTAACTATGGTTAAGCACTAAACTAGCACGGAGCGTCACAGGAATCTGAAAGCAACACTCTCAGACACATGCCACTGGGACTATAAAGAAGCTATATACTTTTTGGGGTGGGGAAAAGTTAGATAACTTTTTTCCCCGGGGATAAGTTACATTACATGTGTAATACATGAAAAAATATTGTTTTTCGTAATAACATAATTTATTTGTATGTGACATTTCTTGAATGTAGACATGTCATGCATCCTAAATTTAGCAATAATTTGTATGTGATCCCTTAATACTTCACTCACCCTTGTATATATATGTTTGGTTCATATCTATTAACCTTTCTGTAATGTTCTCTTACATTTTTCTTACGTCTGCAATGTTCAAGGTAAGAAGCATACTTAAATTGTAACAAAGCATACTAATAATTTGCAAGTGGACACCGAGTTACAATTTTAATTACAAGTGCTATGTGTATACATGTTTACTACTAAAAATTAAAAGCTCAAAGTTACAGTAAGCAAACAACCTCAAGTGATAATTTTTTTAAATGATATGTACATGTTTATGTTCGTCCTCTACATGCACCAGTTTTTTCAGAATTATTTGAAACCTAAAGATATGATCTTTAACAATTAAAAAGACAGTGTACGTGTACCCTGGGCAAGGTTATGACTTATTGGAACGAGCCTCACTAGGAGATAGGTTTTCTGCAATTCCGTAACACGAATATTGTTGATCAAATTAATAAGGGAAGCTAGATATAAAAAACTCGCAAAGCTCAATTATAATAAAACGGGGAATAATCAGACATAATCGCACTACTTGGCTCTACTAGGTCTAGAGCGCCGCCAAATAGTCTATAGAACCTACAAAGGCTATGTTATGTGAAATAATTTTATTTGTTTGTCTATGCGCAGATACAACAATATCGAACCTATCACAATTTGTGATGTCAACTATATAAAATATATTCATCACAACTCATATATTTATGCATCGATGGTTGTTAATGACTTAATGTGCAGCGATGGTTGTTAATGATTAATTTGCACGCGAGATAGTAAACATATCCTTAACTAGTAGTTGAAGCCTTCCGAAACACTTGGACAACACCAGCAGCAACATCATGGTACTACTCGTTCTGTCCCTGAAAAGGGGGTCAATACTTTTCTAAGAAGAAGTAAAATAAAATAAAGTTTGACCCAGTTTATAGAAAAAACTATCAACAATTATAAGAGCATATGAAATTGTATTTCATGATGTCCCCAACATTATTGATTATGTATTGTAGATATGATTTTTTTCTAAAAATTGGTAAAGGTTTACATATTTTGGTTGTTAGTACGAAGGAAAAAATAATCTTCTATTTTCTTGTGCTATTATTATTCTAAATACAATCAAAAAAATTCATGCAACATCCAAGAAAGTACAAAATATTTAACTTTTTGTCAATATATATAACTAAATCATGAGAAAAAACTAAATCGTATCGTTGGTTCCCAGTCGGTCGATTAAAGAAATATGTCGCGGTTAAATGACACATGTTTATGAAACCTACCAGAAGGAAGAAAGTGGAGGACTATAGTGCTTTGTTGGAAAAAAATAGAGAATTCATATTTTTAGAAATACAATATAAATGTAGATGCTCACGTACTAATACGTACACATGTACACCACTCATGTAGATGATACTAGAGTAGTGATCGCCATGGACAACTAGTGATTCCATGGACAACCAATCCGGTCGACAAACATGAGTTTTAGTTAACTGTTAGTCTCTCTCATGAGGATGTTCTGTATGTTGTACTCAAATCTATGTTAATGAGATTTTCATGTTTAATTTTATGCTTGACCTTTTATTTGAGAAATTTATTTTTTCATACAACAGATGATGCCAAACACATTGTAGACGAGCATATAAGATAATAAAATCATATTTAAAACACATTGAGGTTTTTTTGGCATCATATAATGGAAAATCTACACAGGAGGGGTTCTCCCCTACAGTAATGTTTGTAAAAAAAATATTTAAAATGGATTATCCCGTGATTACTATGATTGATTCTATTTTAATACCAAGTACAAAGCATACGTTTATTTACAACTTCATAACAACCAAACTTGCAAGCATTTTACCAATTTTAAAATTTATACTCTGAAAGTTTATATAAATGCAGGGAGCACAGGCTCCATGAAGCCTGTTTTGCAAAAAAAAAATCAAATCGTATTTTAAAGTTTCAGAAAAATTGAAACAAATCCTACATGTTGACAATGACGTATTCTATGGTTCTGCAAATTTTCAGTCTGAAATAGGTCCACTACACAAAATAGACAAATTCTATCAAATCTGATTTTTTTTCTATTTTGCACTGTTCACCTCTCAGATCTAGAAGTTTGTCATTTTTACACGGACCAAAATATGGAATGTTTTGGATTGATTTTTGGCACACTGGTAGAAATAATAGGTTCTACTTATAGGATTTTTTTGACATTTTTTTGAAACTTTCAGTTGTCCTTTTAATTTTTTGCAAAACAAATAAGCTCCGTGGAGCTCGTCCTCCAAATCACCGTGCTTACCTAATTACACCAGAAACCACTACTATATATTTATTTATTAGAACATACCATGATACTAAGGATATTAAAATATACTCGACCACACACACGTATACACAAATACAATTTTTTTTGAACCAACAAATACAAATATATACATGTCCACTCTAGAAGTAATGTTAATATAAGAACATCAAGGAGAACCATTTTTATGACATACGATTTAAATTTCTCACAACACAATTTTTTGTTGATAAATATTGCAATGTATAATAAAGAAGGATATTAATTAATATACCAATTTCGATGTGGTTAACTATGGAAACTAATAGATATAAATTGTACCTGTTGAGCTTATAATATGACTAAATTAAGTCACAAATAAGTATAAAAATTTAGTATAAATATATTTATTTTAATTCCTACTAGCCCCAAATATGTTTTTGGTCACCTCCGCATCCACGGTGCCGCTCTCACCGTCGCGGCCACGGCAAGCACTGAGAAGTGGACCATGGTGAAGGAGAGGATACCATGATACTAAGGATATTAAAATAGACTCGACCACACACACGCGTATACACAAATACAATTTTTTTGAACCAACAAATACAAACATATACATATCCACTATAGAAGTAATGTTAATATAATAACATCAAGGAGAACCATTTTTATGACATACGATTTAAATTTCTCACAACACAACTTTTTGTTGATAAATATTGCATTGTATAATAAAGAAGGATATTAATTAATATACCAACATTCAAATGTGGTTAACTATGGAAACTAATAGATATAAATTGTACTTGTTGAGCTTATAATATGACTAAATTAAGTCACACAAAGTATAAAAATTTAGTATAAATATATTTATTTTAATTCTCCTAGCCCCAAATATGTTTTTGGTAGCCTCCGCATCCACGGTGCCGTTCTCACTGTTGCGGCCACGACAAGCACTGAGAAGTGGACCATGATGAAGGAGAGGATACCATGATACTAAGGATATTAAAATAGACTCGACCACACACACGCGTATACACAAATACAATTTTTTTGAACCAACAAATACAAATATCTACATATCCACTATAGAAGTAATGTTAATATAATAACATCAAGGAGAACCATTTTTATGACATACGATTTAAATTTCTCACAACACAACTTTTTGTTGATAAATATTGCATTGTATAATAAAGAAGGATATTAATTAATATACCAACATTCAAATGTGGTTAACTATGGAAACTAATAGATATAAATTGTACTTGTTGAGCTTATAATATGACTAAATTAAGTCACACACAAGTATAAAAATTTAGTATAAATATATTTATTTTAATTCCTCCTGGCCCCAAATATGTTTTTGGTCGCCTCGGCATCCACGACGCCGCTCTCACCGTCGCGGCTATGTCAAGCATTGAGAAGTGGACCATGGTGAAGAAGAGGCACACCCCTGCTCTACTAGACCTCACCTGGCTTGCCCCTGCTGCTCCGATGCGCACCAGCCTTTGCTCCAGAACGCCCTCCTGCCGCTCCGTGGGCCAAATTAGCTTCTTAGATATTTGCATTTTATAGTTCTGTTAATATTCCATCATGCCTCCATATTGTTTTGTAAGTTGCTCCACTGTAGGATGGTAATGTTGTTGGTTCCTTTGTAGTTAATCTGATATGGACCCATAGTTTTATATAAAAAAATTGCTAAAAGACCATGCTGAAGCTTAATGTTTAAAATTCAGTTCAAGAAGTACCGAAACTTCTAGAACAACAGTTGGACAGGAAAGCGAGTGTATGATTCAGTAGTGGAAAGGATGAATAGCAGGCAAACAAAAAACAGAAGATATTGTAGAAAAGGATATTGGGATAGACGTATTTCTCAAAGTTCAGAGTGTTCTTGGGTTCAATTTGAGTTGAACTACGGATTACTATTCTTCTACATGAATGTTTACTCCATCAAAATACATTCTCATCTCGAAATTCATTGCACTTCCCTTTGGTGCATATATACATACATAATATTGTGCGCACCACACAACCAAGAAGAAGTGCACTCTTGGGCATGTGGGTTACCGAATTTTAGCTCCATTTCTTAGACGTCTTCCTAATGTTATGACCTCTCTTACATCGTAGGCAGCATGTCATGTTTCACAGGAAGAAAAATGATGATATTCACTTTGTTTACAGATGAAATCAATTCCAAACCTATAATACACATATTTTTGGTGAATGAAATCTACCTCAAAAGTTTGTGTTTTATGAAATAATTCCCTCATTAAGTAGAAGTTCATCGAGACTACCACATTGAAGCAACTATGTTTTAGTTTATACCCCCATTAACAGGGGACTGTCTGGTGACATGTTAGAGCTGTAATAGTTGTGTCCTACTATGCCAATGGAGTAGCTGAAGCTCACCCCGTTGGCAAGCATTTCTCTTTTGAATCCCTTACCCTATCTCGGTTGATCGAGAGAGAGAGAGAGAGAGAGAGATGTGTCTCAGATGGTGCGTTCGAGTCAGAACTAGTTTTGGTTAACCAAATCGGGTATCACACACCCATTTGTTGCGTTGGCATCGCCTATAGGAGCACGTCTCTGACCTGCCAGTAAGTTAACGACCACATTGACCAGGCATCAGGTCTCGTGTGACGGAACGTGGTACATCCTTAAAAGGTAAAATCTGGTTAAAGTTCGTTAAATGTGGTTGTTTGGAGGAATTTCCACTCAGTAAGGTAGAGAAATGTCACAAATGCACACTTAGGGAGTTAGGGGTAAAAGGCGAAAAATATTCTTTGTTGGCAAAGAAAACCAATAATAGTAGTGGAATTCCCAATATAGCACCCATCGACACTAATTTTGGTGGTGTTATCGTATATTCTTATCACCCAAAACAGTAGACTTTAAATAAATTAGAAACACATTTTCGAGTGTGTTCGAAACTAATAGGCGATTAGTATTTTAGGATTTTTCTGTTGCTTCTACTTTCTCCCACATTATAGTTCCGATACTTATTCCATCGCACTATTTTTTCTCACATTCAAGCTCTGCCAAGACTCCATTTTTCACCTTCATTTGTCTCCGTTGTCGTTGGCGTCCAGTTTAAATCTACCCCCACATTTCTCTATACTACTAGTTAATACATTCCTTAACAAGGATTCACCGTCGACAACAAGAGAAATAACAAAAAAATAAAATACATGAACAACAAGTAATGAGAAATAACAAAAAAAAAAAAAGAGTTGGTACCGGGGTTTAAGTGTGCGAGCCCGTGGACCACGAAGCAGGCCTAACCTAATGGAGGCCATCTCCGTGGAAACCCAATATATAACAAGAGCTGACTGGCCGGGGAACATCTCCCATGACCGCATTTTCCCGATGGCCTCACGACCACTGCTTGGGCCAGGCAACGACCAATAAAACCAATATAGTGGAATTCTCTATGTAGCACCCACCACTAGTAATTTTGGTTGTGTTACGTCTTGAAACAGTAGAATTTAAATAAATTAAACAAAACATTTTCGAGTGTGTTCCATCGCACTATTTTCTCACACATTCTAGTTTCGACACATATACATCGCGTATATTTCTCCCACATTCTAGCTCCGCCACTCGGACTGTTTTCATTGTTGGGGGCCAATTCAAATCTACCTCCTGTTTTGCTCATGCAACACGCCGACGAACATTGTCGATGGTCTTGTATATTCTACTAGATAAAATACAATTACATGACAACTCGACAAATAATAAGAAGTAACAAAAAAATACAGAAGAGTTGGTACCAGGTTTAAGTGTGCGAGCCCGTGGACCACGAAGCTGAGGCCTGTAAGAGGCCATCTCCGTGGAAACCAAATATAACAAGGCCTGACGGGCCGGGGAACATCTCCCACGACCGCATTGCCCGATGGCCTCACGACCACACTGCTTGGGCCAGGCCATCAGCGTGACACGCTGACGGCGTCTTCTTCTCCTCTCAGGAGGGAAGGGATCTCCGGCTGTAGACTGTGCACGTCTGCACAGCGCCATGGATCCAATGGAGAGCGCGCGCACGACGCGGCGCGCAGCTCAGCAACTCTGCTGTTTTTTTTTCTCAGCAGCAGGCAACGACCTTCTGCCCCGGGCTCAAGCCCACTAACCCACGGCACCAACTCGATAGCCCTCCGTAGCCAGGCCCCTAATCAGGTCAAAGCCGACAAACCAAAACAGCGAAAATCCAAAGGAAAAAAAAACCAATTCTAAGAACAGCAACTTGTCAACGGCTACATGTTTCTGTCTTTTCCAGTAATTTTTTTTGCGGGGAGAATTTATTCTTTTGCAGTGAAGTTCATTTGCGTGTGCAAGAAAAAATTATTGAGATGGTGCTATTAATGGATTTACGTATAACGCTGAGCCTGCATCCTAAGGCACAATGCACATCATTTATTTTATTTTTTTGGATATAAGAAAACGAAGTTGGTTCAACAATACAGATTAATTCACAGAGGAATATAAATAAAATGTGTTTTGTATGTTCATTTCCAAAGTAGTACACAATGTGACGTTAGATTTTTCACCAAACAAGTAACGTAAGTTCTCTTTAGCTATTTCCGGATCGAGGACCTATGGAGATTTTTGCGCTACACGTCGTAAATAATAGTTTGAAATACACACATCCCGCTTGGAATATTTTTTATTTGCGACCTCTGAATATTTACGACGTTGTCTAGGTAGACTCATTTTCGTGTAGAACTCTAGACCTAGCTCCGCAGAAAACCTTGTCGTTGCATATGGAGCTCAGCTTGCTACATGTACTACAACCCGTTTTACGCCTTCTCACGGATCTACATGTCGCCGTGGCGGACTAACATAGCGGCATGCCTCGTCATGAGGGGTGGTCTACGTTGGGCTCGCCATAGCTATTGTGCGCCCAGAACCGGTGGCTCGTTGGAGATTGTGGCCACGAGATCCTAGTGCCTTGCATCGGAGCTACGATGTGATTCTCCAGCGGTCGACAACAGTGGCGGACCCAGAAACTTCCGGAAGCCCGGGCAAACAATCAAAAATCGCTAAATTTTCAGTAAAAATCGCTACAAAAAATCAAAAAATACAAGCGCGCACCGCCGGCAAGCCCGGGCGGCCGCTCGGGCATAGGGGCGGCTGGATCCGCCCCTGGTCGACAATACATTGTGGAGTGGGCTTTTGCATACGCTGAGGATAGCTCTGTCGCGGGAAACAAATGGAGTCAGGTACAATGGCCCTGGTAGAGTTTGGCGTCGCAAACAATGGAGGGAGCACAAATGGTAGAGTCTTGCTAGCTATGCTGGATTTTTATCAGTAGCGGGGCTGGTCCATGAGATTTTACGGGTTTTAAGACTAGGAAACGGGCGAGCGTAAAAAGGGAGAGAAATATCACAACAAACCAAGAATTGCCTTCGTGAATAATGGGACCGTCTATATGGCGCCCGCTAGCGGCACACCAGTCCCGCGCTGCCTGAAGGGAATACGACCTGGGCCGGCCCATTAGTCTGAGTCAGTTCGCTGCATTAGAACGTGAATGATGTAGGTCTAGCTATGTCGCCAGATACACTAGTACGTGTTTTGAATAAATTTTGAATTGGAACCATTTTCGAATTGAAACCATTTCTAAATTCGAAACAATTTTCAAAAATGAACAATTTTTAAATTTGAAACCATTTTCAAAATGGAACCATTTTCAAAAAATGAACAATTTTCAAATTTGGAACCATTTTTAAATTCGGAACCATTTTAAATTCGGAACCATTTTCAAAATGGAACCATTTTAAAAAATGAGCAATTTTCAAATTTAGAACCATTTTAAAATTGGAACCATTTTAAAAAATGAACAATTTTTAAATTCAGAACCATTTTTAAATTTGGAACCATTTTAAATTCAGAACCATTTTTAAATTTGGAACCATTTTCAAAATGGAACCATTTTAAAAAATGAACAATTTTCAAATTTGGAACCATTTTCAAATTTGGAACCATTTTTCAAAAATGGAACCATTTTCAAATTTGGAACCATTTTCAATTTTAGAACCATTTTGAAATTTGGTACCATTTTCAAAATTGAACCATTTTCAAATTTGGAACCATTTTTCAAAAATGGAACCATTTTCAAAATTGAACCATTTTCAAATTTGGAACCATTTTCAATTTTGGAACCATTTTGAAATTTGGTACCATTTTCAAATTTGGAACCATTTTCAAATAAAAAAATAAAAGAACGAAAAATAATAAAAAACAAAATGAAAACAAAACGGAAAAGAAAAAGAAAAAAGAAAAGAAAAAGGAAAACGAAAACAGAAAAGGAAAATAGAACGAAAAAAGAAAAACAGAAACAGAAAAGAAAGGGAAAAAAAAGTGGGCCGGCCCAGAAACGCACGGCGCAGGATTCCTTCAGGCGGCGCTGGCGTTACGCGCCGCTAACGGGCGCCGTATAGGAATTGCGGTGAATAATCACAGGACAACATTTCACACCGATAAACTAAGCTGGGCTGGTATAAAGTGTAAAACCCATTTTTCCTAGAGAAATGCAATACTAGTGCCAGACCTCGCTTGTAATGTTGGTAAGATAATCCACTCGTAATAGTACACAAGATTTCTTAAGTGCACAACTAAACGGTGAATTAAAATCCTTCTGGTCGGACAGGAAAATGGACAATCCTTCTGGTCAGACAGGAAAATGGACAAAGAAAATTTGCATTTGAATGATGATGGCGCTCCTCCCACCCTCCCTCCCGCTGGCGATCTCCACCTCCACCTCCAATGGATTCTAGATCCACCTCTCCTCCATGGATGCGCTGTTGCATTGGGACTTCTCGCCGGGCGTGGCGCTGGCTACTCAGGTGCGTCGCCGATTCGGATCAACCGTCCACTTCTCCCCTCTCCGACCTCCAAGGAATTCTTTTTGGTGGTTTCGTTCTCTTCGGCCTCCTTTCATCTGAATGAAGAATCTGTGGGTATTGCTCTTCAATGCTGTCTTGGTGACGATCCTCTGGGTTTCAAGGTTTTCCAATTGAGTGATCATCTTTTTCGGTTTTTTGTGGCATCTAATAAAGTTGGTCATTTCATATATGGACTTAAGGATCGAGTATGGCCAGATTTCATTTGTCACTTCACTCTCTTCCGTGAGATTCATCCATCACTTTCGGGTTTTCATCTTGCCTCTGATAAGAATCCTTCTGCTTGGAAATCTAATGAGTACCTAGTTGATATTGCCCAAAGAAGCCCAACACGGATACGACCGAACTTAAAATTTCTACAGGATAGTGCAATTAGATCACCATCTCTGGCATCTCATGTTGAATTAGCAAAATTTGGTCTTATCAATCCTGGTTCCTCAGCAGCAACCAATATTGGAATTTCGAATTCAGTGGTTTTTGGCAGTTTCCCAGATCCGGTGCAGTTAGATCAAGCGAGTTCATCGCGCACATTATTCTGTGGAGATTCTTTTTTTGAAAAGCTATGCAATTATCTCCCGAAGATCACGCTGGAGCATATCCTGGATTTACGTTTTGCCAATTATTCGGATATTCACATAAAGGAAGCTATCTCGCTGGACGTTCCGCTTCTCCCGCCGAATGATCTGATTTACAAAACTCTGGGCCGTTGCGGCCGTTGCAGCATGCGGGATCATCTTCAGATTAACTGCCCAGGAGTTTGTGCTAGCTGTTAAGATCTGGGCCGTAGGTGTGAGAGCTGTGCAAAGAAGATACTAGGCACATGCAAAAAAATTCCCTCTGCCGCCACAAAAGCTAGGGTTTGGAAGCCAAGGAGAATTCAGCCCACGGGTGCCAAAGCATTGGTTTGGCAACCCAAAATTAAGCCCACTTCCGTCACGCCTTCTCGGCAGGTCCGAAAAATCTGGGTTGTTAAGAACAAGAAGTAAAATATGGATTCTACAAATCTATTTGTCGACAGAAACCCTGCCTTTTCATCTCCTACGCTTGCCCTCCAAGATGTACCACAACATGGCAACACCAATACTGCAGCAGCTTCAATGTTTGATGAAGCTCCTGCACATGAACTTGCTGTGGAACAGCAGCAGCAGGAAGCACCTCCCCTATTTAACTTCCAAGAAGTACTTGCTGAACAGGGGGTCCCTTTCCATGTTGGAGTAACACCACCTGCAAATAATCTGGCAGACAGCCCTATGATAGCTTATCATGCTGCTGTTGTGGAATCTGACTCGTCCTCGGATGAGGGGAATATGCAGATAGTCCAAGCCAACAGCATGATCTATGAACCTCTGGATTTCTTTGAAGCAAATAGAGCAGTTCTGAGCACTATCTAGTGTTCCAAAATGTTCAGTTGGACAATGTTTTTCACCTGTCTCCTGCTATAATCATACCTCCATCTATATGCTATGAGCTTGTGGGGGAAGCCTTTGCTATGTGGAGTAGGAAAATGAAGTCTGGCCATGCACAGACTAACACTATGCTAGCAATCTGCTCCGCTGAAGCTGAACCGCAAAGCCCTGAATGTCTGACCCAGCTGGCTAGAACATCAAGGAAGAAAAAAGAAGGACCTTCTGTCACCACACAAGTTAGGAGGAGCACAAGATCAACCAGATACAATGTGTTCAAGCCAAAGGCCATCACAGATACCAAGCAGGCGAAGTAGAAGGTCAAGCCAAGACAGGTGCCACAGATTGTTGATAAGGATGATGCAAAAGATGATGTTCCTCCTGAAACTCCAATTGCTCTTATTCAGAGCATTGCTATCAACCTGTGTGGCGTTGACCCTGCTAAAATCACTCCAAAGAAGCTCCTTATAGGACAGCAGGAGGCTCCTGATGGTGAAGCCTAATTTATCTATCTTATTATTGTTATAATGAATGCTTTACGCAAATGGTTTGTGTTATGCTAGAATATTCGTGGGTTGAACTCTAAGGCTAAGCAGCTTGCTCTTTCGAATGCTATCGATCTAAGTGGTTGTGCTATTATTTGCTTGCAAGAAACCAAAATAGAGGATATTAATATGGCCTTTATCAAATCTTGCTGCCCCAAAAGGTTTGATGAGTATGTGTATGTCTGAAAGGACACGGATGTCGCCTAGAGGGGGGGGGGTGAATAGGCGATTAAAATTCTTTACGGTTTAGGCTTGAATAAATGCGGAATAAAACTAGCGGTTAATTTATCAAGCAGAAAACCTAAACAAAGCTAGGTTTACCTATGTGTACCAACAACTTATGCTTATCAAGATAAGCAACTATGTGATAGCAAGATATATTACTTCAAGCTCGATGGCTATCACAAAGTAAATTGCATAAGTAAGAAGCTTAGGTATAGAAATACCGAGGCACTTGGAGACGATGATTTATCCCGAAGTTCACAGCTACGTCTCCGTTGGAGCGGTGCAGAGTCACAAAGTGATCCCCGAATAGCCGTCAAATGGCACACCGTAATCTCCTTCGTGCCTCTACCAATGTAGAGTACCACGAACCACTATGGGACACTCAAGGGTGGTCACCGAACCTGTACAAGGATGAGGCACACTCCACAACTTAATTGGAGGCTCCCACCGAATTCCCGCGGCTCCCAAAGCCACAAGAATCACAAGGTTGAGGCACACTCCACAACTCAATTGGAGGCTCTCAACTATCCTGCGAGCCACCAAAACTCCGAGATCAACAAGGACCGTCTAGGGCACTCCAAGTACCCAAGAGGAGAAGCTCTAGGGCACCCCAAGTACCCAAGAGTAACAAGCTACTCAACTTCACTTACCACGTATCACCGTGGAGAACTCAAACCGATGCAACCGATGCAATGGGCAAGAACACAAGAAGTGCTCAAGTCCATCTCTCTCAAATCCCACCAAAGCAACTAATGCTTATGGGGGGAGAAGAGTGGAAGAACAAGGAAGAACACAAAATCCCTCCAAGATCTAGATCCAAAAGCTTCCCCTCACTTAGAGGAGAGATTGGTTGGTGGAATGGTAGATCTAGATCTCCTCTCTCTTTTCCCTCTAATTGGAGGCAAGAATCATGGAGGAATAGAGAGAAAGCAAGCTCCAAAAGGTCAACAATGGTGGGGGAAAACGAGCTCAAGAGATGTGTGCCTTTTGGAGAAGAAGACCCCTTAAATAGGTCCCCACGAAATCTGCCCGTTGGGGCTTTTTCTGCGAGGGCCGGCCATTCCGGGGCTGGGGGCCGGACATGGCTGGGGCACCACGCCCAACAAACAGGAAAAACATGACTGGGGAGGGCCATGTTCGGTTTTGGTACTGTTTTTAGTGCGAAACATGGCCAGCCCACCCCAGCCATATGCCCAGACATGGCCGGGGTGAGCCGGCCATGACCCCGGACATGGCCGGGGCACACCGAAAAACACCCGGAAAACTGTCAAAACGGAAAACTCGATATCTTTCACTTGCGGACTCCGTTTTTGATGAACTTGGGCTCGTTGGATTCGTCACAACGAGCTTTACAAGATAATGCAGAGAAACATCATAGTCCACCAAGGGAGGATAAAACCAAATGATGAAAGGTTTGACCTCTCAATTAAAGAACAACCGGTAAAACCTCCAACACCAAAAACGCAACAAGTTTTTCATACGAAATCCGTTTTCGGTGAACTTGGGCTTGTCATGTAGAACACGACAAGCACCAAAACCTCACAAGGAGAAAAGCCAAATAAGAACCAA
The DNA here is from genome assembly GCA_947311845.1 of Poa pratensis. Classification (NCBI taxonomy): domain Eukaryota; kingdom Viridiplantae; phylum Streptophyta; class Magnoliopsida; order Poales; family Poaceae; genus Poa; species Poa pratensis. The sequence goes on from CAMZMU010000104.1 coordinate 15,859,570, forward strand.
GAAATATGACGCCAAGTATGCAAAGGTTTGAGCTCTCTACGAATGATATCGAGAGCCGCTCCTGATAGTACGGTATCTATCCTATAACCCGGTCTCCCAAAAAGCACCATGAGACCGGTAAAATAGAAACCCTATAAAGATCATACCTTTGCCTTGCACATTCCACTTGAGCTAGATGATGACTATCTCGATCTCTTCAAGTGGACCATATTTCTTGATCGCGCTTCGCTTGTTGAAGACTCACATATTGCTCCCCATACTCCACTATGAGAGAGCCTCTTATAGGCACAACCTCACTTGACCATTATCTCCAAGAAGGTGGCAAGCATCAAGCATATGATATCTTCGAGATACTTCTCTTGAACTTGCACATCTCAAGCTTGATGACGATCACCACTCGACGTCATCCTTCGTGGGCTATATGAAATCTTCATTTGATGCAAGCCCATAGAAAGATACCTAACCACACATAGAAATGCCACACACATATCATGGGTTATATCACAAAGCTATATGGACAATTGCTTACCATACCAAGAGATACATGATCCAACTTGGTACATCTTGTAACTTTGTGTGTTGATCAATAGCTTGATCAACCTTGTATCTTTTCTTCTCTATTCATTTTATGATGTCTTGAAGATAACCATGAATGACCACATAATTCTTTTCTTCAAGACATGCTAGCAATGTGCTCAACACGATGATCTTGATGACAAATACTTCATTATATCAATATATTCATGGCATCAACTTGAATCCAACATATGGAGTTCAAGCATGGTCTATGGACGAACACTACAAGTATAACTCAATGCAACCATTAGTCCATAGGGATTGTCATTACTTACCAAAACCACACATGGGGGCGCCATGCCCTTTCAATGTCCCTTCTTGTGGTGCTTCTGGTGGTATGGTGATTATTTGGAACAACTCTTTATTTTCTGGACTGGTCATGCATTGCCAACCATTTGCACTCTCAGTACATTTTACCTCCACTCAGTCTGCACAATCTTGGACTCTGGTTAACATTTATGGGCCATGCACTGGGGATTTGCGTGATGAATTTGTAAGCTGGTTGTTTGATCTGTCTATTCCTCCTGATGAAGATTGGTTAATTCTGGGCGACTTCAATTTTATTAGATCAGTTGCTAATCGTAATATGCCTGGGGGGAATATTTCAGATATGCTCACATTCAATGACTTTATAAGAGAACAACAGTTAATTGAAATTCCCAAAAAATAGAGCATTTACATGGAGCAATATGCAGTCTGATACATTATTAGAACAACTCGATTGGTTCTTCACTAGCCTACATTGGACAAATCAATACCCTGCGACCTTTGTTGAAACACAAGGCAAGCCAATTTCTGACCATTGCCCATGTGTTGTCACAATCCAAACAGATATCCCAGCAAGCAAGATTTTTCGCTTTGAAAATTACTGGATAGCACATCAGGGATTTCTGCAGGCTGTGAATGATAGTTGGAACAAGCCTGTCTATAAGAAAAATACTGCCGCAAAGATTAATGGAAAGCTGAAAAGACTGAGGTATGATATAAAATTCTGGAGCAAAAATATCTCAAGGCTAAAGATTTGTATCGAGAACTCCAATAAAGCTTTGTTGGAAATTGATCTGATCGAAGATAAGAGGCCCTTAACTTGTCCAGAAAAGAACTTCAGGATCATCTTGAAAGAGCACCTCCTGCAGCTGCTACAATTTCAGAAAGAGTACTGAAAAAAGAGGTGCACTATTAGATGGACTAAATTTGGAGATGAGAACTCTAAATTCTTTCAAGCAATGACCACACAGAGATACAGAAGAAATTCCATCTCCAAACTCAAAACTGATACTGGTGAAGAAATCTCTGATCATGCAGCAAAAGAACAAATTATTTATGAATCATTCAAACAAAGACTAGGCACTGCACAAGACCCAGAAATGCTATTTGATCTTCCTTCTATGATTAATCCTACTGAAGGCCTTGCGGAATTATCAGTTCTCTTTACTAAGGAGGAAATCGACAGTGTAGTAAAAAATATGCCAGTAGATAAAGCTCCAGGCCCTGATGGTTTTAATGGACAATTTCTAAAAAGCTGTTGGCACATTATTAAGGAGGATATTTATCAATTATGCTTTGACTTCTATGAAGGGAAGTTGGATTTAGAAAGCATCAACATGGGCCACATAACTTTGATTCCGAAAACTGCTGCTCCTGAAGGTATTAATGAATATAGGCCTATTACATTGCTCAACTGCTGCCTCAAGCTGATCACTAAAATTCTGGCTGATCGACTACAAAAGAAAGTTCTTACCATTGTTCATAAGAACCAATATGGATTTTTGAAAGGAAGAACAATCCAAGATTGCTTAGCTTGGGCATTTGAGTACATTTTCCAGTGTCAAAATTCTGGGCAAGAGATCATTCTATTAAAGCTGGATTTTGCGAAAGCCTTTGACACTATTGACCATGGGGCTATGATGAAAATTATGAAACAAATGGGGTTTGATAAGAAATGGCTACAGTGGATGAACATGATCTTCTCTTCGGGCAAATCATCTGTTTTACTAAATGGTGTTCCTGGCAGGCAATTCTTTTGCAAACGAGGAGTGAGACAGGGGGACCCTCTGTCCCCTCTGATTTTTGTTCTTGCGGCTGATCTGCTACAAACCGCTATTAATAAAGCCTTCAGGGAAGAATTGCTTAAAGCTCCTTTTATCCTGACTTTGATATGGATTTCCCCGTGATCCAATATGCAGATGATACCCTAATTGTTATGCCAGCTTGCCCTGCCCAAATTGTGATAATGAAAAAAAATACTTGATGATTATGCTGCCTCTACTGGTTTACATATCAATTATGCCAAATCAATGCTGATACCAATGAACATGACTCAGGACAGAATAGATATATTGGCACAATTGCTAAGCTGCACTGTTGGAAAAATGCCCTTCACTTATTTGGGTCTGCCTCTAGGAACCACTAAGCCAACTGCCAAGAATTAATGCCTCTAGTGGATAGAGTGGAAAGAAAGATGACTGCAAATTTTATGATGATGAATTACAGTGGGAGGGTGACTGTTATAAACTCACTGCTTACATCTATTGCCATGTTCACAATGTGCTCGCTCCAAATCCCTCCCAAGATCTTGGAACATGTTGAGAAAATAAGAAGGCATTGTCTTTGGGATAAAAAACAGGATAATGAAGTGAAAAGTAACTCTCTGATTGCTTGGAATAAAGTATGTCGACCTAAAGATAAAGGTGGCCTTGGAGTACTTAACCTCAAAGTTCAGAATGAAGCTCTTCTCCTGAAATTTCTGGACAAGTTTTATAACAAGGCCGACACACCTTGGGTCACATTGCTATGGAACACATATTATACCAATAAGGTACCACATGCTATGGAGCCATGTGGCTCATTTTGGTGGAAGGATATCTTCAAACTGAGTGCAATTTATAGAGGTGTAGCCACTTGTTCGATTGGAAATGGAACTACTGCTCTTCTATGGAAAGATGTCTGGCTAGATAAACCGGCGTCTGATAAATTCCCTAGAGCTTTCTCCTACTGCATTGATGAAGACATCTTAGTGAGGGATTTCCTGGGAACTCAGCGACTGAATGACACTTTTCACTTGCCACTATCTCCAGAAGCAATGCAAGAACTTAGAATCATACAGCAAGAAACGCAGCACCTGTCTCTGAATGCTGATGATCATGACAGCTGGAGCTACCCCTGGGGGAAGAAGTACACATCAAAACAATTCTACAAGTTCTGCTTCCGAAACATCATCCCTCATGAGGCATTTAACTAGATCCGGAAATCAAAATGTACTCCTAAAATAAAATTCTTCTGCTGGTTATTATTTTCGGACAGACTGAACACCAGGAATATGCTGAGGAGAAGGCATTATAATATCACCTCGACTTACAACTGCCCCATGTGCCAAAATCCACCAGAAGAAACAATTGAGCACCTCATATTTCAATGTCCTTTTGCAAGGAGCTGCTGGTCAACTTTGGGATTCAACTGGAATAATCAAGGAAACAGATTGGACATTATTTCCCAACACAAGAAGAACTCACCAAGGACTATGTTCTTGGAAATATTCATGCTGGGCGCTTGGAGCATATGGAAGGAGAGAAACAATCTGGTCTTTAATAATATTCCTCCAACATTAGCAGCATGGAAAACTAGATTCTCCTCTGATTTTAGTCTCCTAGTGCATAGAACTAAGGATAGTCTCCACCCCTTCATTGTAAATCTTGCACAGAACCTCTGATTGTGCTGTTCTCGAACTCTCTAACAGGATGGCTGCTTAGCCACCTTTCTTGTAATTATGTAACACCAGACTTTTGATTATTAACACGAGGCAGTAGGGGGTTTTCCCTACTGTCATAAACTTTCAAAAAAAAAATGGACAAAGAAGAAATCTATTTGACATGATGGTACCTGAGAAAATAATAATTGAATAGATGGATGGAGTGTTGAGAGGAAAACAACTCTATCCATCATGTCTACTTAATTTCTCCCACGATTCAAACTTCACGGGTTTGTTACCGGCACTCCATTTTCACCTTCCCTTTCCTTCGCTGATATAGGCGAAGTTGATTCAATCTGGTTCCCATCTTGCCTATGACCTCCTAAAAACATGTTGTAGATGACTTTCTCTGTCTGATTGACACCACATATCATGATTCAGTACGAAACCATGATGGTTGTCAAAAGTCAAAAACCGTATATTCGATGGAGATATTTTCTAGCATATATTTGCTAGAGATATCCCATAGACAATCATGCAAGTGACTATATGCCACAACACACACGATTTTCTTGTCGGAAAATTATGAAAACCACATGTCATAATTACGCACCCGAATTATAAAAAAGATAGACAATCATGCAAGTGACTATATGCCACAACACACATGATTTTCTTGTCGGAAAATTATGAAAACCACATGTCATAATTTCGCACCCGAATTATAAAAAAGATAGACAATCATGCAAGTGACTATATGCCACAACACACATGATTTTTTTGTCGGAAAATTATGAAAACCACATGTCATAATTACGCACCCAAATTATAAAAAGAGTTCAGAAACAGACGACCAGATACGAGGGCGCGTCGAAGTTCCTCTGAGGACGATCGCTGCGTTTATATCTCGGTGACGCCGCTCCTCGGTTAGCGGTTTGGTAGTTGGGACTCACTCCATTTCATAAATAAGATGTTTTAAACCTTTTCCATATTCACATTATATACATATATTTAAACACGGTTTATGTATATATCACTCTTTTTAGTCTGAATCTAAACAACAACATGTGAAACATCTTATATTGTGGAACGGAGAGATACTAATTAACGAGACGATTACTCCGCGTTAATTTTCGAAACGAGCCTAACTGGGCCGCAGCAGCCTAGGAGAGCGCATTCCGAAGAAAAAAGTTTTCCTCTAGCGCTCCAATCAAACCGAGCAGCGAAATCCCAATTCAAAATTCCCTCGACGAGGCAAACCCTCGGGGAGAGCTCGCTCCGCCGCGCCGGATCGGACCGTCGGGGATGGAGGCGGCGCGGGATTCGATGGCGGCCCTCCTCGACGCCGGCCTCTTCGACTCCACCCAGTCGCTCGTGGGTAATCCCTCTCTACCTTCCCTTCCCCTCCCCGCTCCAAATCGCTAGGGTTTTTCCCACGGATCAGCTTGCTCCGTTTCCCGTGGCGCGTCGGCGCGGGCTGCTCGTTGGTGACTGGGAGGGGTTGAGCGAGGGAGCGAGCTGCCTTGCTGGGTTAGGAATTGAAGAAAAATCCCGCGTCCAGAAAAGGGGGGCCTTAGCTGAGTAGCAGAAGCAGAAATGGGGTCTTAACTGTTGCTCACTAGATGTTCCTTCGTCACTTGCAGGGGTGCTTTCTCGTGTCTTCGGGTGGCGCAAGTAATGAGGCCAGCGTATCCATGAAGGCTGAAAGCTTGGCAAGTTGCATTATGTAGCTCGGTAGGGGAAGTTGATGCTAGTTAGTTCCTGCTCCGACACAATGCGGGCACGGCCGAATGCCCATTTCTGTTTGCCTAAATGGCCCAATTTTCACATCTTGTGGCTGAAATGTTGCCCTGGTGCATTGCAGGTCCTTCATGGCGATGTGGTGTACGGGGAGAAAGTATTTCGGAGGGCACTGGTAATATTGCCGAGAAATAACTTTTGTTCGGAAATTTAGCATGCATTTGGGAACTTTATTATTGCGTCGGGAAACTGAGCGTACTCAATGAAAATTAAGTATATGCTGTTTGGAATCATAGTTTCTTATTCTCCTTTCTGGTCACTGCAGGATTCCTACAAGCAGGCTATGCAATGTAGCATAAGTATCCCTAAAAAAGCAACAAGTTCCACCAGAATCTCAGTTTGCACTACAGGACGGTCACCTCAAATTCTTCAAATGCTACGCCTTTCAATGAAAATGAGGTGTGGACAGCTCATCAGGCCATTCTGATGTTTCTTGCATTGGTAGTTTATTCTATAGAAATCTACCAAATAACTCAATTTTGTTTTCCTCTACTGTCGTAGGTGAAGTCTAAAATAGCTCTTTGCCATTCTGCTCTACACGAGTATCATGAAGCACTCCAAGAGGTTTCTGTTTTTCTTTCTCGCTGTTATTATTTGCTAAATTTAGCAAACGTTTTTTACCCCCTTAAATGTTGTTCAATACCCGGAAACATGGATCCTTGAAAATATATGTAGGATGGTATGAATGCAGATGTGCTTGGTTCTTCTGGCAATGACAAAGACAAATGATGTACAGTTTGTTCTACATTTTTTCTGCAGATGGAGGGGATTTCTTCTAAAGTGATAAATTTAAAACGAATCTGATGTCAGGCAAGCTGTTGCGGCGGCCATATGTTATGAAGAGTGTTTGAGGTACAGCATACCAAAGGAGTTTTTTCTACGATCATGGATTCTATAACTAGATAGTCTTTCTGATCTTGAATATAAGCAGTTTAGAGTTTCTGTGCGTCGGTTATTTTTAGGTTTGACCATCATTATACAAATGTACCAACATAGACAAAATATATTATTTATACATTTGTGGTCAAAGTGTTACTTTAAAGACTGTGTCATTGTCCTATGCTACTTCTATTATTAATCAGACGTACTAGTTCATAGCCATTAATTGATATCGATTTTTCTTGTTTTATCCTACCAATAATTTTTCTACACTTTGATGCTGATACCACCTAGTTTTTCTCCACTAAGAAAATCGTGTCATACTTTTACTCCTTGATGATTTATTTTGACAAGTTATTTCTTACATCTTTATGTTCTTTTAGGCAATGCCCTTATGTATTTGAGGCCATTGCAGCTTTGGCTGAAATGGGGCTTTTTTCAAAGGAGTTTTCTTTATTATTTTCTCAAGTAAGTGTCTGCTTCTTTGGTTTATAATCTGAAAAGGAAGCACGGTCTCTCAAGATGAATATAGTATGATTTTAGTGAGAACAGATAAATATCAGTTATGCTCAGTTTCGTTGTTGCGGATCATGTTTCGCAATCTGATTCTGTTGATTCTCTACTTGTTAGTTAAGTTGGCTAGAAAATTTGTCAGGTGATTTTTTGCTTTACTATACATCAAAGAGCTATTCCTCCACATTTTATTAAAGAAAGGTTTTCAATTATTTTTATGGAGGCCGCATATTGCAATAAATATACTTCTGCAGTCTGTTAGTTCAACTAGTTGTATCCTATTTACCGATTGCTGAAGGATATGCCTGAGTTGCATACATTATTTACCTTCACACAGTTAAACATAGCTACATACTTAGAGGATCATCATCCCACCTCAACTTGACTACTTTTTTTTGCATTTCTTCTGTGCATATAAGCTCCAAGTTGTTGATGGATATACATACAAGAGAAGTGAGCCCTGCATATGCGAACTATGTAGGAAAATGGGCATGTAATTTCTTAGTGTACCCTTAAGTTGTACACAAACTTATTTTAGCAGAAAACTTGAAATGATTACTATGTGCTTCTGTAGGCACCAAATAGAGGGGGCAAGCCACCGGGTGACTTTTTAGATGCACAAGGTTGGTGGAATGTAAGTGAACTATTCTGCAATCCTATTAGTCTGTTACAGATAGGCAAGATGTTACATGTTGGTAGGCTGCTGATGTTTCTAGAGGATTTCATAGCATGTTAGACATTACCATTTGACGCGACATGCCACCAATAGTAAAGATGGTATATATTGGAATTAATATATCTTGACAGCTGCTAAGCTTGCACGTAATGTGGCATTTAATATTGTATACCCAAAGTAACTACATATGGCCTTGCTCTCTTATGTTAGATTTCCTTAGTACGTTGATGATTGAAAGTCGAAGCAGCATTACACATTATAAATGATAAGATTTAGTAAATTCAACACAGCTTTGGCATTCTTCTGCTGAAGAATATGTCACCAGTAACCCCACAACAAACGGAAACGTGTGCTTCTGCTGTTTTCTGTACCACCATTAATGCAAACTGATAATCTCTTTTGCAGGATAAGCCCACACAATGAAGCCACCAAGAAAGGATGGAGTGTTTGGAGAAGAAAATGAAGGTATATGTCACAACAGCTAGCTCACTAATCATGAACTCCTGTCATGTTTTTGTTTCCCTCTAGACTGCCTCCTCTCTAAGTTAAGAAGCGTTGATTACTCTTGTTCTCCAGTGCAGGGAATAGACCCGGATGCGCCCGAAGACGAGGATAACGTCGATTGCGACCAGGATGAGACCAAACTGCTGTAGAAAACGTGGATCTGAAACAGAGTCACATCTCTGGAGATCCGATGCACACAAATGCTGAAGCTGTTACGTGGTAACTCCGATGGAAGGCTGTATGCTGATGACTGTATTGCATGGGTGGCATAGGGAATGGTTGCACAACGTTAATCTATGAAGCTGGGTAGGATAGGAGTTGACGTGAAAAGGAACTCCTGAGCTCTGTGTTATGAGTTTGAATGATCACTATGAATTTTTCGGTTGTCCCTATGTGTGACATTTTGCCAACAGTTGTAATATAAGGAAAAGCCGTGCCTGATTTGCTGGGGGCAACAGGCAAATGAGTCAAAACATCTGTGGCCAACACTTTTGGAAGTCTGAATTTGTTTATTTTTGGATTATAGTTTGAAAGTTCAAAGAATGTTTGCCGCCAGTAGTATAATATTAAACCCAACCAATATTTCTGCCAAGCATGGGAGAGTTCCTGGAGGAAACCCAGTGATCTCTTGCATCCCTCCAGTGGTACTGTTGGTCTCAGCACTGTGAGTGACCTGCTCCAGGGACTGATATTTGAGTCTACCACACCCGCGGCCATAGAATCAGCAGTCCGCTGTCACTGGAAAACAGACAGCGTTCCACAGATCATCTCAAGCAGAAGCTAGGCACATTTGTTAGGCTCACTGACTTCACCTGTCTTTCTTGTTACCGCCAAAACTGATGTCCGCAACCTTTGCATCAGGCCTTGTTTGGCACAAGGGTTTTATCAGGGATTAGAGAGTAGATTTGGTGAAAACGCTTCTTCCACTCCAAACCCCTTCCTCATCAATCCCCTGTCTCATTTTATCTGTTTGGCACCCAGCATAATCTTATACAGCAATGTCAAGAATGGTTATAGTAATTTAAATAATAATAAAAGACCATTCTTTTTTACAGTGGCAGCGGTACCAGATTGCTAGACAAAATTCTATGCGGCAACAATACCAGAATACAAACGATCTGATCAACAAATAAAGATCTTAGATTTCCTAGTTAGCTACAACTACAAGAACATGAAACAAGCTCAGGTAATCTGAAGTTGCTTGACTTGCTTCATCTGGGGCTTCCTCTTCTGCCACGGCCTGTCTAGAGCACCATCACCATCACCCTGTGGAAAGAAATTTAATATATAAATATCATAAATGCTAGATGACGGCAAAAGTGTTTGTCCCGCTAAACTACAAATGAGGCTGTTTAGTGCAACACATGCTTACTCCTTCAGCCATTCCAATGTTGCCCGTGCGTTGCAACGGGCTGATTTTAAATTTAAGACCATGGGGCTCTACAAAGTGCAAGAACATGCAGAATTGTCTAGGATCATGTTAACCTGGTAATGATCTGTCCGCTGCTTCAGACAGGAAATACACAAAGATTACCAACCAACTATCTATCTCCATTAGTTTATACTTTTATAAGTATTTTTTTGGAAGATTGGATTGATAAAATTGCAGCAAAGTTGTGCCCAACATCCACGAACTTAGTATACTGTCACCCCAACTTACATAACTAAACCAAAAACTGTTGTTCTAACATGTGGGGGGTTCATTCGAAAACATACTGAATTTTTGATATACTCTGATTAGTGTGGAAGGATTAACTGAAAGATACGGAATGTTTGCCCTTCATGTATTTTAATGTTTTAGGTAAACATATATGCAGAATTGCTTCTTTGATGTGAAAATGTTATTTTTTAGCTACATGTTTCCAGGGGAAAAATCTAGTAAATACACATGACACACACTCATCTCAACTTCTCTTTAAAAAATGCCAGAGTTTAACATCTAGAGTTCACAGTGGACATAAATCGTATCAACAAATAGCATATAAAAAACACTGACCTCATTTAATGTAGAAGAAACCACAGATGTATTAACACCGAATCATCGAGCTACTCCTCCATGACTGAACCAGTAAAATAACTGTTACACCAACAAAACAGAAGCATCAGACAAACACCTAAGCTTGAGACACCATCCTCCATGACTGAGCCTGCAATGAAACTACTATACCAGCAAATAGAAGCAGACAATCACCAAAGCTTCATATTTTGAAGTGCCATAGCAGCCGCCATTGTTTGCAACATGTCGCCGCTTCAGTTTTGTAGGCATGCAAATTGCCTATGTAGTGCATGGTCTTCTCAATATCTCCATATATTTTCATTTAAAGTAAACTGTTGTAGAAACCGGAGCCGAGTTAGGTGGAAATATGGAGAGCAGGGACAGACCACCCTTCGACATGTGCAGATACCATCCTCCAGGACTGAACCTGCAATAAAACTACTGCATCAGCAAATAGAAGCATCAGACAATCACAAATTTTTCATATTTTGAAGCGCCATAGCAGTCGGGGTTGTTAGCAGTCTGTAGCAGCTTCCAATTCATAAGACCATAAAGACCGTTCACTTGGCAAATACCCCAAGAGAAGCTGCACGCTATAAACGTAATCAGACAAATTTCTTGTACAAAGAGATAGCTGGATTACAGATTTATTAGAAGCCTATATACACGTCCTACATTACATACTTATATAACCTGCGAACCATAAAATGGTAACTTGGCAAAATGTCTAGGAAATTAGATTGATAGCATGAGAGAGTGGGGTCAGTCACGACTGATATCCGTGCTTAATCCATAGCAACCTACTTTAGAAGGGCAATTTCAGGTGGACACAGACGATTTGCATGTACGTACGAGGATGTAAAATAAAATAATAACATGTTAGAGAATAGTGTTCACTGTTAAACAATATCAGGTGATAACCTTATCCAGCATAAAGTAGGGAAGTAAGTCGATCACAGCAGAGAGGGGTCCTGGTGGATTTCCAACTACAACATGAAAAATGTCTAAGAATTCAGAAAGTTAATAAGCTTCAAGCAGAATTGACCAATAGTATGTCTTGCGGCATCTAAACGAGGACAAACCCCCTCCATGACAATAACGAGAAACCACTAAAAGTTGATTTACAAGAGCAACCACACCATGTAGCTCCAATTCCATGCCCCCAACCTTTTATCTTAAGATGGATACAGCTCCCACTCCTCGGACCACATAGCCTGCAATTCTGGAGACTCATTCTTCAATACAATGGTGGGAGCCTTGGCTTCCACGAGAGAAAACCTGGGAGGCAAGCCATATTTCGTTCAGATTAACATCCTGATACAGATCGAGGAGTCCACTATTTACACCAGGTGATGCTAAAACCCAAAGCACAGAACAAACCTCACGAGTCAAGTCTCATAGCAGCTTCTCCTCCATCACCTCATGAACCTCCAGAATTGCTACAGATAACGATTCCAAACAACCATAATTGCTACAGACCCATGAACTGAAATGAAATGGAGCGGCAGCATCAGAGAAGACGAGTGGGTACCTTCCACACCATTGGCCGTACGTCGGAGCCGCCTTCCGGCACGCCAAGGCAGGCGAGCCACACGACCTTCTTCGACAGCTGTGCCCACGGAAAAGGGCAGGACGATCAGCAAACACCGCCGCTCCTCCTCGTCCACGCCCACCGCGGCCTTGAAGTCGGCTAGCAGGTGCGGCCGGAGAGCAGCGCCAGCGCCGTCCTCTTCCCTCGTGTTCCTCACACGGGCGTGTCGTCCAGTAGGTAGGGGTCGACGGGGCCATGCGGCTGTAGACGAGGAGGAGCGGCGGGAGAATCCCTGGCGGGCGCGGCGTCACCTTGGGCAGGAGGAGGGCGCCGGAGAGGCGGATTTCGCCGGCGGCGGCGGCGGCGGCGATTTGGTTGGTCCTGGTGGAATCCGGTTTGACTAGGGTTGAGTAGCTGAGCCGGGTCGCGTCGGGTTCGCGGTCCGGTCGGACCCAGAGAGATAAGTTGAAGCTATGGCCCACGTACGTGTCGGTGAGCCACTCGCCGTGGCCGTCCCTCCTCCGCCCAGCACCGCCGTGGGTCGCCGTGATCGGCAGAGACGACCCAAATCAACTGGACTAATAAATAAAGAAAAAAGAAAAGAAAATGTTGCAACAAAATTCGGTTGCAACCGAAAGAAAAAAAAAGAAGAACGGCCCAGCAGCGGCCCAGGAGAGACAAACCCAAACCCGAGCGAGCTGTTCCTTCCTTCAAATTCCCCGCCCTCTGTAACCGTTTCCTCCACCCGAGCTCTTCTCCCCCACAACCCAACCGAGCCAGGACCAAGAAACAATGGGGAATTTGATCAGCATGCTTCCTCGGGGCTTCTTCCCCGACTCCTCCCCGACGCACGGAGCCGCCTCTTACACGACGCCCGACGACGCCTCCTCCCCGACGCCCGACGCCACCTCCTCCCCTCCGCCCGAAGCCGGTGTGGAGCTCGCCGGAGTTGAGCCCCCGCTCTCCACGGGGCAGGCGGCCAGGAGACGCCGCAAGCGCCTCAACCGCCGCCAGCGCGAGCGCGCGGACATCGGCGCCTCCTCCTCGGGCGCGCACGAGCTCAACGCGGCGACCCCCGATGCCAACACCAACGCCAAGAACGCCGACTCTGACACCAAGAACGGCGAATCCTCCTCGGGCGCGCACGACCTCAACGCGGCGACCCCCGACGCCAACCCCAACGCCAAGAACGGCGACTGCGACGCCAAGAACGGCCACTCCTCCTCGGGCGCGCACGAGCTCAACGCGGCCAGTACTGCCGCCTCGGCGGAGGACGCTTCCTCCAAGGGGGCCGCTGACCCCAAGATCACCGAGCCCTGCCACGACCCTTCCAAGACCGACGCCCTAGCGGAGGCCGCTTCCTCCACGGGAGCCGACGACCCCAAGATCGCCGAGCCCGCCTCAATGGGCATCGGCTTCCTCCTCGACGCTTCGTCGGTGGCCGACCACGACGGCCTGCACGGCGCCGCTCTTGCCGTCGAAGCCACGTCCACCGACCAGGAGTGGACCACGGTCCCGGAGAAGAAGAGCCGCGCTCCCCCTGCTCCACCGACGCCTCAGCCTCACCTACGTGCAGCCCCTGCTGCGCGCTTCCCGGACATCGCTCCACGCGCTCCTGCCGCCGCCGCCGTGGGCCAGCAGCGCCCTAATGCCATCGCCGCCGTGGGGCTTTTGGATGATCTCGAACGGGTGCAGAGCTTTTTCGGCAATTTGTTCGAGGAAGAACTAGATGAAGATCAGCGCCGAGCGGAGATGCATCGGGGGTACGTTGAAGCGTGCTCAACTCTGAAGAAAAAATACATCTATTGCCTTCCATGCTTTCTCAGCGAGGACAAGAAGAAACAGATTGTAAACTCAACTCAAGAGGTCATTCTCGCGTGCATTTTCAATCGGTCCAGTTTTCGCTTTTAACATCAGCTTATATTATTTTTTTGCAATTGCTCCGCAGATCAGCAAGCATATGAGGTCTGACCACAAGGGAGTTTCCTTCACATGCCCCAAGAGTGGGTGCTTCGTCATGGCTACTAATCGCAAAGATATTGGCCTACATCAGTTGTACGCACATCAGATGTAGTAGAGTTTCATAGAAACTATAGCTGTTGATGCGTCCTGAAGTGTGAGCTCGTAGTAGTACAGGATATGCACTCTTGTAGCTAGGAATACGATGCAATTGCGATCGATCGAGTAGCTAGCGAGAGAGCTAGCTGGGAATTAAGTACAAGATATTGTTGCTTTTGCACGTTGGGCAACAAAGATGCTACAGAAAGCAGTTTTATCGTAACGTTGGGCATCACTGCAGAGAACTTCAGTTGCTGAGGTAGTGTCATATTTTGTTTGATCATGTCATGTGTGTAAAAGCACAAAGGAATTCGAAACAATGAGTCGTAAGTTCTGATCGTTCATCCAAAGCATGTAGTATAGGATTTCCTTGCCTTACATGATGTGTGCTCAACTTGTGAACTCGAACATTGCAAATAAATAAATCATCTTAGCGTGTTCATCTCTCAATTGACATATCTCCAGCAGGGAGCATCACATAGAAAACATTAAAAAAAAAACTACATGCTAGGACCATTTTGCAGATTTAGAAGATCATAAGACAGAAAAGGCATAAAAGTCGCAAGAAAATGCAGCAGGAGCTCCATGAGACTGCCTCAACCATACTCATCCCTCTCAAGCATAAACCAGAGCCAAGAACTACAGGATTTTTTAAACTAAATCTACTGAATGCAGATACACTGAACACATCTACAGGTCTTGTAAACCACAGCACAAATACACTTCTACAGAATTCAGATTCACCGAACACTCCCAGATTGTCCAGATTTTTTTTTACGCGGATCAACCAACACCCCGATCTTCTACTGAAGAATTCCGCCGCTATTTTTGTCAGAAGCTGTGCCGTAACCCGTAGCTCCTGCTTGGCTTTTGGTTTCTGAAAATCAACTCAAGAGTTAATCCACTGAGAGACATGATACACAACACTAGGTTGTATCATGCGGGTAAACATGATTAAAACACGCCGTATTTCTCGTCTGCCACAACGCCCAAATCAGCCAGCAACACCTACATAAATGCAGTTCTTTTCTCTACCAGAGAAACCAGCTATCCAACCACTTAAATCCTGGAAGCATGTAGGAATATTTACTATACCAGTAGCAACTTTTACTACTACCCAAACATATCTATCTAGAGAACAGCCAAAAAAAGTGATATAAAGTCCCTAATTCATCACAAAACAGCATTTAGTGTCCTTACCTCTCCACCCTCTTCTAATTAGCACCTCTTTCGTCAAAATACTTTTATTAGAAGCCAACCATAAGAAAACTTTCGATTTTAGAGGTCCTTTCATCCACCACAACTTCCGGTGTTATTGCTTTGCATCTCATAAAATCTGAACCTATGAAACATGTTACAGCCTGATGCCTGAAGCTACTTTAAGTTCATAAAAAAAGTATACCTGAATTTCTGGGACTTCAATTGAATTGACATCGTACAGCCAACCAAAAAATAGAAACTTCAGTAAGGTTCAGGCTGGACATGGAAAAGTAGAATATTTATTCGTTGGCATTGAGGTGACCATGATTTTTTTTGCACAAATGTCAGGAATAACAGAGTACAAAGTTTCTGAAAATTATTCAACAGTGCAACCTAAGTATTCCTGAGCAGATTCAAGAGGACGATCATGGATGGGGAAATTGGTTCAGTGCTAAAAAGAGTAGTAACATTTTGCAGCAGATAAATTACGAGCCCATGAATGTACCGTGCAGTTCCAAGCAAGAACCAATAAAAATAAGCTCTAGGGTTACCAGAGGACAGTGCCGTCGCTGAAGATCAACACGTCTGCGATGTACCCTGCGCGTTGCATTATTCTTCACAGCGATCTGCCACCCGTACTGAATGGGGACTGCAGCCCAAATCAGGAGGAGGAGGCAGTGTTGCAGGTAGAATTACTTAATCCTGGTAGCGCTTTGGGGGTTTGTGATGTCTTTGCAAGAAAGAAAAAATGATATTTGCGGGTGCGAGATGCAAAAACAGTTAATCATCTTATCCGATTGTTCGGATCCAATGCTCCAAAACTGACTGTATAAGATGGTAGTACCAGAAGCCTTTGTTGCACTAGACCTTCTCTCATTGTAGAACAGGGCATGTCCCCCCAGTGAATGCTGATTCTCACATTTCACCTCTTTGTAGGATTACAGTACAGCTGATATTGGCATCTCAAGATGAGACGAGTGGTTCTAGAGCTTACCCGATATATGATTATCACTCTAGCTATAATAATGCCCTTGCATATTTGTTCCTTCCATGTATATACCTTGAGCTAAGTTCTGTAAGCGAACTTGGAAGAACATTTGCAAGTCTTAGCACAGTTCACAAATGTCCAAGTCATGGCTACTAATCGCAAAGACATCAGCCACCATGAGTTCTACGCTCATCAGATGTAGTACATTAGTAGATTTTGTTGCTGTTTTTGCATGTAAAAAGCAAATTATCATAACTTTGAACATCAGGTCATATGTGTAAAAGGAGAAAGGAAAATTCCAAACAATGAGTCGTATGCCATGTAGAAGTTCTAAGTGTTCATGCAAAGCATGGATTTTCTGGCCTTACATGATGTGTGCCCAACTTGTGAACTCGAACATTGCAAATAAATAAGTACATCTCAGCGTGTTCCTCTCTCAATTGACATATCTCAGCAGGGAGAAACTTATATGGAGAGCCACATAATTTTTTTTAAAGCTACATTCTAGGACCATTTTGCAGATTCAGAAGATGGTAAGACAGAAAAGGCAGCAAAGTCGCAAGAAAATGCAGCTTCTTGCTGCTTCTAGCTGATCCGCCCTGTGACTTGCATGACATGTTTCTCGAAGCTTGCTGACAAGAGAGATATTCTCAAAGACAGAATCTTCATGTGGATAATCCAGTGGCCTCAGAATCTTAGAAGGATCGGAAACTTTTCCATGTTCAGTTGCATCCATTCGACACCATTCAGCAGCACCAGAAGTTTGTGGCAACGCATCATATGCAACACTCGGTGGAGATTTCAGAGGTTTGGATTTCGCTGGGCTGTCAAGGTGAATCCCAAATAGCTTGCATCAAGCGCCTTTCGCTTTCTGCGTATCACCATGAGAAACGATCAACGGTTGAGGCTTGATCACACGTGGCTGTGTGTCATCCATCTTAGAGTTTGGTATCATGTTGCCAAACCGTACTGCTGAGTATTGCTCTGTGCATGGCCTGGCAGTGCAGCATATACTCCATTACCGACCTTTGTATGTGCAGTCCTTTGGGGAAACCCACTAACCTCCTTCATCATTGGGTAGCTTTGTTTGTTCAACCCTAAGCCAGTGTTTGGAGCCATCAAGGAGAATGAACCAGGAAATGTGCTGTGATTGCCTTGCTGATCTTGACACTGAAGCATTGACTGTGTGCCACAAGTTTGAATGGCCTGCAGCAATCTGCTCAGATAAAGAACAGAAACCCAGCTGATTTTGCACATCTTTAGGTGGCTGAAATCTGTATAATATCTCACTGTAACTTTCAGGTCTGTTCATCTGCATCCAACAATCTGAACCTAGGTTTCTCTGTGTAGGTATGCTATTTTTCTCACCTTCAAATCCCGAGGGCCGGACGATTGATTTCTGTACAATCTCCAACTCGCTGACGTCGCCAAAAGCAGTTTCGGGGGTTGCATTCTCCCGAGTCTAGAAAGCCCTCTGTGAAGCACACCAATGCACCTGCATGTCATATATAAGAAAAGAAAATTATTTCTTTTTTGACTTACATGGAATGTTTTGTGACACTACTTTCATTGTAAGACTCAGCATTGTTTGTAGGACATGCTCTTGACATTCTTGCAAGAACCCCACTGTGGAAAAATGGTCTTGACTATCGGCATGGGACAGGCCATGGAGTCGGATGTTATGTAAATGTTCATGAAGGTCAAACGGGGGTGTCACATCCTCTTATTTTCTCCTAACTCATCTGAATAAATGTATGGCTGACTGATGAATTGAGCATCTGTTTTGCTTTTAACCAGGCCCTCATCTAATTAGCTTCAGACCTTCTGCTAGAAATATACCACTGCAAGTATCAATGACGGTAACCGTTGGTCAGTAAAGATCTGATCCAATACTATCCCTGAATTAATGTAACAACAAAAGCTGTGACTATATCCTAGTGACAAAATATTTGAATGGAAAAGATATCAACTACATAATATTCGCACAACCTCGGTGGACTCATAGGAGCCCAGGCCCGACTACGCATAGGAGTTCACATTCCATCATGTATTGGTGTTGCTGCAGAAAAATGAAGGATCGTAAGCATAAAAATTAAATGACAAGTACAACTATGAATAAATAGCCAAATGCTGATGTACTGGTTTTGCACTTGGACTGTATCTGCTGAAAGAGCACTCACAACTCAGACACACATTAACCTTGTTATATTCTTTAATTATTGTCATAAGCTAGTTGGGAATGCTTGACCAGTGTGAGCACTACTAAGGATATACAAATTCTCAAACGAAATAAGACAGAATGTGAGAATCACATTGTATCCTTTCAATGACAGTTAATATGAACAAATGCCAATTGAAATACTATGGCAGGAATTTCGATTGGATGAAAGAGGCAAACACATTGCAATAGCAAATCATAGTGATTGTATAATTTGAAATGCTATCGCTGAGTAGTTGAAACACAGAGGGCAGAAGGCAATTATACCTACAGGGTCTCGCATTGGAGTCTGAAAAGCATGATGTGGCATCCTAGACGGGTGCATTGGTGTTTCACTACCCATCGAATATCGGGGTTCACTGATGATAAAGTCCTGTTAGCAAATTAAATAAATAAAATTACCCCAGATGCAAACAGAGAGAGAATTACGGAATGGTGTTGCAACAGTAGGCCTGTCGGCAATATCCTCTCTCTTGACTGTATATTTTAGCCAGATTAGCATAAAATACAGACAGGTCATAGAACACAATATAATAAGATTATTTACCTGTGACAATTTTCATCAAAGAATCAAGCTCCACAAGCACAAGCACCCCAGTCACCTCTTTACACGCCCACGGTACCCTTTATAAGGACCAGATCTAATTTTGATACATTTACCTACCAAGGCATCATGTCCTCTTCCACCATGGCCACCTCGACCAAATCTTCCACCGTCTGCATCGTGTAGAAGGCTATATTATCATACCAGCTACAGCAAACAAAGCTATTGTGTTTGCCCAAGAAACAGAGCTGCTTGAAAATCAACACTGATAGAAATAAGTCAGACAAATAGAAGTTCATACAATTCATGTTAGGTCCTCTTGGAGGCAGCCTTCCTGGAGACTGCAAAATGCTTGCTGGGTCCCTCAAAGCACCAAGCCTAGGATCTGCAGTATCCATACCCTGCATGCACAAAACAAATGACAAGTTAGCCCAAGAAAACATATCCAGAACAAATTAGTAAGAATACTGAAAGGAGTTAACTACAAACATTATCACGACGGCCACGAGCTGATCCACCGACAAAAATGCATGATTGTGCTTTTGCACAAATGAATCCTGCATGTTCAAGGTGGTTCCTATCATATATAAACAATATCCCCTTATGTATGTGTTCCACAGGTCCTTGCATTCCCTAGTTTGAGAAAAAAATATGAAAAACAATTGTATTTAGATTAAGAATAAACTGCTGCTCCAACAGGACCAACTCATACATCTAATAATAAATTGAAAAGATGCACACCTTACATGCTCCCTCAATAACCCTTACAACATCCTTAGTTGAGACCATATTATCTTTCCGATCTTTTGCTGATTTACGCCTATCAATCTTGCTTTTTTATTTCTCTTAGTTTTACAAGCACCACTTCAGGTCTATCAGGCACTCCTTTCAGAACCTATACAAACACATGGGTGGATAAATATTGTGGAATTCAACATCCATCGAAGCTCCAGTTTCCACTTGCCTGGAATGCACTTGCCTGGAATGCTTCAGTTTCCACTCTTATAATTACCCCAAATGATAGGTTGCTGAAAATTGATTATAAGTACAGGTAAGCACTTACATAATGAGCTTATCATGTAGCTGATCATGTTGCGTTATCTCGAGAGGGAGAAAAAATTAGCATATCATCAAGGATGACTACTCCCAAAAATCGGGCATAGAGCCTGTCTCTTCCAGGTCGTCGCTGGTCTGAAGTTTTAGGTAGGAGTCGAGCAGCATTAGATCATCCTTAACAAGCTCCACTATGGTGATTTCAGCAGTGGCTCTTTGTTGAAACACT
The DNA here is from genome assembly GCA_947311845.1 of Poa pratensis. Taxonomy (NCBI): domain Eukaryota; kingdom Viridiplantae; phylum Streptophyta; class Magnoliopsida; order Poales; family Poaceae; genus Poa; species Poa pratensis. The sequence goes on from CAMZMU010000104.1 coordinate 15,880,023, forward strand.
CTGCGGCATCGTTCCTCCAAATATGCCAAATTCTGTATATTGCGACCAATAATTCATCTTTAGTGAACACCTTTGTCATTAGTCGGCACCATTCAGCTGGGCGAAAGAACTGATTATGTTGAATCTGAAGATGCGTGATGCATCCATTGCGCAAGAAGATGCCAAACAGTTCGGGCATAGGAGCAAGATAGCAAAAGGTGGACTGCGGTCTCGGCTTCTTGATCACAGAGACTCTCTTCTCTGTTTTAACTTTGAGCAATACTTATCCTCTGTAGCTCATTTGAACTAGCACTTTCTAGTTAGTAGCTGATGAAGTCAATATTTAAAACTTTTTAATAGGCCTTTTTCTTATTTTGAATGCCTAACTAAATACTAAGAAAAGTCTCTGTTGACAGCACCACAAAGAACCATGCAAGCCCGAGAAGGCGTCATCAGCCACTGCTTGCATGGTATCTCTGTGCCATGTATGAGCTTACATGTGAAGTCTAAATGTTGGTTTTTGTGTTAGGAGAGGAGTGGCCAATTACCTCAAAACATGTTGTTATGTGAAAAAAATTAAAACTGTGGTTCTGTTAGACCTGTCCTAAATGCAGAACGTATTATGTGCAATCTGAAACAACACGTGTTGGACAGTTCAGAACACAGTAAAGCCATAAAATATAGAACATATGACGGAACATGACTCCATTTTCATAGTATTTGCCAAAACTAAAATTTGGTTCATACAACCCTATTGAACAGTTTCGAATTGCAACCACGAAGCTAACTACAAAATTACAATGAGTTAACTATCTGTACAACTCCATGTTCATCCTTGTGATGTTGAGTGTTATCCATATGGGATTAGGCCAGTTGCACCAAAGTTGAGATATCATTTCTTCCTTACTATGATTTTCCAAGTTGAGAATACCTATATCCCGGCTATTATTCTTGTACTTCGAAACACATGTCTCGTCATCTGTGAAATAAACACAATTTGCCTTCAGCTGCGGATATTCTTCAGCACTAAGGCACTGCGACTGACTACGGCCAAGAAACAACAAATGACCACACAAGCCGTTCATTTTCACAAGCTTTTTCGCTGCAATATCAGCTTTATATACCAATATTTTCTTAGTCTCTACGAGAATCTCTTCTGTGACTTCAATTTCACGGCAAACTTGCAATAGATCACCACATGGGGTCTGAACAGTGTACATACACCCATCCTTCTCACTAATGTAATTCTCCATCTCGTCTGCAACAATATTCCTCGTGAAGGTAGGACCAGTGAGATCAAAAGTATCGACTCCTCCGCTTCTCGTGAAGGCGTACAATAGACCATCCATGTGGATGCATTGATCATAGTACGAATCCGAACCCGGTGACAACACAGTCCACTTACAATCACCTACCCTTGTAAAACAAAGCTGGAGGTATGGAAGGAGGATGAGAACCACAATGTGGATTCCCGTGGACGGATCAGGAAACACAAATGCCTTGAAGTAGAGGCAGTCACGGAGCTTGTCCAGATCATGGATTTCCACATCCGAGTCATCATCCCACAGCTCATACTGAATAATTGCTCCGGCATTGTCTAAGATGGGCTCAACGTGCTCAATGGTGATCACAGGCGGGAGAGCTATCTGTTGGCCAGTTATCGGATTGAGAAGGTGAAGCTCGGACTTGTCATCGGCAGTAACTAACCAGCCATGGGAGGACCCAATCAGATGCCTGTTACGGATGGATGGATCCGGAAGAGTAATATTGTAGACCTTATTTTCGGCGAGGCTGTAGAGACAAGCTACATTGTCAGCTGGAACAGAGTCAGAGATGTAGAGGAGGCAAGGTGTCTGTGGCCTTTTGTAGTGCTCAGGATGGCTGTGCAGGATGGTATACGCGGAGCGCCACGCCGAGCAGACAGAGCCCGCGCGTATGAGGTCGGGGATCTCTAGGTGGGCAAATATATCCATCAATACATCGACCGGCAGCTCCGGCGAACTCTGCACCGTGGTCTGGGTCTCCATGAGCGCCAGCGGAGAGTCTTTTCTGAATTTGCTGTGTGCACGGGGTGAAAGAGCCAGCAGCTTAGGCATAACTCTCAAGGCAAGATGCCCTAAGCTCATTATCCTGGAGACACTGCACGCCGCCATCAGGCGAAACTGCGGAACCTGAGCTTTTGGGAGATGAATCGCTTCTGCAGCTACCAACCACACTTACAATTGAACCTTTGATGAACCAGGCAGAGGGGAGGCTCCTCCTTGCAGCACTTATATACTCCCTCCGTTCGGAAAAGGATGTCACAAAAATGGTCTATCTATAGTTCATTTTTGTGACATCCTTTTCCGAACGGAGGGAGTAGTACAGTACGGCTGACGGAGGTCTCAACTCTAATCCAAGTAGGCAATGAGTCCGAATCCAAGAACGATCCGAAATTTCTTCAGTAGAGACTTGGGAGAAGATTCGGACATGGAATCGGTTCCTAACTCGTACGCGCGCGCCCCGGACGGATCCCGGTTCTGTTCAGCAACGAGTTGAGGAGAACAGACTAACCAGCGACAGAGCAAAGGCAGAAGGCGAGCTGGGGCTCCGTCGTTGTCCACCGGGATGGAGGCGGCAGGTGGTGGGAGACTGGGAGGTGGCGGCGAGATAGAGTTTGGCGGCTCGCCGGTTTCGGAGCAGAGCACCGAGGATGGACGGATGCCGCTTCATCCGCAGAGAACCCCGGGCTCGAAAACGATTAGACGGGGAAAGTGGGACAGCTGTCGCCGAACATGCCCATTTGATAATTGTACCGATGGATGGCTTGTGAGGGCATGTACAATAGTTTAGACGACACCAGTCTGTAGTACGTGTACATGTCAGCTCTAGACAACGGTATAGACGACTCGTACAACAGGTTGTCTCTTAGGTTGTCTTTATGAACCTTAAAATCGTAACTGCACGAAATAAAAAATATTATTTATTAGCACTAATTACGTTGGGAACAGAACGATCAAAGGACCAGATTTCTTCTGGGACCACACGTTACCGACACCATCCATACAACGGGATCAGAGGCGTCGTTAGCGACCGAATTAAGCGGAAATCGACTGTCTACAATATTACCGACGGACTCCTTCTCTCTCCACCTTCTCTCTCTTCTAACTGACAAAAAATCTTACGTGTTACATGCTACAGACGGCTGACTCAGCACCACTGTACATGCCCTGACACGTCTCGCGGCGACACGACCAACGGGCTCCTCTCCAACGAACTGTGGGCCGCCTCATCCTAATGGACGGGTGAGAACAGGTTTTTTTTACTTTAGTACTCCCTTAATATTGTCGCCAGGAAACAACCTAACATGCACAAGTGGTAGGCACAAGTTGTGACATTTTTTTAATACAAAATAAATCATATTTCAGAATGTCCAAAAAATGGAAAAAAATTCAGGTGTACATCCGACATTTCATGTTTGCACACAAAATTTCGAGACAAAAAGACAAATTTTATGATCTGTGTTAAAAAGACAAAAAAATGCCTCACAAAAAGTCGTTTTGTAGCGACCAACTTGTTTTCTTACACAAGTCATACAAAATGTCTTTTTTCCATGAAACTTGGTGCGTCAACATAAAATGCTCGTATGTGCATCCGAATGTTTTTTTTTCAGAATTTTAACATTTAAAAAATAATTTTCCATAATTGGAGTATCTACTCGTATGAGTCAAAACATCGCTTCCTTGGAATTAGTTACTCACAATGTGCGCATAGACAAATTTGTTTTCCCCACAACTTTAAAATATATACAAGCAATAAGTGCTAGAGAATACAGTTGAGAGGCGACCTATTATATTAGATATATTTGAGTTCATCCCATAGATCACTTGGAGGTCTAAGAGATGGTTAGCATCTCTAGTTCATATGGTATGTAATATTGTAAATGAATTAGTTTTTTGGTGATTCTATTAGTGCGCATCGATTTTAGTCCAACGATCCAACTAATCCTGAATTTAGGACTAAATCAGTACCACTAATTATAACATATACTAATGTTAAATTTGAATTTTTTTTATTATCTAGCAGCAATTACATAAGCGAGTTGCCTAATAAATGACCTCCCATGTCTTTATCCAGATGTGTTTATTCAGCAATTGATATTTAGCCCCAAACTAGAAATTTTGTATAAACAAGGCTCATCCACATGTAAGGTTATATATATATGGGACATAACAAGTTTGGTCTTGGCCAAAAAATGGTGACTTAATTATTAAACTTAATAAGTTGAATTGAAAGGAAATAATGCAACAAAAAAAAAATCTTCCTTACATAAGTTACATGTATGCTAGACATCGACTTACCGCCGCCATCTAATAACAAGACGTCATGTTTAATTGTTGTAGTACATTTGTATAAATTGTAGTCGATCTTGATTAGTCCTTACTCCATTATATTTTAACAAAAATATTGAAATATATAAATCATGTCAGGTTTTTTAGAAGACATTTTAGTTGTGATAAGACCATCTAGGTTAACTGAAAATAAAAATGATGGGACAAAAAAATCTCCAACGAATGTGTGCGCGCACACATACGTATGTGTGAGGGATAGAAAAAGTGAGAGTGAAACTGGAACATATATGAGATGCAATACACCCACTAAGAAGGTACACATACATGCACCATTATGAAAAACATTTTTGTAATATTTTCAAAATGTAAAAAAAATACAAATAAAAATGCCAGGTGTATATTCGGACATTCTATATTTGCACACAAATTTTGTTGAAAAAGACAATTTTGTGGTCTGCGTAAAAAAGACAAATAAATGTTACGTTTAAATTCATTTTGTAGCACTGAAATTTGTCTTTTTACACAGATTTTTCACGAAATTATTTGTGCGAACATACAATATGTGGGTGTGCGATTTTGTTCGTAAGTTTTTAAAATTTTGAAATGTCATTTTTGGCTAGTGGGTGCATTTAGACCTATGAGACAAAGATGATTTCCCCGCATATAGAGAGTTCTCTACGTTCAAATATGGGCACATCCTACACAGGTTTAGATCAGTTATGTTGAATCTTTTTTAGTATTTAAAGCATGGTACGGTATACGAACTAGATAAACAAATCTAGCCCCATAAATGGGCGAGGTAAACCTATTTTATAAATATTATTTATACTATATCTTCGTCTTCGTGCAATAAAGCTAGGGTCCTAATCGAGCAAGACTACGTCCTATCTATCTACCTCTCCAAACACTTTATCACTCAAATTGGTCCGTCCGGATTAGCAAGGAAATGAAGGTTCCACAAAGATATTTTTGTAATATATCGGTGGTTGTTTATTTTATACAAGAAGTGTTAATGCACCTTAACAAATAAGTTAGTGCATATTTCTTACTATCATATATTAGAAGCACGATGTGGTAAACGAAATATTAGAATCTTATGAAATTCCGGCTCTTAAAACAATAATGTATACAATCTTATATTATTCTATATTCGCTAGATCTTAATAAGTGAACTTAAGCATATTATGACTAATAGATCATCAGAAATGTCACATACAAAATCACAAAAGGGTAATATAATCTAAAACATTTCCTTATAAGAAGACCTGATTGAAGAGTGTGATACCAGGATAGAAAGGAAGAATTAATGAGAATATTTAATATGAAATAATACCACCTCCGTTTCAGAATACATAATGCACACTCAGACTTCTCTAACATCTACTATAGATATATATACTATTTTTACGACATGAAATTATTTTAAGATGTCAAAAGAAAAGCTTCACATGTAGCATCTATAATCGATATATAATAAGATTTGGAACTACACAACAAACGATAATCATTGTTTTTGTATTAAAAACATACTAATATTTATAAACATATTCATGCACAAAATAATGTCCATTCATGTTAGAATCCTCTCTTTGACTTAATTAAAGTGATTGTTTATTTCAAAATAAAAGGAGAATGTCATACATTTCAAAGAAACACATGATAAATCCATGTAATGCAAATCTTCTTTTTATTTGCAGACAAAAGAAATGAAATTTTTGTGGATTCTTGACCACGAGAACTCTTTATTTCAATCCGTATATGTACAAAGTAAAAAATATCACTATTAGATGTCAAGAACTAAAAAAAATCTTCGCTTATGTAATTAATTAATTTGTTTTATTCATTCACAATAGTTTCTAGACAATAAAATGGTTTGGTAAGCATCTCGAACAAAATAGGTACAATGCGGTTTAATTGCGATTTTCACATAAAAAATACATCCTTCTTTTATATATCGATATATCAATGATATTTGTTTGTGATATTAAACTAAACATGCTCAACCAGAAGAAACAATGAAGCTAGATAATCCTGTTATAAAGAAAAGAATACTCCAACGGTGAGCCTCGCAACATGCATATTCTTACTAAATTGTTGATCGGTGAACCTTATTAAGCTGTAAAAATTATGTTTCTTCATAATTGAATCTAATGTGATTTTATCATTGATTTTATGAACTATTTTACGACGGGCAATGATTAATTGATTTTCGTTACTTTACTAAAACATGATATAGACATTGATGGCATGGATGTCGTTTCCATGTTGTAATCAAGTACAATTTTAGGTTATCTAATCAATTACACTTTTCCATCTTCTGTAGTTTCTATTTTTTATGATTTAAGTGCACATGTCATTAAAAAATTACTTTTTTATTGTTTATGTGTTTTTAATAGGGCGAATAACAAATTGACCTAAACTATGAGGAACGAATGGAATGAACTAAAGCACTGAGATAGTAGGACGATGTTACCGTGCATAGTCATGTTATGACACGACTAATATATAGGGCGGGGGATTCAAGACTGGTGGTTATTAACTGCAGAGAGGTACAAATAGATCAAGCAGAGTAATAGATGATACAAGGTGACATGGTGATTTTGGAAAATCATAATACTTTCATCCATAAATTAAATTTATTCATATACACATGTGATATTATTCATAACATAACATTTGTCATGGCTAAAGAGTAGTACCATTTAGAAATTTTCAATATTTACCAGGAGAACCTTAGAGGATGCCCTCGCAGCTTGGCTAGTTATCTTTTTTTTTTTTGCGAAGAGAGAACTACAAGAAGCTTGGCTAGTTATCTATAAAGTTCTCGTCAACATTTGTCTTAGACCCCTTTAATCCAAGTAACAAAGTAAAGGATACTTTGTTACTAGAAATGACTAAATAACAGATGATTTCAGGAAATGATTATCTCGGAGGTGCCATGGTGATGCTCATTCTGGCAAGAGTTTCCTCTCTCTAGTGCAATCCTCTAGTCCCGGAAACCATAAGTCACCGCGCGGGTTGGTAAAAACGAGCAAACCCTCGCATCCGTGTAAACCTTCCCAGGCCGACAGAAGTACCCCTGCTCCGGCGCGCAGTGAGAGTCGTCGGAGCAGACGCAGAGCCCTTCGATGTCACAACGCTTCCCGACGATGGTGGGGCTCCCACCGTCGATGCCCAGCACCTGGTCGCTCCACTCGCTCGAGAAGAGCGCGTCGGGATCGTACCTCTCCTTCACCCTGAGAAACTCCCCTGCCTTTGGGTACTTGGCGATGGCGCCGTCGAATGCGAAGTTGCGGTTCTTGCCCCAGTGCGGGAGGCCGCCGTACTTGCGCATCGCCATCTGCTCGATCTCGTCCACCACGTCGCCGTGCACACGCGGCACGCCGGTGGTGCGGCTCCGGTAGAATAAAATGTCAAACTCGACCGAGTCCTCATTCTTGCCGAGGAAGGCGGAGGATGCCCTGATGTAGCGGATGAGCACGCCCACCCTAGCTTCCAGCCCAGCACAGAACGCGGCCGGGTGGAGGTCCCGGAAGCGCTGCATATCGGCGACGAACGCGGGCGCCATGGAGAGCGTGAGGCTGAAGCCGGAGCTGTAGTAGAAGTTGCCAAAGATGCGCGGATCCCATGCACATGCTGTGCGGAGGCCGTCTTCCGGACTGTCGATGCACGAGCCGAACGTCTGGATGCGGTGCTGGTAACCCACCACCGGGTACCCCGTGAATGACAGGCCGTCGTTGGTGAAGCCGTACCCTGCCGCTCCGCCGCCGTGGAATCCACACGCACCGCCGCGCATAGGGCAGCGTCAGTACCGTTTTTCTGCTGCAGACGCTCCTCGGTGGCTCTGGCGGCCACGAGCTCGCGCGTGGGGCGGGACCGGAAGAAGAACACGTCGTTGACCCCGTCTCCCGACGAGGACACGTTGACGCGATCGTCCTGCCGGTACAGGACCTTGCCCTGCTCTGGCAGCCACGTCATGTCGCCGAACTCGTGGAGACCGCCCCACTTGGCCACCTGCTCCGGCAAGTCCACATCGCCGCGCTTGACGAACGTCACCCACCGCTTGAACAGCGGCTGCATCGCGAGCGTGACCTGCGAGACGACGCCGATGACGCCGAGGGAGACTTTGGCCGCGTCAAGGTCAGGGTCGCCAACGCCGAGCTCCCTCACCACGGCGAAACCGTGGGACGCCGGCGCCGGCGTCACGATGCGCATCCCGACAACGTACTCGTGCACGGCGCTCCCCTTGCCCCAGAGCGAGCTCCCGTGCGCGCCCGTCGCCAAGAGGCCCCCGATGGTGAGGCCGCGCCAGTAGGGCGAGTGCGGCAGGGACAGCCCCGCCGCTCCGGCAGCCTCGATGAGGTCGCGCAGCACCATGCCGCTCTCCACCGTCATGAGCAGCTTCCCGGCGTCCACACGCACGGTGCGGTTGAGACGCTCCGTGCTGATGATGGTGCCGTCGCGGCCGCCGGGGCAGGCCAGCTTGGGCAGGCTGTGCGAGTGTCTGGTGGCCACCTTGAGTTTGCGTTTGGCTGACGTCGCGGCCGCCACCACGGCGACGAGCTCCTGCTCCGTGCGCGGGTAGGCGACGTTGGCTGCGTGGCAGATGGTGCGGTCCGGGAAGGAGCCGTACGTGTTGGTGACGGTGCATCTGGACGTGCCGCAGCCGCGTGTGCAGACGACCGGCTCCGGCGGTGGGCTAGAATTGCCGCGCTGTAGGAGGAACCCTGCTGCCAAGAGGAGAACCGCCAGCAATCCTTCCATTGCTGGCCCTCGGTCATTAGTTTGCTGAATGGCATGATAGCATGGAGATACGCCTTAAAGATGTTGCTCACATATCAGTATCCGTTTAGGTGTCCTTCACCAGCGATTGATTTTTTTGTTTTTTGTTTTTGCAAAACACCAGCGATTGATTGGACACGCCATCCGAAGGCAGCAAGCGTGGTAACATACGAGCGCTCAGTATTTGCTTAGGCCCGTTTGTGTCTTCATTTGACTAGCTTTTAAGAAGGCAATCGAAAGAGATTCATTTGATATAAGTTAGAGCATCTCCGACAGCTGTCCTATATTAGCACTGGTGCCCTAAAAATGATTTTATAGGCCACGAAAGGGCAAAAATCCATCTCCAATAGCTGCCCTAAACGGTGCCCTATTTTAAAGCTACCTCAAATTTTGCTCCTCTCTGCGAGCCAAGCGGCCGCGCGCGCGCCCTTTGCCCTATATCTTCTATTTCACCGCGCGGTCCAACCGCTTTTCATTTGCCCTCCCCCTGCCGCCCCCGCGCGCGATTCGCCCCGCCCCGCCGCCGCTGCGGCCCCGATTCGCCCACCGCCGACGCTCCCCGCCCCGCCGACACTCCCCACCCCCTGTCGCCGCCGATTCGCCCCTGATTCGGCCGCCGCCGACGCTGGATTTGGCCGCCGCCGCCGCGCCGTGATTCGCTTGTTCTCCGGCCGCCTCCATGTGGCCGCATCGCAACTCCGGTGGCTACGGCCGCGGCTCAGGTGGCTCGTTGTGGCCGTGCCGCGACGGGAGGAGCCCCGCACCGCCGGTCCAGAGCGGCACGGGCTTCCGCGGTGTGCGACTCCGTGACTCTGGCCGCTACGCGGCCGAGATCACGGTAATCCACACGCGGATGTGGCTCGGCTCATTCCCCACGCCGGAGGAGGCCGCGCGCGCCTACTGTTGGATGTATGCCCAAAAGGAAATAAAGTTTAACATCTGATTCATAATTATGCTTCATGATTCTATGCTATAACTGCGGTGACTTCTGAATATGTGATTCAGAGGAAAACTCACTCGCACGTGTAGAGACATGAACAGAATAAAGTATAGCCTAGTATCCTAGTCGCTGTTATGGCTGCTACCTACAGAAAGTAGCTGTCATGCACAAGGGTCATCTTTTCTCCCCTGTAATCTGTGGCGTCATGCAAAAACAGCAATTGCTTGGTTTCAGGCACAAGTGTTATCTTTTTCTCCCCACTAATCTGAGGCGGCATGCAATAGGAGCAAGCATTTTTCTCTGTATTTCCACCTCCTTGTTTCTTTTCTGAACTATGTACACAACGTGAATCAGGTTTCATTCATGCCAAAAGGGTTGTCTTATAGTTGTACTTTTCTCCTCTATAACAAAGGCGTCATGCAATTGAGCAATTATCTTGTTTCTTTCCTAGCTATCTACTAAACCTGAATCAGCTCTCATTCATGGCCTATTTATATGATGTTTCTACTTATACTCTGATCCCCTGCATACAATAGAAGCAAAAGGGTCTCTTCTATTGTTCTACACCCAAACAAATACAACTTTTTATGTTCTGCATTGTTAAAAAACAATATTTCCAAAATGCATACAGTTTCGTTTATTGATATTCATAGGTCAGTCCCTCGTGTTTTGGGAAGAACGACATGCCATTGGAACTGAAGTGATCAAGTGAAGTTGCATTATGTTAGGTAGATGAAGTACAAAGTTAGCAGAACTAATATAATATATTCTGTTATATGGTTTCAACACTTTGCTTGCACATTTTTTTTGCAAAAATATGACTTTGAGAGATATCTTAAGGTATCAATTCATCAATATTTCTTTGACTTAGTTAAGATTTTATTATAAGTGACATTCAGTGATGGCTTAATTTTTTTCATTTATGTTTGGTTTCAAAATGTAAGCCCTAGAATATGCCATAGTTCTTGTGTTTGTTGCAAAAAATATTTTAAAAACAGAGATACTAAGCAAGACTGCTTAACAAGAAACCTGAAATTGTTCAGGTATGATAATAACTAGAAATCCAGAGCAGGGTTTCGAGAAATTGTTCGTGATGCCTGGAACTCAACTGCACCTTCAGACTGTGCGGCTGCAATGGTATGTGCTAAGCTCAGACGCTTGACAAGAGTTTTTTGGACCACTTGAGAAAAATGTTAATAAGTATAGAAAGTTGCAACCAAACAGCTTGCTGTTAAATGCCCAAAAGCTTATTCTTTCCTTCCTCGTCCTCGGATGTTGATTTTTTGCATCTATAACTGAACAGGAATCAACTTGAGACACTCATGAGACCATTTTCTGAAACTGAAAGTTTTGAGGCAATTAAAACATTCCTACGGACAATATCCCAGGTCCTGATGATGTTGGTTCTGGTTTCTACCAAGGCAAATTATCGAAGAGGACATGCTGAGTTTCTTTGGGCAGTTTTACCATGGGACACTACAACTAGAATACAATAATACATCATACATGATACTGCTGAGAAAGAAGAAAAGAAAATGACAGTACCCCGAGTAACTTCAGACACATTTCGCTTCTGAATTGTTCTGTCAAGTTGATAACATAGGTGCTGTCTGCAAGGCTTCAAGGCCTAATAAAGCTGATTGTTGACGAGGACCAATCTGGGTTTGTAAAAACTAGATGCATGGCTGACAGCTTTATGTACGCAATCGATCCGTCCAAGTTTGCATAAATGGGAAAAAGAAAGCGATTATTAAGAAATTACACTTCAGTAAAGCTTTTGATACAGTGTCTTGGGATACATTGATCAAAATTATGGAGTTAAGGGTGTTCGATGACAGATGGATCATGTGGGTGAAAATGCTTCTGTTATCTTAGAAAACAGCCATTTTTTACTTAATGGAATACCAGGAGAATCAACATGAAGAGAGGATTATGGTTTGGGGATCCTCTCTCCTCTGCTCTTTATAGTGGTTGTAAATTTCATACAGCAGGTGATCAAGAACTTTGCTGCGACAAGACAAAGACACCTCGCTGTGTCTGATATACCCTGCCCGGTTTTGCACCACACCGACAAAACGTTGATCGGCATTTAAGGGGATTTGCTGCAAGCTAGAATTCTCCGAAGATTCTTGATGTGCACGTAGCTGCTACCGGTTTCACAATCAACTTCTAAATCTACTTTTTTCGTATTGGTCTCACCTCGAGCGTGCAGTCTTTGGTTGCCCAGTTTATTCCTTCCCTCAAACGTACATTGCAGCAATTGAGAAAAGGATCATTTTCACTTTTGAATTCATTAGTGTAGGAGGATTACCCTCACAAAATTAGTGCTCTCAGCTCTCCCTCCTCACCTCATGTCTTTCATTGAGCTATCTCAGTGGGTGATCCAAGAAACTGACAAGATTTAGAGATCTTTTTTCTGTAGAGGAGAAAGTGTCGCCAGTGGATCTGTTGTCTTGTGGCTTGGGACACGGTGTGCAGGAGTATAACTGAAGAAGGGCTAGGATTTATACTGCACCCTTTCCAAGGCGGTCTCTTCGGTGGACCGATGGGTTGTGTTGATGAAGTCTTTGACATGCGATCGCTTTGGTGGACAAGGACTTTGACATGCTCAAGTTTTGCGTCTTTTCTTAACCTGTCGTTCGCTTGTTCTAGTTTGTAGCTGATTTTCTCAGCATCTTAACCGTTTGGACTTTTATTGATTTTTTGTAATGCTACTTCCTAAAAAGAACACAATTTTGTTTTATTTCTCATGACTAGTTGGAATGTACGTGCAACGCACGTCTTCACAATCTTCTACGCGATGAACCAACCTCTCTCTCAGCAATCCCAAGCTCACTTGTCATTTTGACAATCCTGTTAGGAAAATGCTATCAGGGTTGAAATTAGACCGGGATTGGAGAGTTGAGTGTGTCTATTTTGGGGATTGTGATTTGAGGGTTTGATTTATCCTCTACGACTTCAATGATCATTTGGATATAAAAATTGGGTCAGTTTTTTTTCCTTTGATCAAATGAATTTGGCTAGGTAAACGATACCAGTTGGAATAGCCAAGCTAAGCACGCGGAACACATTTAGCTAAAGAAAAAGTTTTCATGTCACTGTATGTCTCTATGTTCTTCTCCATCCCCTTTGTGTTAGTACCCAGCTGTCTTCTCCATTCCTACCGTCTAAATACTTCCATGCCCTGACGAGCCGAGCTTGCATCGGTCGGCCTCTATGACCGCGGTCCCCTACTGTCCCTCCCCGCGTTCCTCCACCACCTTGCCAAAGCTTCTGCCTCGATGGCCTTGTTCCGCCCACGTCCTACCTACTTCACCAACTTTCGTCTCCGCTCGCCGAAGAGGCGCTCGAGCTCAGCATGCTCGCTGACATCCTAGCGCTCGGAGAAGTGGGGCTCATTTTCACAGAATGGTCGGCTGCGGCGACTGTGCGTAAGTTAGCTCCATAGCACCGACGTCCTCCTCCTGAAGTACAAATGTACATGCCGCTAAAATCGGAGAATTCTGAATTAGCTCTCTGCCTATCCGTGTATAAGTATCTCTTGTCTTGTAGTTTTTTTTTTCATGTTCATTTCGGTGTTTGCCCGTTCTAGCTGTCGTCTTGCTTTGCTATTGCAATAACTAACACTGGTATTCAACCATATTTTAGATCATTTACATGCATTTCAAAAAAGTAATACATCAGCTATCATTAATCTGGTTGGACCAACATTGCATTTGAACACCGTTCTTCCAAAAAATAATATAAAGTCTTTGAAATTGAATTAATGTCGGAGCCAAAAAGAGAAGGACAAAGGAATTAGGGTGACACTGATTTTGTCCTGGGGAGGACAAGAATGAGCAGGCATAAATTTATAATAAAAACTTCAGAGTTTTAAGAGGATAGGAGTAATTAAAATTGCTAAAATAGAAAAAACTTGGAGTACAGACATTTGGCTCCTTTAAAAAATTTAGAAATATTTACGACAAAATTGTTTTTTTTTTACATTTTTGTCTTTTGAAATTCTGTTCATTTACGAACTTAATGGTAAGTACTCATGGTTCATCGCCATCTCGTGGAGGCATGTAAAAAGGCAAAAGAGAAAATACTTTGTTTTTCTGCGTTGCTAACCCGTACATGCATGACAGTTTTTTAAGCGGGGTATGCATGGCAGAAGTTAACGTATAAGATTCGATCTGCTGTTTTCTTTTCAACACGTGTCGTGTGGTGTATGCGTCACGATATCGTTGGCTGCTCCGGCTCGTGCGTGTCTGGTTTTTTTTTTCTATCGCCGGTGGTCGCGTGGAGTCCTATTCGGATCGATGTTTCCCAGGTTTTCGGCCGCGTTGTTGGAGCAACGTATCACGCCAGATATAGGCCTGCACGCACGAGTTGGATCTATTAACAATGGCAACTCCTGTAATTAGCACAAAGTTGAAATAAAACGAACCGGTACGATGGCATTAGCAGTATTATGTGATTTGGTGGGAGGGTAAAACGGGCAAAGTGAATTTGTGTTGAGTTGTCAAACATTGGAACGATCTGAACCGTTAGCCAAATATTGAAGGGTTTAGATTCAATGTATCAACACAAGTTTGCTCTTTTAATAGTAGTATAGATACGTGAGAAAACATTTATTTTTTAAACATCACCATTCGTGTAAGAGATGTGGGGACTGAACAACAACACATTTTGCCTCTCTGAGTATACAAGTTGTAATATCTGATAAGACACACAGGAACACACGCCACACGCACACACACCACACGCACACCCCACCTAAGTGTCTAAACTAGATCTACAACCTATATCTCCTAACACGTCTTGAGAGACTTATCCGAAGACCAATGCTTCGGTGACCGACGGGCACGTCGATCTCGCCTGTGATGCATGACGTTGAGAGGCAGCGAGGTGAGGCACCCTGGAAATATGCTCCGCTGGGAGTCGATCCTGGGCGGGTAGGTTGGCCACTGCCGAACGCTACCATCGGGCCACTGGCCCGTCCTCAACAACAACACATATGGTACAACCCAGTTGAGAGAGACTCGGCTATACGAAATATTGGTTGAACATTAAGCAGACGACAACGGCTTCAACAACCAGAGGTCGATGAGAGCAGCCACCTTCCTCGCCGCCGGTCTGGCCATGATCCTTCCCCACCACGCCCCGACGCTCGCACGTGACTCCAGCAGCGGCGCGTACTCCGTGCCGGCCACGAGGCAGTAGGTGAAGGCGAAGTGGGCGAGGTACGGCGAGCTCGACAGCCGCGCCTCGTACACGTCCAGGACCTTCCCGAGCTTCCCGACATGCTCGTCCACGACGGCCTGGTCACGGGCGCCGCCGATCAGCGGCATGATAATGCACTGTCGGACGATGTTGGAGATGGCCGGGTGGTACTGGTGCGCCTCCACCTCCGTCCATACGTCCACCATGGCCGATTCCTCGAGGCTGGATTCTCGTAGGAAATCTGAGGTGCCTGATCCTTACTTGCGAAGGACATACCGCGAAATTGCGCGAGATTCTGTGATGTTTACCGGTGGGGATTAGTAAGGCAAGGAAAAAGGTTATTTGTACGACATCTATCGTGATTTGCCAGGTGGTATTGGTTAATTTCATACCGAAGAGGGTGAGTTCTCCGTCCTCAAATGCAGGGATCTTATCGAAAGGCTGCAAGAAACAGGTGCAAACTTTTTAAATACACGAAGCCACGAAGGAAATCATCACAAAAAACTTAATAATCCTTTTGCTTCTACAGATTTGAAGCAGGCAGAGCTTACACTTCGGGAGAGGTGCGGCTCGGACCTGTGCTCGAGCGCCGCCATGTCGAGTGGGACGAGCTCGTAGTCGGTGCCGGTCTCCTCAAGGCACAACAACACTGTCGCGACGAACGGAGACGCTGCGACCCCGTACACCTTCACGGCGCCGCCCATCTCTCTCTCCCTCCCTCTCTCTGTCTGCACGAGCGTGCGCGTGTGCCTTCGTGCTTGCTTGTCTATGAGAGATTGTTCAGAGGAAGGCGCCAGTAATAAGAAGTTTAGAGGAAGGTGCTTGCTTTCTTGCTTGCTTGCTTGTGCGTGCTCGCTAGTAATAAGAAGTTCAGAGGAAGGTGCTTGCTGATCATACTTTGACCAATTTGTGCCTCCCGGCTTCCATTGTCTAAAACCTATTGCTCTCTACATTGGTGTGGTAATCGAAATAAAATTTTGACCATTCAATTATATTATGTTCTTTTTACAAAGATTCAAAATAAGTTGCAAACAGCGAAAATTAAATTAAGACGACATATTTTGAAGTGTTGAATATGAATATTTGTAATAATGAATTGTTTCTTGTAAAAAAAGATAAAATAACACTTAAAAAAGATAAAATATGTAAAATATTGTATACTGAAAACTTTATTATGATTGACTTTATCCTTTTCTATAATGGTACTCGGTCCCTTCGTTCCCTAATTCTTGTCATGGTTTTAGTTCAAATTTAAACTAAAACCACGACAAGAATTATGAAACGGGGGTAGTAAATTTTATTAGAGGATTGGAGGGAAGTTTGAAATTTTCGATTCATTCCCTAAGTGTGTCTCTATCTTTCGTAGTATGTATTGTGGGTGCTATATTTTCTGTATCTTGATGGAAGATTTGGAGTTGTTACGGTCAACCTAGTGGACGTTTTTTGTCTCTCGACTTGTATCTTAAGCCAACAAGCCTTCATGTGCAAATTGTAACTTCATCCATAATAAGTTGTCCAAAAAGTCACCTGAGTTGTATTACAGACATTCCACAATCTTCTTAATTAATTTGTTCATTTTTTAGAAAGATATGATTTTATTAATCAATTAACTAAACTATATCATATCAAATAATGAAAAACACATGCGAACATCAAAAGATTAATAAAACCAAAAGTTACCGCAGACATTTCCAAGGTCGTCATACCTCATGCAGGTGGCTCCCACTGGATTAGGTCACGTAGAAGCGCGAGAGGGCGTACGATCAGACTATATGCGCGTCAAACGATAAATGTTAGGTCCAAATTGTCATTAGCTCAAACAAATCTGCAAAGACATCTAAAAAATAACATTTATCTTATATATTGACTAAAACATAACATGATGCATATTATCATGTAATACATGCGGAACATTCCACTAGTAGGAAATAGGCTAGTGGCAACATCGTGTATGCGACGTGTGCTGGAGCAAGCACGTTGCTAGTAGACCTTAGCAACGCGTTATTGGCAACGTGTATATTGGGACAACCGTTGCCAGTAACTTTTGCGAGCCCACCGGGCCTCGGTAAAACTAGTGGCAACGGGTGCGTATTGAACACGCTGCCAGTTTGGTGACAGTGGCAACATGTAGGCCTAAGACACGTTGCTAAATGGCAACATGCGCTTAACGAACAAGTTGCCACTAGAATGGGGAGATATCCCAGCCCGGCCAGATCGACCGGCCACACACACTGATCTATCTCTCTCGCCGCGGTAGTTAGGGTTCCTCTCCTCTCTATTCCTCGCCACCGCCGACCACGGACGCCGCCATGTCCTTCCTCTCCCTGCGTCGCCGCCGTCGACCGCGCACTCCAGGAGGTCGCCTTGCGCCCCTCTGTTCTGCTGCGACCCCGAGCTCCATGCCCCTCGATCCGCCGCCGCCGCCTCTCCATCTCCAGGAGCTTCCTCGATCCGCCGCCGCCGCCGCCTCTCCATCTCCGACGGTGCGGACACCGTCCATCAGCCACGCGCCGTCCTCCCTCGGTAAGCACCGCTGCTACAGCCCCGCCCCGGCCTCCCCTTGTTCGATATGCAATTAATTTAGTTTGCAGTGTTTGATATGCAATTAATTTAGTTTGCATTGTTTGATATATAGTGTACCTTGAAGATGGTTTTGAATTCCGTCGGGTGGCATGATATGGAGTTTTCGGACGTGGTATATTATTTTGGAAAACTAGCTAGTAATTTCATTTCGTGTAATTAATATGCCGATTAAAACTAACATAGATTTTTTTTATTTAGGGTTCCATATGTGAACCGGATGTGCCGACCGATTTGCAAATTGTTGTTGAGAGGTTAAATGTTGTTGAAAAGGAAAATCATGAATTGAAACAAAAATTGAAGAAACTTGAAGAAGACAAAATGATATTGGACTTGTATGTTGCCGATGTCGTCTACGATCACAAAAAGAAGATGGACGCAAACCGGTTGAAGATTAGAAATATTAGAAGATATGCCATCGATAAGGAGGCTTGCTTTCATTATGCACTTGGATCCGTTGTTACCTTAGTTGCGATTTTTATCGCAGTTGTTATTCTATTTAGATGCACTAGATGATTTAGTTAGATTGGAGTTAAGGTAGATGTTAGAAGTTCCTATATGTTGTATTTGGACTAATTGTAATCTATGTTGTAGCAAATAATGAATAACATGTGTGATAGTTGTGGCTACCCGACTGTATGAACAAGAAGTTTGGCGTAGTTCTCCCATAAGAGGTTCACACCATGATGGTATGTTTTTATCCAACATATTTATTCTATCGTAATTTCTTCACATTATAGTACCATGATGGTATGTTTTTATCCAACATATTTATTCTATCATAATTTGTTCACGTTAATTTTCTTGCATCGTGGGGTGCTTGTTACATGCATATGCCAATGATTACACTCTTGTGCATTATCTGTTCGAGTGTTGGTCTAAAGGATCTACTGACATGTACAACAAGATTCGTTATACATTTCTCTTGGTCCTTTAGTTCCGACACTTGGAAGTTAATGGTGTGCACTCTTCATATGTGATACGTCCAAAACGTATCCACTTTTCCGAACACTTTTGCTATTGTTCTTCCTCTAATTTGTGTGATTTGAATGCAACTAACACGGACTAACGCTGTTTTCAGCAGAATTGCCTTGGTGTCTCGTTTTTGTGCAGAAAGTCAAAGTTTCAGAAAAATTCCAGAAAAAGTTCCATAAATCTATTTTTCCAGAAGACCCACGGAGCCAGAAGACGAAGCGAGGAGGTGCACAGGGGCACCACACGCACCCAGGGCGCGGGTGGGCCCTTGCCGCGCCCAGGGGTGGTGTGGCCCCCCTGTGTGGCCCCCAGCGCTCCCCTTCGGACTACTAAAGCCTCTGACCTAAAAACTTCGGGGGAATCGACGCTTTTTCCAGAAACCTTCCAGAGCTCCGCCGCCATCGAAAACCCTATTTCGGGGATCAGAAACTCCGTTCTGGCACCCTGCCGGGACGGGGAATTGGAGGAGATCATCGCCATCATCATCACCGCCACCTCTCCATCGACCATCCATGACTCCCCCATCCATGTGTGAGTAATTCCCCGCTGTAGGCTGAGGGGATGGTAGGGATTGGATGAGATCATTCATGTAATAGTTGTGAGATTTGTTAGGGCTTGGTGCCTAGTATCCATCGGTAGTACTTTATGTCATTGTTGCAACTTATTATGCTTAATGCTTGTCACTTAGGGCCCGAGTGCCATGATCTCAGATCTGAACATGTTATTGAATCATGAGAATAATTATTGTTTTGGATCATATCTATAAGTTGTATACACACGTCACTGTCCGGAACCCGAGGCCCCAAAGTGACAGAAATTGGGATAACCGGAGGGGATGGTTGCGACGTGAGGATCACATGTGTTCACGGAGTGTTAATGCTTTGCTCCGGTGCTTTATTAAAAGGAGCACCTTAATTACCAGTAGTTTCCCTTGAGGCCCCGCTGCAAACGGGCTGGTAGGACAAAAGATGTTGTGCAAGTTTCTCATTGCGAGCACGTACGACTAAATACGGAACACATGCTTATGATTGATTATTACTTGGATACCTTATTATTATTTATCTGCAATTGCCCTATGTATGACTATTTCATGAATTATCTCATCCATGCAGCGCCCGTTCATCCATCCCTATGCCTACAGTATTTTAATCCTGCTGTCTACTGCAATTATTACTGCTGTCTTTATTTTACTGCTGCTATTATTTCACTACTGCTACTGTCATAAAACTGTTGCTACTGATAAACTGTGTCGAGCAAGTCTACTTCCAGGTGCAGCTGAACTGACAAATCATCTGTCAAGGCTTATAAATATTCTTTGGCTCCCCTTGTGTCGAATCAATAAATTTGGGTTTTACTTCCCTCGAAGACTGTTGCGATCCCCTATACTTGTGGGTCATCAAGACTATTTTCTGGCGCCGTTGCCGGGGAGCATAGCTCTATTTATAAGCTCACCAGGGAGTCATACTGCTCGCTGCAATTCATTCATCATGGGTAAACCTCGTGATGATAAGGTTCGTATATTGCCATCCACTACAAGGAGAGGTACAACTCTGAACACTTCTGCTGCTCTTGATTCACCGTCTGTTATAAGTCAACTTGTCACACCACCACATGCACATGCTTCACGTGCTGCTACTTCTGCTGAATCTGAGAATGTTTCTGATGAATTTGATGATGCTTCTACTGTGCTTGATGAAAGAGGTTCACTAGGTCCTTTTCTAGATGCTACAATTGCTAAATCTAAACAACTTGAAAATACTGAAACACCTAATGAAACTCCTGTTACACCTGCTTATTCACCTGAAACAAGAGAAACTACTAGTGATGATCTTGAGGAAACTTATGTTGAACTTGATGATGACTTTATTGATGAATGCATGAATTGTGATACCTCTAAAGATGTTAATGCTATTAAAAATCTTCTTCAAAGACGTGCTGTCAACTATAAACTTTCTCCTGATGCTAAATTTGCTACATCTCCCATAAATATAAAAGATAAAGATTATGATTTCTCTGTGGACTTGTCTTTTATAACTATTGCTGAGAAAGAACCTTTTCGAGGAACTGAAAATGAAAGTGCTGTAGAACATATGAACACTCTCTCTACTCTGAGTAGTTTGTTTTCTGATGATATTAAGAAACGCAGTTACTTTGTTACTAAAATTTTCCCTTTCTCATTGAAAGATGAAGCTAAGACTTGGTTTAATGATTTATCTCCTGGATCTATTGAGAGCCCGATGGGTTTAGTCAATGCTTTCTTTCAGAAATATTTTCCTGCTAGTGCTCAACATGTTGCTTTACAGAAAATCTTTAACTTTAAGCAAAATGAGGGAGAGAAAATGCCTGAATCTTGGGCAAGGTTTTGTTCTTTACTTAGAGCTCGGCCTGGACATCAAATAGCTAAAAATGAACTTCTTGATATATTTTATAATGGACTAACTGTTGAATCTAGGACATACCTGGATAGTTGTGCTGGTTGTGTTTTCAGGAAAAGAACTCCAGATGAAGCCGAGGAATTATTGGCTAAGATAAGCCAAAATCATGATGATTGGACCCTGCCTGAACCAACTCCGGTACCTACGCCGAGGAAAAGAGGAGTGATTGAATTGAATGATGAAGAAATGAGAGAAGCCAAGAAATCTCTTAAGGAGAAAGGTATTAAATCTGAGGATGTGAAAAATCTTCCACCTATAGAAGAATTGTGTAAGCCAATTCCTCACTCATCTACAGTTGAGGTACACTCTCTCCAACGCTTTGATGATAGAGATATCCCTTATTCTAAACCTCCTGATCAATGCTTAGATGAGTTTGATAATTTCATTGTTAAGCAAAACAATTTCAATTGGAGAATAGAAAATAGCTTCATAAAGAATTCTCATGTCATTAATCATTTGCATGATGTTTTGGAAAGAACTTCTAATGATGTTAAAATACTCATTAAACATTTTCATATGGTTCAAACTCAAATTGAGCAATTGACTAAAGTGCAAAAAGATTTGTTAGGTAATGCTTCTAGAGAAAATGATAAACATGCTTTTGGTATAGCAACTAGAGGTGGTGCTTCCACTCAGGATCCTTTATATCCTGAGGGACATCCTAAAAGAATTGAGCAAGATTCTCAACTAGTTAATGAAACTACTACCCCTTCTAAGAAAAAGAAGAAGAAGAAACATAAACATGTTGAGGAATCTCCTGAACCTATTAAAGACAATGAGCATGTTAATAATCCAAATAGTATATCTATCTCTGATGCTGAAACTGAGAGTGGTAATGAACATGCTAATGATAAAGATAAGAATGATGCTTCTGATAAAGAGGAAAGTGAAGAGGAACCTGAAAAGCATTCTAAAAACAAAAAGTACACTAAAGAAGATTTTCTTGCTAAGAAACATGGTAATGAAAGAGAACCTTGGGTGCAAAAACAAATGCCTTTTCCTACTAAGAAACTTAAATCTAAGGAAGAAGAACATTATAACAAATTTTGTGAATGGATGAAACCTTTGTTTTTGCAAATTCCTTTGACTGATGCTATTAAGTTACCTCCCTATTCAAAGTATATGAAAGATATTGTCTCTAACAAGAGAAAGATTCCTAATGAAGAGATTTCTACCATGCTTGCTAATTATTCTTTCAATGGTAAGGTTCCAAAGAAGCTTGGAGATCCAGGTATACCAACTATTCCTTGCTCAATCAAAAATAACTATGTTAGAACTGCCTTATGTGATTTAGGTGCAGGGGTGAGTGTTATGCCTTTTTCTCTTTACAAGAGACTTTACTTGGAAAAATTGATACCAACTGATATATCTTTGCAAATGGCTGATAAATCTACTGCTGTTCCTGTTGGTATATGTGAAGATGTTCCTGTTCAAGTAACTAATAATTGCTTGATATTAACTGATTTTGTTGTGCTTGAAATGCCTGAAGATGATAATATGTCTATTATTCTTGGAAGACCTTTTCTTAATACTGCAGGGGCTGTTATTGATTGCAACAAAGGGAAAGTGACTTTCCATGTTAATGACAAAGAGCATACTGTTTATTTTCCCAAGAAGCTGGACAAAATATTTGGAGTTAATACAATTACCAATATTAAAAGTATCAAAGTGGGAAGTATTGATTGCCCTATATATGAATCTCATGAAGAACTTCGATATATTATGATTGGATCTATAGCTATACCATTTAAGGTAACATGATTGTTCAATGTGGTTTAATTCTTTTATGTCATATAAAATGTATTTGGTGGCAAGACTTGATCAACCTTGTTAACAAATATGTTTTACATGCATAAAATTGCTAAACAACATATTTTTCTTTCTCACTTTTGTTTTACCTACTGTTTTGCTACTGTAATTTGCAAAGTTAAGTAATGCTTGGTCTTTATGTAAATTCATTTTGTCTAGTTTTCATTGTTTAAAGTACCCAGAAAATGTCAGAAATAAAAGTTTTCAAAAAAATTATGAAAAATATTCTGTAAGTCCTAGTTTTTAAAGAGGAACGTGGGAGTACCAGAGGATGACCAGGGGGACCCACCAGGCCACCACACGCCCCCACGGCGCGGTGGAGGGCAGGCCGCGCCCTGCCCTGGTGTGGGGTCCACCTGGCCCTCCTCTCACTCATCTCTCCCCACTCCTTTCTCTCTCCCGACCATACACACCACCATTGCTCAAACTCGTGTTCTTGCTGCTCTTGCTCGAAATTTTTCGATCTACTTGCTCAGCCCATCTTTGCTGCTGAAATTTGGATCAATTGCTCTCCGGTATGTGACTCCTCCGATTATCCAAATAGAATTTTGTTTAGTTGCTTATATCTTTAGCATTTTGGTACTGTAGGTGACATGTTATTAGAGCTTGCATGCTTGTTCTTGTTTAGATTAACTAGTTTTGATGCATGTTTAGTCCCCTAGTAAGTCTCCCTAGTGTTTCCTTTGATTTAACCACTCCAAAATTATTTTTATGAGGTTTGTTTAAAAATTTCAGAAAAGGAAGATGGATGGAAACCAACTTAACTATGAAGAATTGGAAGTATCAGAGGTCATGGGAGTCAACCGTGAAGACTCTGTGTTTCCCTCTATTTATCCATGCCATGAGTTTATGAATGCTGCAGGAATCTTGCAAGATTTCAACACTCTAATCTCTAATGCAGGGTTGGAATACTTTGTGCAGATGAACCACATCAATATGTAAAGCTGACTATGTCGGTGGTTCAAAGTTTTAGATTTAGTTGGAATTTGCCTACTCCCATGGTTCATTATAATATCTACAATAAAGCTGTAGATTTGTCCTTCATGATTTTTGTGCAGCTATTAAGGTACCACACTGGGGATCTCATGGGAGGATTCGAGGTCAACCAAAGCATTTGCAAGACCTTTACTCAGAGATTTGCCAAGGGAAAGATTTTACAACCGAGGATGGTAAAATTCGAAACATCCAACTCCCATCTATTCGATATTTTGCCCACTACCTTGGCAAATGTGTTTTAGCTAGGAAGAATGCAAGTAAATTATCTGTTTATGACTTGGCTTTTCTTTCTGCTGCCTTAAAACGTGATAGAACTTATAACTTGGGAGCTATGATTGCATTTCGTCTCTCCACTAACCGTGAAAAAGGAGGGGTTTGTGGAGGTCTCATTGCTTCTCGATTATTAGCCATGCATGGTTTAGGACCACATCACTTTGATATTCAGCTCCCCATTGAAAGACTTGATCTTAACTCTATGATTAGCCACCAATTTATTTCCCGCTGGTCCACCATTGATAATCTATCTTATGAATTAGTTTTTGTTAAGAAGACCAGGTGGAGAACTAAAACCTATGAACGCATAGTCTGTTTGCCTGCGCCTCTTTTGTTTAACCTTGATGTCAGGCAAGGATGGTCATTCTCGGAGGGAGACCTGGATGCATATATGGAGGAGCATGGCCTTCATGCGGATAGTGAGGGAGGAGGTCCTGAGGAGGACTTCATTCAGCCCTTTGACACGACGAGCTCCTCATACCAGGATCCTGATTATGATCACGCTAGGTATGATCCACCTGGATGGAGTTCTGGGCCATGTGGATGATTAGTCTCCCACTTAGGCCAAAAGCCTAAGCTTGGGGGGAGGTATGCCGACAAGTTCACTCATTTTATCATATTCATATCATGTCGGTACTTTGTATATCCATGTTTTAGTTTGTTTCTTTTCTTTTGTTTCTTGTGTCCATTTCATTTTCGCAAAACACCAAAAGACCAAAAATATTTCCTTTATTTCTCTTGCTTTTGAATTTGTAGTGCTAGTTTACTTTATTTTTCGTTTTGGCTTGTTATTCAAAAATCCAAAAAGATTTTGCTTTGTTTGCTTGTTTCTTTCTATGCTTGCTTTAAATTCGAAAACCCAAAAATATTTGTTGTTCTTCTGCCGTTTTGTATAGTTGTTTCAGGAGTTCGAAAAATTTCCGTGGTTCCACTTGGACTTGGTTATCATTTCACATCATTCAAGCCACACAAGTGAAAAGCAATAATGACGACTTACGACAATTCGGATGTGGTAAAAGGCTGGTATGAACTCTATTTGTTTTTCATTTTTGTAAATATGCCTACTCATGTGAACATGCTTAGCTATCATGGTAGTGGTTATGTTATTTAATGATTACTTAGTAGTTTATGTCTTCTTATGACCAGTACCAAATTGCTAATAGCGAATAACATGTCATATAGATATTTACATGCATTGTTCTATTCGTAAAACGGTATGGCAGGCTGGTATCCTCCTCTGAATAATTCACTTGATTCGACTTGGCACATGCTCACACATGTTATGACTGAAAAATAAAGTCAATTAAGCCTTGATGATCTATTTTGCCTCAGAGTTTTAGTATCATTTTTATGCCTCCGTTAATTTTATTTTGTCGCAAGCATGATTATGACCGTTATCGCTCTCGTGGTTGTCGCTTCCCAGTCTATTGCTAGCCTTCACTTGTACTGAGCGGGAATGCTGCTCGTGCATCCAAATCCTTTAAACCAAGTTATCCCAAAGAGTCCACCAAAAAACTCCTATGCATGGTATTTCAAGCCATTCCAAGTAAATTTGCATGTGCTACCTTTAAAACTTTCAAAATATTTCCCTTTTTGTGTCAATGTTTACTAGCTCATGAGGAATTAGTGTGGTTATTCTTTATTCTATTTGTCAAATGGACTTTTACACCTGGACTAGTGGCATATACATCCGCTTATCCAATAACTTGCAAAAAGAGCTGGCAACGGGGTGCCCAGTCCCAATTAATTACAACTTTAACCAATTAATTCTCTTCACACTTTTGCCCTGATTCATCAGTAAGCAATGACAAACAGTGAAATACCTGAATGTGTGTAAACCAAAGAGAAAGAGGGATGATCTGCCTTGCTGGTAGAAATAACGTCCTTCATGGGAGCCGCTCTTAAAAGTCCGTTTGACAGGTAGAATACTGTTCTCACCCGCTACCATTCGTTGACAATTAACAAACACCTCTCAAAACATTTTTACCTCTGTTTTTAAAATAAAAAGCTCTAGCACGTGTTAATCCCTGCTTCCCTCTGCGAAGGGCCAATCTTTTATTTTTATGTTGAGTCACCATCCTTTCTTTGAGCACCTCTTCGAGAGCATAACTGTCGTTCTTAGTGTAATGTGCTTGTCCCAGGATACGATTAATTGAGGTATAACTATGATACTCTTATCTTTGATATTTTTATATCTAGTCTTCACTTGAACTTCAGAGGTGCCTTGGCATTTATGTTTTGCCCTTCAAACAAAGGCAAGCGAGATACCACTTTGTCATATCTTTTTACGAACATTGCAATTCTTGTGGATAGATATATGCTATGTTATTCATTCTTAGTACTTTGGTATCTTTTCATGATTTGCATAACTACTAGGTGTCATTATTTGCATGGTTCCTATTATGAATTGTCTAAGTAATTGATCATATAGTAGGCATGTATACATCATATGAAGCAAATGTGTTCGTAAAAGTTTCTTTTATCGCACTCAGTTGTTAACTGAATTGCTTGAGGACAAGCAATAA
Source organism: Poa pratensis (assembly GCA_947311845.1). Taxonomy (NCBI): domain Eukaryota; kingdom Viridiplantae; phylum Streptophyta; class Magnoliopsida; order Poales; family Poaceae; genus Poa; species Poa pratensis. Next base: position 15,906,853 of record CAMZMU010000104.1, read on the forward strand.
GCTAAGCTTGGGGGGAGTTGATACGTCCAAAACGTATCCACTTTTCCGAACACTTTTGCTATTGTTCTTCCTCTAATTTGTGTGATTTGAATGCAACTAACACGGACTAACGCTGTTTTCAGCAGAATTGCCTTGGTGTCTCGTTTTTGTGCAGAAAGTCAAAGTTTCAGAAAAATTCCAGAAAAATTCCATAAATCTATTTTTCCAGAAGACCCACGGAGCCAGAAGACGAAGCGAGGAGGGTGCACAGGGGCACCACACGCACCCAGGGCGCGGGTGGGCCCTTGCCGCGCCCAGGGGTGGTGTGGCCCCCCTGTGTGGCCCCCAGCGCTCCCCTTCGGACTACTAAAGCCTCTGACCTAAAAACTTCGGGGGAATCGACGCTTTTTCCAGAAACCTTCCAGAGCTCCGCCGCCATCGAAAACCCTATTTCGGGGATCAGAAACTCCGTTCTGGCACCCTGCCGGGACGGGGAATTGGAGGAGATCATCGCCATCATCATCACCGCCACCTCTCCATCGACCATCCATGACTCCCCCATCCATGTGTGAGTAATTCCCCCGCTGTAGGCTGAGGGGATGGTAGGGATTGGATGAGATCATTCATGTAATAGTTGTGAGATTTGTTAGGGCTTGGTGCCTAGTATCCATCGGTAGTACTTTATGTCATTGTTGCAACTTATTATGCTTAATGCTTGTCACTTAGGGCCCGAGTGCCATGATCTCAGATCTGAACATGTTATTGAATCATGAGAATAATTATTGTTTTGGATCATATCTATAAGTTGTATACACACGTCACTGTCCGGAACCCGAGGCCCCAAAGTGACAGAAATTGGGATAACCGGAGGGGATGGTTGCGACGTGAGGATCACATGTGTTCACGGAGTGTTAATGCTTTGCTCCGGTGCTTTATTAAAAGGAGCACCTTAATTACCAGTAGTTTCCCTTGAGGCCCCGCTGCAAACGGGCTGGTAGGACAAAAGATGTTGTGCAAGTTTCTCATTGCGAGCACGTACGACTAAATACGGAACACATGCTTATGATTGATTATTACTTGGATACCTTATTATTATTTATCTGCAATTGCCCTATGTATGACTATTTCATGAATTATCTCATCCATGCAGCGCCCGTTCATCCATCCCTATGCCTACAGTATTTTAATCCTGCTGTCTACTGCAATTATTACTGCTGTCTTATTTTACTGCTGCTATTATTTCACTACTGCTACTGTCATAAAACTGTTGCTACTGATAAACTGTGTCGAGCAAGTCTACTTCCAGGTGCAGCTGAACTGACAAATCATCTGTCAAGGCTTATAAATATTCTTTGGCTCCCCTTGTGTCGAATCAATAAATTTGGGTTTTACTTCCCTCGAAGACTGTTGCGATCCCCTATACTTGTGGGTCATCAATATGAGGCATCTTTTTATTCTTCTTTTTATCCATGTTGTTACACCGATGACTTTGATTCACAGGATAGTAAGGATGACTCTAAGTGTCAGGAGGACATAACCTCTAGAAGGAATGCTAAAAAGGCGCCAAGTTCTTGCATTCCTTCCGAAGGTTCTGTCCTCCTGACACTTACTCACGCTATTGTCCTCTGAAACAAAGTCAACGCTGTGAAACATGTATTGTTTGTGTCGTCTCTTTCTTCGATGTTTAGAATTTGTGTAGAATGTGCCAATGATTAGACTCAAGTGCATTATCATTTCGAGTGTTGGTCTAAAGGATCTACTGACATGTATAACAACATTGGTTATACATTTCTCTTGGTCCTTTAGTTCCGACACTTGGAAGATAATGGTGTGCACTCTTCATATGAGGCATCTTTTTATTCGTCTTTTCATCCATGTTGTTGTACATGTTAGAGGCCGATGATTTAAACGATGTCATGTTAATGGAAAAAGAGTATGTACAATACCTTGTACTATATACAATTTGAGCGCTTGTATTAGTACGTGGTCTTGTATGCACTCTTTTTGCCTTGTTTTGGCAATGATATATGAGGCTTGTATTACACCGACGACTTTGATTCACAGGATAATAAGGATGACTGTGAGACTCAGGAGGACATAACCTCTAGAAGGAATGCCAAAAAGGTGCCGAGTTCGCCTCTGCCTGAACTCGGCCCCTTCTTGGCATTCCTTCCGAAGGTTTTGTCCTCCTGAGACTCAGAGTCATCGCTATTGTCCTCTGAATCAGAGTCATCGCTGTGAAACATGTATTGTTTGTGTCATCTCTTTCTTCGATATTTAGAATTTATGTAGAATGTGGCCACACTTGGAAGTTCACGATGTGCACTCTTCATATGAGGCATCCTTTTATCCATCCTTTTATACAATTTGGCCGATGATTTAAACGATGTCATGTTAAAGGAAAGGAGAGTACCTACAATACCTTGTACTATATACAATTTCAGTGCTTGTATTAGTACCTAGTCTCGTGGGAACTCTTTTTTTCTTATTTTGACAATGATAAATGAGGCTAGATGTGCACTCTTCATAGCTAGGTCTGTAGTTCCTTCGCATTATACTATATCCTTATAATAACACTAATTTCAATTGTTCTTTTTCTCAGATCATCCCGTGTAGGGCTAGACGTGACTTCTTGGACCATGTTGGCGTTCTCATTAGTGACCATAGGACATTTCAGGTCAACCTGGCCCAGATGACGGTGCCCACTCGAAGCTTCAGAGTTTTGTGCACCAACGAGCCAGGGCGGACATATATCAGTGGCGCCCATTGGGCACAACTTGTAACTTACTACGAGATGCAACCTGGTGAGAGGTGCACCTTCTTTCTCTACCATGGTAACGACGAGATCTACTTCATGTATAGGGACCCCCAAGACTCCTCCAGTTCTGAGTCTGAGGATCATGACCCTAGAGATGATAATGACTTCATGCCTGAGCCTGATGTGATCAAGATACTCAGTGATTAGCTAGTTAGTTAGAAGAGTAGGAATAAGTGTTATGTGCTATCAATTAGCGAGATCGAGTCTCATATGATATTTATGTAATTGGAATTGAAGACTTGGAATAAGTTATGTGCTATCTATCTAATTCGGTTGATTATTGTGTCGGAATTGTGTTTTACTGCTTCATACTGATTATTTTGTTAATAACTGTGCAATTATCAGTACGTGCATCGTTGCTGTTAATTACAGAAAATAGTTTAGCAACGCGTGTTCAAACAACACGCTGCAGCTAATGTTAACATCTGCAACGCGTGCCCGTAGCGCACGTTGCAACTAGTGGGAGGTCTAGCAACGCGCCCTGGAACACGTTGCCAGTACGAATAGCAGCATCGTGACAGTGGCAACGTGTGCCCACACGTTGCCAATGGGTATAAGCCGCACGTTGCCAATTAGCTATTCTGTACTAGTGTTCACATATAAATAACAGAGCTTTGAAATTGCATGATGCAAAAGTTGGTTCCATTTTAGAGAAGTTGGTGCCATAGTGAGATACAAACCCCACATAACCGCGATCTACCGCACCACACATCCTTTTAACACAGAAGGATCGCTCATGTGTTTGTATAAACTGCTTAATTTGGTTCCTGGTAAAAAGTACTCCCTTCATTCACAAAATGATGTCTCAACCTAGCCCAAATTTGCATGTATTTACACACCAAATCATGTCTAGATACATACAAATTTGGTATAGGTTGAGACATCCTTTTGTGTACGGAGGGAGTAGAAAGCGGCTCTTTTATTGTGTGTATGTAAGAGGCAAATTAGAAGAGTTAGTTGGTTGAGTACACTTCAGCAGATAGTTGCCGATTGTGCACCGCGGACATGCTAGTCAACTATCAACAAGAACTTTGATCAAGGTAGGTAGGTGCTAATCAGGCAAGTCTTGACTAAGCTTTTAACTAGTACATGTGAGTGGTTGCAAAGGAGATACTAGATTTTTCTGATCTCATGGAAGATTGCATAGGTTATTGTCAATTTGGTGAACTTTTCTTTCTTCTCTTTCTTGTTCCACAAGTCAAGCGTCCATCCTACTAAAGTAATTGTGACATCACCTATAATTAAATTATTTTTTTAACTTCGTCCGAGTTGAATTGTAGACATATTTTCTTTGTTCATGGGGATGTGCTGAGATGGACCGTGGAATATCATGGATCTACATAGATATCATGGGTTTTAATATTGAAAATCCGTTTATAAGCCGAATAAATTTTAAAAACCACTGGACCAGAGCCAACTAAAAACAAATCAATTTAGATTCACAACAGAGGCAGCAACGAAGTTCATTTTCTAGCAGCCAACCGGACTATAAAAAAATTGTGGAAGTGTTCGAACAACTAGCTAGGCTATCCGTGCAACAATTTTTTTTATTGAAACATGACAATATGTGATCTAATTTTGCAGCCCTTATCGAGACAAACACAGCACAGTGAAGATGGATTGGTCGAATTAATGATTTGTGAGATAAAATATTTTGAATTTAACAATGAATGAGATAATACTAGCATGATGCGTCTGATTTCTGCATATAAGTTTCGCCCCGTAGGTGGACGAGCTGCTGGACTTGGAAAAAATATGCATAATTGTGCTAATAAGATTCCCTTCAACTTATTATAGATGAAATTCCACGGGCTTGGCAGCAGCATGCAGCGCGTCTAGTAAATTGCTTTTTTTATAGATAAAATAGCATAAGATGCCTAACTTTAAATTAATAAAGCCAGATAGTATCAAAATAGGGATACATCTGCGGCATACAGGTTAACCAAATAAAAACACAGAAACGTCCACAACCGGCCACATCTCGGGCGAAACAAACCCTAGCTACTAGGCCATGCTGATCTAGATTTGTATCATGTAAATTTTGATCAGTCGTAACATCGTTCAAACAAATTCTGATCCGATGGTACATATACTTACATTTGCTACGGCCCTGTCGTATAGCAGCTCAAAATCCAAATAAAAAACTAGTGACTGGTGTTAAGCCATTGTCTTATTAATTAAGAAGATTATTGTCTAGTTAACCTTTTATTTACACGCACACAAAAAAACAAATTGGCGACATCTTAGGATTCAGAGAACGAGTGGGAAACACAAACTTGTACGAGCTGGAATTCTAAAGAAATTGTATCGAAGAAACCAAAGCATTTCGGTAGTTCATTCATGCGTGAAACACGAAACCAAAACCAAAAACATTGAGCCATACATACGTGCACGAAATCGGAGACCACATGATGTGGCTGTGGTTGTTGCCATCATTGCGCTGCCTTCATGCGGTGACCCAGCACACCACTGCATATTGTAGTGTACAAGTCGTTGACATAACACCCACGGAAGGACTAATCCATAAATATTACATCACTCAGAGTAGTACAACAGAAACATTGCGGGTCCACTTTATTACACACTGCTAAAGATTACAAGCCAGAAATGTATAAAAACATCGACGTCTTCCTCCGACATGGGAGGAATGTCTATTATTGCGATGTTGACAGGAGTCAACCTACAAGCGATAGAAAACAGCAAACTAAGAACCATCTTGGCTCAGCCGCTAAGTAGTACTAGTCTAGTCTGACTCGGTCAGGTTCCTACTATGATAACTTTAAGTCTCCACCTCCTCCTCGTCGGCGTCGTCGGCTCCGTAGGCGATGATGTAGTCGACGCCTTCTACTCCTCCAGACAGATCAGGTGCTTCAAAGTACACCTCGTCGGCATGGTATGCTCCAAAGTCGTCTTCAGCGATCTCCTCAGAGTCTAAACAGAGATCAACGGAGGAAAGGGTGAGCAACACTAGCGTTACCCAGCAAGTTCAAATAATAGATGATAAGGTGTATGATGCACTATCTACCATACTGACCAAAAAGTCATGGATGAATATGCAAATTTTTGTAAAACATTTTTAGGAAAAGGTCCATTTTATTTTAGAAAACTATGCCCCCAGCCTCCACGGGTCTTTAATCATCACTTGTGATGCCTTTCCCGCAGCGTTCTGTAGTTCCCTCCTGGAACAAGGATGTGACAGTCACAATTTCTTTGTTTAACTCTGCAGAGCTGCACCACTTCACCCAACAGCAGCCTGGCTCTTTTTGCTCTCTCAGCACACCATGTGTGCTATAGCCAGAACTCAGGGCGACAAGTCATGTGGAGTCGCTTCCCCGCACAACGCATATCCGCCCCGTATGACCCAGTCTGGTATAAACCAAAGACTCGTCACCACTCCCGAGCTCCTATTCCAAATCACCCCGTCGGGTGGGGAAGGTATGCGCTCCCACGCTGTTGGCCGCCGCAACGGACGCAACCAGGTAATAGTCTGCCGAGGATATGCGAACGAAGGAAGAAACCTCTGACGAGCCCATCCATAGTGAATCTGTTGGTTGATGCTTCAATACGGCGCAAGGATTACTGGGCCATGGGTTATTAATCCTAGATATATACTTTCCCGTACAATGGAACCTCCACCACAACATCAAACCATGGTTCCATTGCCAGCCAACAATATATATGTATAGCAATTCACATCATTCGAAAATAGGTTTTTCTTTTTCATGCAATGATAAACCATAGTACTTTGCAATTACTTTGATAAAATTAATCAAGTAGGACATGCAAGTTGGAACTTGCCTTGAGACTGACAGGTAATGCAGTCTAAAGCTTCCGACGAATTGGGACCCTCGCGTTCTGAAAATAAATATCATTGTCTGTATGAGACAATGTTGAAAAACCAAATACATGCCAATATGCATAGAATGAGATGATTTTTATTCTTTCCCAAAATTCCCCAGAGTTTTGTTAAAGATTTCTTTTTTAAAAATTTCTTTGATTTGAATTTTAGTTAGGATGAGTAACATGACAGTCATAATGTAGTTCAAATTATACTTTGAACTTGGTACATAATTTTCCCATATTATTTTCTTTCGAAAATAATTTGAAATATTTCAAAGTCATTTCCACTTAAGGATCCTTTGAATTTTTGGTACAAGAAATATTTTTCAATAAATCAAGCAGATATTTTATTTGGATTACTTATTTTCTTCTGATATTTGTAGATATTTTTAAATTATTTTTAGGATTTTATTTGAATTTATAGCAAGTTTTAAAATCTAGAAGAATTTGTAAATTCAAAATTTTACAATTAAGTCCCTGGTCAACTCTGGTTGAACCAGATCAAAAAAATAAGGACTTGGTTCGGTTGAACCGAACCGGTCCACTCCCTCTTTCTCTCACTCCTCACTCGCACGAGCACGAGCCCGTGCTCGAGCTACTCTGGCTCCCGTGTCGCCTGCGGTGGCGCCGCCCCACTCCGGCCAGCTCCGGCCACCTCCGCCGCCGTGCGCTGGGGCAAAACGATCCCCACGCTCCGCTCTACCTTCCTACCCAGGCGATTTGAGCCTCGCTGATGACCCACAAGTATAGGGGGTGTATCGTAGTACTTTCGATAAATAAGAGTGTCGAACCCAACGAGGAGCAGAAGGTGCTGACAAGAAGTTTCGGTAAAGGTTTCACTGTAAATGCTAGCAGACAAGTTTTTAGGGGTTTTTGATATAGCAGGTAAATAAAATGCGAGTAAGTAAAAGACAGTAATAGTAATTGCAGCAAGTGGCCCAATCCTTTTTAGAGCAAAGGACAAGCCGGTTGGTTTACTTATGATGACAAAATGCTCTTGAGGACACACGGGATTCTAGTCAAGTGATTTCGCTTCACATAGTTGATTAATCTTTATTGTTTTGATAAGTGTTGTGTGGGTGAACCTATGCTAATGCACCGCCCTTACTTGGACTAATACATACTTGTGATTATACCTCTTGCAAGCATCCGCAGTTACAAGAAAGTAATTAAGATAAATCTAACCACAGCCTTAAACTCTGAGATCCTACGCTCCCTTGTGCACCGGTATACTAACGGGGGTTTAGGTTTCTGTCACTCCGGCAACCCCACAATTAGCAACCAAATACACAATGCACTCCTCTAGGCCCATAATGGTGAAGTGTCATGTAGTCGACGTTCACACGACACCACTAGAAGAACAACACCACAACTTAAATATCAAACCATTAAATATTACTCAACATAATTCCACTACTAACAGCGTGACTTCTCCCATGTCCTCAAGAACTAATCGAACTACTCACGAGACATCATATGGATCATGATCAGAGGTGATATAATGATGGATAACGATCTGAACATATACTTTAATTCACCGATAAAACTCAATAGCATCAACCACAAGGAGTAATTAACACCGGGAGAGTTTCCCCTATGAACTAAACAAAGTATAGCCTAGATGTTACAGCGGAACGAGATGGTGCAGCGGTGATGGTGGTGATGGCGGTGGAGATGATGATGATGATCCCGATAAAGTCCAGCCACGATGACGATGAGGATGGCGATGATCTCCCCCCTCCGGAAAGGAATTTCCCCGGCAGATTTCTCCCTGCCGGAGAGCTTTTTCTCTCTCTGTGGTTTCCGCCTCGTGGAGGCGGCGGAATATTTTCTCACGGACTCCCTGTGTCTTAGGGTTTCTGGGGGATGAAGTACGCGAAGGGGGAGCGCCTGAGGTGGGCCAGGGGCACCACACCTGGCCAGGGCGCGGCCAAGGTGGGCCTCGCGCCCAGGGGTGGTGTGGACCCCTCCTGGCCCATCTCAGCCTCCCCTTTTGGCTTAGTCCATCTTCTGATAAAATAGGAACATCTGTCTTCTCAGAAATATTTTTAGTGCTTCAGAAATATAGTGACTTGACGTTGCTTTTTCCAGCTGAAATCTGACTCCGGCAGTTAATTATCCAATGATCATCAAACATGCAAAATAAGACAAAATAACATAAGTAACTCCTCTTAATATGAAATATATCATTGAATAACAGTAAATTATGCTATAAAATAGTGATGCGAAATGGACGTATCAACCCCCCCAAGCTTAGACCTCGCTTGTCCTCAAGCGAAAGCTGAGCTCAGTAAACTAGAACAAAAGTTTATGGAGTGAAGCGTCGATAATAAAGAATACGGACAAGAAGCATCAGTAATTACTAAACAACACACTCATTTTAAACAACAACTACTCTTCATATAACCTAACTTGAACATGAGTAGTGAAACAACCACAATAAAAATACACGAAGGAAATTATAGATTAGTAATGGCACACTTCATTCTTGGTCATAGAACAATAAGCAATCAATACTTATCTTTCGAAAGGAGTCTTTATATTAGAGCTTATATTGCAGAATTTCCACACTCAATTATCACACCTTCTTTACAGTCATTGATAACTTGCAAAGCTATATTCTTAGAGGCAAAAGTATTTGTGCTAAGACAAGAAAGGATAAAGAACAAGATTGACAATATTAACAATATATATGGTTGAATCATGATGTCTACGTGTGCTTCTATTCTTGTAGACAGTGTTGGGCCTCCAAGAGCAGAGGTTTGTAGAACAGCAGCAAGTTTCCCTTAAGTGAATCACCCAAGGTTTATCGAACTCAGGGAGGTAGAGGTCAAAGATATCCCTCAAGCAACCCTGCAATTAAGATACAAGAAGTCTCTTGTGTCCCCAACACACCCAATACACTTGTCAGATGTATAGGTGCACTAGTTCGGCGAAGAGATAGTGAAATACAAGTAATATGGATGATTATAAGTAGCAATTGCAATCTGGAATAAAAATGGCAGCAAGCAAACATGTAGCAGAACTTGATGTAAACGGTGTTTCAATGCTTAGAAACAAGGCCTAGGGATCATACTTTCACTAGTGGACACTCTCAACAATGATCTCATAACTGAATAAGTAAAAGCTACTCTTAAACACTCTCTTGTTGGATAACAAACACCATTCATTGTGTAGGGCTACAAAAGCACACCTCAAGCCGGAGTAAACAAGCTCCACAACGTCATAAAGGAATCACACACGGTGCACACACTGTCACCTTTACACCGTGGAGAGTACCGGAGTTCATATTAAAGTAACCTATAGAGTGCATAATAGATAAAGAGTAACATCTACATATTCAACTAGATTAGCACAACTGAACACAAGTAAATACTGCTCGGGATTATTCTCCTTCTTGATAACACAAGAGTACTACGTGTAGGGCTGCAAAAGCACTCCTCAAAGTCTGAGTAAACAAACACCACAGTTCCCAAGAATAAGCCATGATAAATATCTAAATTATTCATAGAGTCACACAAGTACCCACACTGTCACCTTGATACCGTGTTGTCACAACGACTCCAGAAACTAGACAAAATCACTTGAGTAGCATAAACATTATTAATGTATTCAGCGATACTAGCAATACACATGATCACATAAAGATCACACCATGTGAGAGAGAGATGAACCACATAGCTACCGGTAGAGCCCTCAGCCTCGGGGGAGAACTACTCCCTCCTCATCATGGGAGTCAGCAGCGGCGATGAAGATGGCGGTGGTGTCGATGGAGATGACTCCGGGGGCAATTCCCCGTCCCGGCGGCGTGCCGGAACAGAGATTCTGTCCCCCGAAACTTGTCGTCGATGGCGGCGGCGCTGCGGAACTCTTCTGGAATATGACTTGGTTTTTAGGGTTTTCGCGTCTGAGGCAATATATAGGCGAAGGGGCAACGTCGGTGGAGGCCGAGGGGCCCAACCACCTGCAGGGCGGCGGGGCCCACCGCGCCAGGTGTGGTTTGGCCACCTCTGGCTCTCTTCGTCTCTCCTTCGGACTCCGTGACGGTGCTGGAAAAATAGGGACTGGCCTTTTGTTTCGTGCAATTCCGAGAATATTCGCAGAAGTACTTTTCTGAAACCAAAAACAGCAGAAAACAGGGAACTGGCACTTGGCATCTTGTTAATAGGTTAGTCCCAGAAAATGCATAAAAGTGATATGAAGTGTATATAAAACATGTAGCAAATGGTATAATATAAGCATGGAACATCAGAAATTATGGATACGTTGGAGACGTATCAAGCATCCCCAAGCTTAGTTCTACTCGTCCTCGAGTAGGTAAAACGATAACAACAAATAATTTCTGAGGAGACATGCTTTCACACAATCTTGATCAATATATTGCAAGGCTCATGTCATGAATGAAGTGACTCAAAGCAATGATCTATAGTTTGCTAACAAATAGATAAAGAGTAAACAATGAATCATATAAGCAAAAACTTTTCATGAATAGTACTTTCAAGACAAGCATCAAAAAGTTTTGCATAAGAGGTAACTCATAAAGCAATAGATTCAAAGTAAAAGGCATTGAAGCAACACAAAGGATGATTAAGTTTCAGCATTTGCTTTCAACTTGTAACATGTATATCTCATGGATAGTTGTCAACATAAAGCAATATAACAAGTGCAATAAGTAAATATGTAAGAATCAATGCACACAAAGTTGACACAAGTGTTTGCTTCTAAGATAGAAAGGAGTAGGTAAACTGACTCAACATAAAGTAAAAGATAGGCCCTTCGCAGAGGGAAGCAGGGATTAAATCATGTGCTAGAGCTTTTTAAGTTTTCGAAAGCATATAGAGAGCACAAAATAAGTATTTGAGAGGTGTTTGTTGTTGTCAACGAATGGTAGTGGGCACTCTAACCCCCTTGTCAACCAGACTTTCAAGAGCGGCTCCCATGAAGGACGTTATCTCTACCAGCAAGGTAGATCATCCCTCTTCTCTTTTGTTTACACATGTATTTTAGTTTCTTTATAGATGACACTCCTCCCAACCTTTTGCTTACACAAGCCATGGCTAACCGAATCCTCGGGTGCCTTCCAACATTCACATACCATGGAGGAGTGTCTATTTGCAAATTAAGTTGCTTACTGATAAATCAGGGCAAAACATGTGAAGAGAATTATTAATGAAAGTTGTAATTAATTGGGGCTGGGCACCCCGTTGCCAGCTCTTTTTGCAAATTATTGGATAAGCGGATGTATATGCCACTAGTCCATTGGTGAAAGTCTGTCAGAAGTAAATGACAAGATTGAAAGATAAAACACCACATACTTCCTCATGAGCTATAAAACATTGACACAAATAAGGAGTAATAAAGTTTTGAATAGTTTAAAGGTAGCACATGAAATATTTACTTGGAATGGCAGGAAATACCACATAGTAGGTAGGTATGGTGGACACAAATGGCATGGGTTTTGGCTCAAGTTTTGGATGCACGAGAAGCATTCCCTCTCAGTACAGAGTTTAGGCTAGCAAGGTTGTTTGAAGCAAACACAAGTATAAACCGGTACAGCAAGAATCACATAAAAACATATTGCAAGTATTATAAGACTCTACACTGTCTTCCTTGTTGCTCAAACATTTTACCAGAAAATATCTAGACCTTAGAGAGAACAAATATGCATCCCAAGTCTCAACAAGCTCTACGGTAGTTCTCCACTACTAGGCTTTAACTACATGATGCAAGAGCTTAAACATGATCTACTTGAGAGCTCAAAACAATTGCAAAGCATCAAATCAAAACAAGACAATGATCTACAAGAATGCATATGTCTTTTCCAATACCAACTACTACATGTAGCATTTTCTTTCTTCCAAACAAACACCAATCAATTTATTTAAACATAAACTCTCCAAATGATAATATAATGCAGCAAGAGAGTATTTATAAACAAGTGCTAACAGCTCGAAGAGATGCATGAAAAACAGGAGCTAAAAGCACTGCAGTAGCTAGTTAAGAATACTCAACAAATATAAGTGAAGAACATGAGTATTCACATGAAAAAGCGGAGCGTGTCTCTCTCCCACACAAGGATTGCTAGGATCCGAATTTATTCAAACAAAAACAAAAATAAAAGCACACAGACGCTCCAAGTAAAGCGCATAAGATGTGAAAGAATTAAAATATAGTTTCACTAGAGATGACCTGATAAGTTTGTTGATGAAGAAGGGGATGCCTTGGGCATCCCCAAGCTTAGACGCTTGAGTCTCTCTGAATATGGTTGGGATGAACCACGGGGGCATCCCCAAGCTTAGGCTTTTCACTCTTCTTGATCACATAATATCACCCTTCTCGCTTGATCCTTGAAAACTTCCTTCACACCAAACTCAAGACAGTTCTCATTAGAGGGTTAGTGCATAATCAAAAATTCTCATATTCTGTAATGATACAATCAATCCCAAAGCTTCTGGACATTAGCTACAGCCACCAATGCTTTGTGGAGCAAAGAAATCCACACAAACACAGTAAAAGAGCGAATGCAAAACAAAAGGCAGAATCTGTCAAAAACAGAACAGTCTGGAATGACGAATTTTTTCGAGGCACTTAAGTTGCTCAGATGGATCTGGCCTAAAATAATGAAAGTTGCGTACATATCTCAGGAATATGCGTGATTTTTCTAGAATTTTTCGAATTTTCTACAGGGAGAAAAGCTCAAATTCGTGACAGCAAAAATCTGTTACTGCGCAGAAATCCAAATCTTGCATCAACTTTCAATATAGAACTTTACTTGGCACAACAATGCAATAAAAAAAGATACAAAGGAGTTGCTACAGAAGTAACAAACCTTGACTCAAAAAAAAAAAAAAAAATAACAGAAAATAAAAACAATGGGTTGTCTCCCATAAGCGCTTTTCTTTAAAGCCTTTTAGCTAGGCATAATTTTGATATGCTCTCATATGTATAAGAGTTGAATATAAGAGAGCATCAAAAGCAAATACCAAAACATTTAAGTCTAACCCACTTCCTATGCAAAGGAGTCTTGTAAGAAAATAAATCAATAAAACATAAAGTGACTAGCATAGGAAGGCAAAACAAGTGCAACTTCAAAAATTTCAACAAAAGAGAGGAGACTTAATATTATTGAGATATATGAATCCATGTCTCCCTCTCTCATAAGGACCAGTAGGTCTTAAAGTACCCAGCAAATAAAAGCAAATCAAGAGAAAGCTCAAAACTTCATCATAAAGAGAGTTTAGTAACATGAAGATTTCTATAACCATATTTCCTCTCTCAAAATAATTTTCAGTGGCATCATGAATAAACTCAACAATATAGCTATCACATAAAGCATTCTTATCATGATCCACATGCATAAAGTATCATTACTCTCCACATAAGCATGAACATTATCATTAGTAATAGTGAGAGTAAAACTATCACAACCATCATTGTAATCATCATAAATTGCAGGCATAGTATAATCATAATAAACTTTATCCTCCATAGTAGGTGGCACCAAAATACCACTATCATTATAATCATCATAAATTGGAGGTAAAGTATCATCAAAGAAAATTTTCTCCTCAAAACTTGGGGGACTAAAAATATCATATTCATCAAAACCAGCTTCCCCAAGCTTAGAGCTTTGCATAGCATTAGCAATAATGGTGTTCAAAGCATTTATAGTAATAACATTGCTACCATCATGCAAATAATTTTCCATAGGTTTTTTAATTTTCTCTTCAAAAGCATCATGTCCTAATTCAATATAAAGTTCATAAGATCTCTAATTTTTTTGTTGTTTTCCATTAAGCCTAACTAGTGAAAATAAAAACAAGAAACAAAAAGATATAATTGCAGAATCTAAAGGAAATAACTTCGAGCACTCACACACTAGCAACAATACTAGAAAATAGCTTTGTAGCCAGAGGATGTGAATACCTTTTACCTTACCTCCCCGGCAACGGCGCCAGAAAATAGCTTGATGTCTACGTGTGCTTCTATTCTTGTAGACAGTGTTGGGCCTCCAAGAGCAGAGGTTTGTAGAACAGCAGCAAGTTTCCCTTAAGTGAATCACCCAAGGTTTATCGAACTCAGGGAGGTAGAGGTCAAAGATATCCTCTCAAGCAACCCTGCAATTAAGATACAAGAAGTCTCTTGTGTCCCCAACACACCCAATACACTTGTCAGATGTATAGGTGCACTAGTTCGGCGAAGAGATAGTGAAATACAAGTAATATGGATGATTATAAGTAGTAATTGCAATCTGAATAAAATGGCAGCAAGCAAACATGTAGCAGAACTTGTTGTAAACGGTGTTTCAATGCTTAGAAACAAGGCCTAGGGATCATACTTTCACTAGTGGACACTCTCAACAATGATCTCATAACTGAATAAATAAAAGCTACTCTTAAACACTCTCTTGTTGGATAACAAACACCATTCATTGTGTAGGGCTACAAAAGCACACCTCAAGCCGGAGTAAACAAGCTCCACAACGTCATAAAGGAATCACACACGGTGCACACACTGTCACCTTTACACCGTGGAGAGTACCGGAGTTCATATTAAAGTAACCTATAGAGTGCATAATAGATAAAGAGTAACATCTACATATTCAACTAGATTAGCACAACTGAACACAAGTAAATACTGCTCGGGATTATTCTCCTTCTTGATAACACAAGAGTACTACGTGTAGGGCTGCAAAAGCACTCCTCAAAGTCTGAGTAAACAAACACCACAGTTCCCAAGAATAAGCCATGATAAATATCTAAATTATTCATAGAGTCACACAAGTACCCACACTGTCACCTTGATACCGTGTTGTCACAACGACTCCAGAAACTAGACAAAATCACTTGAGTAGCATAAACATTATTAATGTATTCAGCGATACTAGCAATACACATGATCACATAAAGATCACACCATGTGAGAGAGAGATGAACCACATAGCTACCGGTAGAGCCCTCAGCCTCGGGGGAGAACTACTCCCTCCTCATCATGGGAGTCAGCAGCGGCGATGAAGATGGCGGTGGTGTCGATGGAGATGACTCCGGGGGCAATTCCCCGTCCCGGCAGGGTGCCGGAACAGAGATTCTGTCCCCCGAAACTTGTGTCGATGGCGGCGGCGCTACGGAACTCTTCGTGGAATATGACTTCGTATTTTAGGGTTTTCGCGTCTGAGGCAATATATAGGCGAAGGGGCAACGTCGGTGGAGGCTCGAGGGGCCCAAACCACCTGCAGGCGCGGCTGTGGGCCCAGCCGCGCCTAGGTGTGGTTTGACCACCTCCTGGCTCATCTTCGTCTCTCCTTCGGACTCCGTGATGGTTCTGGAAAAATAGGGACCTGGCCTTTTGTTTCGTGCAATTCTGAGAATATTTCCAGAAGTAACTTTCTGAAACCAAAAACAGCAGAAAACAGGGAACTGGCACTGTGGCATCTTGTTAATAGGTTAGTCCCAGACAATACATAAAAGTGATACGAAGTGTATATAAAACATGTAGCAAATGGTATAATATAAGCATGGAACAGCAGAAATTATGGATACGTTGGAGACGTATCAAATCACAACAACTCAAATGCTTGCTCAAGAAAGAAGGAAATAGGTGTACTGACTCAACATGAAAAGTAAAAGAAAGGCCCTTCGCAGAGGGAAGCAGGGATTAAGTCATGTGCTAGAGCTTTTAAGTTTTTGAAATCATATAGAGAGCAAAAATTAAGTTTTAAGGGGTGTTTGTTAATTGTCAACGAATGGTAGCGGGTGAAAACAGTATTCTCCCTGTCAAACAGACTTTTAAGAGCGGCTCCCATGAAGGACGTTATTTCTACCAGCAAGGCAGATCATCCCTCTTTCTCTTTGGTTTACACACATTCAGGTATTTCACTGTTTGTCATTGCTTACTGATGAATCAGGGCAAAAGTGTGAAGAGAATTAATGGTTAAAGTTGTAATTAATTGGGACTGGGCACCCGTTGCCAGCTCTTTTTGCAAGTTATTGGATAAGCGGATGTATATGCCACTAGTCCAGGTGTAAAGTCTGTTTGACAAGTAGAATAAAGGATAACCACACTACTTCCTCATGAGCTAGTAAACATTGACACAAAAGGGAATAATAACATTTTGAATAATTTAAAGGTAGCACATGAAAAATTTACTTGGAGTGGCAAAGAAATACCACATATAGGAAGTTATGGTGGACACAAATGGCATGGGTTTGGTTCAAGGATTTGGATGCACGAGAAGCATTCCCTCTCAGTACGGTGGTTAAGGCTAGCAAGGTCATGTAGCAAGCATAAAAGTTGGGGGATACACACAAATATATATAATAGAAGCAACCATGCTATCTTCCCTGTAAGCACAAATGTTTTAACTCAAAGAATACTAATCTTATTGGCTAGCAAGAAAGAAAGATAAAGGGATAATATTTTTGCATGTAATTCCCTCCTTCTACTTAAGTTTTCATGGTATTGCTACTAATGACCAATACTAAGTTTGCCACAACTAATATAATTTACTTAATGTACCCAAAAGTGGCGTCAATACTAATGGCAAGATCAGCACATAAAGAAGATTGCAGGCTAAAATAAAATGTACCGAAAGTAAAGGTGGAACTTCTCATTAATATTCTGAACAAGACACACTCAAACCAACGGATACATGGATAACTAAAGGATTGACACTCCACATCGCAAACCATCTTATAAGATAACTTCTCTACTCATGATATGACCACGAAATTATAAAAACGAAAGGATAAAGATGATACTGGGCACTCCCCCAAGCTTGGAACAAGCCAAGGGAGTGCCATTACCCCTTGACGATTTAGGCTTGATCTCTTGGTGGTGAAGAAGACTCCTCGTCATCAAATTTCCAAGGCAGAGGCTCCCCATCAACGAAAGAGGATTTGGTTTCCAAGAACCTGAAACTAGCAGCTGAGCTTATGCGTTTGAACCTAGCTTCATACTCACAGTTTTGGTTTTGAAGATCGTAAATTTGCCCTTGTAACTTGGATGTAGTTTTACTAAGTGCGAAGATGTTATCCCACAGCTTATCAGTCTCCTTCTTGTGTTCATCAATAAGCTCATTAATGATCTTGTGGTTGATCTCCACTCCGCGCTCTATCATCTTCTGGTACCGGAAAACTTCATGCTCTACTTCTTCTAGCCTAGCCTTCATGTCCCCTTCAACCTTGGGTCCCTTGACATCTTCTCGAACAAGGACTCCATCCACAAGCCGCATCTCTTGAGGGTGCTGCTTCAGCTCATTGATGTATGGGTTGACGACGTTCTTGAAGAAGGTATCCTTCGGAGCCCCGGATGAAGACATCTTCTAATCCTGGAGCTAAACCTGGCAGAAACAGCTCGAAAACAAAACTCGACGAAAACACGATATACGGACCTCGGGAGATCCGGGTGATTATATAGCAAAAAGTTTTACAAAAGGAAGGTACAGGACGAAACGGGGTCGGAGACGGGCTCCGAGGTGCCCACACGCACCCACGGCGCGGCCAGGGTGGGGCCCGCGCCCAGGGGTGGTGTGGTGCCCTCGGGCACCGTTTCCTACCCTTTTCCGACTCATAATTTTCCATATTATGTAAAAACAAAAATATTTAGGTTGAAAAGTAAATCGCGAACTTTTTCTTACCGAAACTGTTACCTATTCCAAATCAGCTTTTGCAGTTGTCTGAATTTGACTTTTTATAAAATCCTCTGGAGTTACCACTTTGATAAATCAACATCTTCATTATAAGAATCTCCAGAAATGTAATGCTTGAGTCTTTGACCATTAACCACTTGTGGTCTGTCCCCATCTAGTGAATTGATTTTAATCGCACCTGAGCGATAGACCTCCTCAATGATATAAGGTCCTTCCCATTTTGAAAGTAATTTTCCTGCAAAAAATCTGAGACGAGACCTATACAATAAAACTTTTTCACCTACGTTAAATTCTCTCTTAAGAATTCTTCTATCATGCCATTGCTTAACTTTCTCTTTAAAGAGCCTAGCATTTTCATAAGCTGCATTTCTCCATTCATCTAAAGAATTCAAATTAAGCAATCTCTTTTTACCGGCAAGTTTAAAGTCTCTATTAAGTTCTTTCACCGCCCAATAGGCTTTATGTTCTAATTCTAAGGCAAATGACAAGCTTTTCCATAAACCATTTTGTAAGGAGACATTCCCATAGGATTTTTATAAGCAGTTCTATAAGCCCACAAAGCATCGTTAAGCTTTTTAGACCAATTTTTTCTAGATTTATTAACAGTCTTTTGCAAAATAGACTTAATCTCTCTATTTGACAATTCTACTTGACCACTTGTTTGGGATGATATGGTGAAGCAATTCTATGATTAACATCATACTTAGCTAAGTTTTTCTAAAAGCACCATGAATAAAATGAGAACCCCATCAGTCATGAGATATCTAGGCACACCAAACCTAGGGAAGATAATATCTTTAAGCATTTTTAATGATGTCTCACCATCAGCACTAGAAGTTGGTATAGCTTCTACCCATTTAGTAACATAATCAACAGCAACAAGTATGTGAGTATAACCATTTGAGGAAGGAAAAGGACCCATAAAGTCAAATCCCCAACAGTCGAAAGGTTCAATAACAAGAGAATAATTCATAGGCATTTCATTACGTCTACTAATGTTACCTACTCTTTGACATTCATCACATGATAAAACAAATTTTCTAGCATCTCTAAAAAGGGTAGGCCAATAAAAACCTGATTGTAGAACCTTTTGCGCAGTTCTATCTCCAGCGTGATGTCCTCCATAAGCACTTCCATGGCATTTGCTCAATATTTCTTTCTGTTCATACTCAGGAACACATCTTCGCATAATGCCATCTACTCCTTCTTTATACAAATGTGGGTCATCCCAAAAATAATGCCTCAAATCATAAAAGAACTTTCTTCTTTGCTGAGCTGTAAAGGTCGGAGGCAAATACTTGGCAACAATAAAATTAGCATAATCAGCATACCAAGGACTTTCGCGTGAGCTTACCTTTATCGCAGCCAATTGTTCATTTGGAAAACTATCATTAACAGGTATAGGATCATCTGAAATGTTTTCTAATCTAGACAAATTATCAGCAACAGGATTTTCAGCACCTTTCCTATCTACGATATGTAAATCAAATTCTTGCAGTAAAAGTACCCATCTTATTAACCTAGGCTTAGCATCTTTCTTTTCCATAAGGTATCTAATAGCAGCATGATCAGTGTGAATAGTAACTTTTGAATCAACAATATAAGGTCTAAATTTATCACAAGCAAAAACAACTGCTAAAAATTCCTTTTCAGTAGTAGCATAATTCTTTTGAGCGGCATCAAGTGTTTTACTAGCATAATGAATAACATTTAACTTCTTGTCTACCCGCTGTCCAAGAACAGCTCCTACAGCAAAATCACTAGCATCACACATTATTTCAAAAGGTAAAGTCCAATCAGGAGGTTGAACAACAGGAGCTGTGATTAAAGCCTTTTTTAGAGTTTCAAAAGCTTCCTTGCAATCATCATCAAAAACAAAAGGTACATCTTTTTGAAGAAGATTAGTGAGGGGTTTTGAAATTTTAGAGAAATCTTTAATAAACCTCCTATAAAAACCGGCATGACCGAGAATACTACGGATACCTTTCACATCCCTTGGACAGGGCATTTTCTCGATTGCTTCAACTTTAGCTCTGTCCACTTCAATGCCTCTTTCAGAAATTTTGTGCCCTAGGACAATTCCTTCATTAACCATGAAATGACATTTCTCCCAATTAAGAACAAGATTTGTCTCCTCACATCTCTGCAAAACTTTATCAAGATTGTGCAAGCAATTATCAAAGGAAGTTCCGTAGACGGAAAAATCGTCCATGAATACTTCCACAATTTCTTCACAAAAACCATGAAAAATAGCAGACATGCATCTTTGGAACGTAGCAGGAGCATTACACAAACCAAAAGGCATACGTCTATAAGCATAAGTTCCATAAGGACAAGTAAAAGTTGTTTTCTCTTGATCTTGTGCTTTAACAGCAATTTGTGAGAATCCAGAATAACCATCAAGGAAACAAAAATGGGTTTTCTTAGACAACCTTTCTAACATTTGATCAATAAAAGGCAAAGGATAATGATCTTTCTTAGTTACTTTATTGACCTTTCTAAAATCAATGCACATCCTATATCCCACTACTACTCTTTGAGGAATAAGTTCATCATTTTCATTTGGTACAACAGTAACTCCTCCTTTCTTAGGGACACAATGCACAGGACTTACCCATCTACTATCAGCAATAGGATAAATTATACCAGCATCAAGAAGTTTTAATACCTCATTTCTTACCACTTCTTTCATCTTAGGGATCAAGCGACGCTGATGCTCAACAACAGGTTTTGCATCGGGTTCAATGTTGATGGCATGTTGACATATAGTAGGAGAAATCCCCTTTAAATCATCCAAAGTGTATCCCATAGCTCCTCGATGTTTCTTTAGTACTTCTAATAACCTTGCTTCTTCATTACCTGAAAGTTTAGAACTAATAATAGCAGGATATACTTTCCTTTCATCAAGATAAACATACTTAAGATTATCAGGTAACGGTTTTAAATCGAAGACAGGATCTTCCTTAGGAGGCGCTGAGGTACCCAAATCTTCCACAGGCAAATTATGCTTAAGTATTGGTGGTTGACGAAGAAAGGCATTGTCAATCTCATTCCTCTCCTCCATAAATACTTCACTTTCGTGTTCCTCCATGAATTGCTGCAAGGCATTGTTAGGAGCAACAGCAATAGAAGCAAGTTGTTCAACTTGAAAATTCTCATTAGGTAATTCAGTTTCATAAAGTTGTTTACCAAACTTAGAGAAATTAAACTCATAAGATTCTCCATTAAATTTAGTGTAAATTTTCTCTTTCTTACAATCTATAATGGCACCACATGTATTCAAGAAAGGCCTACCAAAAATAATGGGACACGCTTTACTAGCAACAGAACCAAGTACTAGAAAATCAGCAGGGTATTTAGTCTTACCACATAAAACTTCAACATCTCTCACAATACCAATTGGGAGATAGTTTCTCTATTAGCAAGCTGAATAACCACATCAATCTCCTCAAGTTCGCAAGGACCAATTTCATGCATAATTTCTTTATAAAGATCAAAAGGAATAGCGCTAGAACTTGCACCAATATCACATAAACCATAATAGCAATGTTCTCCTATTTTGACTGAAAGCACAGGAACACTTGTTTTCCTAGCTCTACGGGATGTGAAACAATATTAGAGGCATCTTCACAAAAGATAATATGTCCTCCTTCTACATTTTCAGTTACCAAATCCTTTACTATTGCTATTGTGGGTTCTACCGCTATTTGTTCAGCAGGTTCTAAAGCTTTCTTTGCACTTTTATTAACCACACTAGCTATGATAGAATGTTCCCTAATTTTAACAGGAAAAGGTGGTTTCTCAATATAAGGTTCTGGCAAGATACGATCAACTGTATGAACTTCAATGTTTTTAATATTGGCAGAATTAGTATTATCTTTGTAAGGCAAATGATACTTATTGCAACTTTCTTTAGGAACATCAAGATAAGAGGCAAAAGCCTTGTAACAGTTTGCAATAACTTGAGAATCAAGACCATACATATCATAGAGATTACGAAAATTATCAGTATTCATAAAAGTTTTAATGCATTCGTAATCATGCTTTATACCTGATTCTCTACCTTTGTCGTTCTCCCATCCTTCAGTATTTTCCTCAATCCGATCAAGAAGGTCCCATTTAACTTCCTCTTTATTACGCGTAAATGATCCAGCACAAGAGGTATCCAATAGAGTTTTATCTTGAAGAGAAAGCCTTGCATAGAAGTTATCAATAACAACATTACCAGGAAGCTCATGAATGGGGCATTTGAGCATTAATGATTTCAATCTCCCCCACGCTTGGGCAATACTTTCTCCATCATGAGGCCAAAAATTATATATATGATTCCGATCTTGATGAATTTCACTAGGAGGATAAAATTTAGAATAAAAGAGAGGCACAATCTCCTCCCAGCCAATAGAACGCCCATTTTTCAGCATCCTATACCATTTTGCAGCTTTACCAGTCAACGATATAGAAAACAATTTCTTCTTGACCTCTTCCATTGAAATACCTGCACACTTGAACAACTCGCATAATTCATGAATAAATAGCAAATGATCCCCAGGAGGGACAGTTCCATCTCCTGCATAGCGGTTATTCGTAACTCGTTCAACAATTTTCATAGGTATTTTAAATGGAATTACTTGATCAGGTGGTTCCTCTTCTACTACCTTAGCAGTGGTAGTAGTATTTCCAAACAGGGATTCAAATGGAGATCTCTCCATGATAAAATAAAGTAGCAAGCAGAAATAAAAATAGCACCTACAGTAAAAGTTTCCTTACCAATTCCACTTACCAATAGCGCTTCACTCCCCGGCAACGGCGCCAGAAAAATAGCTTGATGACGTGAAACACACGTTTGTTGGGAGACCCCAAGAGGAAGGTATGATGTAGTCAGCATCAAGTTTTCCCTCAGAAAGTAACCAAGGTTATCGAACCAGTAGGAGCAGCAACTCTTCAGAAGGTTGGAACGGCGCCAGAAAATAGCCTTGATGACCCACAAGTATAGGGGGTGTATCGTAGTACTTTCGATAAATAAGAGTGTCGAACCCAACGAGGAGCAGAAGGTGCTGACAAGGAGTTTCGGTAAAGGTTTCACTGTAAATGCTAGTAGACAAGTTTTTAGGGGTTTTTGATATAGCAGGTAAATAAAATGCGAGTAAGTAAAAGACAGTAATAGTAATTGCAGAAAGTGGCCCAATCCTTTTTAGAGCAAAGTACAAGCCGGTTGGTTTACTTATGATGACAAAATGTTCTTGAGGACACACGGGATTCTAGTCAAGTGCTTTCGCTTCACATAGTTGATTAATCTTTATTGTTTTGATAAGTGTTGTGTGGGTGAACCTATGCTAATGCACCGCCCTTACTTGGACTAATACATACTTGTGATTATACCTCTTGCAAGCATCCGCAGTTACAAGAAAGTAATTAAGATAAATCTAACCACAGCCTTAAACTCTGAGATCCTACGCTCCCTTGTGCACCGGCATACTAACGGGGGTTTAGGTTTCTGTCACTCCGGCAACCCCACAATTAGCAACCAAATACACAATGCACTCCTCTAGGCCCATAATGGTGAAGTGTCATGTAGTCGACGTTCACACGACACCACTAGAAGAATAACACCACAACTTAAATATCAAACCATTAAATATTACTCAACATAATTCCACTACTAACAGCGTGACTTCTCCCATGTCCTCAAGAACTAATCGAACTACTCACGAGACATCATATGGATCATGATCAGAGGTGATATAATGATGGATAACGATCTGAACATATACTTTAATTCACCGATAAAACTCAATAGCATCAACCACAAGGAGTAATTAACACCGGGAGAGTTTCCCCTATGAACTAAACAAAGTATAGCCCTAGATGTTACAGCGGAACGAGATGGTGCAGCGGTGATGGTGGTGATGGCGGTGGAGATGATGATGATGATCCCGATGAAGTCCAGCACGATGACGATGAGGATGGCGATGATCTCCCCCTCCGGGAAGGAATTTCCCGGTAGATTTCTCCCTGCCGGAGAGCTTTTTCTCTCTCTGTGGTTTCCGCCTCGTGGAGGCAGCGGAATATTTTCTCACGGACTCCCCGTGTCTTAGGGTTTCTGGGGGATGAAGTACGCCAAGGGGGAGCGCCTGAGGTGGGCCAGGGGCACCACACCTGGCCAGGGCGCGGCCAAGGTGGGCCCCGCGCCCAGGGGTGGTGTGGACCCCTCCTGGCCCATCTCAGCCTCCCCTTTTGGCTTAGTCCATCTTCTGATAAAATAGGAACATCTGTCTTCTCGGAAATATTTTTAGTGCTCCAGAAATATAGTGCCTTGACGTTGCTTTTTCCAGCTAAAATCTGACTCCGGCAGTTAATTATCCAATGATCATCAAACATGCAAAATAAGACAAAATAACATAAGTAACTCCTCTTAATATGAAATATATCATTGAATAACAGTAAATTATGCTATAAAATAGTGATGCGAAATGGACGTATCACTCGCCTCCCCTAGCGGTCGCACGCAACCCAACCCTAGGGTTAGGGTTACGGTGCTGCCGCCGCTCGACTGCCTTCGATTCCTCTTCACCGGCGTGCCCACCATGGCTCGGCGCAGAGCTTCACCCTCTGTGCCGCCGTGGTGCGGTGGTGCTGTACCCCGACCTCCATGTGCCCCTCCAACGGTAGCGCGAGCCCTGCCTCACCGCCATGGAGCTACGGCCATGGACGCAAGGTAAAACTTCTTCTCCTCCCTCTCTTCTCCACTCTCTACCCTTAGCTAGCTCGAGATGCTGCTGTAAGAATTGATTTGAACATGTTGCTTTCGGTTGTTTTAGGTTTTTGATGAACAGATGATGATTCTAGATGATTTTCTCCTTTATGTGCACTGTCCACCTATTGTGCACCAAGAATGAGATGAATGGTGTAGATCTAGCATATTTAGATCCATCCATTACCTCTGGATTTATTGTTGGGAGCATTTCTTGCTCACAGAAGATGAAATTCTCTTTAGAAAAATAATTCTGAGCTAGAACGTGTACTAAATGATCTAGCTGTGATGAATAAGTGCTATAAGAATGATTTAGGCAAGTTTTGCTTGTTGTGATGCCTCCTTGTAGAGTTACACAGCAGCTTACTTGTTTAAAAATGATTTTTAATGCTTTCCTGTGCTTCTCCAAGTGTGCAGATGTGCAAAGCACAGTTAATCCAGCTCTGCTGGTTCACTATCTTGTGTAAGATTTAGGTAAAGCAAATAAGAACAGATACTACACTGCTGCTATTTTCCCTTGCCCCTTTTTATGCTCAAACAATTGCTAAAGCACACAACTTCACTCCCTTTCATCTCTCTGTCCTATTTCTTGCACAAAACAGAAGTTCTTTGTGGTGCAATTTATTTTCCTATAGCACCCTACCTTGCAGTGCAAGGCTCTGTTAAGAACAGATGCTAAAATGAACACTCTAGCATGATTCTGTCTTTTACAGAACCTGCTTAGCCTCTCACTAGCACTTATGAATCAACCTCTGTAGAGCAGCTAGAGATACAGAAGAGCTCTGATCTTGCTCCAAGGTTCAACCGTCTCCTCCTTGCTGCTTGACTTTTCCTAGAGTTTAATTGCTAGCTGAAATGGCTTGTGGTGGATGGGTTTAAGTAATCTCCATGATGTGCTTGTGTCTTGTGGTTGTTCTTGGTGAAGCACAGATGGAAATGGTGATCTGGATGTGATGATGGTTGTGCACTGTGTGTATTGTGGTTGCTGTGAATTGTGTGTGCTGGTGGCTGCGGCTTGGGTCTGTATTTATACAAATTTGAGGTGTCCTGGGCTGGTGACACCGGGATAATTGAGTTGCGGTGAGTAACCTGCTTACAGTGGCCCTTCTCACCTCGAGCTGCTTTATTTGACTACTTTTGCACTCCTTTTCACCTAGATGATCAGCTCTCTGCTGCTGCTGCGCAGTTCATCACCCCCAGGTGATAAACATGAGTCATTCTTGAGTCATTGATCCTATCTGATCTAGATATTTGTGTGGAAATGCTTGGCTGAGAATTGAAAGGCTTAAGATAGTCGGTTTGAGATGATTAAACTCAAATGTGTGGCCAATTAAGCTGATGGCTAGCTTAGTGAGGGGTTTAGGGTCCATTTGCCTAATTAATAGGCAAATGTGATACCATAATTGTGGGCTAAGGTTTTATTTGCCTCCGGGTTTGATTTTTGGGGAATGCATTTTATCTGTGGCTTTGTCTTTTGAAGATCAAGATCATAAGCTCAATACAGCACTTGTTTGCCTAAGATTTAAGTTGCCTGAGTTGATTTTCTAAGTGCTGCAACATGCCTTTGCCCCTCCTTGTTGCCTTCGGATTAAAAGAGCATGATCCAATTGATCAGTCCCTTCTGTTGCCTTTGATGATTTTCAATATTCCCCAATTTAGCCTAATTGAACCTCAGTTTTAATTAGGCTAAAACCAGGTTTCAACACAGTAACTGGTGGCTCTAGGTTAATAGTGCCAGAAACAATGCTTGTACGTCACACGTCAGTTGGGAACCCCAAGAGGAAGGTATGATGAGTGCAGCAGTAAGTTTTCCCTCAGTATGAAACCAAGGTTTAATGGGACCAGTAGGAAAACGAGGTTTGCTTCGAAGGTGTTGGTGGAGGAGTATAGTGCGGCGCAACACCAGGGATTCCGGTGCCAACGTGGAACCTGCACAACACAATCAAACTACTTTGCCCCAACTTAACAGTGAGGTTGTCAATCTCACCGGCTTGCTGAAAACAAAGGGTTAAACGTATCGAATGGAAGATGATGTTTGTTTGCATAAAACAGTAGAGAACAATGATTGCAGTAGATTGTATTTCAGATGTAAAAGAATGGACCGGGGTCCACAGTTCACTAGTGGTGTCTCTCCAATAAGATAACTAACATGCTGGGTAAACAAATTACAGCTGGGCAATTGACAATTGATAAGTGCATATAACATGCATGTGTGAGCTGTGGTGTCTACTATGAGATTCATTTGGGCATTACGACAAAGTACATAGACCGCTATCCAGCATGCATCTATGCCTAAATAGTCCACTTTCCGGTTAACATCCGTACCCCTTCCAGTATTAAGTTGCAAGCAACAGACAATTGCATTAAGTAATATGCGTAATGTAAACAATACATTCATCCTTGAATAAAGCATTGCTGTTTTACCCCTAGTGGCAACAACACATCTACAACCTTAGAACTTGCTGTCACTATCCCAGGTTAAATAGAGGTTGAACCCAACTATCATGCATAAATACCCCCTCTTGGAGTTACAAGTATTCACGTGGCCAAGGCTTCAACAAGTAACGGAGAGCATGCAAGATCACAAATGACATAGACATGATAATATAATATTCAGCTCCACATAGGTATCAATATAAGTCAGATCCCAGCAAACACAACATGTAGCATTACAATAAGATGATCTTGATCATGATAGGCAGCTCACAAGATCTAAACATGATGGCACAAGTGGAGAAGACAACCATCTAGCTACTGCTATGGACCCATAGTCCAAGGATGAACTACTCACGCATCACTCCGGAGGCGGGCATGGCGATGTAGAGCCCTCCGGTGATGATTCCCCTCTCCGGCAGGGTGCCGGGAAGAGCTTCAGGAACCCCCGAGTTAGGGTTGACGACGGCGGCGGCAGCGAATATGTTCTGGATGAATGGCTCGGTGTTTTAGGGTTTTCGCGTCTCGGGGAATAAATAGGCGAAGGGGCGATGTCGGCGGACCCCCGAGGGGCCCAAACCACCTGCAGGCGCGGCTGTGGGCCCAGCCGCGCCTAGGTGTGGTTTGACCACCTCCTGGCTCATCTTCGTCTCTCCTTCGGACTCCGTGATGGTGCTGGAAAAATAGGGACCTGGCCTTTTGTTTCGTGCAATTCCGAGAATATTTCCAGAAGTAACTTTCTGAAACCAAAAACAGCAGAAAACAGGGAACTGGCACTGTGGCATCTTGTTAATAGGTTAGTCCTAGAAAATGCATAAAAGTGATACGAAGTGTATATAAAACATGTAGCAAATGGTATAATATAAGCATGGAACAGCAGAAATTATGGATACGTTGGAGACGTATCAGTAACATGCCAACACCAAATGGTGTGGGCAACATTTTAATCATAACCCAAAATTCTACTTGTTTGTGTTGTTTATTTTGCAGGTAGATGATGAAGAAGACTTGAAGACTTTAGTTTAGGATTTTTGGTACTGTTTTTGTATTGTTTCTAATGTTGTAAGATTATTTGTTCTGAAGTCTTGTAATTTAATTGTGTTGATCAATTGTATCTTTTGTATCCAAATGTTTCCTAAACATTTGAGTTTAAATCCATGTAATTCTTGTATATATATATTCCTTTTTAAAGATTCTTTTGGAAATATTTGTGTATGGAGTTGTGATGTGGATGAAATAGAATGACTTTATTATTTGAAATGATGTCCTCACAATTCTTGTGATTTATATCTTGTTATATTTGTGGTATATATGTATAGAAAGATTTAGGAAAGAATAGAATTGCTTTTAAACTTAAGATTATTTCAAATTTCCTTTTGAAATCAAATCAAATTGAATCAAAGGATTGTGTTGGAGAAGTACTAACAAAGGTTTTGAAAATATATCGTAGGGTTTATCGACACCTCTCGACTATCTGTCAATGTCTGATTCCCAGATCATCGACACTCGTCTGAAATCTATCCTCGATTCATTTTAACACAAAAGCACGAAAATGTTCCAGATTTCACCAAAAGTTGCATGAATGCACAAATGCAATTCCTTGTTCTACCCTCTCGAGTCCTATAACTGCGGGGTATTACACTTCATTCCGAACCCAAACTCCGCCGGCGTGAACTCTGTCACTTCCCTTGCCACCGGCCTCTCCTTGAGCTTCTCCCACCACACCTTCATATGTGGGAGCTCCTCCACCAGCGCCTTGTATTCGGTCTCCATGAAGTAGTGCATCATCGGGAAGTGCCTCAGGTCGGCAAGGCTAACGACCTCCCCCAGCGAGTTACCGCGAGGTCGACAGCCGCTCCTCGTACACATCCAGCACCTTCTTCAGCTCGGCAAGGGTGACTGTCCGTTTTTTAGAAAAGGAGGCAAAGCCCCAGCCTCTGCATCAGAGTGATGCATGCTGCTTTTTATTGCAAGGTTTTCAAAATACTTAAAGTATTACAAAACGAAAGGGAAAGGTCAAGGTGACTACAAGCCAGCCACTTATTACAACGAAAGGTAACCAACTCCTAGGCAGTGCAAATTCTTCGATCATGCTGCCAGGTTTTTCTAGTTCAGTTTTGGACAAGGCTTCAAATTGGAGATGCCAATTTTACAGTTTAGTGTCCCTTTCTTCTCAGATCCCATTGACATGAGGGATACTGACAATTGCACACTGTTGAACTTCCTTATTGTGCTACTCATTCCGTATGGTTCATGTGCAATCCATGGGAGGATGTAAGCGTTGCCAGATGATCAACCTACACCATAACTCAGGGCAGGTGATCAATTCGAAGGAAACAATTGACAACTTTAGCATCACTGAATGTCAATTGTAACTTTATCATCACTCAAATCCACCTGTCACATTAGCATCACTGAATGCACTGGTCACTTGTAAATCACTGAATGTTATTACGAGAGCTCACAATTTAGATCTGCACCAAACCTTAAGTTTCTTAGAGTTGATAGAGCTTTAGGTTTAGAAACTTAGAGTTGACACCAAATTTTCTTCGATGTTCGTATAGTGAATATGAAGAACTTGCCAAATTTTGTGTTATCACTTGATTTTCTTCCTGGACTGGATCGAGGATAAAAGATACTTGAAACAAATGCATAAATGCTTATTTTCCTTTCAAAATCATGAAATCTTAAGTGAAGCTTGAAGGAGTACCAATGGAAAAGGCACGGATTGATTCTTCTCTATATCTAAAGCTTTCACTAATAATGGCTGGCTGCTCCATCTATTAGATCTTGGTGTGGAGCTCGGTTGTTTTCACACAAGGCATTTCTACGAACCTAGCTAGAGTTCTGAACAGAAAATGCAAAATTAAATCAATCAAAACCAAACGAAGAATTTTTACTGAACCTTTATACTCATATATTTTTTGTATCATGTTACAATTTTTACACTAAGTATGATTTTTCCATCTGCTGGCATAATTTAATCATTAAATGGCAATGATACTAACGGTATGAGAATCTCTTACAACCAGATTTTTAATAATAAGAACCCAAATCCGTATTCGGGAGAACTTGAACATGTGTGGTTGGGTTGTAAATTCACATCCCCAACCAAGTGAGTTAGACTCACTTCTTTACTAAATATTACTTGGTGTGTTTTATCTTGTACTAAATATCATGAAAAGATAATGTTGTATTTTATAACAAAAGTTTGTCCTAAAACTTTTTTCTATAATGCATAATCTGTATAATCGATACATATTTATGGTTTGTAAAGAATGCAATGTAAGAAATATCTCAATAGCGGTTTCTAGTATATGAAAAATTAATCATATGTGCAGAAACTCTTAGAGTAAAAAATTAACCAATTTATTCTTTACTCCTTTTTGTGGTCAAAATTATGTAGAAGTCAAAATATAACAAAGTGTGCACGCTCTGTACTTGGTATTGAAAAACACTGCTTAGAATAATCACCAATAAAAATGGGTGTGGATTCTAATATGTTCGCATATGGTGGATGAGAGGGTGGCCGCGTACATTGGATCGATCGGATTATGATTGTTAGGTTGATACCATATTAAGACTTAGGTTTTGGGCGATTCGGCACTACCCGATGGGTGGCATCGTATGTCATATATATATAGCATGTGCAGAGTAGAAATAGCGAAGATCTAGCCGTCTTGGTTAGTACAAAAAGGGCTACAACACAGTGTCTAACAGTGAGATAAAATAATTTAAATTTTGAATTTACAACGAATGAGAGAATACTAGCATGAGGTGTCAGATTTCTGCATATATGTTTCTCCCCCTAGAGTAAAGAGCTGCTGAGAAACCATTATACAGGGAGACAATTACGCGTAATTGTGCTAATACGATCCACTTCGATTTAATTTAGATGAACTTGTACGGGCTTCGCAGGATGCAACGCTTCTTGTAAAGTTCTCTCTTTTCTTTTCTATATCTAATAATAAAAGAGCTAAGCCTTCTTGTGGTACGTCATTGAAACTACCCGTGAAGTTGAATAAAATTACCCACCACTGCCCCTCATAAGTAATTACCCTTTCATATATTTCTTTTTCGGTGGACGTACAATTTCGATCGAAAAACGTGGCGGAAGCGTGCATCTGGGACCAGCCACTCCCCGATCAAAAAGTATAAACGTGATGGAAGTTAGCAGTGCACGCAGCCCGGCCCAGCCAATATGTATCATGTTGGCCGGCCCATAATTAAAAGCGGTCTAGACAAAAAGAAAACGAGTCCGTACGTGTTGTAAGCTTAAACTGCACATGGAGAGTCCTAATCCTACTCAGGTAGAGTAGGTGCAAATATGTACACGCCCTAATCCTACTCCTAACCATTGCATGTCGTCTACCCATCACATTTACCAGAAACTCCGACGCGATGGAGGGCGAGCTCCATGCTCTGATGCTCCCAAGAAAGTTGCCGTCGCCGGGACAACATGGCGCGCCCGACGCGCCCGACCAGCGCTGCCCGACGACCACGCGCAACGCGCCGCCGGCCGGACTCCATCCCCGCCGCCCGCCGGCCGCGTCGGCCCGAGGCCTACTCTGACGACGCCGCCCATCCGACGCCAACCTCCTCAAGGTGATGACCCTACGGGCCTCACCTCTCCGTCTGTTTTGCTCTTTGTCAACGCCGATTTGGTTGACTTTTAATATGGAATCTATAGAAGCCGGGTCGGGCACCCTGACGACCTCTGAATCTCCCTATGCAGCCGCCCCGATCCCCAATCACAACTGCTCCCCGACCTCCACGGATTCTCCACTGGTCCGCGCCACCACGCCCGTCCATGCATGCCGCGTTTCCGAAGCGATTCCTGCAAATCGCAGTACGACGGGAACATGAGGGCCCCAGGTCTCTCTGGGAGGGGCGGCGGAGGTGCAGCCGGGATGGACGGGGAGGCACGCGGCGACCGGGCAGACATCCGCCCAAACGCTGTCACCGTCTCGGCTCTCCCTGATGGCGTTGGATGGCCGGACGGCGAGGGCTCCTGGTTGCTGGCCGTCCTAAAGCGACTTCTCCCGGAGATCAAAATCACTGCCGCCGCCGCCGAACTGACCACCTTAATGGACGAGCTGATGGTCGCTGCCGCAACACTCTTCGTCTCTTTGGTTTGCTGTCTCTCTCTTCAAGTAGCATCATCTGTTTAATGCAAAGATCGTTGCTTTGAGCACTCATTATTATACAATGTCTGTTCGAAGATATCTGCAGTTATTTGTAGTGTGATTCAATATCCTGTACAACTGAATCCCTTGTTTGATCCCATTGCATGTTTGCCCAAGTTTATGCAGACAAGGCAGCTGTGTTTGGGTCTGTGCTACTGTGCATCCCACGGCACTATTATTTTCACCTGGTTTGGTTCATTAGTGTGTGGAGAATATAACCAGGTAAATACGCCTGATTAGTTGTTGCAGTCTTCAGTTGATTTGATCTTCAAAATTCCAGGAACTGAAGGTTATACCGGTACCTGCTGTGTTTGTATCATTTTCGGTCCAGGTCGCACACACAAGTTTTTACGGGTAAAATATGACTTTTCTTTTTAGCCTTTAGTTGGAACAGTTATCTCTGGCTGCCTGGTTTAGGATTTCTAAGCTAAAGCTTTCTTTGTTCACTGATCGAGAGAAGGTGTGAAGGACAACTGAGTTTGGTGCGGTGGTTATTTCTTTGATGTTCCCCACTTTTATTTGCACTTGGTTGTTATAACAATTCTATTGAGGAAAGACGAGTTGCGATTTAATAATCAGGGCTGCTTTAGTTTGTATAATTGCATTTATTCATACCTTATTCATGATACTGAAAACTTCATGTTTTTCCTTATTACAGGACGACTATCAAGTATCAACTTGTACTGGACTGCCTATGTGGACAAATGTACAATTTAAGATTGATTTACGAAAACCTGCTTTCTCCTTCACCCAAGTGTCCTGAAGATGCCCGACTATCCATGTGTCTTATCATTGGTGACTAAAAGGCATTGCCCACTACGGGAGAGCGAGACGTTGCCGTGTGCTTGGCTCTTTGCCGTGTGCAGGATATCGGCCACACGGCAACGTCTCTCTTTGCCATGTGAGATGAGCGTTTAGAAATTGATTGTATGTTCTGTTCACTAAGCTGCTAAATTAATTTTTTTAACATTACTGATCCTGAATGAGGAGTAAACAGATTAGTTTCTGAAGCTTCGCCGTCGAGATCTGCAGGCCGGAAGGACATCGTAGCTTGCGTCACCGTTGTCGCTTATGGAGCTCCACACCATTGCCCAGTTGCACGAGAGCATACTCAATCTTCTCCAATCAAGACTACGTGCAAATGGTGAATTCTTTGTCAAACAAGAAGATATGAAGATATAGGCATATAGGCCCAAAGGTGCTACATAGTAATTCATGTGTAGTAGTATGGATTATGGTCATACTCTGTCTAGGACTGCAGATAGCTAGGTCAATAAAAATGAATATTCTGCATATTTTCTGAATTTTAAGTAGGGATTCATTAAATAAGGTATGCAGTTCTGACTTGGGATAGTGATTAATTATGCTCGTGCATTCTAGCCGCCAGGGCAGTGACTCGATCCTTGATTAATCCAGTTAAAGTTTATATGGTTCTGAAGTAATAACACGGAATATTTTTGTTTATGTGTTGTGTCATATTACTTTCTTTCTACCTTGCAAAATTAGACCCTAGCTATTTTTTAATCTTTGACAACTCACTAGAATGTACTGATCTGTATGTGCTTGAATTATATTTCCTTGTGCTACTATTTCTTTGCACGAAAATATGTTCCTAAGAGTAAATTATTGAATGTATGAATCATTCGTCGTGCAGCCTAACAGAATACCACAATCATCTGCCACCACATCGAGATGTGGAATAGAAGCGCTTACTCGTGGCGAATTGGTGGGCTGCAAGGCCATGGCAATGTTGTTGCGCTTGCAGGTTCAGATGTACTTGGTCCAAAGTGGTCATCGTCTATTTGAAGGGTGAGTAGATGGTGCTCAATGCCATAAACCTGTACTAATGCTCACAATCATGTCATCTGAAAGAAGTCTTTTGTATTTCAATTAAATTTTGCAGTATGTTATCCATTATGTAACTGGAGATAAGAAGTTCCAAAAAATAGAATATTGCAGCATGAGGGAGATGTCACCAATAGATACTATGCATCTACAAGATAAAAAAAATGAAGGGAGATAGTATGTTCAGGCACTAGAAGCTTTGCCTTCCATTTCGTGCCTATGTCGACCAGAGGGCACAAATCCTGTTCCTGCCCAAATGTGTGGTTGTTGTAGAGACCAACAAGCTGCTCCGTTCAGTGGTGCTCTCCGACATGGTTCTGGTTCTTGAAATCAGTGATTGACTACATAGGTAGTTTGTTATGTTGGTTAGTGCAGATGTTTGTTTATTTAGCATCAAAGGTTCCGACATATTCTTCCTGTAAGGCTCAAGTTTGCAATCAACACAACTGTTCTTGCATGACCTACTTCTCAAACTTCAATGTGTTTTCTGCAACATTTACTTGAATCAAAGTTAGTATTGGTAAAATATTGGTGCATTTTATTGTGAGATATGCTTATCTTCTGATAAAGGCGTGTATTATGTGTACACAGATTTTACAGCGATCAAGCTATGAATTTGAAGTTCCATGTAAATGTTGGTGACGACTGATTACCAATCATGGTATCCAAGTTTATCTATTTGCAGAGATTATATTTCTATATATGCAATTTATCTCATTATATCTTTTGTTCATAAATGAGGGGTGATGATCACTAGCAGTTTGTTGTAACTCCATTAATGAACTTCTATGTTAGCATTTCGCTGCAACTTAATTAGCAACAAGTGGTGCAAATGTATGGACGCCATATTGTCCTTCCTTCTTGCTGTTTTGATACCGCAGGGGCAGTGGCGGACCTTGCAGAAAATCGTTGGGGGGGGCGAAGCTAAAAATAATATGCACAAAAAAATTGGAACACCAAATTATACCACAGAAACGAGCTAGAATTTGTAGTATTTGCATATATATATATAATTAGATTAATCTTGTCCACAAAATATATTTTAATATATTACAAGTTCCACCAAAAGAAACCATGTACTACTAACTACTTAACCATGGATTTTCACTCGTCATGGACACATGTGGTTAATCACTCCAGATCAGCTCTTCGTCTCTTTGCCTCCGTGAAATGCACAAGAATATCATCATAGTCGTACTTCTCTGCACAAGAATATCATCATAGTCGTACTTCTCTGCAATTTTCTGATTTTAAATGCATAAATGCCCAAAATCTCCTGTTGGATCTTCGGTGCTATGTATTGTTCATTATATTTTGCATCTTTAATAGCTTCCGCAACCTCGGGATTGAATTCTGCAAGAAGCTTTCTTAACTCAAGAAAGTTCCCTCTGTTCATTGATTCGGCTGTCTCATCATGGCCTCTAAAAGCACAAGATTGTGATGTGAGCCACTTAACAACTGCAATTGAGATTTTCACTCTCAACTGGTTTCTTTCTATATCCCTCTTGTTGCCGGCTGCAGCTGCATGTTCTATATGTCCTTGCCGATTCAACAAATCTTGACATGCTTTGGTTGCATTGTTGTGTTCAGAGCAAGGTTCAGAACCTATGTGGTTTAAGAATGCACATTTCCTTCCATCATTCACCTTCTTCCACTTAAAAAAACCATGAACTGCGAATACATCTGAACCACCTCTTTTGTTCTTGTTTTTGCTGGACAGAAAGCAAAATAAGCAATATGCACGATCAGTTGTCTCCGAGTACTCCAACCATGAGGGAAACATACTGAACCAATGGTACTTAAAGCGTCGTTGATGACCTTGTACTCCGGATGCTTTGTAACTCTGCAAGCAGGGCTGCATAGGACCTAGTTTTAGATAGGCTCGTCGCACTTCATCTCTTTGGCTAGGTGGATATTGCCAAATCTGTGGACGCAGTGCTGGATCCCGCTCCAAAAACTGAATACCACGAAATAGTACTTCATTTCTGTGAGTTTCATGACCTTGTTCTTCATGACTTTGCTGTCCAAATTCGAGCAATAAGAGAGGAGGCTGAACTGGTGTTTCTTCTGTTGCTGGTTCAGGTTCAGGTTGAGATACACCATGTGCTGCTGGTCCAGATTCATGAGCTTCATGATTAGTCCTCTTTCTTTTGAAGAATGAATCAATTCTGCGCTCCTTAACCATCCCCTCCTCACTACAGATTTAGGAAACAATCAATAATTTTCATGACCTATTTTGAGCATTCCCCAACTTAGATTTAAAATTCAGAACCAAAAGAGGAAAAATTGGACACAAAATTACCTCAGAAAGGAGAAGACAGTGGAGGATCTCGAAGATTGAAGATCGACGCAGGCTCCGGCCGGCCGGCTCGAGGCTGCTGCAGCTCACCTGCCTGCCGCCACGGCCGGCTCGAAACTGGGAGACGATCCCCACCTGGCACCTGCCACCGGCCTGTCCGGCCACCTCCGGCCGGACGCCGGCCACCCCGCCGGCGCCGTGCTGCAGTTCCACCGGCGGAGGGCGGACAGAGAGGAGGAGAGGAGATCGAGAGGATGGCGCTGACTTCCGTGAGACGAGAACTAGTTCTATTTCCTGTTGGGTCTTTGTTTTTTCAGTCGATGCATTGCTTAGCACTTAGCAGCTTAGGGGGTATTAGTAAATTTGTAATTTTGTTGGGGGGGCCACGGCCCTTTTGGCCTCCAAGAAGGTCCGCCAGTGCGCAGAGGTATGTAGATCACACTCATTTGTATGAACCTTTTTGCTAGAATAATTTCTTCCGAAATATACGCATTCTTCCGATACTTAAGTCATTGGTTTTCTTCATGGTGGATTGTTATATGTTGTGTCTCAAGCTCTTCTTGTTGCTCTTCGTTTAAATGTGCACCCATGTGCTTAGTTAATGAAGAACACCAACCAATCAGCAACTCTACGATTTCAAATGACCTCAAGGCAATTAGCTCTACAGTTTGACAATAACATTTTCTTACTTTTGCAAATGACACTTGATTCTCTTATAGTACCAGTTCTTACTGAATTCTGTTGGTACAAAAACTATTTATCAACTTCTATCAAGTGACATTTCTATGTGTAATGATATGAACTTGCATGTTTGTGTGTGGAGCATGGTGATTAACCTTTTATATGATCGCTTTCTCCAACAAGCAGATTGTAATTTACGATTGTATTATTCTATAATGATACAACTTGTAAGTTAAACAGATTGTATATTTGATATAAACTACGATGGGCCGAAACTCGCATGGAAACGGGAATTACAATTGTCTCGGGCTCCAGACATTGGATTTGGGAAAGTGTTCTTTAAATAAGATTGTATTATTGATGCAACATATATGTATTTTAATTTATGAAAAATATTTCAAGTTATTTGCATGAGTCAGGAATTAGGGTTATGAAATTTTAAACATTCAAAATAATTTTCTTATATCTGGATAAGAAAAGTTATCATATTTTGTTAGTTTGACTAGACGTGCATGGCACGTGCACGGTTACTAGTAATAATAAAGGAGCTAAGGCTTCTTGTGGTACGTCATTTAAAACTACCCGTGAAGTTGAATAAAATTACCCACCACTGCCCCTCATAAGTAATTACCCTTTCATATATTTCTTTTTCGGTGGACGTACAATTTCGATCGAAAAACGTGGCGGAAGTCCGGGACCAGCCACTCCCCGATCAAAAAGTATAAACGTGATGGAAGTTAGCAGTGCACGCAGCCCGGCCCAGCCAATATGTATCATGTTGGCCGGCCCATAATTAAAAGCGGTCTAGACAAAAAGAAAACGAGTCCGTACGTGTTGTAAGCTTAAACTGCACATGGAGAGTCCTAATCCTACTCAGGTAGAGTAGGTGCAAATATGTACACGCCCTAATCCTACTCCTAACCATTGCATGTCGTCTACCCATCACATTTACTAGCTAGCTTCACACGAGATTAATTAGGTCTAAGTCCTCAGCCACGAAGTATCAAGAAAAAATAAGTATGTACAACTGTACAAGCAAAGTGAATCGAGGTGAGCACATGTAGCACAATACAGAGAATAAGGGGACATGCCAATGTTTACATCCTATCCTATTTAGACCTAATTGGGTTGGTGTGTAGTTGTGCCGAGCCTCTTTTTTTATTGGATTTCCTGAAAGTTCTTTGTAGGTATCCATTTATATTCAATTTCTTTTGTTGGCCTGTTGTGGACAAATCTAGCTGCCTACCAACTCACATCTAATTTTTAATGCCTAGGGCACGAGATCATATCAATTTAGATGCATCAACTCCTCATCCATAATTTTTCCAGCGCGGGGAAGCTGTTGATTTAAGAATCCTATCATCTAACATGGGCCTCTTTTTTTATTGGATTTCCTGAAAGTTCTTTGTAGGTATCCATTTATATTCAATTTATTTTGTTGGCCTGTTGTGGACAAATCTAGCTGCCTACCAACTCACATCTAATTTTTAAGGCCTAGGGCACGAGATCATATCAATTTAGATGCATCAACTCCTCATCCATAATTTTTCCAGCGCGGGGAAGCTGTTGATTTAAGAATCCTATCATCTAACATGCAAAGCTCCAAATTTGAAAGTGACATAACATGAGAGGCAGGTCCTCTAGCTCAAAGCCATTGCTATCACGGCTTAAGTAAAAAAAACGAGGATTCGATGCTGGCACAACCGAGCATGTAGGATCAATAAGTGCACAAAATAAATAATAATTAACCCGTTGCAACGCACGGGCAATTTTGCTAGTATAGATAAAAGGCATTAGATGCCCAACTTTAATTAATAAAGCAAGAGAGTATCAAAATAGGGATACATGTTGTGGCAAGCAGCTTAACCAAAGGAAAACAAAGGAACAGCCACAACCGGCCACATCCGGCCGAAACCAACCCTAGCTACTAGGCTCTGCTGATATAGATTTGTAAATTGCTCTTACTTGGATCGT
Source organism: Poa pratensis (assembly GCA_947311845.1). Taxonomy (NCBI): domain Eukaryota; kingdom Viridiplantae; phylum Streptophyta; class Magnoliopsida; order Poales; family Poaceae; genus Poa; species Poa pratensis. The sequence goes on from CAMZMU010000104.1 coordinate 15,946,306, forward strand.
GTAAATTTTGATCAATCGTAACAACGTTCAAACAAATTCTGATCCGGTGATACAGAGCACTTCATTTGAGCTACCGGCCTTGTCCTATAGCAGCTCAACAATCAAAATCCACTCTTAGAAATAGCGACTGGTGTTAAGAAACTATCTTATCAATTAAGAAGATTATTGTCCAGTCACTACATGAAAAAATCATAGTTCCGGACGGGTTTCTTATTGCTGACGGCTTTTTATCGGGGTCGTCGGCATAGAGGGCATATGTCGAGCGCTTTTATAAAGGCCGTCGGCAAAACCAAACCATCGGCATGTAGCAGCTATACAGACTGTTTTTTTCGCGTGGCCTTCGGCATATACCAACTTTTGCCGAGGGTGGTTGTCGGCCTAGATAAGGCCGTCGGCATATCACCTGCCATGTGGTTGTCCGTTTGCTGATCTGGCGGACGTCTAACTACGACAGCCGTATGCTGACGGCTGTGTGCAGGGGCCGTCGGCATTTTGTTTTCGCTTAGAAACATTAAATCGCAACAACGGGGATTCGAACCTTGAACATCATGTGCAACAACGAAGCAAATACTATCCTAACCAAGTAACCAGCTGCTTGTTGTTCAGGTAGGAGACATATTCGGATGTGTCCGTTATCTACACGGTAGTACTAAAAATTGTCAACACTATTTGTTTGAGCACATTTCCTTCGTGTATAGAATGGAGCGATTAAACTGTCAAAAATATTTATACTCTTTTATATCATTATGATGACAAATTCCAAGTTTAAAACATTTCTGCATATGTAATTATTTATTTACCACACCATTTATAAGTAAAATATATATTGTGCTCAAATATATTTTGCATACTTCATTATTAATTTTGCTCAAATATATTTGCATACATATATTTGCACCATTTAAAAGTAAAAATATATCATGCTCAAATCTATGAGCATAAATAATTATTATTTATTACACCATTCAGAGACGGCATGCAGAAAGGTTATGTACTTGTAGTGCTAAACTCCCACTTCAGATGCACAAGATTGAATATTGTGATAAATAATGCTCAAATCTGGGTTTCCATCTTCCTATGCCCTACCATAAGACAACCAAGTAAAAAAGTCCATTGGTCAACCGCCATTTGATGTCGGTGAAATTGTTAGGGTTTCACCCGAACGGAGCTTCGGGGGGTTGGAATCACTTTGAATCCTGCGTGGAGCCCAAATATATGTACACAAGTGTGGTGGAATGTTGAAAATAGCGAAAACTCAGATCCTAAGTGTGACACGCTTCACATACATCACTTATCCCACAGGAAGGTTATGCACTTAGAGTGCAAAATCCCGCTTCAGGTGCACCGGAAGGAATCTTGTGATAAATTGTGCAAAAAAATGGTTTTTTATCTTAATGTGACCTAGCCTAACACAACCAAGTAAAAAATTTCCATTGGTCAACCGTTATTCGATGCCGGTCAAAGGGGCAAATGACTTTCGTCAAAGGGATAGGATTTCGCCCGAATCGGAGCTTCGGATGGTCGGAATCTCTCTTTAGGAATGTTGGTTGCTATGGTTCACTTGTTATATTATTTTTGTTTTTGGCTATAGCTGAAGTTTATCATTTATCAAGCACGAATCTATGGTCAAAAGATGACAAGAAAACATGGTAATCTGTGTAAGAATGAGAACTTGTGTGTGTGTGGGGGGGGGGGGGGGGGGGGGGGGGGGCGGCATATAGATGCGAGCTACATATCATGCCTGGTATGCTTGATCTGGTATTGTTTCTAGAAATCAGTAACTTTTCTTGATGTTTACGGTAGCCTCATTTCCTGAGAAGTTTGTAACATGTATAATCATGTCTGTAATTGTATGTGTAAATTGCTGAGTGAAGTTTGTAACCTAGATAATTATGTCTGTAATTGTGTGTGTAAATTACTAGCCTTTTATTGTTTTTTTTTGTTTTGGTCAGCATGTATTAATAGGAACATACATTTAGACGCCGTCAAACGTTTGTCCTGTTAATTTGTTTGCCGATGTCCTTGTTTGGCGACGGCAAAAGAAAACCGTCGGTAGTTGGGTGTATGCCTACGACTTTTATATGCCGACGACATTTTGTCTATATGCCGAAGAAGCAGATGACCAAAAACCGTCGGCACATGTATATTCCGTCGGCACATATGCCGACAGGCATCCAGTCTACCGACGCTTTTTTGCTGTCAGCATATTTGGTTTTTCTGTAGTGAGTTAACTTGTTTATTACACGCACCAAAAACTTCAGAGAGCGAGTGGCAAAGACAAACAAGTACTAGCTGGAATTTTATGGAAGAAACCAAAGCATTTCTGCAGTTCATTCAAGCGTGAAACACGAAAAACAAAACGAAAAACATTGAGCCATACACACGTGCACGAAACCGGAGACCAATGTGACCGGCTCTGTTGCCATCACTGCGCTGCCTTCTTTCCGAACCCAAAGTCCGCCGGCATGAACTCTGTGACTTTCCTCGCCGCCGGCCTCTCCTTGAGCTCCTCCCACCACGCCTTCACGTGCGGGAGCTCCTCCACCAGCGCCTTGTATTCGGTCTCCATGAAGTAGCGCATCATCGGGAAGTGGCTGAGGTCGGCGAGGCTGACCGTCTCCCCGGCGAGATACCTCGAGGCCGAGAGCCGCGCCTCGTACACGTCCAGCACCTTCTTCAGCTTGGTGACGTTCTCGTCGACGACGGCCTGGTCGCGCGTGCCGCCGAGGAGCGGGGTGAGGAGGCACTGCACCATGATGGCTTTAGTCGGGGCATGGTGCTGCTGCGCCTCCACCTCAAGCCACACGTCCACCATCGCTGCCTCCTTCGGCGAGCCGTCGCCAACCAGCAGCTCCGGCTTGTGCTTGCGCAGCACGTGCCTCGCGATCGCGTGCGACTCTGCCGCGTGAGGTTTCAGATCATAATCAGTTAAGACTAATCAGAAGGAAGCAGAGAGATTTGTGGAGTGAGACTACTATACCGAAGAGGGTGAGGTCGCCGTCCTCGAGGACGGGCACCTGGGCGAAGGGGTTGCGCGCGACGAAGTCCGGGCGGAGGTGGTCGCCGGCCTCGTGGCTCATGGGGACGAGCTCGTACTCGACGCCGGCCTCCTCCAGGCACAGCAGCGCGCGCGCCACGAACGGCGACATCGCCCACCCGTACACCTTCACCGCCGCTGACGCCATTCTCTAGTTTTTTCTAGGCTTCCTCTCGGAGATCGATTGATGCGATGAGTCTATTCGAGCTCGAGGTGGTGCTGCGACTACTACTTACTGACAACTCCGCCGGGAATTAATAGAGGTGCGTAGTCGGGTGCGGGCGGGCGCGGCGTCACTGCTTGCGTCGCCTCCACAATTGAGAATTGACTATTCTTCGATGCTGTCACCATCCATGACATTGCGTTCTCGTCTTCTGGCGAGATGTCTCCTGCCCAGTTCCTCTCGAGCTGAGAAAATTTACTTTTTCTTCTTCTAGAAGTCATAGAGATGCGATCTCAATTATGCTTTTGGGACCCAGTATAGTCGACGAGTCCACACAGTGCAAATGCGGCTTGAAGATCAGTGTGCTCACAGCTTTGGATGGCTGTTTTTCGGCCGGAAAGCATCGGGAAGAAATACGGATCTAACGACCTCCGTACATTTTACACGCAAAGAGGGGTTGGAGAAATACCGGGCGGAGAAATCCACAACCGGGGCTAATAGTATAAGAAATACATCTTCGCCACAATTTGAAATTTCAATCTTTCAAATTCACATACACCGTTTGCCGCAAAGTGCGTCATTTTAGAGCTCGGACTCCATGGAGCCCTTTATTTAAAACAATCAAAAAGACATTTGTAAGTTTCAAAAACTTCAGAAGAAATTAGATGTAGATAATGATTTACTCTCCGTGAAGCAGTGAAAGGAGAATCCATCTCGCCGGCGACAAGAACAGCTTTCTCTATTCAAGCCTTGACTGCAAATATAAGCTTGCATCTGGTGCGGCAGTGCCCAAGGTAATTATGTGGCAAAAACCTCCTAACGGAACTTACAAAGTTAATGTGGATGCGTGTTTTTTCCCAACTGGATTAGGTGCAGCGGCAGCTATAATTAGAAATGATCGTGGTGAGGCTATCTCGGGTATCGCTGAACCTATGATCAATGAACTTGATTCTTCGACAGCAGAAGCTATGGCGATGAGGCTAGGTTTACGTCTACTGGACTCTATTGCCTGCACACCGGCTATAATGGAGTCTGATAGTCTGGAGTTGATAAATGCATGCACGGGAGTGATTGAACTTTGGAGCCCGTATACTGCTATTTTATCTGGCTGTTTTCAGGTAGCACAAGGAATTGGTAATATCACCTTTAACCATTGTCCAAGAGAAGCAAATAAGGTGGCCCACAATTTAGCTAGACTTTGTTTTGATTCAGATAGATCTTTTATTTGGGATGGGGATCCCCCTCTTTCTGTTAAAGTCGATGTAATAAACGATGTATCTGTGTTGGTTTGAGGCAGCAAGTTTCAGACGCGCTCTTTTCCTTATCATGGTACCTAAGGAGACTGGAAGGTTTTTAATGAGGCGGCTTGCTGACCTAATATAGTGTGGTAAAAATTCAAAAAAAAAAGATACGAAATAATTTATACTCTTGCTGAGCAAAAAAAGATAAGAGTGTGGATCTGGGTGCGGTGAACAAAGCACATTTTTAAATTTTGTCAGATTTTTTTAACCATAGAATACAAATTATTTTATTATTGTTTTTTCGCACTATTGTGGTGTTCGATATTATCTACCTCTAGGATTTGTTTCAAAGTTATTCAAAACCTTGAAACGGATATTTTAAATTTTCAAAAATCGGGTTCCATGGAGCCCAGACTCTTTTGAACTTTTCGGTTTGCCGCCCCCACGCTCAAGTGTGTAGAGACTCTCTAAAGGCCCAAAGATAGAGCCAGGGGCGAAGCCAGCCGAGAAGAGGACTGGGGTCATCTCTCTTGCATCAGTGTCATCTTATACAAATGATCACTAGCTTTCACTCATTTACCAAGGACTTGCTTTGGGTCATAGGGGTCATTTGACCCCACTGATTGCACCTAGCTCCGCCCTGGATAGAGCGCAATAAGAAAATGACGATTTTGGTTAACGAGGATCCGTGTACAATTAGGGAGATCTATAATGAATGGATAATAGAATAACTGAAGGCACTTTCAAGATATATAAAGGTAAAACGTATACAAATCCGAGAATCAATAATTGTGAAGAAACCTAGTGATCATAATGAGCTTTGTGCTCTTTCTCGGAATCATATATCAGCTTGATTTTATCAATAATGATCTTCTTAGGATAACGTGACGCACCCGATGGTCCAGTTAGTTGTTATTCCTTTGCTCTGCGTTTGTAAGTAGAATGTTGATTGAAACAATTAATGTCACATTGCCATAGTAGCTTGTAAACTTATCAGTCACCCTTTTTTTTTAGATTACTTTTTCAAAATGATCTGGCAGTCTATAATTAACTAGCTACTCAACATGATGATTGGTTCTACTCATATCTAGCTAGATACTCAATATGATTCACACACTGCATCTACTGCTTTTTTGTGTTTTTTTAGTTCTCCCATGATTAAAACAATGTCACATTCTGCTCATTTTAAACTAACTAGCACTTTATGCAAGACACATAATATTTAGTTTCTTCATTGAACTTTTAGGGTTGTCTATAGGAGGAACAAAACGTTTAAATACCTTGTTTGTTGACATCACTATCTGAGTTGCGGATGATTGAAATAATGCTCTTTTTTGGCTGCATCCAACTATTGTATTTGGCACAGAACTGTTTAACTATTTATTGGTGTTCATTCTTGTTGCCGCTGATTGAAACGATCTGGCTGTTCGTATGAAGCACACAATATTTGATATCTTATTTGTCTGAGAGATCTCGCTAGACTATGGGCACAATGGTTGTATTGCTTGTTTGTTAAGGAAATATTTTAGTTGGTCGATGATTAAAACAATGCCACCTTGATGAGTTGAGATCCCATGGTCGTAGGCATCATTGGCTAGTTCATATGATGCACACAACATACTTAATTGCTTATTTCGTTTTATAGGTAAATGCTCATGCTCTATAAGTTATAAGGAGCCCAAATGCTTGTATGCCATGACTATAATTGGTAGATTTCTGTTTTACGATGATCTTGCTAGTTTATGTGGCACATAATGTCTAGTTGTTTGCTTCATTAAACTCATGTTTCCACACACTAGTTAGGTTATTCTGCGTGAGGCAGTCTGGTTGATTACTCGCTTTGTTTGTTATATCAGAGGCCAATGGTGCTTTCAAATTGTTTGACACCGAACATAGTAGTTTGTTCGCCTGGTATGCTATTGTAACTTCCTTTATTTTAGTTTCAGTCTGCATTCATGAAGGCATGGGATAACTTCTACATCAAGTGTAGCGGTGGTTGTTCTAGTTTTTCTGAAAAAAGATATCAATGTGACACTAGTGAATGTTCGCAACGGTACACGACGTCGACTGTTCCAGTTATTCCTGCAGGAAGATATCAATGTACACTTTGGTTGATTTCTGGCTTTGTTTCTTTATGCCAGTGATGCTCTCGAATTTCTTTGAAACTTACATGCCGGTGCATTCGCTTGGTAATTGACGTGGGTATACCCTTCGGGTACCCACCATTGATATAACTACTACCGTCCAGCCGAAGGCCCACCCGGTGGCCCACTAAATCCACCAACTCTGTAACCTACTCGGACACAGGCACCCGAGACCCGACCTCCTATATAAAGGCTGGGAGGGGCCGCCGAGCGGGGACACCTCTAGAACAGATCTAATCTGCAGACACCATTGCCATTGCGGCCACCTTGTAACCTCACATAAATACAAATCGGACAAGAAGGAGTAGGGTGTTACCCTCCGAGGGCCTAATACCACTAGCGCACGCATTTTCCTCTCCTCGAATCACTAGTACCATCATCGATGGGTATTGTCGTGGTAACCCCACGTCACTAATCTGTTGTAACTTCTTTGCTCATAGTTTCAGGCTGCAAATATAGCTATGAAGACAGAAATAAGGACCCTTACATCAAGTAGATTGCTTCACATAGCAACATACAAATTGCTTCACAGAACAATAGTGACACTCACTCACAGAGCAGCAGTGACACTGACACATTCTCGCATTGGTTCTTAACGTCCAATGTTCTAGTTATTACACCAGAAACAGATGTTGTCCTGCATTCCAAGATGCAGATGATATGATTGGACAGGAAATAGAAGCAATAATAACCACCACGCCCCAAGAGATAGAGAAATTGAAGATAGGCGAGCCTTGACTGGTGATACCCACAAGTATAGGGGATCGTTGAAATCTTCAATGTGTAAGTATTAGTATCGATCCCACGAGGAGTAGAAGGTATAAGTATTTATCCTCTCAAATAAGAGTGTCACTTCTCTTATTATCTATGCACTAGACAAACTAAAATGATTAAATGATGCAAGTGTTTTTGGGTTTTTGGTGTAGAGTTTGCAATAAAGTAAAAGGCTGAAAATAAAATATGATGAGTGAAAGCTCTCAAAGAGAGAAAGCCCAATCCTCTATGCAGCAAGAGGACAAGCTTAAGTGTGTGTTTCTTATGCGTGAAAAACGTTCCCAAGGGCTACATGGATTTCATGGCATAGATATTTCTAGAACAACAAGGTAAACATTTTGTCAAGTTTTAATCTTCTTTGGACGGAGCCATAATTAGGTGTAACTAAATAAATAAACTAAACCCCTTATGATGGTTCTTATGGCCAAGTAAATGATTGCACAAGAGTTATTAAGACATAGAGTCCCACCATAGCCTTAAACTCTAAGGTCCCCGATATAAATCCCCTCCTAATGGTACTTTATGTATTAGACCACAGGTTTACGTGTCCTCCCAGGTCCTACCCATTCCATTACATTAGTGTGATCACCTTCATGCATTACTCAACATATGTGTGCACCCATACGTTGTACAATAAGATAACCATAAAAGATAAAAACTTGACCAAATACTCAATACATGTTAAGTCGAAATCATTGCCAATCCATCCTATGCCCCCAGGAACATGAGAGAACTACTCACAACGCGAAGACATGATATGATTCAATGGTATAAGTGATACAACACAATCTGAAAATATAATCTCCCCACAAAACAATGACAAGTAGCAATTCACAAACATGTAGAATAGTACTTAGACAATAGCTAGGTTCGAACAATCTCAAACTATGAGGGGGGGTGAAGTGGATCACGAAGATGGTGATGGAGATGGTGCTGGTCTTGACGGTGGTGTTGATGGAGACTCCAGAGGGGGATGGAGGAGCCTTCCGGAGGTGATCCGGCGGCGTTTCCACCCTCCAATCTTCTCCGGCGACAGCCTTCTGACTCTCTGTTTCGTGGTTTTGTGTTTCTCCGCCGCCTCCTCGCGAAACTCCTCGGGGGACTATTTTTATAGTCGGTTTTAGGTCAAGACGAAGCCACGGAGACGAAAACGAACGGCATCGGAGCCACGAGGGGGGGAAAGAGGGTGCCTCACGCGGCCAGGGAATTTCCAGCTGGTTGGGCTTCTGGTCTTCATTTTCAGCCCATTGCGTTCGTCTCGAAAATTCTGAACCGTGCTCTTTGGCCTTGCCCTTTTTGGAGTCCCGAAGCTCCCGGAAAGTCCGAAACATTAAAAAAGACGTTTTCTGGAAAACAGAGTTAGAACCAAAAGAGGGGGGATTGTTTAGAAAATCCCCGAAATCATTATAAAACATGAATATAACATCATATAAGTTGCAAATATGTAGGAATATCTAGTAATAACATGCAAAGTTCATGTATGCATTTTACATGCATCAACTGGCCATCTACTTAAAAATCTCATATGCAACTCTCATGGTAACTCAGTTGTTACCAGTTTGGCCATGCAATCTTCATAAAGAGCTTTCTGTAACACTTGTTCATGTCCCATTTGTCGGTGTTCTGAGAAAATTCCCATTGGTCGGTGTTTTCTAATAATTTTCAAAAGTCTTCATTTGATATAATATTTGATTTGTTTATCTTGATCATTTGTGCGTCACTGTAATTCTTGTATTATTTTATGTCCGAGATAATGTCTTGTTCGGTATTTAGTTGGCTGAAATGTATCGTGGCTTAATTTGGCAATGCATACATTATAGGCCTATTGTTCCGACAAAAACCCAATGGGACGAGCAGAACTGTAGTACCGGGCTTGGCCTCTTAACATGACACATCGTCCCAATTATGTACGGGCCGATCAAATAAACCTAATACACCACCCCCACGCAACCTTAATGGACTAGCCCAGTAACCTTGACAGGCTAGCAACGTGATCCTAAAGTGCGAACCCGGCTAAACCAAAAAGGTCGGCCCATTTAATGCTAACATGATGGCACCTTTATATTAGTTGTCCAGCCCAGTATCCTTAGTAGGCCGACTCATTCAACTTTAGCGGGCTAGCCCGTTATCCGTAATAGGTCGGCCCATTCATATTTAACGGAACGACCCACCTACCCAAGCCGGCCGGCCTACCTAACCCTAGCAAGTCGGTCCACCTATCCAGACAGGCCATCCCACCTATCCTAGCAGGCCGGCCCATTTAACATAGCTGGCCAGCCCACCTACCCAAATAGGCCGCCCACTAACCCTAACAGGCCGACCCACTAACCCTAGAAGGCCAACCCGCTTAACCTTAACATGTCGGCCCACCTAAGTTAACGGTTTGGCCCACCTAAGTATTACAAGCCGGCCCACCTAAGTTGAAAAAACGTTTTATTAGGTGGTGGTTACTATTAACGATTATGTTTCAACAAAATCTAAATGTTTTCAACTTATGTTGAATCCTATAGGGTTTCCCATCTTAACAGGGAATGGGGGCAGCCACCCATCTAAAGAATTGCATAATAACTCGCAAAAACATTTTTATCACCAAAAAAATAAAGAATCTTGCTAACAATTCAATTTGTGCTATGGAAGTTTCTACATGTATGCTTCCTACTCATATATTAAAATGTATATTTGATTTTCGACCATATGATTTGGCGATTATTATCATAAATATGTACAATATATACAGTTCATACAACTGCAAAAAATAATTCACTAATTGAGAAAATAATGTAGAAAAATAGTTTCTAAATATTGCACAATAGAAGTTTATTTTTCATGGATAAAAATTACAAATGTACAAGAAACAAGACATTAACTAATTCAACAACTTTGTTATGTGGGTAATTATGTCCAATAATTAATACAAAGATATAATCAATAAGATAATAGCACGTTATAACAAGTTTGAAGTGTATTTTTTTAGTATAACAAATATAATTAAGAGAAAAGAAAGAATGGAAAGTAGTTGCCGCCGCCGCCGAGTAGGATTCGTTCGTGCCTCGGGTGGCAGGACTGGGTTTGGGTCAGACGATTGTCTATCGGTTGTAAGTCGGGACCCACCTGTCGGTGAGGCAGAGACGAGCAATAGACCCGGCCCCGACCCGCTGCCCACCACCGCTCGTCTCGTTGCGGAAAACAAAACTGTCGGCCCAAACCAAGCCTTTAGTCTTTAGGCCCATCGATTGTTTTTCTTTTCCCCCATAAATTTCCACCCTCCCTCTGAATCCTGAACTCACACCCGCAACTTGTTCGACAATATTTCGGTCATACTTGTTTTTTTTTGTATTTCTGAACAATATAAGTTTCTGAACTAAATGCATCGTGAGTGTTATCGAAAAGAATTTATTTTATGAAAATATCAAAGTGAAACTGTAAGACAGCCCTTTTGGCAAGAATGAAACCTGAAGGTTGAGTACATTGTTCGGAAAAGAAACAAGGAAATAACAAGGCTTGCTCCTATTGCATGACATGGAAAAAATATAATCCTTGTGTGCCTGAAACAAGATATGCTCTTTTTACGTGACGCTACATATTACATAGAAGAAAATATAACCCATGTGCCTAAGAGCTGCATTCTGTAGGTAGCAGTTAGAACGGCGACCGCAATGGCATCAGATAACCATTGTGCCGGAAAGGTCGTTGCACTTGTTCAGTCCCTTTCTTCAGGTCCCATGTATGATGGTAAAACTGCCCAAACAAACTCAGCATGTCCTCTTCGATAATTTGCCAGAGTCTTGACAGAAACCGGAACCAACATCATCAGGACCTGGGGTATTGTCCGTAGGAACGTTTTATTTGCCTCAAAAAATTCAGTTTCAAAAATGGTCCCATGGGTGTCTCAAGTTGATGCCTGTTCAGGTATAGCTGCAAAAATTGAACATCCGAGGACGAGGAAGGACAGAATAAGCTTGTTGGCATTTAACAGCAAGCTGCTTGGTTGCAACTTTGTATACTTAGTAGTAACGTTTCTTCTCAAGTGATCTAAAAAAAAAAAATCTTCTCAAGCATCTGAGCTTACCACATATCGTTGCAGTCGCACATTTTGAAGGTGCAGTTGAGTTCAGGCAACATGAACAAGTTCTCGAAACCCTGCTCTGGTTTTCTAGTTATTGTCATACTTGAACAATATCAGGTTTCTTGTTAAGCGTTCTTGCTTAATATCTGTGTTTTTTTAAATATTTTCTGCAACACACCAAAGAACTATGGCATATTTTAGGGCTAACATTTGAAACCAAATATAAACGAAGCATTTTAAGCCACACTGAATGTTAGTTGTAATAAAAAGTTAGCTAAGTCAAATAAATGTTGATGAATTGATATCTTAAAATACATCAAAGTCATATTATTGCAAGTGAAGTGCAAGGAAAGTGTTGAAACCATATAACAGAATATATTACTCCCTCCGGTCCACCTTAAGTGTCGTAAAAAGACTAGTATGGTAGTACAAAATCTATACATAGCCACGACACTAATTCTGGACTGGAGGTAGTATATTAGTTTTGTAACTTTGTGCTTCATCTAACTAACATAATGCAACAGCTTCACTTCATGTTCTTTTTTCTCTATGTAAAACTAAGGTTTTAATTCCTTTTTAAAGCAAGTACAGAATGGCAAAAGGTTGGTTTAAATACTTTGGTATAAACAGATCGTTGATCAAAACTTATAGGAGGCAATTAGCATATAGTAACAAGTTACCAATCTTATCAAGAACTTTGTTCACTATGGTAAAGGAGACTTAACTGGCACATGGCGACGTCCCCTCCCTTCTCAATGAAGCTGAACAAACATACCCCGTGCCCTGCCTTCTCAATGAAGCTGAACAACCATACAACAGAATATGATATTATTATTTTTAGCTATCTGCTTCATCTACTTAACATAATGCAACAGATTCACTTCAGTTCCAATGGCCAGATCAACAGCAGCAAAAGTGCAAAACCCAATAGCTTAACTCTTTAAAACACCCCGCAGCTGCACCTCTTCTGTGGACAGACCTCTTTCCTCTTGGGCTAAATCTTAACTGAAGATTTTATTTCTTCCTGCCAAGCGAGCTGAACCATAGCATCAAACCACCATTGTATGCATTTTGGAAATAAAACATGTGAACAGCATTTTGGAAACAGAACATTTTAACAATGTGGCCCATAATTGCCATGGAACATGCATAAAAAGTGGTATTTGTTTGGGTGCAGAACAACATAAGAGAGAATAAAAGGAGACAACCCTTTTCTTCATTGTATGCAGGAGATCAAAGTACAAGTAGAAGACAATCCGTAAATAGGAAACCTGATTCACGTTCATTACATAGTTCCGAACAGAAACACGAATAAAAGGAAGATACAGGAAAAGGTAAAAAGGCCTATCTTTGCATGACGCCTCAGATTACAGGGGAGAAAAGATGACCCTTGTGCCTGAAAGGTACATTCTGTAGGTAGCAACCAGAACGGCGACCGGGATGGCGTCTGATAACCATTGTGCCTGAAAGGTCGTTGCACTTGTTCAGTCCTTTTCTTCAGGTCGATGACATGCAGAAAGCTCTCTTCGATGGCCATGTGATTCAGAAAATATATGCAGTTGCCTTGCAGACCACCATTGCGTTCACCAGCCGAGCACGAGGCCCCAAAACAAGACTTCCCAATCCTGTCCCCACCGAGAAGGAAGACTCTATCAGCACCGATCTTGTCCACCTCGCACCATGCTTGCTTCGAGAAGTCCATCTTGTAGACGGCATGCTTGGCAATCTTGTGCACATTGTGGCCATCGAAGAAGATGACGACGTGGAAGAGCTCGCCAAGGGACTCAACAAAGTACATTGAAGCCATCGGCATGGTCAGCGGCAGGTCGACCATGTCAACCTCTATAGTGTCAATTGTTGGTCCCTCCTTTCCATTATTAAACTCAATAACCCCCAACTCATATGCTGTTAATTCAAAATAAATCTTGCCACCGACAGCTGCGATGCTGTGGGACATGGCTATGTTCTTCATCCTGGGAATCTTGCCCTGGATGAACATGGTGGGTTCATAGCTGAGTTCATAGCTGTACTTGTCCCAGTGGGTGGCCCCAATCTTGCAGAACCACATCTCACAGTCATCGAGATCAAAGACCACAACAGAGCAGCAGCCTGAAGCCGCATCTGGCCTGTCGGAGAGCAAGCACTTGCAGTGTTGTGGGAACCCCTGCTCCTTGGGTGGCAGAAGGATCCTCTCGCCGTCCTGAGGCCGCCATAGGAAGGTCTGGTAGGAGGCCGGGTCGAGAGCGAGAACCCAGCCCTGTGGCGTCTCGAAGCAGCGGTAGTGTCGCAGCTCGTCGACGGCTAGGGTGCTCAGGGCTTGGCTGGAGATGCTGTATTGCGTCTGCGAGCCATCGGTTCCAAGATCGTGCACAAGCACCGGCAACGGCGACAGCGGGACGCCTGCAGGTTCATCCACAGACTCCATCTCTATCGCCGGACAGCTAGAGCCTAGAAGATTTTCTGAACCCTGTTCCTGATCAAACTGTGTGTTCGTTGTTCTTCCCTGATTGAGGTGGCTTGTGCTTGATGCACCAGGTGCCTAGCCCGCCTTATATAGGCTTCAGCGCTGCGCTAGCCAAGTCGAGTCGGAGATTGAACACCTCTTGGTCCCGGAATCGGACTGCTGCTCTGCGACGAGAAAGGGACGGAAACAAAGGTAAAAAAGAAGGTTGGATCTTGGGGGATAATGAACTGGTGTCCGACGGGAATTCGTACCTCGTGTTCGTCTTCTCGGATGCGGACTAGTTTGCCTGCGGCGGGGCGGGGTCGATGGATTTGGTTCTGGACTCCGGCGGCGGCTGGCACTCCGTGTGAGGAGCAAAGGGACGGAGCTAAGTTTTTTTTTTCGAGAGAGAATGGAGCTCAATTATTTACCAAACCAAAATGGACTATGTAGTACTCGGCCGGTTGGCCCGTATAGCTCCCCACCGCAAAAACTATTTACGTATGGCAAATCGCAAGCAGCGGAGCACTATATATCGCTCCCCCGCAGCAGCATCGCCATGGGCTGGCCCATTTTGACTATCTTGTTCATTCTCATTTTTCTTCTTTTTTTCTGTTTCTTTTTCCGGTTTTGTTTCTTGGCAAGTGCTAATCGTCAGTAGGCTGCAGCCATCGCTACAGCCACCTTCTGCATCGTCCGATCCATTTAATTGACTCGAGATCCCGTGCGTACGACCAATGTAACAAAAACGTTTCGTGTGTAGCATTTGTTTCTATGCATGTAACATCACATGTAACAACATATTTCAGAAAATGTTGCATCCGATCAATAAAGCAAAATAAAAATTTGTTTTGCACGTGTAGCACGGTGTGTAGCAAAAAAATCCAGATTTAAAAACTTGCACTCTAAACACACCCATGTAGAAAAAAAAACTATGCAACAAATCCCCATTTGTTGTAGCAAAACGTCAATAAAGCTTCAATTTTGTAAAAATCATTGTAGCACTTTGCTCCTTCTTACACAACAAAGGCTATTTATTTTTCAAAAATCTGAACTTTAAAATTTGAATATTTTTTAAAGAAAAGAACATTTTTTATAAATCTGAAGATTTTTTTAATTTGGACCTTTTAAAACTCTGAACATTTTTTTAATCTAATTTTTTTAGAAAGAATGAATTTTTTTAAAAGCTGGACCATTTAAAAAATAAACAGTTTTCAAAATATTAACCATTTAAAAAATGAACATTTTTAAATTTGTATATTTTAAAATTTGAACATTTTCCATAATACTAACCATATATAATCTGAACCATTTTTAAAATATCAACATTTTCCAAAATATAATTTATAAAAATGGATAGTTAAAAATCTGAACTATTTAAAAAAATCTGTCTTCGAACATTTATTCATATATTTATCCAAAAGCGAAACAAAATCAACAACAAAAGAAAAACATAAAAAGGAAAAAAAATTGGGCTGGCACATGTGGGGGAGCATGACGGCCATCTCACACACGGGGAAGTCCAGCGTAGCGCTCTCTCCGACCGATGCATAAACGAACCCTTACCTACGAAATTTCTATATACCCCCGTTAGCAACACGGGGGGCGTCATGTCGCTAACAGGAGCGAAATACTGGGAGTGTTGGACAGGCCATAGTGGCATTTTTAGTTTGTCTTTTTTTCTTTTATGTTTTTTCCTTTTTTGTTTTTCTTGTCATTCATTTTTCTATTTTTGAAAATTGTTCAGATTTTCAAATGTTTCAGATAAAAAATGTGTTCAGGATCTGGAAATGTTTAGTTTCAAATAATTGTTCAAATTCAAAAAACGCATAGATTTTTAAAAAATAGATTTTATTTTTTGGATTTGAAAATGTTTAGATCTAAAAAATCAGATTCAAAAATGTCATATTTTGAAAGTACTTCAAATTTTAAAATGGCTAATATTTAGAAACATTCAGATTTAAAAAAATGAATCTGAAAATGTTCAGATTTGAAATTTCTTCCAATTTTTAAAAGGTTTTGATTTTTAAAACATATTCAGACTTTTAAAATATATTCAGACTTTAAGAATGCAAAAAAAAAAAAAATAAAAAAGTTTCTGAAAAACAAAAATCGTACTCCCTCTGTTTTTAATATAAGACGTTTTAGCCTTTGTCCACATTCACATGTATATAAATGTATCTAGACATGTTTTAGTATATATGTTCACTCATTTTAGTATGCATCTAGACAAAATGTGAAACATCTAAAACATGTTATATTTTAAAACAGAGGGAGTACCTGTTAATGTGGTTTAGGCGCCGCTAAGGAGAGTGTATAGCACCTTACTTACCTGGTCTAACTCTCGCCTCTCTTCTCCGCTGCGAGGGAGGCCCAGTATTGCCTCGGACCTGGGGGCAGTGGAGCCTCACCACTTCTGGCTGCCTGTGGGCCCATGAAGCAGGACAGCCAGGTTGACCATGCTTTGTCGCCACGTCATCGTTCGGGGCGTGTGGACAGCCTTTGGCGCCACAGAAGCTGCCAAAGAAGAGGGAAATCTATTTTAACTCGTAGGTGTAGATGCACCCACTATTTAAAAGTCGTAATTTAAAATGTCAAACAAAAATTAAACTAAAACTTCATCTACACACAAAAAGTTGCGTTGTTGCGGGCTATGTAAAACAGACAAATTCTGTTTCTGCAAAATGATTTTTCAGGAGACATCTTTGTCTTTTTTATATAGGCCATAAAAAATGTATTTTTCGCAAAACTTCTTGTGCAGATATACAATGTCCGGATGTAAAGCCAATTTTTTTTTTGAAAATTTTTACACTCTGAAATGCATTTAAAATACATTTTTCAAAACGGGGCATCAAGACCTATGAGACAAAACATCATGTCCGAACAAAAGAAGGCTTCTTTCTTCTCGCCAGGAATAGAAATATAATAAAACTGAGTAGAGATTTTTAGCTTCCGGTCTCCCCTGCTCTTTTATTTGAAAACAATAAAAATCATATTTCTAAGTTCTTAAAAACAGAAGGAAATCATACATGTTGGTAATGATGTATCCCACAAGACCACAAACATGTATAATCTGAATCTTAAATACTTTATATTCTAGCCTACACAAAAATGATAAATGTGTAGATCTGAGTATATCCAGCTTCTAAGTCTCCAAAATAACAAGATTTTTCATTTTTTGTATCCCATAATATAAAGAATTTTATATTGTGATTTTGCATGCTTGTAGTATGCATCATTTGACGACACCCATATTTTCTTTTCAGATTGTTTAAAACATTTAAACATAGTTCTTGTCTTTCTTTTTTAATAGAGAGAACAATGGACCTCAAGGCCAAATGAGTTTTTGTATAATGCTAGCGTGATTAGTTTTTAGTGCGATTACTTTAAGAGCATATTCAAACAGGTTGGCCAAATTTGATACTATAGTGCTGGATCGGCAAAAGTACACTGAACCTTTTCATTTCATAGTTTGTTAGAACAGCTCGAGGTTATTATCGGTTCACTAACACTAACAAAACTTCTTCTCAAATTTCAGATACGATTACCCCGTCAAGAGCTTAAATAGTAACATGCAACTAAAGTCCTGATTAACTAAAATAAAACAAACTTTGTCTTTTTTCCTATGCACAAAATTGCAGTTGACTAAAATCTAAATGAATTGGCTGCACAAATACGACTAATGTATAAAACAGAGCTGGAGCTTTAATTAGGTACAAAAAACTTTGGCGGTAGCCTTATCTCCTACTACAATCTTTCATCAAGTTGATTGTGATTAGCACTTGGGGAAGATGCAACAATAGATACTTCCGTAATTCACATCTCCCTATCATGTTGGTCATCTGTCTCAAATAGTAGTGTCTGCTTAGGCCGTTGTACTAAACAGTCCAGGGCAATCACACAAATTATGAACAAGGGACAATAGAAAATAAATTTTTATCTCAAGAAGGACATGACATCTAAAAAACAGTGACAGTGTCTCTCAAGAAAGGCAATTCATCTAGAGAACAATCTCGAGAAGGACACTTCATCTAAAAAACAGTGACAGTGTCTCTCAAGAAGGTCAGTTCATCTAGAGAACAATAGTACTCTACCACATCATCAATTGTACATGAAAACAGTCCACCTCTCTATTTCTAAACAAACAATGGATCAGATCAAATCAATCAATTATCATCGGTAAACAAATTAGGATACATGCTTGCTTGCCTTAGACTACCAAGAATGGACAGGCTCAATGGATTAAACTGCTTCACAACTTAAGATATACAAATTGGAGAAACCATGGGATAACAAATTGACGGGGAAAAAGAAGAAAAAAAAACTAATCGTCGCTAAGATGGCATGTCTTGGAGGATATGGATATTTGCTCCACTACCTGCAGGCCTTTGCGTCTCGAGGGTAGGTGGGGTCATGGAGACAAAAGAACTGGGGGCACAGAGAAAGGAGGTCATCATGGTCGATGACACCTCAAGCCAGGACAGTACGAAGCAGCATAAAAAAACTCACCTTCAGTCCTTAACAACCACAATTATTAACAACTAAAGAAAGTTGCATACTTGCATGAGCTTCGGACCTGAACAGTAGTGTTAGCATCAGTACCACAGTTAAAAATATCTAAAATTCCGAATAAGTGATATTAGATGCTTTGCAGAATATTTTATGTCATGACACTTGTATTATACCATCAGTGCCAGTTAACAGCAAAGAATGAGTAAATTATCCATCTGGCAAGGTGCTAGTACTTGAAACTATAGTGAAGCAGATCCACATTCGCGAGATGGCAACTAATTTGGCTTTTAACAGAAGAGTAGCAAGAACGTATGATGTAAATGAGGATATCGTAGTGCTTTGCTGCTCCAGTACCAAGAACCAAATGGCCCTAATTAATTTGACCTTGCCTCCTCCGTCTTGCATGGAACCAAATCATAATTCTCTACATTATCTGTAACAAAAATCAATAACCAAATGAATCAATCCACAATCACACAAACAAACTGCCATTTTCTATAAGCCAAATTCAGAAGAGAAGATAAGTTATTGTTGTTGGCAAATTAAGCACAACAACATAAAATGCACAGTACCCATCAACTTTGAAATTCCCCAGAAGGTTGAAGTGGACATTGCAATTGTTAGTATCATCCTCTGCCTGCTTTGGGCCAATGCTAAGATCTGCATAACAATTTAATAGAAAAAAGGGCAAACATTAGATTAATTAATTCGTCCATGAACTCAAGGATATTAACTTTTGATTTCTAAAGTAAGTATCAGATTGACAATCATTAAGACTGAATGGATTCTTCTTTCTTTGTTGGTTTGCAAACGATACTAAATCAGTCCAACAAAATTAGAGCAGGGGGGTGAGTGCAAATTTATAAGTAAATACAAACGTTGCGACATTACAGGTTCAAGCATAACCTCAAATATTTGGCGGGCCGGTGGCTAGCTGTACTACAGCCGGGGCAGCGGTCAAGACCTCAGGAATGTCGGGGCGACATAATCCGACAGTATCAAGGTTAGCTTAAGCTCAGTGTGCTCCATTGAGGCTATGTGCTCGCAAGCAGGGGCGAGACTTCAAGCTGGGGCGTGGAAAACGCGGTGCGGGAGGCGGACATGACGAGGATAAGGATATCACGAAGGTGCAGAGAGAGGTAAAGAAATTTTGGTGCGTCGGGGGAGGTGGAGGTGCTGCGTGCGGAGGGAAGAACTGGGCGAATCAGGAAGGGAGTCACTGGCCTGCCTGCCAGCGGGGCTGGAGCCGGCAGCGTGGAGGTAGAACACATGAGAGACCGAGAGAGGGAAAGACGAAAGGGATGGGGCGAGGTATGGGTGTGGTATTGCTGTTGGACTGGATTACAGCTGAGAGCTTCCTATTCCTATTTTTTGGCGAACTGTCTTGCTAACCTTTGCACATTGTTGCTGTTGTAGAGAGTGTACAAGGAAGTTGCACCATCAAGAAACTGGAGGCGTCGAGAGCGACTCAAAAAATCTGCCAGCACCGGACAAGCCCTGCGAGGCCTCTCAATGCAGCATTTCTTTCCAGTTAAGTTTCTAGTTCTACCAATACGTACGGAGCGAGAGCCAAAAAAGCACACAAATCATGGGCGCTTCCAAATACTTCCTGTATTCCCTTATTTAACAAATGAAAACAATGAACGTGCATAAATTTATTTTATGAATTATATGGCAGCAATACTAAGAATCTGGGCTTTTGGAAGGTCCACGCGTGGTGGTTGGCCTCGAAGGAACCAGCAACAATTAATGAACTGATTGGTTGTGCTGCAATGCCTTTAGTAAATCATCTAGTGACAAGGTTCACATGGTGATCAACTTTTCTGATGGCGATGTTCTGCAGGGATCAGTGCTCTAAGTAAACGCAGCAGAAAGGAAAGAAACTAAGTTTGCTTGCTCAAGGCATCCATGACTACGAAGGACCGATGGTTATTGGTTCGACGGCCATATGTAGTACATTAGTTGGTTTCTTAATCAGTGACAAGCGGGTCGACGGTGCTAACAAAATAATATCGGTTCCTCTTGTTTCTTTGTGCCGATACGTGTAAAACATTCGCTAATTATTGCATCAGTGGTAGTGTGGCACTCGTCACACCTTAATCCAGAGATGAGACACTATCATCACTACGGGAAAGCCACACTACGCCGACGGCCGTACTGTATGCCGACGGCTAAATGTCGGGGCCGTCGGCGTACAGCACGAGCTAGGGCAGCCGCCCACACAGCCGTCGGCGTACGAAACGCCGTCGGCGTATCCAGGTAAGGCCGACGGCAGCCGTCGGCGTAAACCGTGCCGTCGGCGTACAAAAGGACGCCGTGACGGAACGTCCAGCGGCTTTGATACGCACACGTGTACTTCAACACCGACGGCGGCCGGCGGCGTATAGATGAACTTTTTTTTATTTATTTCTCTATATAATATTTATTTATTTATTTCTCTATATAATATTTAATGTAGTTATAATTTATATATATATTGGACCTATAATTTCCCTCCCAATTTCAGTATCCCACCCCCGTAAAATAACGGTTCGAGTTTCCCGGAACCCAACCCTACAACATATACATGTAAAATAAATAAAAACAACACATGTAAAATACCTTCCTACGGCCTAACCTAACACAACCAAGCAAAAAAGTCCACTTTTCTACCCCCTTTCGACGCACGTCTATGGGGGTAGACGAAAACGTTAGGGTTTTCCCAGCGGATTCGGGGTTTCGCCGAAGCGGGGCATCGGAGCGTAGGAACCCCACCAAAACCTAGGTTGTGCCATACCATATGTATACAAGTGTGTTGTGTGTTGTAAATATGAAATATCCTACTCCGGGTGTGACCGGCTTCACCGGCTTCACTTTCTCTCTAGTGAGTTTCTGCACTTGGAGGTGAAAACTCCCGTTTCGGGAGAACCGGATGGAATCTTGTGTTGATTTGGGGTAGACTTTGGTTTCTCACCTTCCTATGGCCTAACCTAACACAACCAAGCAAAAAAGTCCACATGCCTACCCCCTTTCGACGCACGTCTATGGGGTAGACGAAAACGTTAGGGTTTTCCCAGCGGATTCGGGGTTTCGCCGAAGCGGGGCCCCGGAGCGTCGGAACCCCACCAGAACCTAGGTTGTGCCATACCATATGTATACAAGTGTGTTGTGTGTTGTAAATGTGCAATATCCTACTCCGGGGTGTGACCGGCTTCACCGGCTTCACTTTCTCTCTAGTGAGTTTCTGCACTTGGAGGTGAAAACTCCCGTTTCGGGAGAACCGGATGGAATCTTGTGTTGATTTGGGGTAGACTTTGGTTTCTCACCTTCCTATGGCCTAACCTAACACAACCAAGCAAAAAAGTCCACTGGCCTACCCCCTTTCGACGCACGTCTATGGGGGTAGACGAAAACGTTAGGGTTTTCCCAGCGGATTCGGGGTTTCGCCGAAGCGGGGCCCCGGAGCGTCGGAACCCCACCAAAACCTAGGTTGTGCCATACCATATGTATACAAGTGTGTTGTGTGTTGTAAATGTGCAATATCCTACTCCGGGGTGTGACCGGCTTCACCGACTTCAGTTTCTCTCTACCAAGTGTGTGGACTTAGAGGTGAAAACTCCCACTTCGGACGAAACGGGGGCAATCTTGTAAAAACTTGTGATAAAAGTTGGTTTCCCATGTGCCTATGGCCTAACCTAACACAACCAGGCAAAAAAGTCCACTGGCCTACCCCTTTCGACGCACGTCTATGGGGGTAGACGAAAACGTTAGGGTTTTTCCAGCGGATTCAGGGTTTCGCCGAAGCGGGGCCCCGGAGCGTCGGAACCCCACCAAAACCTAGGTTGTGCCATACAAATACAGCTGTTTATTTTTTATCTTTACATTTGTACAGATAATAGAATAAAAGAAAAGGATTTAAAAAAAATCTACGCTGTGCCGACGGCTTTGCCGTCGGCACAGGGCTTGGACCAGTAAAAAAGAAACCCACCCGAGCGAGCGTACCCGTTCGTTTCATTTTTCCTGGCATCCCGAGCGAGAGGATAGGGTTCCTCTCACCCAGACCCAGCGCCGCCACCACGACCCTGCCGCCCCGCCGCCCCCGCTCCCGCCGCCCACCCGCTCCCTGCCCCCCACCCGCCGCGCCGACGCCCCCGTTCCCTCCTTCCTGGACGCCACCGACAGCTCCGACGCCCCCGGTCCGCGCCTCCGTCGACCAAGCTCTCCGTGCACCACCCCGCGGCACCACCTCGCCGGCCCCGCCTCCGTCGACCAAGCTCACCACCCCGCGGCACCACCTCGCCGGCCCCGCCTCCGTCCATCAAGGTGAGGACGATCCCGGCCGATTCTTCTGTTTTTCTATTTTATTTCCTGCTCCGAATTTGTTTCTCGGTTTGTAGATGCTTGCTAGATGGATTGGTAAATGGATGTTAGTGGTGTGTTATAGTGTTAGTGCATCCTATTATATGCTTGCTAGATGGATCTGTAGATGCTTTCTGGATGTTTGCTAGATGCATTTGGTAGCTGTTATATGGTTCTTGTTTCACTGATTGCTAAAATGTTGTTGTTAGATGCTTGCTGTATCTTGTTTCACCACATTGAATAACTCTGTCACATAGTAATTCTGTCGGAGCCGCCGCTTTTTTTTAATCTATGCTTCCTTGACTAACCCGTGTATCAAATGCTTTTACTTAACTAAGTATCATGTCGGAGCCGGAGCGAAAGTTTCGTGGTGTTCATCGGAGACCCACGAAGATCCCGACTTGGGCAGCTCAGATCACAGTGGATCACAGGAAGATCCAGCTTGGTACTTTCAGGTGCCCGTGGCAGGCGGCCCGCGCCTACGACTGCGCGGCGGTCCAGCACTTTGGGGCGAGAGCGATCCTCAACTTTGAGGATGAGCGGAGCGTGGCGCATATGTTAGCGCCAGATGGCATGAGGATCGCGACGAAGGCCGAGGAGAGGGAGCACCGGCAGGCAGAGAGGCTGCTCAGGGTGCGCCACCAGCGCGAGGAGGATGACCCCTTGGTCAAGGATCTCCTCCTTGATCCCCAGGTGATGGCGGTCCAGTACCAGGTCTTCATCGAGAGCCGGCAGCAGCGCGGGCAGGGCGAGGCCGGCCCCTCCGGCACGCAGCAGCAGGCGAGGACTCTAGCACCAGCTGTCCTCTTGTTGGGACCGCTTGGACGACGTCACTGACACCGGCGCGAGTCGAGTTTAGGATGTCTATCATCCTACCTGTCGTACTACTAGACTTATCTTGCTACCTGTTGTACTTCTAGACTTATCATACATGCTACCTATGTATTATTGTGCTACTTGTCTATATGTGTTATGTTTAGCTAATATGGTTACATCGTTCTATGGTTCATTCTGTTTTATGTTTAATTATTAGGTAAAATGGAGGGATATTTGCTTATATATTTCGATTGTTTGTACTTTTTAGATGACGTAGCTTCCCGCCAGCCAGCACCGTCGGTCCCGCGCGTCGTCGCGGCTTCTCCTGCTGAGGAGGGGCCGCCTCGGTGCCCTTTGTTTTGTCGCCCTCTTCCGGAGCACGTCCTCGACCTTCTCCGGCCATCGATCACGCTTCGAGGGTATAAATCTTTCGCCTCTCTTGCTGCATAGGTTTATTTTGGTCTAGATCACCAAGTCAGTCGCGTAACCCGAGTCAGATCCCATCCGGAAGGGTTACGAATTTATAAATATGCAGGATTGTCCATCTTTGCATATTTATAACCGTAACACTTCCGGGTTGTCCTGTTGGACAGTCCGAGTACGTGTAGATCGGGTCGTGTTCCACGTTCTACCCCTTCCTGAGACGGAATTTCGGCAGCACCTCCCTGTTGTTCTTCGGATGCACACCCTCTCGGCTTGACAAGCTCGAGACATGTATTTTGAAGAACTGCGGGGAGGTGCTGCCGAAATTCCGTCTCGGGTCGGGGTAGAACATGGGACACGACTCGATCTGCACGTACTCGGGCGGGATAGGCCCCTACCTATTAGAAGTGTATGTAAACCCTTGCATGTTGTAAAAGATAAAATTTGGCCGTAATAAAATGGTGACATTGCATGCAAGAAAATAAAAATATGATGCATTTAATTTCATATTATTATTATTTGGCTCACAGTAAAGCAGCAGAGGATGGCAGATAATGGGTGGATGTACAGTGGCCGAACTAGTTTGGTTGACAAAACAGATGAGTGGGTATGGAAGACACATTTGTTAGTGAAGGAGTTAGCGCGTAAGGGTTCAGAGTCAGGCGCTCGTGGACAGTGCCCTTGCCCTCGTTGCAAGTTTCATACACGTCAGGGAAAGGATGATATGATTAAACACCTCTTCTCTCGTGGGTATATGCCGAACTTCGTGACGACAGTCAACTTTGATGAGTACGAGCGCGAGAGTGGCAGGGTGATGCGGCAGCGGATCAATGGCAATGAAGATGATGGGATTAGAAACTGGCTAGATGATCTCCGTGTTGGCGACATGCCAGATTCGCCACCATCACAGGAGGAACCGGAAGAACTCCAGAACCGGAGGAACCGCGTGAACCGGAGGAACCGCGTCAACCAGAGGACCCAGAGCCAACCGCGAAGGCGTTCTTTGATATGATGACCTCGTCTCAGAGGCCTCTGTACGAGGGTGCAAAAGTTTCTCAGCTCGATGCCATCTCGCAAGCACTAGCCAACAAGCTCCAGTATGGCAGCACCCGTTCATGCTTTGAAGCGCATCTGCAAACAACTGGTAACATGTTGCCTGAAGGGCATTGTCTGCCTCAAAGCATGTACGAAATGAAGAAAATCCTGCGAGATCTCAGCATGGATTATCAGAAGATAGATTGTTGTCCAAAAGGATGCCTTTTGTTTTGGAAACAGTTTGCCAATGACAAGTACTGTATCTTGTGTAAGGCCTCTAGGTATCATGTGGTAAAAGGAGCCGATGGTACGAAGACGCAGTCAAATGTCGCCGTTAAGATTCTTCGTTACCTCCCGTTCATACAAAGAATCAAGCGGCTTTACATGAACAAAGAGTCTGCCACACATATGCAATGGCACAAAACGGGGAAGAGATACAAGGATGAGCACGACCGGGAATTGATGGGACATCCATCTGATGGTACGGCATGGAAGAACTTTGATGCGAACCACCCCGATGAGGCAGCAGATGCTCGAAACGTGAGAATCGCGATAGCAACCGATGGATTCAATCCATATGGTTTGTCGACTACCTCGTACAGCTGCTGGCCCGTGTTTGTTATTCCGCTCAATCTCCCTCCTGGAGCCCTAATGCAAAGGAAGACCATATTCCTCTCGCTGATCATTCCAGGTCCTGAATATCCGCTCAAGCTCTGTGATAGGGAGAGAATGCACATGAAGCCTCCTGAAGGCCGTCAAAAGAACTGGTTCAAGCCGCATGCTGACTTCTGCCTTAATAGTATGCAAAAGTCTGAGGCATTCCATTGGCTCAAATTCGTCGTGATGTTCCCTGATGGCTATTGTTCGAATATAAGTAAGGGAGTCAATATACAATCGGGAAAAGTCACCGGCTCAAGAGTCACGACTATCATATATGGATTGAGCGGCTGCTACCGGTGATGGTTCGAGGGTATTGATACGTCTCAAACGTATCTATAATTTTTGATGTTCCATGCTTGTTTTATACCAATTGCTACATGTTTTGCATCTACTTTATATCACTTTTATACATTTTTTGGGACTAACCTATTAACAAGATGCCGAAGTGCCAGTTCCTGTTTTCTGCTGTTTTTGTATTCCAGAAAAGCTAGTCTGGAAATATTCTCGGAATTGGACGAAACTACACGGGGTGCCTATTTTTCCAGAACACGCCTGACGGAGCGAAGGAGCAGCAGAGGAGGGCCACCAGGAGGCCACACGCACCAGGGCGCGGGCCCCCCTTCTGCCGCGCCCTGGGGTGGTGTGGGCCCCTCGGGGTCCGCAGCCGCCGCCCTTTCGCCTACTTATTCCCCCCGACGCGAAAACCCTAAGTACCTGAGCAAATATCCACGAAAAGATCCAGAGACGCCGCCGTCGTCAACCCTAGCTCGGGAGGGTTCAGAACCTCTTCCCGGCACCCTGCCGGAGAGGGGAATCGTCACCGGAGGCTTCTACATCGCCATGCCTGCCTCCGGAGTGATGCGTGAGTAGTTCATCCTTGGACTACGGGTCCATAGCAGTAGCTAGATGGTTGTCTCTCCACTTTGTGCCATCATGTTTAGATCTTGTGAGCTGCCCTACATGATCAAGATCATATTATTGTAATGCTACATGTTGTGTTTGCTGGGATCCGATGAATATTGAATATTATGTCAAGTTGATTATCAATCTATCTTATATGTTATTTAAGATCTTGCATGCTTTCCGTTACTCGTAGATGCTTTGGCCAAGTAGATGCTTGTAACTCCAAGAGAGAGTATTTATGCTAGATAGTGGGTTCATGTCTCCGTTTAACCTGGGACAGTGACAGAAAGTTCTAAGGTTGTGGATGTGCTGTTGCCACTAGGGATAACCTAACGATGCTATGTCCACGGCATATGTGTTTGTTTACATTACGCACTTTACTTAATGCAATTATCC
Source organism: Poa pratensis (assembly GCA_947311845.1). Taxonomy (NCBI): domain Eukaryota; kingdom Viridiplantae; phylum Streptophyta; class Magnoliopsida; order Poales; family Poaceae; genus Poa; species Poa pratensis. The sequence continues at coordinate 15,973,257 of CAMZMU010000104.1, forward strand.
GTTGCTTGCAACTTAATACCAACGGGGGACTCGGATGACAACCCGGCGGTGGATTATTAGTCATAGATGCTGTTGGATAACGGTCTATGTATTATGTCGTAATGCCCAATTAAATATCATAGTAGTCAACATGTCATGTATATGCATTGTCATGCGCTCACTATTCGTCAATTGCCCAGCTGTAATTTGTTCACCCAACATGTTAGTTATCTTTTATGGAGAGACACCACTAGTGAACTGTGGACCCCGGTCCATTCTTTTACACTGATTAAACAACCACAAACTGCAAACTGTTCCTTTTTCATTCTCTGCAATTTAATACTCATTTTCCACACCATACGTTTAATCCTTTGTTTTCAGCAAGCCAGTGAGATTGACAACCTCACTGTTTCGTTGGGGCAAAGTAGTTTGATTGTGTTGTGTGCAGATTCCACGTCAACAGTCCAGACTCCCTGCGACAGCTATTTTTCTGGCGCCGTTGACAACCTTCTGAAGAGTTGCTGCTCCTACTGGTTCGATAACCTTGGTTTCTTTCTGAGGGAAAACTTGCTGCTGACTACATCATACCTTCCTCTTGGGGTCTCCCAACGAACGTGTGTTTCACGTCATCAAGCTATTTTTCTGGCGCCGTTGCCGGGGAGACAGCAGTCTTCTGCAAGGGGAGTTTCACGCTTCCAATCTCTTTACTTTGTTTTTGTCTTGCTTAGTTTATTTTATTTTATCTTGTTTGCTTTCAATTATCAAAAACACAAAAAAATTAGTTTCTTGCATTTAGTTTATTTCGGTTTGTTATTATGTCTAGTTATTTATTTGCTATCAATGTCTTCTCTCTTTGAAACAAAATCTTATTGGCTAAGTGGGTTCACGGAGGAACAACATAATTACTATAAGGAATACCGCTTGTCTCAAAAAGGGAAATATTTATGGGAACAAATAAGTAGATTGAATTATTTTGCTAAAAACTTGTGCTCTACTTATGATGAATCCTACTGCTTTAATGAATCTTTATGTTGTAGAAGGCATAAACACCTCCCTTTCCAATGTGATTATAATGATAATGAAACTTTGGCTGCTTATGCTAAAGGAAATTATGACTTTGGTAATCTTGAGCGAATTGAAGAATTTTTTGTTTTTAAGGGTGCCTATGAAATTGCTGGTTATATTCAAAATGATGATGCTCCTTGTAGAACTGAGAATTATGCTATACTTGGTTATTGCCTTGAATATTACAATGATAATCCTTATATCACTGAATTTCTTGAGAAAATTATTCTCCAGAACAACTTGCTACCTTTCAGGAACCTGTGGGAGAAGAAATGCTAAAACTGAAAGCTCATTGGATGAAAAAGAGGAAGAGAGTGATGAACAAAAGGAGGATCTACCTTCTAATGATAGTAACTCTTTAACTCTTACATTATATGATTACCCTCCATGCCTACTAAGGAGGAAGAGTGCTATATTGTTGAATGTCATGATTCTATTGAAATATCTCTTTTGATAAATTTGAAGTAACAACTCCTTGACTCAAGAAAAGGAAATTGCAGAAAGTAAAAATGTGCTCCCTAATGTTATATATGATAATGCTCTTGATGATGGTCCTATATTGCCTAATGATATTATTATACTACTATTGTCAAAAGTGGGTTTGATAACCCCACTGTTTTTGAGCTTAATAAAAATTATGTGTTTGTAGATCATGAAAAGCATGCTTTATGTGATAGTTATATTGTTGAGTTTGTTCATGATGCTACTGAAAGTTATTATGAGAGAGGAAAATATGGTTGTAAAAGTTTTCAAGTTACTAAAACACCTCTCTTTATGTTGAAAGTTTTGAAGCTATATTTGTTTCATCTTTCTATGCTAGTTGCTTTATGCTTCAATAATTTATTTTGTTACAAGATTCCTTTGCATAGGAAGTGGGTTAGACTTAAATGTGTTTGATATTTGCCTCTTGATGCTCTCTTTTGTTTTTCAACTCTTATTCTTATGAGAGCATCATTAAAATCTTCTAGCCTAGCTAAAAGGCATTAAAGAAAGCGCTTTTGGGAGGCAACCCATTATCTTTTATTTTCAGTATTAGTCAAGGAGTTTGTTTACTTCTGTAGCAACTCCTTTGTATCTTTATTTTCTCGCATTGTTGTGCCAAGAGTAGCCTCTAATGTTAAGATGATGCTTAATTTTGATTGCTGCGCAGAAACAGATTTTTGCTGTTCACTGTACGAAATTCCTAAAATCACCAGATTGTTAATTAAATCTGAAATTTTTGTGCGTAATCTTTATGAATGTCTGAAACTTTCATTAGTTCAGAGTTTCTCGATCTGAGCGTCGTAAGTGCCTCGAAAAAATTCGTCTTTGCGGACTGTTCTGTTTTAGACAGATTATGCCTTTTTATTTTGCATTCTCTCTTTTACTAGTGTTGAGTGAAATTCTTTTTTGGGTGGAAGAGCTTCACATAACATCAGTGGCTGTAGCTAATGTTTAAAGTAACAAATCATATTGCGTCTTTATAGAACATGTGAATTTTTGATTATGCACTAACCCTCTAATGAGATCTACTTTGAGTTTGGTGTGACGGAAGTTTTCAAGGGTCAAGAGAGAAGGATGATATAATAGGATCAAGAAGAGTGAAGAGCTTAAGCTTGGGGAGGCTCCCATGGATCTCCCCAGCATATTTCAAGAAGACTCAAGCGTCTAAGCTTGGGGATCGTCAAAATTATCAGGTCATCTCTAGTGAAACTATATTTTAATTCTTTCACATCATATGTGCTTTTCTTGGAGCGTCTGTGTGCTTTTATTTTCAGTATTGCACTTTTATTTTCAATAAAGCTTGACTGGACCCTAGCATTCTTGATTGGGAGAGAGACACGCTCCGCTTTTTCATGAGAATACTCCTATTCTTCACTTATATTTGTTGAGTATTCATATCTAGCGCTGTTCAGCTTTTAGCTCTTGTTTTCATGTATCTCTTGTCAGAGCTATTAGCTTTCTTTTGTAGAAAGTACTCTCTTGCTTCACTTATATTTGTTTGGAGAGTTGATGAAATAAATTGATTGGTGTTTGGTTGGTTCAGAAAATGTTGCATGTGGTAATTGGTATAAGGAAAAACTTGCTTAATCTTGTAGATCACTAAAATGGATAACTTGATGCTTGTCAATTGTTTTGAGTTAACAAGTAGATCATGATTAAATTGTGCATCACATGAGTTAAGCCTATTAGTGAAGAACTACCGTAAAGCTTGTTGAAAATTTGGTTTGCATCGGTGGTACTCTAAGGTCTAGATATTTTCTAATAACAGGGTTTGGTTAACAAGGAAGACGGTATGAAGTCTTATAACGTTTGCAATATGTTTGTCATATAAAACTTGGTGTACGGGTTGATATTCTTGTTTGCTTACATAACCTTGCTAGCCTAAACTCTGTACTGAGAGGGAATGCTTCTCGTGCATCCAAATCCTTGAGCCAAAATCCATGCCATTTGTGTCCACCATAACTACCTATATGTGGTATTTCCTTGCCACTCCAAGTAAATTTTTCATGTGCTACCTTTAAATTATTCAAAATGTTATTATTCCCTTTTTGTGTCAATGTTTACTAGCTCATGAGGAATTAGTGTGGTTATTCTTTATTCTATTTGTCGAGTGGACTTTTACACCTGGACTAGTGGCATATACATCCGCTTATCCAATAACTTGCAAAAAGAGCTGGCAACGGGGTGCCCAGTCCCAATTAATTACAACTTTAACCAATTAATTCTCTTCACACTTTTGCCCTGATTCATCAGTAAGCAATGACAAACAGTGAAATACCTGAATGTGTGTAAACCAAAGAGAAAGAGGGATGATCTGCCTTGCTGGTAGAAATAACGTCCTTCATGGGAGCCGCTCTTAAAAGTCCGTTCGACAGGTAGAATACTGTTCTCACCCGCTACCATTCGTTGACAATTAACAAACACCTCTCAAAAATAGATACTCCTCCATGGTATGTGATTGATGGAAGGCACCCGAGGATTCGGTTAGCCATGGCTTGTGTTAGCAAGGTTGGGAGGAGTATCAAATATTTTATGCAATCTCTATATGCTTTCAAAAACCTAAAAGCTCTAGCACATGATTTAATCCCTGCTTCCCTCTGCGAAGGGCCTTTCTTTTACTTTTATGTTGAGTCAGTTTTCCTATTCTTTCTGTCTTCCACAAGCAAACACTAGTGTCAACTTTGTTACAACATGCGTTATATGCAATGTATTGGACTTGTTATACTACTTTGTGTTGACAATATCCATGAGATAAATATGTTGAAAGTTGAAGCAAATGCTGAAACTAAATTCTTCCTTTGTGTTGATTAAATACCTTTTTTAGAAACTATTGCTTTATGAGTTAACACTTATGCAAAACTGTTTGATGCTTGTCTCGAAAGTACTATTCATGAAAACGTTTAGCTTGTGTGATTCATTGTTTACTCATTATCTATTTGGTAGCAAATTATAGACCATTGACTTGGATCACTTCATTCATTTACATGTGCCTTGCAATATTATATGATCAAGATTATGATAGTAGCATGTCACCTCAAAAATTATTTTGTTTTTATCGTTTACCTACTCGAGGACGAGTAGGAACTAAGCTTGGGGATGCTGATACGTCTCAAACGTATCTATAATTTTTGATGTTCCATGCTTGTTTTATACCAATTGCTACATGTTTTGCATCTACTTTATATCACTTTTATACATTTTTTGGGACTAACCTATTAACAAGATGCCGAAGTGCCAGTTCCTGTTTTCTGCTGTTTTTGTATTCCAGAAAAGCTAGTCTGGAAATATTCTCGGAATTGGACGAAACTACACGGGGGTCCTATTTTTCCAGAACACGCCTGACGGAGCGAAGGAGCAGCAGAGGAGGGCCACCAGGAGGCCACACGCACCAGGGCGCGGGCCCCCCTCTGCCGCGCCCTGGGTGGTGTGGGCCCCTCGGGGGTCCGCAGCCGCCGCCCTTTCGCCTACTTATTCCCCCCGACGCGAAAACCCTAAGTACCTGAGCAAATATCCACGAAAAGATCCAGAGACGCCGCCGTCGTCAACCCTAGCTCGGGAGGGTTCAGAACCTCTTCCCGGCACCCTGCCGGAGAGGGGAATCGTCACCGGAGGCTTCTACATCGCCATGCCTGCCTCCGGAGTGATGCGTGAGTAGTTCATCCTTGGACTACGGGTCCATAGCAGTAGCTAGATGGTTGTCTCTCCACTTTGTGCCATCATGTTTAGATCTTGTGAGCTGCCCTACATGATCAAGATCATATTATTGTAATGCTACATGTTGTGTTTGCTGGGATCCGATGAATATTGAATATTATGTCAAGTTGATTATCAATCTATCTTATATGTTATTTAAGATCTTGCATGCTTTCCGTTACTCGTAGATGCTTTGGCCAAGTAGATGCTTGTAACTCCAAGAGAGAGTATTTATGCTAGATAGTGGGTTCATGTCTCCGTTTAACCTGGGACAGTGACAGAAAGTTCTAAGGTTGTGGATGTGCTGTTGCCACTAGGGATAACCTAACGATGCTATGTCCACGGGCATATGTGTTTGTTTACATTACGCACTTTACTTAATGCAATTATCCGTTGCTTGCAACTTAATACCAACGGGGGACTCGGATGACAACCCGGCGGTGGATTATTAGTCATAGATGCTGTTGGATAACGGTCTATGTATTATGTCGTAATGCCCAATTAAATATCATAGTAGTCAACATGTCATGTATATGCATTGTCATGCGCTCACTATTCGTCAATTGCCCAGCTGTAATTTGTTCACCCAACATGTTAGTTATCTTTTATGGAGAGACACCACTAGTGAACTGTGGACCCCGGTCCATTCTTTTACACTGATTAAACAACCACAAACTGCAAACTGTTCCTTTTTCATTCTCTGCAATTTAATACTCATTTTCCACACCATACGTTTAATCCTTTGTTTTCAGCAAGCCAGTGAGATTGACAACCTCACTGTTTCGTTGGGGCAAAGTAGTTTGATTGTGTTGTGTGCAGATTCCACGTCAACAGTCCAGACTCCCTGCGACAGCTATTTTTCTGGCGCCGTTGACAACCTTCTGAAGAGTTGCTGCTCCTACTGGTTCGATAACCTTGGTTTCTTTCTGAGGGAAAACTTGCTGCTGACTACATCATACCTTCCTCTTGGGGTCTCCCAACGAACGTGTGTTTCACGTCATCAGGTATCTCCCCGACAGTGTCTGGCGAGTGCTCGCGGAGTTGAGCCATTTCTTCCGCACGCTCTGTGCTAAGCAAGTATGTCCCCTGATTATTCAGAAGCTGCATGAACTAGTGCCGGAGTTGCTGTGCAACTTAGAGACGATATTTCCGCCAGGCTTCTTTACTCCGATGGCACATCTTGTTGTGCATCTTGCGAGGTACTCTTGGTGGACCGGTGCAGTTTCGTTGGCAGTTTTGTATTGAGAGAGAGTTTAAGTATATTCGAACCAAATGTGGAAACAAAAATAAGATTGAGTCATGCATAGCCGAGGCAACTATCCTCCAGGAGATGGCAGACGCCAGGCTAACGTACTACCCCCGATGATGTTCCCACTATGCATAACCAGGCCTCTCGGTACAATGTCGACGAGCCCAAGCGAGACCCCAAGCTCGTCCTCTTCCAGTGTCCCGGTGGCAAGAGCAGTGGCCCAACAAGGTATAACTTGACCAATGATGAGCTGGAGTGCATAATGCTCTATGTGCTTATGAACATGAAGGAAGTGACCCACGACGAGCAGGGAGAAGAGGGCAGTTTCCTTAGGTAAAATGGGAAATAAATTACTTTGCAACTACTAACATGATTTCGTTCTAATACGTATTTTCTCCTTTTAGTCAATTCACGGATGAAATGTGGTCGGGAACATCAGATGGACCCAATGAAGCCGCGTTGGACACTCTTTTGAAAGAGCCTGCCCCCGGAAAGAAAAAATTCACGGTTTGGTTCAGGGAAAAGGTAATTTCAAACCTGTCCCTTCTACCTTGCAATTCGTGTCTTATCCCTCTTACTAATGCACAAAACAATTTGTACTTGTAGGGAGCTGATGCCAACGTTGTGATGTCAGATGAGTTGAGATGTGTCTCCCAAGGTTGTAACCGTAGAGTCGAGAAGTATGAGAAGTATGATGTGAATGGGTACCGCTTCCATACAGAGCATCACCAGAACAGTCGGCCTAATGCAAAGACTATAAATACCGGGGTCTTCACCAAAGGAGCCGGTAATTATGATTACTACGGAAGGTTACAGAACGTATATGAGCTGACGTTCAATAACACGAACATATCACTCAATCTTGTTGTGTTCAAATTCCACTGGTTCGACCCTGAGCATGGAACCAAAAGTACCCATTCCATTGGGTTAGTTGAAGTTAAGCCTTCAACCACCTACCATGGATCCGATGTCTTTGTTGTGGCTCACCAAGCCTTTCAAGTTTATTATTTGCCCTACCCATGCAAGAAAGAGGGACTCATTGGTTGGAAAGTCGTGTTCCATGTATCGCCACGTGGTAAGCTACCCATGCCCTCCGAAGACGATTACAACAACATTGACCCTAAAACATACGAGGGGATTTTCTATCAAGAGGAACAAACCTTTGGAAACTTTGGCATACAAGGTCTTGAGGACCGCGAGGACAATGCACAACCAGGTGGTGACGTAGTGGTGAATCTAAAGGATATAGATATGCTCAACAAGTTACAGAGTGATAGTGATGACGATGATGAACCTCCATCGTGCGAGGAGGTTCCAATATACAACACTCGTGATAGTGATGTTGATAGTGATGATGAGAACCCAGGACTTAACTATGAGAGTGATGATTAGGGGTGAGGGTCTTTTATGTCCTTTTGCGTACTATTTACTTTTCAACATGGTCTTTCAACATGCTTCTTCTTAATTGCATTACGTCTTTATTCTTATTTACTACATTTTTCAACATGTTTAAAAGTTTATCCTTTCTCAACGCAGGTGATTGACCAAGATGAGCCAAGGCAAGGAATCATCGGCCTCGGGCTCTCGGGAGGTGTAGGATGTGTTCGGGTGTAGCGTGTGTGAATTCGAACTTGTTTGGAGTTTGTATGAATGCTTGGATGAATTTGAATCATGTTTGTGTCATTTGGATATGTATGTGATGTTTTATTTGATGTTTCTGTGATGTTTTATAATTTGTGTAATTTTAATTGTATTTAAAATGCGCCAGAAACCAGCAGCAAAAAGTTTCAGAAACTGAAAATATGGTCAAGGCTACGCCGACGGCATTTGCCGTCGGCGTAGGATGCTGTGGGGACGCACAGGATGGCGCCACGTCGACGCTGGAGGACCATATGGTCATACCTACGCCGACGGCATTACCGTCGGCGTCAGACTCCTCCCAGACGCACCAGATCAGCACACGTGGCAGCCTAGACCGACGGCAGTGCCGTCGGCGTATAGGTGGAGCAGACGGAGACGTTCGACGTCCGTTTTATGGGGCCCACTGCGGTGTCGCCGACGGCAGTTTTCATACGCCGACAGCGTCCTACGCCGACGCCGATACACCGACGGCGGCCGTCGGCGTAGGCCTACGCCGACGGCGATCTTTGCTACGCCGTCGGCGTTTTGACGGTTTCCTGTAGTGCATGTGACTCTATCTCGCCAACCAGTCAGAAGGCATCCAACACAACGGTGTTATCTATAAACTGGATTTCTGAGATACAAGCTGACCTTAAATGTTGAGTTTTGCCAAACAAGACGACTTTAAATGTTAAAGGAAAAATATTTGGAGATTGTTCTAGAAAAATGTGTGGAATTTCACGAAATTTTAATCTCTTCTTTTTTACAGAACAAGGCAGAGCACTGCATTCAGAGTAGAGCATGTTTAATACCTTGCATCTTAACTGAAAATCCAAAAATACAGCATGTTTACTTATTCATTCTTATTAAAAAAAAACTAAATAGTCGAGAAGATAAAACTCTGCAAAAACACATCTTAGTTTTAAGCTTTAGCATAAACTTTTGAAGAAAAAAAATCGCATAAGGGTCATTAGCAGTTAGAGTCTTTGTTTCACATCTCTGGTTCCTTTGGTCACCTTCAACATATAATTTCCGAAACAAAAATATAAACGCATGTATGATTAGCAATAGGATTGAAAAGGCAAAACTCTCTCTCTAAGTTGAGTTCTTTTTTTGGTGAGGGTTCTCTAAGTGGAGTTCAGAATAGCATGTTACTCTATCTGTACGAGTGCAGATTCAATGACCTTATGCAATAGTACTTTCTCAAGTAAATGTCCATCATGTGCAAAGTAGAAATGGAGATGGAAGAGACATAAAATATAGTAAACATGAACAAACATGAAGGGGGCCTTATCTCATATGGCTTCCCATAAGGAGGTGCCTGAAGACCAAGGTCATCCATAATTGAAAAAAAAGGAGTGGAAAAGCAAGTCTTTCAAATCCCTGACTACTGTACAAGCTTCCAGTGATAGCACTCCATGTTTCATCTTGCAGTTTTGAGATAGTATATCACATTAGCATGTATAAAAAGATCTACTACAAAGCAATGAACAGATGGCTTTTCTTTACCTTCCCCAACTGCATCCAAAATGGGCATTATTGGTCCTAGAAAGCCATATATTAATACAAAAAAGTGTTTCCCAGGATGCCAATTACCAACGATAAGATCAATATTACAGTTTAAGTAGATTTTGCTGAGCTTCTGCTTCGTGCTTTAGAGTTTCTGGATTCCGCTTCATTAAACATGTGAAAATTTGAATAATCCAAAGGCAAAGCTCACAGTTTTAAGACTGTTCGTACTACATTGGATGGATGAATCTGTCATGTCGAACAAAGGGGTATTCACAAGAACTCAGCGTTTTTCATCAGTATACATTCCTCGCCATTGTATTTAAATCGTCACAAACTTCAGACTCTTTGGCTTTTAGATCATCCCAACAATCAGTAGGTTGCGTTGCATCAGCCAATGCAAAGAGATCATTTCCACAGTTCTCCGTGGTAATAAAACCTTGGCCACCCTCTCCTGTGCCAGAACAATAAACTATCACTCAGTACCCGAACAATCCGAATGGGTAATTGATTGTGAGACCAACCAGAAAGCAGTTAATACAAATCTACAATAAACAAAAGCAGAACACAAGGTGCGAACTATGGAGGCTACAACTGGTCCAAAAGCATCGAAAACCTCCTTTGCTAGAAAGTTTGCAAATGCAATTTCTGGTTCAACCATCCAAAACTCTGCCAAATGTCTTGACGTATGTGAGTTCTCTGCCCGGAATATCAGCCCAAAGGTATAAACATTGCTGAGAGCACAAGCATAAGTATCAGCCCAAATGTTAGCCTGAAACAGTCAGGAAGGCTTGGCGCTTGAAGAAGTCAGTCTCGAATGCAATTGTCCCATCATCCTTGTGCGGAATTCCAGGTCTCGACGGAAGCGAACGGGCAGGTAGGGGCGTGGAAGCAATCCTCACCGGCATGGCCTTTGGGAACCTCACCTACTTCTCAATGTCAGCTCATGCTCCCAATGACACCTAAACCAATCCTATTGGGCATAGCCATTTGGAACCTCACCGACTTTTTCACAGCATCCACTTCAGCTAAGATAGATGACATGGTAAGCAGGCAGAGCCCATCAGCACTGTCCTCTCCCAGCTAAGGCACCACCCTGTTTTCAATCACATCATCACAATGAGGTCCAGAAAAGTTTCTAGATTCAGTGTAAAGGATAAATCAGTGTTGATGGGCATTTCTCATTACAAGACAGCATCCTCAGCTTCATAGTTTCCAGATCAACGGAGAGCACAGCAGAGAATCCCCATTGCGCAAGAACACGACACCGGCTCATGCTCCCAATGACATCCAAACCAATCATCCGCGGCATCACCATTTGGAACCTCACCGACTTCTTCACAACGTCCACTTCAGCTGACATACATGGGATTTGGTGTTGAGGTCGAAGTAATATTCGGTGTTCTTTGAAGCTGACGTATGTTTCAAAGCACTCAACTTGTCCTGCTTGTTCTTCATTTTCCAGACCTACAAATCAATAATTAAGTATACCCTCTAATCTCAATTGGGAAATCAGAAAAAGAAGAAGATTGAAGCACTCTGCCTGCACTCGCGGACTGAAATTGCTGCTGCAGCAGCAGCAGTGCCACCGTTCTTGCTGCCGGAACACCGAGTTCCGGAGCTCAGTGTGGCGGCCTGGCAGGGGGATCAGGGCGGAGAACGTGCTGGAGCGACGGAAGCGAACGGGCGGGTAGGGGCGTGGCGTACAGGAGGGGTGGCGGCGGCGGAGGAAGAAGACGCGGCACGGCGCCGGATTTCGCCGGCGGGATGGGAGGGTTTGCTCGTGATGGGGTTCGGTCGGTCGGTCGGTCGGGTCAGAGTTTTAAGTCGTAACACTCTGGACTCCACCTGTCGGTGAGGGAGCCGGACCCGGCACCGGCCCGCCGCCCGCCACCGCTGGCGCTGGTCTCGGGCAATCCCTATTCATCGACCTGGTCGATGATAAGGAGCGTCGCACACCCCACGGGAGAGCAGAGGCGCGACATGGGCCTGGCCCAGTTCGTGCGAGGAGAGACGCGACGGCGGCCGGCGCAGAAGGAGACGGCGGCGCGGGGAGGGGAGGGGAGGGAGACGGCGCCGGAGACGAGTCGGCGGCGGGCGGCGACGCGGCTGGCCGCGGCGGCCGACGGCGACGACGAGGCTGGAGCGACCCTGAACCGCCGGAAACGCGGCTGGCCGCGGCGGAGGCGAGCAAGAATCTTATCTTGGGGGGGGTGAGGGTGCCGGCGCCGGAGAAGAAGCTTATCTTGGTGGGGGGCTTTAGAGGGAAGGTCGGGCGGCGGCGGACCGGCGGTGGGCGGCGGACCGGCGGTGGGCGGCGGTTGGAGGAGGTCGGGGCGCCGAGGCGGCGCGGGAGCGGCGCCGGGCGTGGGTAGCGGCAGGAGGCGGCCTGGCCGGCGGTACGTGGCGGCGGTGGAGCAACGGCGAGTTGCGGCGAGGCACGAGGGAGGGAGGAAGAAGAACGGCGGGGATGGCGCCGCGGCGGTGCGGTGTGTGCGATTGTGTGTTATCGTCGCACGGGTCGCCGTATAGGCGATCCCCTGGTCTCGTCGCCGTCATCGGGCAGAGACGAGAGCAGCCTTCTGTCGGCCCAAGCCTTTAGAGTTTAGGCCCATCCGTCCATGGACAGTTTTCCTTTCGCCCATATATTCTTTCCCCCCTCCCCTCTCAATTCCTCTGAACTCAGACCAAGCTGTTCGACAGTCGACACCGCTCCCTCCTCTCCCAGCGCCCACGCACGCACACACCGGCACGTCCCCCGCCATGGACCTGCTATCCCTCCTCCGACTCGTCTCCGGGACCGACCTGCTCGCCCTCCTCCGCCTCGTCTGGCGCTGGGCGTGTCCAGCCCAGCACCCACGGCCACGGGCCGCCACCGTCTCGGACCTCCACGCCGGCTCTGCTTCGACCTCCGCCTTCGGCTCCTTCTACGTCTCCCCCGCTGCCTCCTCGACGGCGGCCTACAAGAACGTCCCCGACGCTGCCTCCTCGCCGACGGCCGTCTCCAAGAACGCCGACGCCAAGAACCGCGACGCCACCTCCTCCTCCCTCGCCGACGCCACCAACGCCAAGAACCGCGGCAAGATCGTTGACGCCGCCTCCTCCTCCCTCTTCGACCCCAAGAACCGCGGCAAGATCACCGACGCCACCAACCCCAAGAACCGCGGCATGATCGCCGACGCCTCCTCCTCCCTCGCCGCCATCCCCCGCTCCACCTTCCGCCCCTTCACGGCGGCCTGCGCCGCCGCCCGTGCGTATCGCGGGGCATCGACGACGGCCGTCCTCTTCAACGTGTATTGCCGTCGTTGCGGCTGGGAGAGCCGGGCTTCCATGGACGTCTTGGCCAAGCACGCCAACCGCTGCCGCCACCGCCGCTTCGACATGGAGCAGGAGCTGCGGGAGGCAAGGGCAGCAAAGAAGGCCGGAGCACGGGCAGCGGCGGCGTGTTCCAAGAGAAGGTGGTGATCGTTCCACGAGATCGGGCGCTTACTTTCTTCTCTTCGAGACGAAATCATCGTGAATCCTTAGTTCTGTCGTACGTACTTGGTTTTTAGTTTCTGAACTATTTTAGTTTCTCAAGTATCGTCACTTGAACAGTCGTGGTGTCAACTTCTTTAGATTGTTAGGAAATTTTATCTACAGCAATCATGATGTTACCAATCTTTGAAACAAACAAGCCAGGCTGCTTCTTGTTACTTCTGTGATCAAATTGCAGTCCACTCTTGATCAAATTGCAGTCCACTCATGATGTTACCAATCTTTGAAACAAATTGCAGTTCAAAAGAACACATTTGTTTAGCAATCGTGTATGGTTTTTTCTTTTTAGAGTTTACTACCAACTCCCTCTGCTTAAACGCAGCAAAGCAGATACACCAATGGTAGCAGAATGTTTATAGGGACTTCTGATAAAATATGTGACAATAGATGCAATTCTAACAAGTTCTGGACGCATCACGTCAAAGAAATCACAAATACAACCACTAAACATTTCACTGCCAATGTTTGTGTTTCAAGAGTTGAAAACTCATCCTCAGCGCCATTTGATGTTAAGGTACAATCACTGACCCTAGACATTTGACTGCTAAATAGAGGATAAATAACATATTCAAAGATATTGGGCCAAAAGGACTGCGAGAAGAGGTGTCCATGATCCTTCAAAATGTCAAAAAGCACTCCTACAGCACTCCTGAATCAGTTGTCAATCTGGCTAAACTGTAAGGAGAGGAACTAGAAGGAAACAGAATCATTCTTGTTCAGAGTGGCATTTCCATCTACTATGTCTGAATTGCTAGGACTATCATGTAAAACAAATCCTTCCTCAACAAGTTTAACAACACAGAATCGGAGAAATGCAATAGCATTGAGACTGGCCTCACTATTAAATCGGCTACTTGTAAATACAATAAGACAATGGACACAATCAGTAAATGTTGTGGCATCAGTCTCAGTTATGTATCTAAAGTAGTCATGTACAATTCTTTCCAAGAAATTTGTTCAGTATGGTTCAAGAACGACTAGGGCCACATGGTTGTTCAGCAGGGATAGGCATTTTTCCTTCAGAGATAACTGGGAAACCTAGCTCCTGTACTCTGCTGCAGCTCGGGTACAATGGAAAAGACTGATTCTGGCGCTTTGCGTTGTTTCATTCGAGATAAATGGAACAGGGGGAACCCCTATTTTCTAAAAAACAATCTGAGAGGAAAAGGAGACTTAACTGTAAAATAGACACAAGAAAGTCCTCTTGCCATACATCTCGGCAGTGGAAAAAAGAATAGGCTTCTCCCTTGATTTTATTACTCGTGGCAGGAGACTCACGCTTACCAAATCGGTACGGTCAGCCGCTACCTACATTCCTCATGTCTTGTATCCAGCAGCCACAATGGGTAACTGATGAGTTGATTAGAAAGGCTTTCTGCTGGAAAGGTAAAACCACAGCGAATGGTAGTGACTTTTTGGTAGTCTGGGGTTATGTTTGTGTTAGAGTATATCTCCTGTATAGTTTCTTAGGCATGTTCTGTACGTAATCCCTCCAACCGACCTTGTGTATATTCGGTTTGGTAGGTTTAGATTACTTCCTTGCATTGCAAGGCACCCTGTAATGTGCTATATAATCAGCTGAGCCGATCGCCCCAATGTGTGGCGTTTTTCCCTCAATCTCTCTCGTTCGCATGGTATCAGAGCGAAACACATCTGCCTAAACCCTAGCCCCCGACCCTAGCCTAGCTTCCGCCGCGCCGCCATGTCTTCAGCAGCGCACACCTCCTCCTCCATGACCTCGTCTGCCTCTGAGACCGCCATCGTGCCGGCCGTGTCACCGGCCTCTCTCGCGGTCAACGTCGCCAGCGTGAAGACGCACGTTCCCGTCGTCCTCGACCTCAAGGCCTCCAACTTCTCCAAGTGGCGCATGCTCGTCGGCGTCCTCCTCGGCAAATACGAGCTCACCGCCCACGTCTCCACCGACACTCCGGCTGCCGCCCGCACCGCCGAGTGGACTCGCCAGGACTTCGTCGTCCGCTCCTGGCTCTACGGCTCCATCAGCGAGGACATCCTCGACATCATCATACGAGGCCTACGCGCTCATCCGCAACCTCTTCCTCGACAACCAGATGACGCGCACTGTCTACCTCGAGGCGGAGTTCCGCGCCATCGTCCAGGGCAACCTCAACATCACCGACTACTGCCACCGCCTCAAGTCCCTCTCTGACGCCCTGCGCGGCGTCGGCCAGCCCGTCTCGGACCAGACGCTGGTCCTTACTTGCCTTCGTGGTCTGAACCCTTGTTTTGCCGATATTACGACCCTTGTCACGATGCAGGTCCCGTTCCCCACCTTCCTGCAGACCCGCTCCCTCTTGCTCCTCCGCGAGACGCAGATCGGCAACACCGCCCAGCCATCTCCACAAGTTGCTCTGTACGGCAACTCCACGGGCGGAGGCGGCGAGCAGAGCCGCAACTCTGGAGGCGGCGGCGGCAACGGCCGTTTTCAGAAGAAGAAGGGCGGAGGAAATCGCTTGAACGGAGGTGGTGGCCAGCCTGCTTCCCTTGGCCCGTGGATCTGCTTCAACCCCTACACGGGCCAGGCCCAGCAGATGCAGCCCACCTGGCGCCCTTCCGGCGCGCCCGCGCCACCTCCTGCCCGTGGGCCGCCTGCTCCCACCAACGAGCCGGGCCTCCTTGGGTCGCAGCCCACCAGGCCGTCCTGGCGCCCGTCCACCTGGGGAAGCAGGCTGGCCCTCTCCACGGCCAGGCCTTCGGCACCACCGCGCCTCCTCCAGCGACCACCTACGGTGCGCCTCCTCCAGCGGCCACCTATGCCAGCTCCAACGGTGGTGGTGGTGGCGCTCCTGCTCCTGCGTGGGACTGCTCCGCGCTCATGGCGGCACTGAACAACGCCGCCGGCTCCTCCTCCAACCAGCCGGAGTGGGTCATGGACTCCGGCGCCACCTCGCATATGGTTTCCCACCCCGGTATACTCTCTTCTTCCTCTCCCACTCTTCCTTCTTCCTACGTTACCGTCGGCAATGGTGTCTCTCTACCTATTTCTTCCATTGGTCATACTTCCATGTCCACACCACAACGCAATTTTTGTTTATCCAATGTCCTAGTAGTTCCTAACATTATTAAAAATCTAATCTCTACACGTCAATTTACTATTGATAATTCTTGTTCCGTCGAGTTTGACCCTTTTGGTTTCTCTATCAAGGATCTTCACACCCGGCGCGAGATCACACGCTGCATAGCACCGGACCCCTCTACCAGTTTTCCACCAGCTCCAGCACGCCATCTTCATCCGTCGGCCTCCTCGCTACCTCCACCGCCACCGAGCTATGGCATCGCCGCTTAGGACACCCAGGACGTGACACCATGTCACATTTATCTAAACAATTTTCGATTCCATGTAATAATGCTCCCACGATGTGCCATGCATGTCAGTTGGGCAAGCACGTTCGTTTACCTTTTTCTAGGTCTCAAACTTTCAGTACCGTTCCCTTCAAATTAATACATTGTGATTTATGGACCTCTCCTGTTTTGAGTAATTCTGGTTTTAAATATTACCTTGTCATCGTCGACGATTTTTCTCATTTTATGTGGACTTTTCCTCTCCGTTATAAATCTGACACCGCCGATATCCTCATCAACTTTGTTGCCTATGCCCGCACTCAATTTAACCTACCCGTAGTTTCTATTCAAACCGACAATGGCACCGAGTTTGTCAACTCTACCCTAGTCGAGTTTCTCACCGCCAACGGCATCCATCTCCGCATGTCGTGCCCCTACACTTCTCCGCAAAACGGCAAGGCCGAACGCGCCCTTCGTACGCTCAACGACATCACACGCACGCTTCTTTTTCAAGCCCACATGCACCATCCTACTGGGCAGAAGCCCTCGCCGCAGCCACCTACCTCCTAAACCGTCGCCCATGCCAACCCCTAGGGTTTTCTGTTCCCTACGAACTCCTCTACCAGCACCCTCCCTCGTACTCCGACCTTCGTGTCTTTGGTTGCTTGTGTTACCCTAATCAATCCGCGACAGCCCCACACAAACTAGCCCCTCGCTCCACAGCTTGTGTCTTCCTAGGATATCCTTCCTCTCACCGCGCTACCGCTGCCTCGACCTCACTACTCGTCGCGTCATAACCTCTCGTCACGTCGTGTTCGACGAAACCCAATTTCCCTTTGCCCGGAACACGCCGTCGCCCTCTGCTGACTGCCTCGACTTCCTACTCGACCTCGCCAGCACTGAACACACACCGTCAGCCCATCACCAGCCCATCCATTATGCATGCCTCGACTCCCGCGCCTTCCCCTCCTGGCTCGCCTCGCGCCGCGTCTCCTGTGTCGTCCGAGCCTCGGTCTTCCGCGCCTCCGAGTCCCCTGCACCCACACCACCGCCACCACCTCCTCGCCCTCCTCGTGCCCCTCGCGCTCGCCCACCTCCGGCTACCCCACCCACACCATGACAACGCGAGCTAAGCACGGCATCCACAAGCCCATTGATCGTCTCAACCTTTCGGCCATTCATTCTTCTATCTCTCCAATTCCTAAAACATACCGGGGTGCTCTTCAGGATTCCCATTGGCGAGATGCTATGTCCGAGGAGTACAATGCCCTAATTCAAAACCGTACATGGACCCTTGTTCCTCGTCCGGTTGGTGCTAATGTTGTTTCAGGAAAATGGATCTTCAAGCATAAATTTGGCTCGGATGGTGGCCTCTCTCGATACAAGGCTCGGTGGGTCGTGCGTGGCTTCTCTCAGCAGCATGGTGTCGACTTTGACGAGACTTTCAGTCCGGTCGTCAAGCCCGCCACCATCAGGATCGTCCTCGGCATCGCCACTTCTCGCGCATGGCCGGTTCACCAGCTCGACGTCAAGAACGCTTTTCTCCACGGCAATCTTGACGAGGAGGTGTACTGTGAGCAACCTCCTGGCTTCATCGACTCGGCTCGTCCACAGCATGTTTGCCGCCTTCACAAGTCTCTGTACGGCCTCAAGCAGGCCCCGCGGGCGTGGTACCAACGGTTCGCCCACTACGCCCACCGCCTCGGATTCGTCGCATCTCAGTCCGACGTCTCCCTCTTCGTCCTCCGCCACGGTGACGAGATTGCGTACCTTCTCTGTACGTCGACGACATCATCCTTACTGCCTCGACGCCGTGGCTTCTTCAGCACATCACGGAGCTCCTTCACCGTGAGTTCGCCATGACGGACTTGGGTGCCCTGTCGTACTTCCTCGGCGTCTCCGTCACTCGCTCCAAGACCGGGATGCTTCTCTCACAGCGGCAGTACGCCGTTGATCTCCTCCAGCGTGCAGGCATGCAGGAGTGCAACCCATGTGCCACGCCGATCGACACCAGGTGCAAGCTCTCCGCTGATGAGGGTCCTCTCGTTTCTGATCCTACAGAGTACAGGAGCTTCGCCGGTGTGCTACAGTACCTCACCTTGACTCGCCCCGACATTGCTCATGCCGTCCAGCAAGCTTGCTTGTACATGCATGCGCCGCGTGAGCCTCATCTCAACCTGGTGAAGAGGATCCTTCGGTACATCAAGGGAACTCTGGAGCTCGGTCTTCGTCTTCATGCGACCTCCACCACATCCCTCACGGCGTACTCAGACGCTGATTGGGCCGGCTGCCCGGATACGCGTCGCTCTACATCGGGTACTGCGTCTATCTCGGCGACAACCTCGTGTCATGGTCCTCCAAGCGACAAGCTACTGTTTCCCGCTCCAGTGCTGAACGAATATCGTGCTGTTGCTCACGCCGTCACCGAGTGTTGCTGGATACGGCAACTTCTTCAGGAGCTTCATCATCCTCTCCGAGCTGCGACCGTTGTCTTCTGCGACAATGTCAGTGCTGTCTACATGGCGTCGAATCCTGTGCAACATCGTCGCACCAAGCATATCGAGATTGACATCCACTTCGTCCGGGAAAAGGTGTCTCTCGGCCAGATACGGGTTCTTCATGTGCCATTGTCTCAACAGTTCGTCGACATCATGACGAAAGGCTTACCGTCTCAGCTATTCTCGGATTTTCGTTACAGTTTGTGCGTCTGTCCTCCCGACGCTCAAACTGCGGATGTTAGAGTATATCTCCTGTATAGTTTCTTAGGCATGTTTTGTACGTAATCCCTCCAACCGACCTTGTGTATATTCGGTTTGGTAGGTTTAGATTCCTTCCTTGCATTGCAAGGCACCCTGTAATGTGCTATATAATCAGCTGAGCCGATCGCCCCAATGTGTGGCGTTTTTCCCTCAATCTCTCTCGTTCGCAGTTTGCAGAAATGTTGATGAAGGTGGTCTGGGAATTAAAAGCTTGAGGATCCAAAACGAATGTCTGCTGACCAAATTTGTTCACCGACTCCTAACTGAACCCAACTCACCATGCGCTAGATGGGTGATAAGCTCACACTTAATGGGTAAGGATTTTTGGAAAGATCTTCCACCAAACTAGAGCTTGGAAACAGATAAATGGGCTCATTGACACGTAAAGTTACAGAGATGCAACTTGTGTGCAGCTTGGGGAAGGTGTAAACATGTCCTTATGGAAGGCTAAATGGACAACAAATGGATCTTACTGTTTTTGATTTCCTGCGCTGTTCTCCCATGTTGTCAGGCCCAACATTTCAGTTGCAGACTGTTGGAAAGATGGGGACTGGGTTATACCACTGAATCATATTATTTCAGACCAAGCTGAATGTGAAAAGGAGGTTCTGATCTCGTTTCTCAGAACCTGCACTCTCCACGGCTCTGACAAGGATACGAGGGGGTGGAGGATAGACAGTTCAGACACCTTCTCGGTGAGTAATCTTTACAAGATCATGAACTGTGGAGGGATTACGAATGTAAGTGCAGGTACAATTTGGAAGTATGCGGCGCCAAAAAAGGAAAACTGTTTGCCTGGTGAAAAACAACTTACTAGTGAATAGAAAGAAGTAGAAACTGCTCCGCATGCCGTCCCTTCCTCAAGCAAACAACGCGAGACTTAGTTAACGAAACAGGAACTCCATCCCTTGACACTAATTTTTGATACGGAAGTAGAATCGGAAAATAGTATTCAATATTGAGAAAATGTTGCGTAACTGCCCTTGCCTCAAGGTCTTGAGAAATGCTGATCAAGGGCATGAATGCATGATCAAGGTGCGAACTGTTCTGTTCCAGCAGAAAATTGTTGATGGTGAGATGCGTCCCTTTGGTTGCAAAACGAGAGAGACAATGGAGCATTTTGCTACTGACTGTGGAAGAACATCCCACATTCTATCTTTGCTAGGAATTAGCCTAAACAGGATGGCAGATCTTGCAAATATCTATGATGAAGCTAGGGACATATGCCAGGTCCAGAAAAGGGGTGCCTGGGACCTGGTGATAACTGCATCGCTCTGGAGCATCTGGTTGTCAAGATAGACCAGAGAATGAAAATTGCATTCTTGAACAAAGCCGAGAGATCAGAGACACTCTCTTCAGATATTAGTAGCCGTTGTCCTTCATTGACAAAACTAAGTTTGCTTCGACTATCCCCGCATTGGCCGTTAATGCCCGTAAGTGTGCAGGAACGGTTCTTGGAACTTGAACATCTCATAAAGGTACAATGGCGTCCAATAGCTTCGCTAAATCATGTGTTTAGCTTGTCATCGCAACTCTCTACCTCATAGCTTAAGCAATTTTCCAGGATTAATGATCATTCTGAATCCGAATCTACCAGTAAACTTGAAAGAATGTAACGAAATAAAAGATGCAACCTAAATAACCCAAGACTATGGATGGATCCGAGCAGACCTTTGGAAAGGCTTGCTCCTCCCCGTCGACAGCAGAACTAGCAGTCTCTACAACGCTTCTGTCAAATTTGATTTGGGTGATGGCAATTTGATCAAGTTTTGGCGTTTTGAACCCAACCGACTTCTCTACAAGCGTCCATGTCAGCTCACCACTGCCATGCTTCCAACCACCGCAAACCTCGATGCAGAAGCCACACATGGCGACGTCCCCTCCCTTCTCAATGAAGCTGAACAACCATACCCCGTCCCATCCCTTCTCAATGAAGCTGAATAACCATACAACAAAATATGATATTTTTTTTTAGCTTTGTGTTTCATCTACTTAACATAATGCAACAGATTCACTTCAGTTCCAATGGCCGAATCAACATCAACGAAATCCAATAGCTTACTCTTTAAAACAAACCGCAGTTGCACCTCTTCTGTGGAGAGGTCTCTTTCCCCTTGGGCTAAATCTAAACTGAAGATTTGATTTCTTTCTGCCAGGCGAGCTGAACCATAGCGTCAAAACCGCCATTGTATGCATTTTGGAAATAAAACATGTGAACAGTGTATGCATTTTGGAAATAAAACATTTTAACAGTGTGGCCCATAATTGCCATGGAACATGCATAAAAAAGTGGTATTTGTTTGGGTGCAGAATAACAGAAGAGAGAATACAAGGAGACAACCCTTTTCTTCATTGTATGCAGGAGATCAAAGTACAAGTAGAAGACAATACATAAATAGGAAACCTGATTCACGTTCATTACATAGTTCCGAACAGAAACACGAATAAAAGGAAGATACAGGAAAAGGTAAAAAGGCCTATCTTTGCATGACGCCTCAGATTAAAGGGGAGAAAAGATGACCCTTGTGCCTGAAAGGTACATTCTGTAGGTAGCAACCAGAACGGCGACCGCGATGGCATGTCATAACCATTGTGCCTGAAAGGTCGTTGCACTTGTTCAGTCCCTTTCTTCAGGTCGATGACATGCAGAAAGCTCTCTTCGATGGCAATATGATTCAGAAAATATATGCAGTTGCCTCGCAGACCACCACTGAGATCATCCGCCGAGCACGAGGCCCCAAAACAAGAGATCCTAATGTTATCCCCACCAAGAAGGAAGACTCTATCAGCACCGATCTCGTCCACCTCGCACCATGCTTGCTTCGAGAAGTCCATCTTGTAGACGGCATGCTTGGCAAGCTTGTGCACATTGTGGCCATCGAAGAAAATGACGACGAGGAAGAGCTCGCCACGGGACTCAACCAAGTACATTGAAGCCATCGGCATGGTCAGCGGCAGGTCAACCTGGTCAACCTCTATAGTGTAAAGTTTCAGTCCCTCCTTTCCATTGAACTCAATGACACCCAACTCACAGGCTGTAAATACAAAGTAAATCTTGCCACCGACAGCTGCAATGCCGTGGCACTTGGCTATGTTGGTCATCCGGCGAATTTTGCCTTCGAGGACCATGCTGAGTTCATAGCTGTAGTTGACCCAGTCGGTGGCCCCAATCTTGCAGAACCACATCTCACAGTCATCGAAATCAAAGACCACCACAGAGCAGCAGCCTGAAGCCGCATCTGGCCTGTCAGAGAGCAAGCACTTGCAGTGTTGTGGGAACCCCTGCTCCTTGGGTGGAAGATGGATCCTCTCGCCGTCCTGAGGCCGCCATAGGAAGGTCTGGAAGGAGGCGGGGTCGAGAGCGAGAACCCAGCCCTGTGGGGTCTCGAAGCAGCGGTAGTGTCGCAGCTCGTCGACGGCTAGGGTGCTCAGGGTTTGGCTGGAGATGTATTGCTTCTGCGAGCCATCGGTTCCAAGATCGTGCACAAGCACCGGCAACGGCGACAGCGAGACGCCTGCAGGTTCCTCCACAGCCATCTCTATCGCCGGACAGCTAGAGATTTTCTGAACCTGTTACTGATCAAATTGTGTGTTCGTTGTTCTTCCCTGATTGAGGTGGCTTGTGTTTGATGCACCAGGTGCCTAGCCCGCCTTATATAGGCTTCAGGGCTGCGCTAGCCAAGTCGAGTCGGAGATTGAACTTCTCTTGGTCCCGGAATCGGACTGCTGCACTGCAACGAGAAGGAGATGGAAACAAAGGTAAAAAAAACGGGGGTTGGATTTTGGGGTAATGAACTGGTGTCCGACAAGAATTCGTACCTCGGCCCGGATACGGATTAGTTTGCCTTCGGCGGAGCGGGGTCGATGGATTCTGGTTCTGGACTCCGGCGGCGGCCGGCTCCTCTGTGCGCGCCGCCGCTCAGTGGCCCTCTCCTCGCCTGCCTACTCTCACTTCTGCTCTGCTGCGAACTCAGGGGATAGCGACCTCTGGCTGCCTTGTGGGCTCGGGAAGCGTCGGGTTGACACAGGCCCAAACAACGAGTCTGTCGTTATGTTTTTGTTTTCTTCATTCTAGCCCACGTAGTCTCTCTCTTTCAGCGGACAACGAGTCTGTCGTTATGTTTTTGTTTTCTTCATTCTAGCCCACGTAGTCTCTCTCTCTCAGCGGACCCTTTTGCTTTCTTTATTTCTTTGTCTTTCTTTCTTATTTTTTTTGTTCCATTTTCTTTTCGTTATTTCTTTAGCTTAGTTAAAGCATTATTAAAGATATCGGCCGATATTCCAATAACCCAGCCGATTTATCGCTTACCGATGTTTGACCGATAAGTTAAAGAAATCGGTAGATATTCCGATAAACCGGCCGATTTATCGCTTAAGGATGTTTGACCGATATATCGGCCAATATGCCGATAAATCAGTCAATATGCCGATAAACCGGCCGATTTACCCCTTATTTAGGGTCGACCGATAAGTTTCCGATAAGAGATATCCCCAACATTGGTTTAAAGTCAAATTTACTTTTTCCAAGATTTTGTGAAATTCATTTCACAAGGTCCAAATTTTGTTCCGCTTGTAGTCGGCATTTTTTGTTACCCATGTATTGAATTTTTTTTTTCTAGTATAAACATTTTTCGTCTTGCACATGTCATTTTATTCCATCTGCTATAAAATGTTGGTCAATTTTTGTTCTCATGTAGATTTTTTTGTTCCATGGGCACAAATGTTTGCTTCCATTTGGTCAAAATTTGCATTATGTTAAGACGTCATGATTTGTTCAATGCACGCTAAAAATGATTTCTTGTTTATTGGGCACCAAAGTTCCAGTTCGTAGTTTAAATTTTGGTTTCATGGGTGTTAAAACTAGGTCCAGAATTTTGTTTTGGCTTAGAGTCGGTATGTGTGTTCTGATGACACTAATTTTTTTGCTCCACTTAGTTATTATTTTCGCTTCTAGATGTGATTTGTCCTACTAGCATTAAACCTTCGTTCCTTTTAATCTAAAATAAGGTTCCACTTCTGTAGTCCTGATTTATTCCACTTTTTCTTTTTTTACGTTAAAAGAGATTTCATTTCCTCTCAAGCTGGTTACAATCGTATAGATTGAACGCCTGATCTGGTTAGGGACAGTCCTAGACGAGAAACCAACAGTGCCACTGCCATCTACCCGGGCCAGTTTTGCAAGCTGACGAAATAGGCCGTAGCCCCGCTATATTAATATAGCAACCACCCGATATAACCAACAGTCTCGAAATGCTGAGGTAGCAGCAAACATATACCCAAAGAAAAGCGAGAAAAGAAAAAGAAACGGAGACATAGGCGGATTGACTAAGCTACGACGACTCGGAACCGTTGCGCCCTCTCCGAGGAAGTACCGCCACGCTCCTAGCACTGAATTGGCGAGTACCAAGCAGCACTTTCAAGAAGGCACGCGCATGCTACTACCCGGACCAGCACACTGATCCTAGGGTTTCCCCCGGCACACAGAGGGATGCGGACAAAGGGTAGCCACGAAGCCCTTCAGGAAGGGATGAGGCCACCCGGAGGCGGCATTGTGTCGGTGTCGGCCCAGCCGACAAGGATTTCTCCCGCACAATCCTATCCATAATCCCTAGACGATCCGTAGCACCGGAGCCCCGCAAGACGAGGCCTTGCCACCACCAAACTAGCCGCCCACCAACATGCGCCACCACGGTCACGAAGCCGCCATCACCGTCGCACCGAAGCCGTCGTCCTGATGTCTGCAAGACGGAGGCAGGAGTAGTTTGTACTGGGGTCAGCAGTACTGCTGCCGTGCGGGAGGGAACGCCTCCACCGCCAGAAGCGGTAGTCGACCGGACGCAGCAGCAGAGCACACCAGTCCCCGTTAGGTCCGGCCGGGCCCAACAGGCCCATAAAGTCCCCACAGAGGCACACCAGTCCCAACAAGGTCCAGCCGGGTCCAGATCGGGCCCATAAAGCCCGCCGCCACGCTGCAACAGGCCGGCCACTGGCGTTGTTGTCCCTTGCACCATCCACCTTGCCGCCATCTGCAGAGCGAACTGCCGGGCAGACCAGCCCGCCCCGACCCAGATGGAGCCCGTCGGGCCCAGATCTGGGCCGTTGGGCGCCGCTGCCCGCAGCACGCCGCTAGCACCGCAGAGCACAACCTCCCGGCCAAGGCCGGATCGCCGCCACCCTAGCACCACCGCCGCTGGAGGAGGGCCGCCCCGCGAGGCCTCCAACGCGCCGGGGAGAGGCAGAGAGGGGGGTCGGGAGCCGCGCCGGCTGCCGCGGGGGCGGCACGGACGCGGGAGGGAAGAGGAGGAGGAGGGGGAGAGGAGGAGGGGAAGGGGCGGCGCGGCCGGCTGGCGGCGCGGCGCGGTTAGGGTTAGGGTCGGGGGAGAGGTCGGGGGAGGAAAGAATTCTCTCTCACGAGCGACAATATTGCAATCAAGGATATCGAGAAATAAAAATTGTTTCTTCTGAGCCGATCGATCTCTCTGCAGAAGGAACAGAGCCTTGATAAATCTTGATGTCCCGCGTTGAAGGCCAAACACACAGCTGCACAATCAGTCTCAATCATCGATGCTGGAGTTCTTCAGCATCGCAAAATGAAAGGCATCTAAGCAGAACTTTCGCTTCTGCTTCCTCAACATGACTACAAGTCTGAGGGTACCCTTTGGGCACGGTGATGACGAGCTCGCCCTGGGCGTAGATGGATGTGGCCAGGGTGGGGCGCGTGCGCCACCTAGGGAAAAGCCGTCCGCGGCGCAACCAGAAAATGATTTAATCAGTCACCCAATATTTCTTCTGCGGTAAACATGTTGCATATGCGCGCCGGTGCTGCACAACACAGAACCGAACACTCCGTGACTCCATCACTAATTCACTACTGCTCTGCTTTTTCCCGAGCCCAAACTTCTGCGGCATGAACTCCGATCTCCGTGACCTTTCTCGCCGCCGGCCTGGCCTTGAGCTCCTCCCACCACGCCTTCACATGGGGACGCTCCTCCACCAGAGCCGCGTACTCGGTCTCCATGAAGTACCGCATCATGGGGAAGTGGCTGAGGTCGGCGAGGGTGAGCGAGTCCCCGGCGAGGTACCTCGACGCCGAGAGTCGCGCCTCGTACACCTCCAGCACCGTCCTCAGCTTGGCGACGTTCTCGTTGACGACGGCCTGGTCGCGCACGCCGCCGTGCAGCGGCACGACGATGCACTGAATCATGATGGCGCCCGTCGGGGCGTGGTGCTGCTGCGCCTCCACCTCCAGCCACACGTCCACCATCGCCGCCGCCTCCGGCGTGCCGTCGCCTGCCAGCAGCTCCGGCTTGTACTTGCGCAGCACGTGCCTCGCGATCGCGCGCGACTCTGCCGGGTGAGGTCGGTCAGGTGTCAGATTGTTCGTGCAGGAATTTGATGGAGAGATTGTTGGGAGGGGGGAGGGGTTGCGTACCGAAGAGGGTGAGAGCGGCGGAGCTGCTTGTAAGCTGTGGGGTCAGCCGACCCCACAGCTTTTGAGCAAATCAGACTAAAAATATTGTACACGTACTGTACATCGTGAAGAAAAAAATTCAAAAATTAGCAATGACCCCACAGATTCATGAGGCTGGCTTCGCCACCGTGAGCCGGTGAGGTCGGCGTCCTCGAGGACGGGGACCTGGGCGAACGGGTTCTTGGCGAGGAAGTCCGCGCGTAGGTGGTCGCCGGCCTCGGGGCTCATGGCCACGAGCTCGTACTCCACGCCGGCCTCCTCCAGGCACAGCAGAGCGCGCGCCACGAACGGCGACATCGCCCACCCGTACAACTTCACCGCCGGCGACATGGCACGAGCCCTGCTTACTTGCTGTTGAGCTGCTTCTTGGTGCTGCACTGCTGCGACTACTGAGTACTGACAGCTCCGCCTGGGGATTAAATAGTGGTGCGTGCGTGAGGTGTGGGCGCGGCGTCACTGCTTGCGTCGCGTACCCCTGCAGTTGACTGCAGATCGATGATGCTGTTCCGATCCATGGCATTGCATTCTGGTCTTCTCTTGGCCTACACCAATCTGTCGAAAGTGTCAGTTCGTGCTCATGCTGCTGAAAATTATTTTCCCTTTCTTTGAAATGTCATTGAGCTGCCAATCTTGAATTATTTTTCTGTTCTCAAAGTCAATGGCGCAGCATTCTTTTACAACAAAGAAACGACTTTTTTTTTCTATTTGCAATTTCAGGACCTGGACAACTTTATACGAAGTTTCAGGATTTTCATGACATCCTTGAAATAGCTTAACGATCTATAATGCATTAATGCTCTTGACTGCTCAGAGTGTGCTCACACCTAAGAGCACAAAAGAGTATTTAAAAAACTGCTATTTTACTACATTGATTGAAAAAAAAAGGGATTTAGCAGATACTCAAAACGCAAAAACGTAAGATTTTGTGGGCGGGAAATCTAGCGTAGCACGTTTTGTTTTGCACTTGAAGCCTCTGGAGTCAGTACCAGCCCCGAATCCGACGAAATTCTGGCGGTTTCGTCCAAATTGTCTAGGTCGGCTTTGAGATCGCGTTTTATGATGCTCCTTGCCAGCCTCGGCCTGCTCTTCCTGGCCACCGGCAAGCTCTCCTCACACGCGGTGGTAGGGAGGGACAGTGACGTGTCTGATCTGGGAGGACACCACCACGTAGTTAAAAATGTTTTTCCGTATAATGAAAACTGGTTGTTCAGTATTTTTCTTTCTCAGTATTAGAGTTGCTCTAATATACGAATTACATTGCCATTCTTTACTTCACTTTGTATTTTCGATCTTTCAAAACCTCAGTTCACAAACACTGTTTGCGTGTTGAACAAACCGAAAGATCTCACTTCACAAACACCGTGTGCGTGTGGAACAAACCCCAGCCGAAGGACGTGATTGGAACGCAGCAACATCACAGAAGTTCAGTTCACGTGGATCCATGTAAATTCCAGCGATATACAGTAGACGGATAATAAAGTTGGAAGGTAGTTTCAACATCTATAATAGCAAAATACAAGCCTGGCAATCAACAGTTGTGAAGAAAACAAGGACAAGAGAAGACGAGACCGGATCCAAATCAGTGTGACCAACATATAACCTAGACATAATTGTGGAGCATTCAGCAGCCAAACCGAAGGAGGCCATCGACACTGTCCAAAATCACCAATCGAAGTGCGGAATTTTTCACATTCTATTTTTAAGGCAAAAAAGGGTATCCTTGAAATGGCAATGAAGTGCGGGATTCACTTCTATTGTTGAGGCAGAAACGTCGACCCTTCAAAGATCAGCCCTACCAGGGTATCTTGGGAACGGTATGACGTCTCTTATGTTGTCGAGACCAGTGGCGAAAAGGATCATCCTCTCGAAGCCAAGGCCAAACCCGCTGTGCTTCACAGACCCAAAGCGCCTGAGGTCCAAGTACCACTCATACGGCTCCAAGGGCAGATCTGCGTCGAGTATTCTGTCCAACAAGATGCAGCGTAGTCAGCTCAACAGTCAGACACAGAGCCAATTAATGAATTCGTACTGTATTCCATATATTGCACCTACAACATCACTCAAGGCCGTGCTGATGCAAGTTTTATTCATTGACATTGATTTGCACAAAAGGAGGTTTATAAAAGAAATTCACAAACTCAGCAGCGAGTGTAAACTGGTTTCAGATTGCTAGTGTTTAGAAAACATAAATCATAGAGCATGATGTAAGTACTGTTCATATTATTGTCAAGTGTTTAGATCCAAAACGGAGTTCAATAGTATTAGACACCATCCAACAAATCTCATATGTTAACAAAACCAAGTTTTTATTTGCCACAAGCGAAAGCTAACACCTTCAAGTATAAAGTCAAGTTGTCAACAACTCTCCAATAAAAGGATGCTAGTACTACAAATTGAATTTCTACTTGTGTAAGAAAAGTAGAGGTACATGATCAAATAGTCGATGCCGATGCAAATAACAGATCTTCACTCAACAATGAATTCATACAAGAAGTAGCAATGCATAAGATACAAAATACACTAGTTCAGTTAACAAAGCAGGGTGATGGCACCTTTGTTTCAGAACATCAAGACGCTCCTCCCTTTGGCTTCCACCAATCAATTCACCAACCTAGTAAACATGGTATTCAGAAAGTGAGCAACCATGGCTATACATTAAAGGCATGAATGATCAAGCATTCAATCCAATAGACAATACAGAAGCAGAGAAAAAACATGAAGCGTGGAATAAACATCATTGAAAGACAATGCTCTTTAAACAGTCTAAAGGAGCACTGGGTACCATAATTTAATAGACGCTGTACCTTGGGAACAAGCACATCCATTGCAGCCACTGTCTTCTGGTCATCATTGAGCCTCATGTAAAATGCCTTTATTCCTTTCGGGTAGTTATAAACAATAACTGGCTTCTTAAATATCACCTCAGTCAAATACCTACAAATTGAAAGAGGAATTATATATCTAAACAAGGCACACTAACTGATACAAAAGTACCAAACCATTTATGATCTCCATACCTCTCATGCTCAGACGCTAAATCAATTCCCCATTCAACCTTGTTCTCAAACTTCATACCTGTACCTATTAAGATCTCCACAGCCTTTGTATATGAAATGCGTTCAAAGGGTGTAGAGGAAACAAGCTCCAGACGCTCAATTGCAGTCTTGTCCACCTGTTTCACCATAAATTCCATGTCTTCACGGCAATGCTTAAGTAACCATTTGCAGAGGTATTGTACGTAGCTCTCTGCACAGTTCATATCATCCTGTGGCATGGTTTTTTATAACTAAAGCATTAATACTGGTCAAACAAAAAAGTCTCAAGTAATAATCTACATAAAAAGCCAAGACAGAAAAATCTGAGTTTAGTTTAGGATGAGCTCACATGCAAGTTTGCAAATGCAATTTCTGGTTCAACCATCCAAAACTCTGCCAAATGTCTTGACGTATGTGAGTTCTCTGCCCGGAATGTCGGCCCAAAGGTATAGACGTTGCTGAGAGCGCAAGCATAAGTCTCAACCTGAAGTTGACCTGAAACAGTCAGGAAGGCTTGGCGCTTGAAGAAGTCAGTCTCGAATGCAATTGTCCCATCATCCTTGCGTGGAATCCCAGGTCTCAACTTAGACCTCTCTTCCAGCCTTAAAACATTCTCTTTCGCCTGCTTAAGCTCCGAGACAGCAGCAGTAATCTCTTGCTTGCTAGCTTTTGCTGCTTTAAGTTGCGCAACTGCCTCTCCTTTTCCCGTGACAACAAGCTTAGCAGCCTCAACATCAGCTTCCGATGGTGCAGGGTTCTCCTTAAGCTCCTTCTCAACCTTTTCAGCCTGGCTGAATAATGAGGTGACTTGGAACATCTCACCGGCACCCTCACAGTCGCTGGTGGTTATAATAGGTGTATGGATATACAAATACCCATTTTCATCGAAGAAACTGTGGGTTGCATATGCAAGCTGATGCCTTATCCGAGCAACCGCGCCTATCTGCAAAGGAATGGAGTGAAGAATGTCAGTATATTAGCAAATTCCATACCATAGTAACCAGATTTTCATGAAACCCTTTATTCCCATTGAAGTAGCAGGAAAAGATGAATCAGGAAATGCCAATTTCAAATGCAGATTACTTTGAAAACTGTGATATCAAGCACAACCACTTTCATCTATAATAACATACCACGTCTAAGCAACCAAGCCTGAGAACTCCGTAGCTTCGATTAACAATAACTCACTAGAGAATTGTTAGAAAGATAGATAACAATGAACCTATTAATTTAATGATTAGGTAGCGTGATTGAAGCCAAAGGCCAAAGCACATAAATTCTGAAACTGTACAATTCCAATCACAGCAAGGGTGACTAGAAATGAGCAGACACTACATCATCGGTTACTACTGTACTCTGTCTGTCCGAAAATACATACGGTAAACGTTTGACCATCAATTGCTCTACCAGTATGCAACAGATGAGACATAAAATTGATGTCATTAGATTCGTATTCAAAAGTAGTTGTTTGCGGTTATGATTTCGTATCACAATAGCAACATAACATAACACCCGAGATCCTCATATTACGACTGCATCATCTGTCACCACGACCTAAGCTAAAATTAACCCATTGTTGGAATAGGAACAAGCCTCATAATTCATACCGTGTTGGTGCGTGCGCGGAGGTGGACGAAGTCCCTGAGGGTCTCGAGGTTGAGCTTGGTCTTGGGCAGCGGGTAGGCGGCGGCGTCCACCTCCCCGACCTCGATGACCTTCACCGCCTCCAACTCTATCCGCTCCTTCGAGTGTGACGGGGGCTTCTTGAGCAAGCCCTCGACGAGCACGGAGGTGCCCGTGTGCGTGAGCGGCGCGAGCGGGTGCACGTCCTTGCCGACCATGACTTGGAGGCTCCCCTGGCAGGACCCGTCGTTGACCTCGAGGAAGGCGAACTCGCCCTTTCCCTGCTGGCGGCCGGTCTTGACCCAGCCGCCGACGACCACGGTCTGCCCGGCCAGAGATTCGCCGGCGTCGAGGATGGCGCGGATGCGGGTGCGGGTGGTCGGCGGCTCGAGGTCGGACGGGGGCGGTGAGGAGATGGAGGTGGCGGCCAGCTCGGCCGTCGGCGGCGCCGGTGCCGCGTCGTCGGTCATGGCGGGTTCGAGCGGGCGGCGGCGGCGAGGGGATTAGGGTTTTTCGGTTGTGCTGGTGCGCGCGTCTGCCTGCGTCGTGGTGGATAGGCTGCGATGAGAGAATGAGGAGGGCGAGAAATCCTCGACCGTCGGATCGGTTTTTGAAGCGGCCTGCTCTGACAACGTTGGGATCTGACTGTCCTCTAGTATCTTGGATGCCAAGTTACCAACCTAAAGAATCATCCAAAAAAGTGTGAAAAGAACAATCACTTAAAGGAAGGTTCTACAAGAGAATCTTTTAGGAGATTAGCAAATAGTGTAATGCACATCAATTTTGCAAATAAATAACAAGCTTTTAAGCTTGGAACAAAACGATCACTAAAACTTAATCTAGTGTGTTGATTCATCGGTCGGGTTGACTCCTCCTCTTATGTCTCACCCACTCACTTCTCACATTCTCTCTCATGAAATCCCCTTCGACGGAGCACCCACAACCCATCTCCCCTTGCTCCCTTCCTCGTGTCCCCCTCCTCCTTCCTCCCCCGGAGGCAAATTCTCTTGCACTAGGTGAATGTCCTGGGGTAGGTGATAAACCTCCATTGTTTTCCCACCAAGCTCCTCGACAAGACATATACACATTCGTCGCTAATGAGCCCAGGACAACGTGGACGGTTCCTCCATTGTTGAAGGTGGAGGTATGTTGTTTTTGGGAATTTCTAATGTTCCGAACAATGTTTGGTTTTATTGCAAGTCCGTGTTTAATTTGTTGCAAACACGTGAGCGGTATGTTGCGACCTTTCCCTCATAAATTAGGACTGAGATTGGCTCTTCAAAGCTTAAGAATGAGTGACTGCTAGACTTTTAGTAACATGCCTTGGAAGTGGTCGACACTATACTGGAACTAAAACTTGATGATGAAGGTTAAGAAAAGTAAGGGAATGGGAACAAAAACTCGACTGTGTCGACTAGATCCACTAGATCCACCGCCGATATAGTCAGTTGATCAGTGAGCATCCCATTTCATTTCATGACAACAAATGTTTGTAAATACTTCGATCATTCCCATTCCAAGCATTTTTGGGCATGTTGCATTCATGTTTCAGTTTTTTGTTGCCAACATTTTGTTACTATGGCGATGTTTTTCTCGAGTTTTTGCTACGACCATTGGGGATTTATTGATACATTGATTGTTTTTGCTACATGTGTTCGGAATATTGCGTCATTTTTTCACAAGTTTTACAGACCACTGGAATAAATATTGCAAGCAGTCTTACGTACACACAAAAATGTTTTGTCGGATTCAGTGTTACATTGATCGCACGGTCTAGACCTCAGACTTATTTGAGATCGTACGCCTCTAGAGATGGCTATTTTCCTCCATTTTTGTCGGTTGACTGCAAGCACTGGACCAAAATGTATGGAGATGACTACTTGATCTTTGTTATATAGTTTAAAGTAAATAAATCTCTATAATCCAAACGTATACAAAAGTGCAAAAAATGTAGGGAAAATATTGCTGAAACGACTAGATTTGTAGACTCACTAAATTATTTGGAGAAAGATGGTACCTTAAGATAAAGTATAAATTTAAACAACAAGAACCTATACGCCTATTTTGTGGATGATATCGGAGTCAAAGCATATCAGGCATTGGGACACAACAAACACACCAACAAGACCACCTACGCACGAATAAACTAAAATGTAACAATCTTACCACAAAGAGTAGTACTAGAGCTTAAAAACTCAAACAATATCTGTTGTATAAGACGTACTAGATGATGGGTGGAATTTTTGTTACATAAATTTTGGAGTGTATAATATAAGCAAAGAGGGGTTCAACGCAAGCTACCTCACTGCTCGATAACCACAACAAAGCATGGCACACTGGCAATGTTGGGGATATCGCTTATCAGGAACTTATCGGTCTACCCAAGATAAGGGGTAAATCGGTCGGTTTATCGGCATATCGGCCAATAAATCGGCCGATTTATCTTATCGGTCAGACACGGTTAAGCGATAAATCGGCCGATTTATCGGAGTATCGGAAAATATTTTGAACAGTTCACAATTGTATGACAAACATCAAACAAACCTCCAACCAAGTTGTGACTTGTGACAAACAACTTCTTGGCCAACAAATACTCGATGTAGGCATGATAACAATGATGTACGAGTTCTCTGTGATCAAATGTTGATTTAGGGATGAAACTCGATGAATGAGATGCCACATTGATTGTATATGTTGCCACTTAAATGCCTAAAAGTATCGGTGACACGAAGCCATATCACCCTCTAAACATTAGGACTCAGTCAACCGATTTGTACCATCATCGAAGTTTGACGGCATGGACTATGGTCGGGATCACCACGACTTTCCAAAAAGAAAACACTTATTTGGATGAAAGCACATTCAACAATTTTTTTTAAAAGACCGGCACTAGAATAAAGATTGCACTCATTAAATATTCTGACAATTCAGGCGGTGTGGCTTTGAAACACTTATTTTTTTGGAGCTCATACCTCAAAATTACCTTTTGCGAACCTATACACACGATGCACTTTATTTTAGTCGATATACTATATATTTAGGACGTAATTTACTCAATTCGCCGACGCTAAGAAAATATCTCATGACGGCTTAGACAGTGCCACATAGATTGAAACATTTCTCGTCGCGAGTCGATGGATTATGACTCTACTAATATTTAAGTGGTCGTGCTTGATGCCGTGTTAGTAGTGGATCACCAGTCAGATTACAACCCCCACGTTTACAACCTATTCAAATGTGCCACGTCGGCCTCACTGTTTACACCCGTCACGTATGCCTACCCCAGCCGTAGACACCGACACGTGGGTCCGCCAAAATGCGGCCCCACTCGTCATCCGGATCAATGATTGACGCGGGTCCCAGCGTGCGGGTTTGGCCGGCCGTTGAGCGCGGCGCTTCACTGATTTGTTTAATCCATTCCCCCTCTCATCTCGCTTTCCATTTTCTCGCGTCTAATGGCCAGATGGGTCTCCACCACCACCCAGATCTTCCCAGATCGCCCACAGGGCCGAAAAAATCGCATCCAGATTTGTCCTCCCCCTCCCCGGATCCCCGCGACCGGCCAGGCGGCCTCGCCTGAATCGGCATCGTCCAGGTGAGCGTGGAAAGTCTGTCTTTGTTCTTTTTGTGTCCTTCGCTTTGGCGATTGCCACGAATTTCCTTCGATGGTCAAAAGGGATTTTCCTGATCGAATTATCTCGGCGTGATTCTTCCTTTGTACGCGAGCTGAGGAGTCGTGTGCCGTTTTCAAACTCTGGTTTCTCGAGCGCGCTGGTTTCTTGACGATTCTCTGATCCTCGAGCACGGATAATCATCGCTCTTCTCTGATTCTCTGGTTTCTTGGCGAGTTTGCTCCGCAAGATTCTTGCTTTGTTCTCGAGCTGAGGAGGGAGTTGTGTGCGGTTTTCAAGCTCTGGTTTCTTGGCGATCAATCGTCACCGCCGTTCTCTGCTTCTCTGGTTTGTCTGGTGATTCCGGCAGCTTGCTGCTGTGACGAGCCCGAGCCATCCTCTCTTCTCGGGGAGAGAAAAAAGAAAGCTAGGATCCACTCGACGCTTAACGATTCTCTGCTGTCGGCCGCAGGCTGCTGGACGCTGGGGAAGACAGGATCCACCGCCGTGGCGCCGACCGGCATCATGGGGATGGATTTGGGAGCGCTCGCTCTCAAGTACACCGGGCTGTCGCTGTCGGTATCGGACCCGGACTCCATCGTCGCCATCAACATCTTCGTCGCGCTGCTCTGCGGCTGCATTGTGTTCGGCCATCTGCTGGAAGGGAACCGGTGGGTGAATGAGTCCACCACCGCGCTCATCATGGTGAGCACCCCTCTCTGCCGCGCGCCAGGTGTTTGTGGTTTTGCCTCGCAGAGGAAGAATGCCCACCTGAGCTTTTCTGCTTGCTGCTTGCTTGCAGGGGCTGATCACTGGTGGCATCATCCTGCTCGTCACCAATGGGAGGGACTCGCGTATTCTTGTCTTCAGCGAGGATATATTCTTCATCTACTTGCTCCCGCCCATCATCTTTAATGCTGGGTGAGCTCACTAAGTGCTTCGAGTAGTTGTCTCCCGATGAATTGGGGGGTTCTTGCTGTCTTCTTGTTGCTTTTTTCATGCAAGAAAGTGTGTTCACGTGTCTTAGTCTAGGCTCGTTATCTTTTGCAATAACTGGTTAAAATAATTGATTGTAGGTTGAAATATATGTTTTCTTAAAATAAATGCAGGTTATTTTGTAGTGTGTGTGCATGTCTTAACAAGGGGAAATAGTAAATGTGTTAAATTGGATGAACAATACCAGAAGTGCTTTTCTCAAAGTGCCCAACCAAATCTTCTTCCTCATATGTATATTTTAGATTTGTAGGGTTGTTATACATGTAGACCTTTTATAATTAGAGTGAGTCAAGTCACATTTGTTAATTGCTCTTGCTAATCGCGACTAGGATATTTATTCATTTTGCTATCTTTCGTTAACTAGGTAAGTATAAAACCTTAAATTCATTTCTTTTGCATCATACACGACTCGGTATTTTTCTGTGTTATGTATGTTTATGAAGCTGCATTAGATTTCTTCAATGCTTTGCTATTTTTTAACTCTACAGTCACTGTTTTAGTCTGAACTAATGTTTCATAGGATTAAAGTCTTCAGCTGAAGTGTATGATTGTGAATATTTCCACGAACTATCAGGTTTCAAGTAAAGAAAAAGCATTTCTTCCGCAATTTTGCGACAATTACTTTATTTGGTGCTGTTGGGACATTGATATCCTTTGTAATAATCACCCTCGGTAAGTTGCTAAATCATTAGTCATGTTTGTCGTTACATTGTGACATGTTTATATTGTACTAATAGTGTCAACCTTTACTCCTAAATGCAGTTCAGTGTCACTCATACATTTAGTTGGCACACAGAAATAAATCAAATGTAACTTTTAGAATCCATGTTGTAGATGACATGGCTAACATTTTTTTGAATAGAAAAAAGTGAGAGTTGCTTCTATGAAAGACCATCTTTTTGGTCGATTATGTACTGCAGCTTCTGGTACCGCACTTAGTACACACCAAAATGGGGCTCAACTAAAAGCAGAGGGCATTGTCTCTCAGCATTTGGATCCCAATTTTGAATGTCAAGTGAATAAATTTCCTGTGAGCTGGTAGCTTGTACCTCAAAGCTCTTGTAGTATTTCATGTCCTTGAGTGGTGGTGTACAGCTACCATCGACATTAAAATGTAAATGTAAACAGTATTACAAGTTAAGACCAAGTGACATGGTAGTGGACTCAAGTAAGAACACATGGCACTTTCATAACTTCAAACTGTCTGAAACATGAACTTGTCTATACAATCTAAGATTCCGTGAGATGAGGAAATACTCAGGTAAATGCTAAAACTAAAGCTGATAATTTACCATATGATTATGATGACAATTTACCCATTAGGAATGGTTCCTGAAACATATTGAAGAACCACAATTTTATGTTCATGAATTTATGGAGCCTCACCTTCATACAGGAACTGAAATACATGCATGATGTGCACAAACCTTGCATTGCTCAAACTTCAATATCTTGCTCAG
The DNA here is from genome assembly GCA_947311845.1 of Poa pratensis. Taxonomy (NCBI): domain Eukaryota; kingdom Viridiplantae; phylum Streptophyta; class Magnoliopsida; order Poales; family Poaceae; genus Poa; species Poa pratensis. Next base: position 16,010,647 of record CAMZMU010000104.1, read on the forward strand.
TTGCTAAGATTTTTGTCTAATGGACGTATCAGGTGCCATGGGATTGTTCAGCAAACTTGATGTTGATCCTCTCACGCTTGGGGAGTATCTTGGTTGGATATTTTATTCCTTGACTCCGTATTTGAATCTATTTAGTGTTTGAACTTTGGATACCATTGAATATGTTATCTTTCTTTAAGCTGACTTTTAATTCATATGTGCAGCAATTGGGGCTATCTTCTCAGCAACAGATTCCGTTTGCACCTTACAGGTTTTGAGTTGAACAATATGTCATTATTGTCTTACAAAATAATGCAGCAAACCATTTAATTTCTTAAGTTGTTACCTGCAGGTGCTTAACCAGGATGAAGCACCCCTACTCTATAGTCTGGTTTTTGGTGAAGGTGTTGTTAATGATGCTACATCTGTTGTGCTCTTCAACGCAATTCAAAACATTGATCTTAATCATTTCGATGCCCTTGTTCTACTACAATTCATCGGAAAATTCCTCTACCTACTTTTCACCAGTACTGTTCTTGGAGTAGCTGTAAGTAACCCTGGCCACTGTTGCGCCACCATCACTAATAATGCTGCTTTATGTTTTGAGAGAGCATAGAAGGAATATTTTGTGTTTTAAGCGCTCTTCCGTGATGATGACTAGCGGTATCACTTTTTGACAGGTTGGGCTGCTCAGTGCCTACACTATCAAGAAACTTTGTTTTGCAAGGTCTGTACAGAGCTCTCAAATGTGAATTCGTCAGAGTACAGTTTACATTATGAATTACTTCAGAGATTTGATTATTATATGGCATGCTTGTGGTGTTATGTGCAGACACTCAACTGATAGAGAAGTGCTATCATGATGCTCATGGCATACCTTTCATATATGCTGTCAATGGTGGGTGTCTATGAATATTTTTTTTTCAAAATTAGGCAACTCTTGTATCTCCAAATGTTTGGGGACACGTTAGTTATCATATGAGATTGATACTATATTTGTAACATTACTTATTTATTTTCTTTAATTTGGGCCTTAGTTCCTCTTTTCAGTCGCATGCAATTCTCACCAAGCCTTCTTTTTGGGTATTTCAGCTGCTGGATCTAAGTGGCATTCTCACTGTGTTCTTCTGTGGAATAGTGATGTCGCATTACACTTGGCATAATGTGACAGAAAGCTCCAGGGTTACTACGAAGTATGTATTGTCTGCTAACTAGCTTTGCTGGCAACCATTGCAGTTCATTTAAATATATGTATACTAGATTTACTAATATTCTACTATTCATGCTGCAGGCATACTTTTGCAACTTTATCGTTCATTGCTGAACTATTTCTCTTCCTCTATGTTGGGATGGACGCCTTAGACATTGAAAAATGGAGATTAGCTAGTAGCAGGTACCTTTTGCTATCCATGAATAATTAAAGCTTTTAAGGACTCTCTAAAGTATATACAAGACATACTACAGTTTCTGCCGATTTACATCGTTTTGTAGTTATCTGCAACATATTCATCCAACAACTGGTTCTCCTTCCATGTAAGCTGATGTTCTGTCATGTGCTGAACTAAGTATTCATGGCACTAGAACTTCTCTCATTCATGTTAACTTGCATCTCTTGGTGATGATAGAAAGTTGATGTCATTTTTTTACTTGAAAAAAAATCTGCAAAACAAGTAGCTCCTGAAAGCTTCTATTTGTTGCTGTTTGGCATGGTGGGTCACTCTTCAGTACAGGGCAACACCAGCAGCTCCCTTGGATTCTTGCCTATGATTTTCTAAACATTTCCCCACAACTAATTTAAGCACCGTTTCCCCTATGATGCAGCCCCAAAAAACCAATCGCTTTAAGTGCTATTATAATGGGCCTGGTTATGTTGGGAAGAGCAGCATTCGTGTTCCCTTTGTCTTTTATATCCAACTTAAGTAAAAAGGAGGCCCGTCTGAAGATTTCCTTCAGACAACAGGTTAGTATTTAACTTCTTTTGTGCTTCTGTCATCTTGTGTCCCTTAAACCATAGGGAGCTAAGTTTGATGGTATTTTTCGTCAGATAATAATCTGGTGGGCGGGTCTCATGAGAGGAGCAGTTTCAATTGCACTTGCTTATAACAAGGTGATGCGAATTGACTTGAAACTGAATCACGTGTTTTCTGAAGCTATCTTTGGGTATCTAGCGGTTCTGTGTAACATACTTTTCTAAACCTTTGCAGTTTACAACATCTGGTCATACTGTAGTGCGAGTAAATGCTATCATGATCACAAGCACAGTCATTGTTGTTCTGTTCAGCACAATGGTAAGACTACTAAAACTTCCTCATTATAAATCATTCAAATTGCTATATTATGTCCAACGCAGATGTTTATACTGGCTTTTGCTTATGTTATGCTTTCTTCAGACAAAATATATTTTATGTGATAATGCGAGCATAAAGTCGTAAACAAACCTTGTGCAATATTGCCTCTTGTTTGTTATATGAAAAATTATGAATTGGTTGAAAGGTGAATGAATAATACAGCGGTCATACAAGGAGGCTTGATGAGATCGTACTATTTTACTTCCCTCAAGAAAAGGAATGAACCTTTATTTTGCTAATGCATATGCCATATATTTGATCCAGGTTTTTGGCTTGCTGACTAAGCCTCTGATTAATCTCCTCATCCCACCAAGGCCTGGCAATGCAGCCAATCTCTCAAGCCAGTCATTCCTTGACCCACTTCTGAGTAGCTTGTTGGGCTCCGACTTGGATATTGGCCAATACCCCCCTCAAACCAACCTTGAGCTTCTTATGACCATACCAACACGCTCTGTTCATCGCGTGTGGCGCAAGTTCGATGATAGATTCATGCGCCCGATGTTCGGGGGGCGAGGCTTTGTACCGTTTGTGCCTGGTTCGCCGGTGGAGCGGAGCACCCATGGTGGCTGGGTAGCCTGGGCACCGTGACAGAGGCAGACGACCATAGTTTGAGTTGAAGCTCAGAAGGTGCAAGTATTTTTTGAGTGTAATGTTCAGATACCACACAGTTTTGTTCTTCGAGTTTGTTGACGTATTGTTGCATTCGTTGGTGTATCTTGTGCAGATAGTTTGTATAGAGTTACTTAAGGTGGTGTAGATTTCTGGGGCCGTTCCAGATGTACATTTTGCCTGTAAATTTCATTGTCGCTCAGACATAACAATCAGACCTTGTATATTAGCGTTTATGTATTAAACTGCAGATCGAAAATGAGAATTTAATTTTGGAAAATGCAAGATTGATAATATGGACTTGGAGCAACACCGTGTGAGGGCCACTGAAGGGTTAGTAAAGCCATGGACTCATGGTCCAGATAATATGGTTTCCTCATAGGCATGTTCCCTGCTTTGTTGCTTTCCCTTTGATTTTAGTTTTGCCAGCTCCTAATTTGTACCTACTATCCCATGTTGAAACTGTTTCTCTTGCCAAGTTCTGCGTTTGGTGTTCTCTGTAGTTCAGATGAATGTCTTGACAGCATGCTTGGGTGATTTTTTTCAGTTTGCATATTTTGTATAGTTTCTTACTATCAGCTGTTCTTTTTCAGTTCAAGTAGTTCTGATTTGCTAGAATGAACCCTACTTGGTGTAATTAAATTCGTTTAGATGGAAGCTCAAATTCCATTAATCAGAGTGACCAGCGAGATCGCGGGCAACCAGAACTCGCAAAAAGTCAGGAAGACAGGAACAATGAACGGCTGGGGCACATGCCCCAAACACATTATTACAAGCCGTAGGGCAATATGAAAACAGAAAAGTTCAAAACAGCCTGAAACTAAAGCAGCATTGATAAACAAGCCAAATCTTTGTTTTTGCCGTTGAACGCCTGAACCAGCTTTTGGTTCCCCAGCATTCTGCTTACGAGCCAAGAATAGTGAAGAATATCCACCTCAACTCGGGTCCATCTCCGGCTCCACAGCCTTGCGCTTCTGGCCGCGGCCGCTGGCGCTTGCGCTTCTAGCCAGCATCATCGCCTCCCTCTGCTGGAACGCAAGCTTCACCCTGTGCCGGCGCTCAAGCTCCTCCCTCTCCTGGCGCGCAAGGTGCTCCCTCTCCTGGCGCGCTTCGTTCTCCTCCTGCTCGCGCACAATCTGCCAGTAGCCTTCCCCTGAAGCTGCAGCCAGGCGGGGCGGGAGCGAAGTGGGACTATGTTTCCCTTCGGTCCAAGACACCGATAAGCCTACGACGATCCTCCTCGCTCATCAACGCCCAAAACTCCTCCCTGATCAGGCTGGCATAATCCGCTGGCCGTCCCAGGCCTCCTCCGCCTCCCTCCATCCACGGCGCCGGCGGCGAGGAGAGTATTGGTTGGGATTCGACAAGTCGAGAACTCTTCCGTGGACTAGTGGTAGCCGTGCATATGCGCATAAGGGCCAGGTCCCGGTTCGAGTTCTCACTTCTACCTTAATGACAAAGCCGGGGTGGAGTCCCCCCTCCGGTCTTGTTGTTGTTGGATTCGACAAGTCGCCCAAACCTCCCTAGTCGTCCCCTCTGATCAGACAGGGAATGGACGGGAGAAGCTCCGTGTCCTCGTTATTGGGCCCTAAACCTTTCGCCCGGCCCGTTCCATCCCTCGGTCATATCCAAGCCTTCAATAATTCTTAAAAAAAAACCCAAGCCTTCAATAACCACCCCCCCCCCCCCCCCCCCCCACACACACACACACACACACACACACGCAAAAATTCTGTCTATCCCGCCGTGTACGTGAGTACGTGACTATGAATGACTTCTGGCCTCAGGGCATGGCCTTTTAACCGCAAAGGGAGCCTTCAGCGTGAGATCTGCATATCGGAAGCTATTCGCAACGGTTGAGAGCTTGCACGGACCCTGATGCTAAAAATTGGTTATTTGCTAGTATGAAATGTGGACTTCATGTTGATGGTGGTCACACTCCAGGCAATTTGGACCGCATGGCGCAAAGCGACACATGAGGATATTTTCCAAAACCCGATGTCTACTCATTGGTTCATCAAAAATTTCTTTGTTGAATTCAATGCGCACGATCAACTATTCATATGCCATTCCAGAGGAGCTAGCCAGCAAGCTGCGAGGCTCTCGTAGATGGTTACCACTCCGCCTGCTTGAACCCTAGCAAAAGTTACCGTAAAAGATGCTTAGTGAAACCCCTTGTACTTCTCAATGGCCACTTCGTCTACCCGAAGATTCACCTCGATGAATCCTTTGTGGTTCATCATTCTTTTCCTTCCTCTTGTCACTGGATTGCTCTTTATTGAACATAATCTCAACCCAGGGTTCATTTGATGTGCGGTTTTCAGTCGTGTGGTGACGACCATGTTAGGACCATGTGCATGAGCGGATGTATGCGGTTGCATGAGCCATATATGAAAGGATCGGTATGACACCTAGAGGGGGGGGGGGTGAATAGGTGCTACTTAAATTTTAGCTCTTTTTCAAATTAGGCTTGACACAAAAGGTAAATTCTCTAGATATGCAACTACGGTGAATTTACCTATATGACAAGCTAGCAACTAAGCACGATACAACAAGTAAAGACGGTAAACAAGGATAGAGGTAACCGAAGTCAAAGCACGCGGAGACACAGATATATTTCCGAGTTCCTCCTTTTTAGGGGAGTACGTCTCGTTGGAGAGGTGTGAGCTAGCACAAAGCTCAAAACTCAACCACCACAAAGGTGTCACCTTCTTCTCCGATGAACCGCACCACAAAGGTTTGGTTCACCTTCAACTATCGGAAACCTTCAAGGCGGAGTCCGGAGCCTTTACAACAACGATTCGGGGCACAACCCACAATGGGATTGGGGGCTCCCAAACAGCTACAAATCTGTCACAAAGACAAGAGGTGAGTACAACAAGAAGCTAGGTTTTCCCAAAGAAAAGCCTAGCAAATGGGCCCTTAATTAAATAAGGGGGAAATGAAGAACGGCTTGGTGAAGATGTAGATCCGGGCCTTCTCCTTCAATCCTCCAAAGATCAACAAGTTTGGGTGGAAGGATTGGGAGATCTAGTTGTTTCTTGAGCTTGCAACAATGGTGTTCTTCTTTTTGGGCGAGCTAGTTGTCCAGTGGTAGGTGAAGGGGCATTTATAGTCCTCTTCAAAATATGGCCGTTGAAGAGGTAAGTGTCGATGCAGTGCAGAGAAGATCCGGTCTTGGGGCCAGCCAAAACCGGCTGGAGAGCCGGACGACCACCCGAGCCAACCGGTCTCTAGGCCGGCCAAAACCGGCTGGAGGGCCGGCCTGGTCGCTGGAGAGGCCTGCCAGGCACACAGGCCAAACCGGCCTTGGGGCCGGCCTAAACCGGCCTGAGGGCCGGCCTGGCTCCCGAGCGAACCGGCCATGGGGCCGGCCAAAACCGGCTGAGGGGCCGGCCTGGCACCCGAGCCAACCGGCATTGGGCCGGCATGGACCGGCTGAGGGGCCGGCCGAGCGCCCGAGCAGACCGGCATGCAGGCCGGCCTTGACCGGCTAAGAGGCCGGCCAGCCACCCGAGCAGTCCGGCATTGGGGCCGGCCAAAACCGGCTGTGAGGCCGGCTGGCTTTCCTGCGCATCCTCCCTTCACGCCGCCCGTTCCGATACCCTGTATTTCTTCCTTTTTGCATGGTAAGATATCCACTAATATCTTTTGTAGTAGATGGTCATATTTCCTGTAGACACTTAGCGGTGTGTTAAAACTTCCAAGTGTTGTGATCAAACATTAAAACAAGATTAACGGACAATGTCCTTTCAATCTCCTCCTTTTTGATGTTTGATGACAACACAAGGATTTGCAAAAAGGTATTCTCATTTAAGCATGGCAAAGTTTTGAGAGGGAAGCTCCCCCTTAAACTTAACAACCAACAAGGTATACAAGTAATATAATCTCAAATGGCAACTTGAAGCAAGCACAATATATGGACTATGTGAGTAAGGGATATGTGACAATTCTCACCATAGACATCATGAGTGTAGAACAATTTCTCAACATAGGCTTCAAATAGATATGATCTTGGAATAATATCACCTTGTAATGGATTCCACAATAATAGAAGATAAACCGGGGAAGTCCTTACAATAACATAAGGGGGGCCATAATATCCTTACAATAGCCATGACATAAGTTCCATAGTACACCACAAATAGAGTTCACAAAAAACTTAAAACAAGTTCGATGCAAATGAACACGGGAAATATGAAATCGCAAATGGATGCAATGCAATGCAAATCCCCGGAGAACTCTCCCCCCCTTTGGCATCAAGACACCAAAAAGGGGAAAAGTGACGTGAACGCCCATGATCACTCATCATCATCATACTCGTCGTCGTCCTCATCATCATCATCATCAGCAATCTCAGCATCATGAGCAGCGGCACCGGAGCTAGACTGACCAGGGCCGCCGCCCTGCCAATACGGAGCAAGAGAGGATGCATCATCACCAAACCAGTAGGTGTACTTGTTCTGGGCCATGTAGGTGTTCTCAGAAACTTCAGCGGAGCTAGAGGAATAAGCGACACCAAGTTTATCCATGATGGCACGCTGATGGCGGCTGGATGCTTTCTGCTTCGTGTAAGACTTGTAATCAGATTTCCTCTTGTGTGCAAAGAAACAGTTCATCCTCTTGAGTGCTTCGATAAGGCCACCCTTGGGCTGAGAATCATCATCAACAACAGGAGCATCACTAGGGGGCGGAAAAACAGGAGCACCCTCAGGCATAGCATGGAGACCAACAAGTGGAGGGCGAACCAACGCATACGACTTGACAACTTCTTCAGGTAACTTGGTGTTGATAAGAGTCTGCAAGAGTGGACAATAAATGGGAACCCTGCACTTGACAACCACAACCTGCATCTCTTGCCAAAGGTAATCAAGCACATCAATTTGCTTCTTCCTGAGATAAAGATCATAGATGTGATGAAGGCAATTACTCATCCGCTCACGAACAAGAAGCTTCTCTCCAAACTTGCTGGCAAGGCAATTCCTCAGAATGGTGTACACAATTCTCCAAAAAGGATACATCTGAGTAACATTGGGAATTGCACGAAGCCCTGTCCCGGGAGGGTAGCAATGATGGATACCTACTTCAGCTGAGATAAGCTTCTTGAGATGGAGACGAACATACATTGGGCAGAAAGGCAGTTCCTCAAGACCAAAAAGTGCTCCAAAATCAGCCAAGGTGGAGGAACACTTAGTATCTGCACTCATCCATGTCAAGGTCCTCTTACCACGCACTTTGGTGAAAACAACAGTGGCATAAAATTGCTGAATTAATTCAGGAGAATATGGGGTGTCGACTGTCATAAGCTTAGAGATCTGATGAAACTCCATAATATCCATCACAACAGGCCAAACTTCTCTAGCTTGAGGAAGATTGAAATACTCCACAACAACATGACTATTCTTGTGGATTGCTAAGCGCTCATGAAAGATTTGCTGATGCAACTTGCAATAGAATCTAGGATCATCTAGGCATGTGGACTGAGGAAACTCATAAGGATTGAATTGCAAGCGAGCCTTCTTGATCATACTAGGTTTTGCACCTACCCAAGTATCACGAACAGGTTCATCGGGATTCACACAAGGCTGTTTACCTTTCTTTGCCTTTTGCTGCACAACCTTGGGAGCAGGCCTTGCCGCGGTCTTCTTGACTGCACCCACTTTCTTGAGTTTCTTGGCCTTGGGCATGGAGGAGGAATCACCAAGGAAATCCTCATCATCAACAATGTCATCTAGCCCATCAAATGTCTTTCTCTTGCTCTTGCCAGCCCTGCTGGACTGAGGGATGTCCTCCTCCCAATCATCTTCCCAACTGTCCATCTTCAACTTTGAGAGGAGCTTCAAGAACCACCAACAAGGGAGGAGATCTCCCCAAAAAGACCACCAAGAGAGAAACTATTTGGATGGGGTGGAAGATCGGGGAGAGTTGCTTCAGATCCGTGGAGAGAAGGGAGTAGGGAGGGGCTCAATGTGTGGGGGAGGTGGAGGAGCTCGAGGTGAGGGAGGGGGCAGCAATGGAGGAGAGACACGGGGTGGAGGAGATGAATAAAACTGTTCGGGTCGTGTCCTTCCACGCTAGACATAAGAGGCAAAGGATAAGTGCTGGGCGCGCCGGCCCTGAGGCCGGTTTCAACCGGTCTGGCGACCGGGCGGAGGCCCGAGGCAACCGGCCCTGGAGCCGGTCTTGGCCGGGCGTGATGCCGGGCAGGAGACCGAGGCAACCGGCCCTGAGGCCGGCCTTTGCCGGGCGAGAGACCGGGCGAGAGAGCGAGAGAGCCGGCCCTGGAGCCGGCCAGAACCGGGCGGGAGACCGCCAAAAAGCTGCGCAGCAGAGTTTCTTCTCCGGATGCCTGCCATCTTCCAGAAGTTGACAATCTTGAGCTCCAACCATTTTGCATTTTCAAGAATACCACTGAGCAAGAATACCACTGAGCAAACGTTGAGTGATCCGTCTTCAAGAATATCCATTGAGCAACCTTTGAGTGATCCGGGGGATGCAAAAACATGAAGAAAAGTTCACACATCCAATGGAAAAGATAAAACCTCCAAATGAGCAACATTGGATGTGATGCAAAAAGATGATGGACAGCGAATATGTATCAAAACCCACGGAAAAGCAACTCTTCCAAGAGAAGAGGGCGGTGGCCTAGGCCACCATGTATGAGTTTGTCGTGTGACACCGCGAAGATGTATCTTGGGTTCACGGCCACTACTCGTCATTTAATCTCACAATTCATAAAATGAAAATATAGAGACAAAATGAGTTCTTACTATCGGCATAATGGGGGGAGGGATAGTCCAATGGATTAGGACCGCACTCCCCCTATGTCCATGTCTACACCTAAACCAAATAGATAGTCAAGAAATAGGTGTGTATGCAAGATAGTCAAGCCACGCTCCTTGAATCCACGATATTTAGCTCATGCCTCAAATAAGTGAATCTTGCTTCATCAAGTGGCTTCGTGAACATATCGGCAAGTTGGTTCTTGGTTGGAATATAGCCAAGCTCAATATCACCCCGGTTAATGTGATCACGAATAAAGTGATATCGAATCTCAATATGCTTCGTCCTTGAGTGTTCCACCGGGTTGTGACCAATCTTGATAGCACTTTCATTGTCACATAAAAGAGGCACTTTGTCACAATGGACACCGTATTCCTTTAAAGTTTGCCTCATCCATAACAATTGAGTGCAAGCACTAGCGGCTGCCACATACTCGGCTTCGGTGGTGGAGAGAGATATACAATTTTGCTTCTTAGAAGACCAACTCACCAAGGACCTACCAAGGAATTGGCATGCCCCGGAAGTTGATTTCCTATCATCCTTACAACCAGCCCAATCCGAATCCGTGTACCCGGCAAGAGAGAAGTTGGAGCCCTTAGGATACCACAAACCAAACCTTGAGGTATGAACCAAATATCGAAGGATTCTATTGACCGCTTGCAAGTGGCTTTCTTTAGGAGCCGCTTGATACCTTGCACACACCCCTACACTCAACACAATATCGGGTCTAGATGCACAAAGATAAAGCAAAGAACCAATCATAGAGCGATAAAGTTTTTGATCAACATCTTTACCCTTGGATTAAGTTCAAGATGACATTTGGTGTCCATAGGAAACCTCTTCTCTTTAGCATCTTGCATCTTGAACTTCTTGAGAATGTCTTGGGTAAATTTTGTTTGAGAGATGAAAGTCCCTCCACTCAATTGCTTGATCTCAAAACCAAGGAAGAACTTCAACTCTCCCATCATGGACATCTCGAACCTATCGGTCATAAGCTTTGAAAATTCATCATTAAAAGCTTTGTTAGATGAGCCAAAGATAATATCATCAACATAAAGTTGGCATATGAAAAGCTCCCCTTTAACCCTCTTGGTAAAGAGGGTGGGATCGATTTGCCCCACTTCAAATCCACGGTCTAGCAATAGCTCTCTTAGGTGCTCATACCAAGCACGAGGTGCTTGTTTGAGACCATAGAGCGCCTTATCAAGCTTGTAGACATGGTTAGGGAAGTTTGGGTCCTCAAATCCCGGTGGTTGCTTAACATATACCAACTCCTTTAAAGGACCATTAAGAAAAGCACTTTTCACATCCATTTGTTGCAATTTAAAATTATGATGTGATGCATATGCAAGAAGGATACGGATGGACTCAAGGCGAGCCACGGGTGCATAAGTCTCTCCAAAATCAATGCCTTCAACTTGAGAGTACCCTTGTGCAACCAATCTTGCCTTGTTCCTCACAACCATTCCATGTTCATCTTGCTTGTTCTTGAATATCCACTTTGTGCCTATAACATTGCGGCAATCTTTTGGCTTCTCAACTAAATTCCACACTTTGTTGCGCTTGAAGTTATTGAGTTCATCATGCATAGCTTCCAACCAATCCGGATCTTCAAGAGCTTCAAAGACTTTCTTTGGTTCCACCATGGAGATGTGTGCTTGATGCTCACTAAAGTTGCCAATTGACCTCTTGTGGTAACACCCTTCTTCGGTCACAATAATAGCTTCAAGATGCATACTCTTTCTTCTCATATTCTTTTAGCTCTTTCTAGACGACGGGTTTCGATATCTCTATTGGATCTTGGAGGTATCACTTGATCATCTTGATCATTTGAGTCCCCGTCTTGACCGGAGTGTTGACCTTGATCATCATTTTGCACATCTTCAACAATAGAAGGAGAGGGTTGATCTTGGTCATGACCTTGGCTAGCATCAACAATAGGAGACTTGGTTCTTGCATAGCAACTTGGTCAACTTGAGGAGGGTCTTGAACTTGTTCTTGGGAGGTGCTCATTTGCTTCCATGGAGGCGCCGGTTCAACTTGTGATGATGTGATCTCCACTTGAGTGGAGCTTGTACTTGCTTGACTTGCTTGAGGAGGCTCATGATGGATCTCAATAGGGCGAAAGAAACCAACGCCCATTCTTCTTATTGCATCTTGAGGTTCCTCATATCTACATCACAAACATGAAATTGCGCCACTTGGGAGCCGTCATTCTCATCGAACCTCACACTACAAGATTCCACAACTCTCCCTAAGGATTTGTCGTAGACTCTATAAGTGTGAGATTCGCACCGTAACCAACAAAAACACCCTCTAAAGCTTTAGATTCAAATTTAGATAAACGAACACCTTTGATTTTATAGAAACACTTACAACCAAACACACGGTAGTAGGAGATATTGGGCTTGTTGCCGGTAAGCATTTCATATGGAGTCTCCTTTCTTCCAACACGAAAGAATAACCGGTTAGATGAGTGACACGCCGTGGAGATGGCCTCGGCCCACAAGAAGAGCGGAGACTTAAACTCCGCCAACATGGACCTTGCCATATCCATGAGAGTCCGGTTCTTCCTCTCGGCTACACCATTTTGTTGAGGGGTATATGCAGCGGAATATTGATGACGAATTCCCTCTTCACTAAGAAACTCATTTAGGTGTAGTTCTTGAACTCGGAGCCATTGTCACTCCTAATGGCCAATATGGGAACATTGTGTTGACGTTGAACTTCATTGGAGAAGTCGATGACGGCTTGTTGAGTCTCATCCTTCGACTTGAAGAAATAAACCCAAGTAAATCTTGAATAGTCATCAACAATCACCAAACAATACTTCTTCCCACCAAGACTAGGTTGAGGCACGGCACCAAAGAGATCAACATGAAGAAGTTCCAATATCCTCTTTGATGAAATGATGGTCTTGCTTGAGTGGGGAGAATCATGCATCTTTCCTTCAACACAAGCCCTACAAAGACGATCTCTAGAAAAAGAAACATCTCTTTTAGTCCAAGAATGTGGCCACCCTTGTGAAGACTTTGCAAAGTTCTCATGTTGACATGGGACAAGCGGCGATGCCACAACCACCCCACGTCGGCCTTTCCGAATAGGCATATTGCTTGAGTGTTGGTTGACCCCGAAAAGTCCACCACAAACAACTCATTTTCAACATACCCAACGAACATGACCTTTAGAGTCTTGCTCCTCAAGAGTACCACCATATCAATAGTAAAATGGACATCAAAGTTCATCTTATTAAGTGCACGAACGGACATAAGATTGTAACCGAGAGACTCGACAAGCATGACATTTACAAGGGTGATATCCTTTGCAACTACCACCTTGCCGAGACTCTTTACCTCAGCTTTTGACTTATCACCATAAGAGACGGTTGCATGATTTAGATTTGGTCTCAACTCCGTCATAATCTCCTTGCTTCCGGTCATATGACTAGTGCATCCACTATCAACCACCCATTTAGACCCACCGGAAGCATAGTCCTACAAGAAATCATTGCTTGGATTTAGGTACCCATTTCTCAATGGGTCCTCTTTTGTTAGCAACAAGGGTCTTAGGAACCCAAATAGATAATCAATGTAACCATCATAAGGACCAACATATTGTGCATAAACATCCCCATAATAGTCAACATAAAGAATGTAGTTGGGATTGTTATGCCCCGCAAAGTCACTACGAGTGGTCTTGCCCCTAGTGGCATTACCACCCGCAATGGAAGTCTTGGCTTGTGCGGGCTTGGTCTTGTTCTCCTTGTTGTTGCTCTTCTTGTTCTTTGCCTTGGCTACATAACCAAGACCCTCCTTCCCTTTGTGTGGCTTTTGCTCAAAGCATAAGCAACAACCTTTTCTTTACCTTTGGGCGTAGAGGTCTTGGCACTAGTGGCCTTGGCAAGATCCACCTTCAACCTAGCATTTTCCTCAATAACATTTGCATGATCACGAGAGAGAATAGAGGTACTAGGTGAAGTAGATTTAGAAAGTTGAGTTTGAAGTTGCTCATGAGACTTGACAAGGTTGGAGTGTTCACTTTCCAAGGCCTTGTGAGCCTTGTCAAGCTTCTCCAATCCTCAAGAAGTCTAGCATTAGCAGCCACAAATTCGACTTTCTCCTTTTTAATCACTTTATATTTAGCAAAGACATGATCTCTATCCTTAATGATTTTAGCAATTATTTCATCATTTTTATCATCAAGAGACTCAAGTCTTTCCTCAAGAGTAGTTCTATATTCACTCTCTTCTTCAAGAGAAGCATTCAAGGATTCTATGGAAGCATTCAAGGATGCTATGGTGAGAGAATCCTCTCTCTCAATTTTACCCTTGTCTTCAAGGAGTTCTTCGGCCCCACTAAGTTGTCTCAAGAGAGACTCAACATGTTCCTTAGCTTCACCTTGCAAGTTAGCCACAAAAGTATCGAAAGCATCTAAAGCAACAAGTTCTTTCTTAACCACAAGACTAGATTCATCATTCATTTCATGCATGGTCTTGGGTGTAGAAGATGATACCTCGGTAACTTTAGCCATGAGGCAACGAGCGTTGTTGGTGGGGAGATTTTCATTGGGGGATTCAAAGAGAGAAGATGATGGAGTTGATACAATAGCCAATGCGGCCACCTCTCGGTGGGTTCATCTTCTTCTTCGGAATCTTCGGAAGGATACTCTCTTGAGCCACCAACACAATTCTCGGTGCCTTCTTGAAGAATGGCTTCCTCTTGCTAACGGGCTTCTTTTGAATCAACTTCGAGTGATCCTTTGGGACAAGCCTTCCACCATGTTGTTCTCGGTTCTCATAAGGGCAATCCTTGATGAAGTGATGCTTGTCATGACAATTGTAGCAAGTCTTTATCCTTGTAGCAAACTCCTTCTTCCCACTTGGATTGTTCTTTAGATCAACTTGAGCCTTTGCCTTGGCCGGGTCACGCCAAAAGTCTTGTTGCAAGAGCTATGTGACCATGGAGGGCTTGTTCAAGTCATCGGGAGGAAGGTTGCTTGGGCATGCTTCAATTTCCACACTATCATCAAGACTCACCACCTTGGCCTTCAAAGCAAGTGAGGGACCTTGTTTCATTCCCATGGCCCTAGCACGGTTGTCTTGAGCATTCTTGGTGGCAACCTTGGAGGCTTGGATTCTTGCATAACTTCATTGGATGACATTCAAGGTAGTTGTGTCTTCCTTGTATGGCCTTCAATCAATGGGCTCGAAGGCATGAGAGCATTCACATACTTCCTCTTGATCCAAGCATCATCCGCATAGGTTGCCCCTACATTATAAAAGGCTTTGGCAAGAATCTTGAGTCTTCCATACATCTCCTCATGAGTTTCATTATCAAGCATGTAGAAGCCTTCGGCTTCATTGTTCAAAGCATCAAATCTATTCCTCTTCATGCTTTCATTTCCAAGAATGCCACCTCAAGGCAATCCCAAGCTTCTTTGGCGGTGGAGACATGTGAAATGTGATGCATGCCATTTTCTCCAACGGCAAGTTCAATCATGTGGAGAGCGGAGGCATTGAGTTGTTTCTCGGCACCTCTCTTCTTGACAAGTTGTTAGGATCCACAACCTTGTACCCATCTTTGATGATCCTCCAAAGCTCGATAGAGGAACTGTTGACATGAGATTTCATTGAGTGTTGCCAACTAGGAAAAGCCAATGCATTAAGCTTAGGTGGAGGACCTAAAGGGTTTATGCGGTGTAAGGGATAGGTGGGTCGGGAGAGTACACATGAGAAACCGCATGGTAACCTTCCTTCCCACCATCATGCTCGGATGTGGATGGAGGGGATCTTTAATTTTGGTTTCTTCATCCCCCTTCTCAAGTTCGGCTTCTTTAGCCTTCCTCTTTTTCTCTTTTTCCTCCTCGGTTTCACCGTCATTGGAGTTAGCGGAGGCCTCTTCCTCTTGAGTAGTGGTCTCCGAAGGAGCCTTGCCATTGGTGAGTTTTAGGAGCAAGTCCCGCATCTCATCAAATTTGACATCCATGGACGATTTCAATGATGTTTCCATCGATTTGAGATCGGCCATGGATGCCGGAGCGGCTAGGTCCTTCTCGGACTCACTATCACTAGATGTCATACTTCTCTTAGGCGGTTAAGCCCAACAAGAGAGCCGAGGCTCTGATACCAATTGAAAGGATCGGTATGACACCTAGGGGGGGGGGGGGTGAATAGGTGCTACTTAAATTTTAGTCTTTTTCAAATTAGGCTTGACACAAAAGGTAAATTCTCTAGATATGCAACTACGGTGAATTTACCTATATGACAAGCTAGCAACTAAGCACGATACAACAAGTAAAGACGGTAAACAAGGATAGAGGTAACCGAAGTCAAAGCACGCGGAGACACGGATGTATTTCCGAGTTCCTCCTTTTTAGGGGAGTACGTCTCGTTGGAGAGGTGTGAGCTAGCACAAAGCTCAAAACTCAACCACCACAAAGGTGTCACCTTCTTCTCCGATGAACCGCACCACAAAGGTTTGGTTCACCTTCACTATCGGAAACCTTCAAGGCGGAGTCCGGAGCCTTTACAACAACGATTCGGGGCACAACCCACAACGGGATTGGGGGCTCCCAAACAGCTACAAATCTGTCACAAAGACAAGAGGTGAGTACAACAAGAAGCTAGGTTTTCCCAAAGGAAAGCGTAGCAAAGGGGCCCTTAAGTAAATAAGGGGGAAATGAAGAACGGCTTGGTGAAGATGTAGATCCGGGCCTTCTCCTTCAATCCTCCAAAGATCAACAAGTTTGGGTGGAAGGATTGGGAGATCTAGTTGTTTCTTGAGCTTGCAACAATGGTGTTCTTCTTTTTGGGCGAGCTAGTTGTCCAGTGGTAGGTGAAGGGGCATTTATAGTCCTCTTCAAAATATGGCCGTTGAAGAGGTAAGTGTCAATGCAGTGCAGAGAAGATCCGGTCTTGGGGCCGGCCAAAACCGGCTGGAGAGCCGGACGACCACCCGAGCCAACCGGTCTCTGGGCCGGCCAAAACCGGCTGGAGGGCCGGCCTGGTCGCTGGAGAGGCCTGCCAGGCACACAGGCCGAGGGCCGGCCTAAACCGGCCTGAGGGCCGGCCTGGCTCCCGAGCGAACCGGCCATGGGGCCGGCCAAAACCGGCTGAGGGGCCTGCCTGGCACCCGAGCCAACCGGCATTGGGGCCGGCATGGACCGGCTGAGGGGCCGGCCGAGCGCCCGAGCAGACCGGCATGCAGGCCGGCCTAGACCGGCTGAGAGGCCGGCCAGCCACCCGAGCAGTCCGGCATTGGGGCCGGCCAAAACCGGCTGTGAGGCCGGCTGGCTTTCCTGCGCATCCTCCCTTCACGCCGCCCGTTTCGATACCCGTTCCGATACCCTGTATTTCTTCCTTTTTGCATAGTAAGAGATCCACTAATATCTTTTGTAGTAGATGGTCATATTTCCTGTAGACACTTAGCGGCGTGTTAAAACTTCCAAGTGTTGTGATCAAACATTAAAACAAGATTAACGGACAATGTCCTTTCATATATGGGATATGCGATTCCAGATCATGCATCCATGGCGCATGTGTGTCCATCCAACTATGGCACATTGATTTTCTTGGCAAGTGAGGGCAGCGGCACATGTGTTGATTTGATTTGATGGTCCTTTTGGAGTACTAGGTCTCGAGTTTCTGGGTGAAGACTCTAGGTGTAACCTTCATTGGTTTTCCTCGAAACGACAGTTTTCCATTCTTTTGCTAAAGGCATTGTCTGTAGATTGCTTAGATTTCGTCTACTGAAAAACCCATGATCTGACCCTAATGGTTGAGTCTAGAGACGATGGCGCTCGTGCGTTGTTCGCATTGCTCGCGAGAACCTTTCTCGAAATTTGGGTGCTCCCGGCGTTGGTGATTGAATTTGTCTTGATTGTTCAGTCTTAACCATATCTTTTCTTTTGCTTTTTTTTTCTTTAACAATTTGATCTTATGCTTTCTCAATGTCTCAACTATCTATCGACATTGCAGACAAGGAATGTACTTGGTATCATTTTGTATCAGTATATTGTATTTTATCGATTTTTAGTTTTGGGTAATTTATTTGCTAAGTATGCATAGAAAAACTATCTTCAATCCCACGGAGAAGCTGCCACGCGGCACCACGCCGCAGAAGATCCCCGTTCCATTCGAGAGCCGAGAGACCGTTACGGCCCGAAGCCAAAACGCTCGCCCCGCCTTCGGACGAACGAACGAACCAACGACCCATTCCCGTCACCTCCCCAATCAAATCGGAAACCACACAAAAAAGAAATTCTCACGGAGAAATCGCGACCTCCGATCCGGTCCGATGGATCGCTCGTCGTCGCGGCCAGCGAGCCCGGGGTACGGGCGGCGGGGCGTGTACGCGCAGCAGCACAGCCAGGGCGCCACCAGCGCGCAGACGTCGCCGGGCGGGTCCCCGACGGCGTCGCCGGTGCACCGTCACTCGCGCTCGGGGTCGCTCGGCGGGACCGGGTCCGCCTCCACCGTCGGCCGACGGGGCGCGGGGGCCGCCGCCGCCGCGCGGAACAGCGCCGCGCGCGCCGCAGCGCAGCGGCTCGCGCGCGTCATGGGTGGCGGCGGCGGGGACGCCGGGAGCGGCAGCGACGAGGAGGACTACGAGCTCTCCGGCCCACCCATCGAGCTCTCCATCACCCCGCGCCGCACCGCCAACCGCTCCCCCTCTCCCTCGGTAACAGCACTACCCCCGTCATTCACGCCGCCACATATTCACCATTCATGCAGCATCTGAATTAATGCCACCTCCTAATTGACATGTTCGTCCAATCAAAGGGCTCCTAACGTGTGATTTCCCGTGCACGCCATGCAATTCGGATGAATTTCGATTTGCCAGTCTCACTAATACAAAATTTGTACTTTTATAAATTCGGATGAACAACAATTTGCTAGTGCTAAGGTCCTGCCAAAGAGCCTTATCGCTTCGTTCCCCACGCTACAGTGCCCAGAGGGCGATTCCCAGGCGACTGCCTTATCTGCTCGCTCGCCGGCGATTTCCTCTGCTCCCCTTCGCCTCCGGCTGCCGTTAGGCGCCGGGAGGCGGGGGGAGCTCGGGAGCACGTCCGTGCGTGTAGATAGTCTGGTAGCTAGGGTTATGTGGCCTGATCTCCGTCACCTTCTTGCGGTGAGGAAGGCACGGTGCGGCGATCTTGTACTCCGGCTCTCTCTCCGTCCGGTGAAGCTGTGCCAGTGGAAGCTTCGTCGGGGAGCTCGTGAGGTTAGTGTTCCCCTTCTTTGGCTGGCCGAAGTTGGGGCTTGTGCTCGTTGGGTGGTCTTCTCCTTTCTTGCTTCTCCGGCCTACCGTGGTGGTGAGGGGAGGAGTTGGTGTCTGATGGCGATCCTGTTTTGGCGGTGGTGGTGGTGGTGGTCCTCTTCGACGGGTTTGCTTCGGCCAGCCGTGGTGGCGAGGGGAGTGGCCGTCTGGAGGTTGCAGGGTGGTGCTGTTGGTTGGCCTGGGCGGAGCCGGGTCGGTGGGAAGATGGGTGGAGCTCGGGAGTGGGCGCTATGGCCGTGCGCGTTCAACGGTCTCGGTTTCCGTCACGTGGCGGCGGACGGCTCAGCGGTCGACTACATGATGTGGAGGTGCTCCCTCTCCGGCGGAAGGTGGTACGGCGACGGCGGCGACGTCTAGGTGCTTGGGGAGCGCGGTGCAGGGTCCGATTGTTGTTCTTCCCAGTGGCTTAGGGTGTTCTTTGCATGTTGCTGGGTCCGTTTGTAATTTTTCTTTCTCTTGTGGGCCTGTTTGTAATGTGTACTGAGCCTCCTTTTATATGAGATCGGATCCTTTCTAAAAAAACAATTTGCTAGTGCTAATTTACAATGTATGCCACTGTGTTTGATGTACTAAGGGGTTGCATGCAAATGTGTGCATTTTAGATAGGTCGTTACCTTGCGGATCAGACGTCTGTGAGCCGGCCACCCTCATTGACAAACCGGTATGTGCCCGGGAAGTCAGTTCCGATGATCCCATCCATCAAGCAATCAAATCGACCAGCGACAAGCGGGACAGGGTCGGAATCGTCTGCCCCAAACCGAAGGGAGCAAAGGTCAGTATTGCCATGATTTGTAATTTGAGGAGGGGTCACACAAGGCATATTCCCTACAAATTAACAGCAGTGTCAAACTGAATTAATTAATCTAGGGACTCATGCTTGTTACTTTATTAGTTTTATTAGGGATACATTTATGTGTTAACTACTACTCCCTCCATTCCTAAATATAAGATGAGTTGTGTGTAGATACATGCATACCAGAAAAGGCTAAAACATCTTATTTTTAGGAACAGAGGGAGTATCTACCCTCTCCTAGGATATGTAATTATTGAATTGGGGACAATTTATTCGAAGATTTTGCTATATTAC
This sequence comes from Poa pratensis, assembly GCA_947311845.1. Lineage (NCBI taxonomy): Eukaryota > Viridiplantae > Streptophyta > Magnoliopsida > Poales > Poaceae > Poa > Poa pratensis. Next base: position 16,030,731 of record CAMZMU010000104.1, read on the forward strand.
CAAGATCATGGGATTCATAGCACGGTTCACAATTTCTGCAATGGGGGTTATCAGAAAGGCCACCTCCTAGAGTGTGTAAACTTAAACATATGGATTGCTTGACATGGAGATGGTCGGTCCAAATTCACAAACATGGTATGCTTCGGGGACTAAATCCAATGGGACAAGGGTAGAATAGAATTTAGTTGAACGGAATGGATTTTTTGTATTTTTAAAACATAATTTGTCTAGACTTCAGAAAGAACAGCTAGGAGATTTTTTTAATGCACAAATATCACAGAAACAAGAAGATGTAAATCCTCGACTAAATTACACTTAATTTACAAAGACAGAAAGTATTCTATAAAATTAAGACAAAGGTTAATTAAGGGATAATGTCCACTTACATACAACTGTGCTCGTTATACTTTTGTGACATCCCTTTCAGAAGTTACTTTTCTACCTCATCAAATATTTGTTACCTTTAGAATATTATTTCTTTACAATCACATGGTAAGTAATATAGGCTACATCGTCCTTAGGAGATCAGTTGATCTTGGAAGCTCGATGAGAGGACGTCGCTCTTCTTCTTCACTTAATGATGAGGTAATTCATGACATGAAAAATACTTTTGTAAGAAATAATAATGATTGAATGTCCATAAAATTATATGTTTTTCCTGAAAAAAGGAAAAATATGAGCATCTCGGTGCATTGTTAACAAAATATATAAGATTTCCACTCTAGGTTGTTTAACATTTTTTTCTCTACTCTATGATAAAATCCTAGTCCTATCAATATGATATGGATATGGTACATACATTATTATTCAGCTACCATTCCTTCACCTTAAGATCATTTTATATACTACCTCCATTCACTTTTATAAGGCACACTAGCTATCTATTCCATTTTGACCACATACATACTAAAATGAGTGAATGTATGTACAAAATAAGTCTAGATTCACTCATTTTGTTATGCATGTGGGGATAGCTAGTGTGCCTTATAAAAGTGAACGGAGGGAGTATATTTGGAACATTCCTGTGATTCTTGGATGCCACCCTTGCAGCTTAACACACTTCAAATGGAAAATGGTAGCATGTATGAAAAGGTAAGCTATAATTACGATTGTGAACTTTAGTTCTATTTTTTCGAACCACTCAACATCCCTGTTATACTGAATGCATATTCCCAGCTTCAGCTTGAAGACGATGGATGTGACGAAGCAGATGTCAAGTCCATGAACATGGAGAGACAGGTTAATTTCTATCATTGAAAATTTCTGAATTTATAATATTGAGTTATGTATTAGTTAAGTAGCTGGTTTAATCCTACTGTACTTTTTTTATAGTTTTTGCCGTAAAGGCTGATACTACGTCTGCATAATCTGTTTGGAGATTTTTGCATGCCTATGTGTCACATTTGAGTTTATCTTTTACGTAGCGACTCAGAAAAAGATTATGATCTAAGAAAGGAAAAACTTCCAGATTTTCCTTCAATTGCTCAAAAATAACTTTTCCATCTGTTCCCAACTTAATGGTGCTGGAAATAAAGGTTCGAATGGAGATGTTGAATTTTGTTACTATTCAACAGACCTATTTGGTCAATAGCTGTACAACGACCGAGGACCAATTTTCAGTCCTACTCCTTGGGCCACTAAAGACCAAATATGCCAACTCATAGGCTTAGTTTCTAAATTATAGAAGCCGTTTGCATCAGTATGTTGGCACTCACGTTGTGCTATATCCATGTCTTGTGCCAATTGATCTTGCTATTTAAATTTCAGGCTTCTATTACTGGTGATGCTATAGAACCAGCGATCAGTTTGATCAGCAGGTGTGTGGTTTACTAAAACGCACCATTTCTTTCTATCTATATATTTTCATATTTTAAACCATGTTTCCGTCTTGACTCTCAGAAGGGCTGCAGCACTAGAACAGAGAAAGGTATGTTTCTATACCAAGCTTCTCCTGCTCAACGTTTTGCGCAGACGCTAAAAGTGAAAGTTTATTTTGATTTTAGTCATATTTTGTGCGTTGATGTGGTGCTTTAGGTGCTAGATTCTCCAAAGCTCTTGTTTTTTCGATGGTCAATATTTTGATTTCTTTTAGGAAGAAATAAATTCTCCCCACAATTGGCAACTTGCTTCTTGGGAAAATTTCAGAACTGTAGCTCTGTATGCCAATCAATGGCTGACTGGAGTAACTGGCCAATGGGGAGCTGTATGAAGGAGACATAGGCAAGCTTATGGGAAACTGGCAGGTTGATCCAGAGAATGATTGACTGAAAGCAACTGACCACTCAACTCCTGCACCCCATGTGCCATGCGGGTCTGTCGACCCTTCCATGACCTATCCGAGGCAGTCAGCCCCCATGACTTCATTTGCCCCATGATTAACCCTTTGATTGGCCGATTGCATCCCCACAGTGAGCCCTTGGTTGTTGGCAACTTGGCCTAAAGGAATTCTGATTTTTCTTCATTTCATAAAACCAATTTAGGAATTACGGGTGGAAAATAACTGAAAAATTCTAAAAAAAATCTAACTAACTATTTCTGAACTTGAGATTTGTTTTCTCTTAGGCTTCAATGAGAATTGCTTCAAGAAGGGGTAACAGTGCAAGCTGCGATGAGATTACATCCCTTCGAGCAGAAGCAAAGGTGAGTAGTTTACAAAATGTTCTTACTTATTGCTGAATGAGTTTTCCAGAGCCAATGATTTGCAAGCCTAAACTTTTATTTACACTGTTGGTAGGTTGCTAGCGAGTTGGTCGCATCTGTATCTCGGCGTATAAAAGGTGCTGGATCAGAACTGAGATCTCTTCATGCAACATCCAACAGAATGATGCTGTCACAAGAAGAAATGGTGCGTAGGCTTAATGGCTATTCATATTCTGGCACTTGTTTGTTTTCAGATCTATTGCATTTCATGAAAATCCTTTATCAGGACGAGGTGGTACTAAAAAGGTGTTGGCTCGCGCGCTACTGGAAATTATCTGTTAGACTTGGTACTGAGATAATCTTCCTGTAGTGTACAGTCTAATTAATTTCTTGATTTTTCTAGTTAAAAACATGTGATGTTAAAAGTGTTAAAATGGTTGGCTAATGCAAACGTGTCTTTCATAGGGATACATTCTGATATCGCTGAGCAAAAACTAGAACACTGGTCCTCAGTTGCACCACTTGCACTTGAAGTTGTCCTATCAATTGGACAAAAAGCTAGAGATGGAACTTTGTCAGGTCAGAATCCCTTTCAAAATCCATCTTTTGCTCTCTTCATTATGATTATTTTTCTACCATGAAGCTGTTGATACAAGCATTTAACGTTTAGATTACTTTACATTATGCCGTGACATAGCCAGATTGCCATGACATGATATAACATAGACATATTAAAAGTTCCTGTAGGGATTCTGATGTCCAGATAAAAATGAAACTGGAAAGAACATAAATAAATCTGTCTGGCTTAAAGTTTGACATTATATATTTTGATGCCACAGAAGATATGGATTTCTTCGCATTGTGTACATGCAATTAAGAAATGAATTCGAAATAGGTTTTCTCCTGGTGAAGTGACTTACTTACATTTTGCCCATTGGTGCAAAAAATCTCATTTGGGGGGTTTAATATATTCTGTCATTTTAGAAGTGATGTTGAAAGGATGTAGCATCATTTTTTAAATTGTGCCAGAGATGTTATAATATCATGATTTCAATGACATCACTTATCATCTTGTTTTGTTCATCTGGTAGCAGATAATGACGTTAATGATACGGCTGGAGACGGAAATATTGAGAGCATGCTTCTAGTTGAGAAAGGACTTCGTGAATTAGCTTCGCTCAAGGTGTTTCTCAATACTTTCTCAGTTTGATACTTTATCGCAATCTATGAGTTCCTTTCGGAGGCATGTCCCAACTGATCAAGTTTGATGAGATCCATGTACATATTAAACAAAGTTATGTTTCAATTGTGTATAAGTTGGTGTGGCAACTTCCCAGATGAAAGTTATCTTCTGTCAATTCATGTTGATCTAGTTCGTTGTTTTGACTATTTTCTTAATCACATAGAGTGATACAGAAAGTAATTGATGCATCATATCGGTTCTACTTGGTTACATTAGAAAGCGGATTAACTATCAGAGTTATTACTTTGTGTCACTGTGAAGTATATAGAACATGCACTATGTGTCACTGAATTTGCTTTCGCATATTCTTACAAAAGAAGAAAACTGTATTATGTTTCTAATTTCCATTGCGGAAGCAATAATCTAATGTTTCCTCTGAAGGCAGAAGATGCAATCATGCTTGCTTTAGCAGAACATCGACGTGTCAGACCTCTTTCAGGTGGCTTCTCGAAAATGTACTCATTTCTTATACTTTTATCTTTAATTTTTGTTGTATGATATGCCTACTAAGATAAACTCATAAGTGTTCCAAAAATACTCAGACTCTAGGTGGCTGTGTTAACAATTTGGCAACACATAGCATCTGTTGGCATCCAAGCCCAATTTTGTCAGATCCCTAATGGTACAGGAAGCTGACAGTGCAATATAATGCAAGGGTAAAAAGGCGCAGTTACAGTCTTTTAATACAATTGATGCATATGAAAATCACTTCAGGAGAGATACTGGCAAAATTCTTAGTTGTTTAGTTCAACAATTTTAGTTTGTCTTGGAGAGTTGCAGGAAGCTTGTCACTTTGTTGGTGTGGTTAGAGCTGGTTCCTAGAGTCAACTGTGCCAAGTCACCTCTCCTTCTAAAATTCAGTCAACCTGATGGCATTGGACAAATGACGCCTAACAATTTTTATGACAACTAAGCTTCCTTTTGCAGGCCCAGTTTATCCCGCTGAAAGTCATAGCTCTTCAGAGTCACTAGGTTAGTTCTTGTCTTCATTAGTTTTCCTTTGGTATCTATGATCTCAGTTCCCTTTCCTAACTATGTGCTGCATGTTGTTTTTCCTAGAGTTAAGTGAGGAGGAGCGAGAAGATGTACGCTTCAAGCAGGTAAAAACACAATCCTTCATCCATGCGATGTGTTCAGACAAATTTCTGGAGATTAACCAGAATTAGTACTATCTGGTGTTCTGTCGTCAGAGTTAAAACATGATCAATTACGCTTGTCATAGGAAAATGTGAGCTAAACATTTGATGGAAACTCAGATGTGTATTCATGTTCCTCTGATGCATGTCTTGGTGCTTGTCAGTGTTCCATTTGTTTTGACTTCAGTAAATGTTATGTCGAAGAACTAACGATCATGCGACAGGCATGGTTGACATACTTTTGGAGGAGGGCCAAAAATCATGATGTCGAGGAAGATATAGCTGATGAGCGGCTACAATTTTGGATAGAGCAAGGCAATCATCCAGTTACTGCAAGTGATGTCATCGAAGGTAGCCTCACTCCCATTACAATTAGGACACAATACGTTCTAAACAGAGTAAAACACAAATATTTATTTTGTTCAACGTAACGACTGAAACCATGATGAGAAGTAGCATAGCCCTGCAATCCTTTTCCTTTCCATCACCTTGCTAAACACTGGTTTTTTACTTTTTGTTTTGGTTAACTATGTAAAAAAGTTGATAGAGGACTTCATGAGCTGAAGAAGCTGGGGCTTGAATCTCAGCTGTGGGAAGCGACGAGGAGAGCTCTTGACGATGATTTCAGTAATCATGGGAGTCCATTTGGATCGGAAGTGTAACCAACACATAATCGGAACGAGGCCTAGTGCCAATTTTGCGCTGTCACAGGCCCTAGAGCCTCTTATTTTTTGTTTTGCAGTTTATGGTTCCTTCTACCAACTTCATGTAATTTTTTTGATCAGACAAAGAGACGATTCTCTCTTCTAGGCAGTTTTCTTTCTTCCCAGCAACCTTGGTTTATCTAGGGATGTAAATGGACGCGTAAAGGGCGCCGCATTGTCCATTTAATTAGCGCGCTACGTAGCTCCTTCTCCGGGCAAAACAAACTTTGTTAACTGTTGGACCAATAACTGCACTTAAATGGTATTAAACGGCGCCGTATACGTGTCCATTTACATCCTAGGTTTATCCTGTCGAAGCAAAAGTGCTTAATTGGCGTCCATTGGGTATTCTGTTGCAGCAGGATACATGTACACTTCGCAGTTGGCACCCATCGACAGAATGCAGCCTTTTGGAGAACTTAAAATTCCAATGGCATGGCATATACGAAATGAAGTTTATACCAAGATATATGCATTTGCTTGTTTCTTTTGCTTTCGCAATGGCGGTCCCTTCTTTCAAGAAGCAAAGCAAAAACCACATAACCTAAATCAGTGACCACTGACCCTTCCGGCACTGAACCCCCCTAGGCCCTTATTGCTCTACTCGATGAGCACTGAGCCTCCCTTCCCGCCGTCGCCGGCAAGCCCCCGCAGTGGGACGCGGCGGAGGCAATGCCTCGTCTGAGCATCTCCAGTCGGAGGCCCCAAATTCGGCCCCCATAGTGTCCGCGGACGCGTCCTAAAACCACAATGTTCAAATATTGACACCCAAATACATGCAAGCCATACACGTCCATCATAGAGGTAGTTTTGATGTCTAAATAAATAGTTCACATCACGTTATTACAACATAATTGTATCTAAACAAATAAAAGTAGCCAGACATAAAAGTTCACATTATTCGGACACAAATCATTGCAAATTAAAATTCAGTCCTTCCCCATGAAGACATACATATGCTCCACCAGATCATTGAGTAGTTGGGTGTGCGCTACTCCATCTCGAAGTTGTCGATGCATCTCAAGGAATTGCATGACATACTCCGCTTCTTATTCAGGTAGGTGGACATGTTCTCCAAGCTTCTCAAAATCAGTGCGAGCTGCCCCTTCTCTCTCATCCTCCACAATCATGTTGTGCAAAATTACACAACAAGTCATGACCTGCCATAGAACCTCCAGATCCCACATCATTGCGGCTCCACGGACTATGCCCCAACGAGCTTGCAACACACCAAATGCCCTCTCGACATCTTTCCTAACAGATTCCTGTACAGCTGCAAAGCCACATTTTTTGGGACCAGTAGGATTACTGATAGTCTTCACAAATGCCACCCACTGAGGATAGATAACATCTACAAGATAGTATCCCATGGTGTAGTCGTGTCCGTTGACGGTGTAGTTGCATGGTGGAGCATCCCCATCACAGAGCACATTGATGTCGTTGTGAGAATCGGGCATGCCAAAAAAAGCATGCCAAATCCACAAGTCTTGAGATGCCACAACTTCAAATACAATAGTGGCCTCCTTGTTGTGACCTTGGTACTGCCCACGCAACCCCGTTGGACAGTTTTTCCATTGTCAATGCATGCAATCTACTGAACCTAGCATACCAGGAAATCCTCTTGCTTCTCCAAGGGCCAATAGCCTTGCAGTGTCCTCGGCATTAGGTTCTCTCAGATATTTTGGCCCAAACACCTTCACGACGGCGTATGCAAAGTGCTCCATAGCCTCGATGCATGTACTCTCTCCCATCCGGACATACTCGTCTATGGCATCCGCGGCTTTTCCATACGCAAGCATTCTCAAAGCAGCGATGCATTTCTGCATAGGAGAGAAGGATAGTTTTCCGCAGCAATCATACTTCAACTTGAAGTAGTCATCATACTTTGTTATTTCTCTTGTATGTGCTCGAATAGTCTTGAGCTCATCCGGAACCAACGTCGGAAAAACCCCTCATGAAAGACCGGCTTCGGACGCTTGAAGTAATCGTCATACATATCTCGAGCACCTTTGAGCCTGTCACGGTCCACGGTGATCCGCCCGTTAATTGATCCCTTGAAGTTGAGAACATGCTCCTCCTTCTTCTCCATTTCCTCTTGAATGCTCATCATAGACATGGCGGCCTCCTCGTCTCCGTCGTCAAACATGTCTTCATCACTGGACCCGTCGATGAACTCCTTGTAAACCAACTCATCCATGGCCGAGTAATTGTACTCCTCGTCGGACGAAGAATCCATGGCTACATGCATGAACACTTAATCAAAATCCGGTGCCGACATTTACACAAACACTTTGAGAGCGAGGTGGAGGTCGGGCGATGCTAAACGTACCGGGAGCGGAGCATCCAGATGAGGTTCCTCCGGCGACGGGCTCCGGCGACCGCTGAGGTCTTGGCCGCGGACGCTGTGACTTGGGGGCAGCGGCGGTCAGTCGAAGGGGCCAGCGGTGGAGGAGAGTGGTGCGGCCAAACTGGACAGAGCGGAGGAGGAAGAAGCAAGGGTTTCCGTCCGATTTAGGGAAAAATTGGGTAGGCCCGCATTGCCAGGTCCGATGTGGCGGACGCGTCCGGGCGCGTCCGGCGGCTTCAAACCCGCCCTACATATGGGCTGACGTTGGGGTGTGCCGGACCGCCCGGACGTTTGGGCTGACCATAGGGGGTGCGGTTGGGTGGCGGCTTTTGGCCCAAAAGCTGTCCGGGCTGTCGCCCGCGCGTTTGGGTGGGGGGGGGGGGGGCTTTGGGGGCTCCGATTGGAGATGCTCTCAGGCTGGCGATCTCGGCCGCCGCCTGCCTGTCCAGTAATACTCGCCGTCGCGTCGTCGCTCCTCCTCTGGCCGCCCCACGTCGTCCCCTACTCAGCCTCTGTCGGGCTCCGCCGCCTCGTCTTCGATCCGGCCCGCTGCCTCCAGAATCGCCTACAACCTCTCCCCTGGCCCCTTGTCAGCTATCTGACAATGTAGCGGCAACGACGACGTCTTCAGTTATCCAACGGCTACGACACTCGCTTCATCAACGGTCCAGATGCAACCATACCGTTTCATGTTTACTATTCACTTTCTTCCCTAGCGGTCAACGTCTGTAAGAAATGAGCTGTAGTTTCCTTTCCGATAAGACCAGCTGCGCCTGGCATCTGCTCTCCATTCTCTCTATTATTGCCTAGAAGCAAAACCAACCAAATATACTCTCATACTTTACTCTCCTCCGAACCCTAAGTCGGGGTATCTGGAATTATAGCTTCTGGTGCCAATTTCGTGTGGTGTTCTTGAGTTTTATTTGCTGTTGATTGATTTATTCTTCGATTGTTATGTCGATCCCCAGTGGGACCTGACACCCCTGCGCTGCGGTTCGACAATGCGTGCCTGTACTGCGCCTGGCGGTACGCGGGGTTCTCGCAGGGGACGGGCACCCGAGGTGGTGACGCGGGAACATGGCCGCGCGCGCGGTGGACCGGTGGTGATGCCTGGTGTCATGACGCGGGAACACGGCGTGGGCGGGGACTCAGCGCGGGCCGCCCGGCCGGCATGGTGGCCGCGGCGCTCGCGTCTTAGAGCATCGGCTTGCCGTACGCTCTCTACGGCCGGGAGCCCGGGAACACTCAGACCTGAAAACTGCGACCTGAGCCACAGACATTAGTCTTCTTGGACACTCAGCCCTGTTTTTTTCTCCCAGGAAAAAAAGGAGATAAACCGCCTTGCCTGCTTTCCACGCTAGCACACGCTTTGTTTCTACGCACCTCTGCAAGGCCAACCCGATCGGCGGCACGTTGCTTACCGTGGCGCGGTGGCGCCCATTCCGATTCCGAGTCCAACCCCGGTTCCGGTTCAGATTCAGACTGGGCTGCCCTGCCCCGCCCAGCCTATATAGCATCAGCTCACCAACTCCAGCGTGAGCTACAATCGCCAGACGACGATTTGCCCCCAACCTAATTGCACACACGTCGGATCGCAAAAGCTCACGGGAGATGGCGGCCGCTGCGCCCCGGAAAGGGAAGGGAACATCGGCGGCGAGCGGCGGAACCAAGACGAAGAGGAACACGAATAGGAGGGCGAAGGTGCTCCCGCCGCTGCTGTCGCCGGGGACGGCCGTGGAGGTGCTCCGGAACGGGAAGTGGGTGGGCGGCGGCACGGTGACGATCCGGAACGACCGCACCTACATGGCGAGCCTCCACGACGGGATGACCGTGCTCATGACCCGAGGGAGGGTCAGGCCTACCGACGGATACGGGACGCGTTATGACTTATGATTAGCCGGGATCGATCGGACTAGCCTGAAGGAGTGAAGGGGAAGACACTGTCAACGACCTCGTACACTTCCATTGGGCTGGACGAGTGGGCCACCACTCTTGGGCCTAGCCTGCACCTGAGACGTGCTACAAATACGCTGGGACATGCTCAGAGGAGACTTGGCTTGGAACTGGACGGAAAGGCGGCTTCGGCCGAGGCCTGACACTGGCTAGGATTAGCTACTGTTCTTCTCTCTCGATCCCCAAACCTTTCCTCTGCTTCTAGATCCCCCTGTAATTCTGAGTTTGTAACCGAATCCTGGTGATTTGAGTGAATCTGAAGTAAGGTGTTTACATTTGGTATCACTACAGCCAGATATCCCTGCGTTAGGTTGCTGCAACATACAATGGCCAATTTGAGAGGCATGTTTTTCTTTCCCCAAGTTGTAGTATTACGCTGAGTTTGGGTCAACTACACGGGCTGATCAAAGTAAGTACAGAACTGAGGATTACATGGAAGGCCTCAGAGGTACATGTTTTTGGTTTAGCACTGTTGGGAATGCTTCCAATTATGGTTCTAGTCATTTTCAGTGGTACATAGCATGGTCAAACACACTTGCACATGCTGTTGTTCCTACCATTTATTTGGCAAGGCCAATAATTATATTGCTTACTGCTGAAACTCTTGCATCAATGCCTGGTATGCAATTTCTGCTTGGAGGTGCCACAGTACATTATTCTGCTATTTTCCAGTTGGAAATCGCTTGGAAACTCGAATTTGAATGTTTTGAGGGGAGTTCTCAGCTCAGGCAGCCAATATCCTTAGCTGACGTGAGTGAACTCTTGGATATCATCTCTGCTGGCATCATGAGTTTGTAACCGAATCCTGGTGATTTTAGTGATTTACAGACACGGCGGCGACGGGACGGAGGACTGGACGGCCTGCCTCCTACGACTGCACTGTAGTACTTGTTGCCAACGGATTGTTTCAGGTTCCATTTCACAATAATATTTAGTTATGGAAGCGACGAGGAGAGTTCTCGACGATGATTTCAGTACTCACGGGAGCCCATTTGGATCGGACGTGTAATCAACGCATAATCGGAACGAGTCCTAGTGCTAATCTTGCGCTGTCACAGGCCCTAGCCCCTAGAGCCTTTTGGTTTTTGCGGCTTATGGTTTTCTTCTACCACTCGATGTAAATTTTCTTATCAGAACAAGAGATGGTTCTCTCTCGTCTAGGCATTTTTGTTTCTTCTCAGCGACCTTAATTTGTTCTGTCAAAGCAAACGTGAGTATTTTGCTGCAGCAAGATGCAGAACCTGGCACTGCGCCACGCTCCTGCACTACAGGAATGCCGTCGGCACAGGGTCCGACGAGGCCGTCCCGTCGCTCTGGCCATCGGCATAGATTTGTCGCAAGACTGTGCCGTCGGCACAGCCTAAAAAAAATATAAATTTTTTTTTGGAAAATTTAATTTTGTAAACCTATGCCGACGGCTCAGCACAGCTATATTTTTTTCCCCTATTTTTCATCTAATATGGAAAAATTCATATCTTTAAATTCGTAAATCAAAATTTAACAAATAAATGTCTAAATCGATTAAAAAATGAGAGGAATCCAAATATAACATCCATATCATCTTTTTATTATGTATATGACTTTTTGCAACATGTTTTTGGTACTTGCTTAATAAAAAAAATCATTTTTGACACTTAAAAAAAATGAAAAATGATATTTATAATAATATTTAAAAATTGTTTTTGCCAACAATGTTTGCCATACAAAGACACACCTATGTGTCAAATATGGGCATATTATTACAAACTATGGCACGGGGATGACCATAACTTGGTCATTTGACTCGAAACTTATACATGTTTATAGATGATTGACCTTTTTGTGAAGAAGTTTTTTGTAAAATTTGTCAAAACTCAAGTTTATCATTTATCCTAGCAACTAGTACACAAAAAGGTACTTCATGCCAAAGGATTTTATTTTTTGACTTTTTTTTATTTTGTTGAAAAAACGGTCAAAATGACCACCGTGCCTATTCATTAAAAGGGGTTGCATTTTTCAAAACTATCAACGGTTCTGTGATATAACCACTACTGGTGTATCTTAAAATGAATTTTGTTAAAATTTCAGAGCAAACTATCACACACTTGTAGTTCATTACTTTCGGAAAATAGGCATAAAGTCATTTAAATAGGCGAAATTAGATAAAACCGAGAAAATTCCTAATATTGTTGGATTGTCCATAAAATATGGTCTACTTTCTGTGATAATTGGATTGGTGCCATTTTCCACCATATTGTTTGTACTTGCTTCACAAAAAATGTCATTTTTGATAATTAAAAAATAAAAAATGATATTTATAAAACTAATTTTAAAAATCTCAGTTCTGCAATATTGTTTGTCATACCAAGACACACCTATGTGTCAAATATGGGCACATTATCACAAACTATGGCCAGGGATGACCATAACTTGGTCATTTGACTCGAAACGTATACATGTTTATAGATGATTGACCTTTTTGTGAAGAATTTTTTTATAAACTTTGTCAAAACTCAAATTTATCATTTATCCTAGCAACTAGTACACATAAAGATACTCCATGCCAAAGGATTTTATTTTTTGACTATTTTTTCACTTTCTTTTATTTTGTTGAAAAAGGTCAAAATGACCACCGTGCCTATTCATTAAAAGGGTTACATTTTTCAAAACTATCAATGGTTATGTGATATAACCACTACTTGTGTATCTTAAAATGAATTTTGTTAAAATTTCAGAGCAAACTATCACACACTTGTAGTTCAAAATTCAATTACTTTCGGAAAATAGGCATAAAATCATTTAAATAGGCGAAATTAGATAAAAACCGAGAAAATTCCTAATATTGCTGGATTGTCCATAAAATATGGTCTACTTTGTGTTATAATTGGATGGGTGCCATTTCCGCAATATTTTTTTGTACTTGCTTAACAAAAAATGTCATTTTTGACAATTAAAAAATGAAAAATAATATTTATAAAACTAATTTGAAAAATCTCAGTTCTGCAACATTGTTTGTCATACCAAGACACACCTATGTGTCAAATATGGGCACATTATCACAAACTATGGCACGGGGATGACCATAACTTAGTCATTTGACTCGAAACTTATACATGTTTATAGATGATTGACCTTTTTGTGAATAAGTTTTTTGTAAACTTTGTCAAAACTCAAGTTTATCATTTATCCTAGCAACTAGTACACATAAAGGTACTCCATGCCAAAGGATTTCATTTTTTTACTATTTTTTCACTTTCTTTTATTTTGTTGAAAAAAACGATCAAAATGACCACCGTGCCTATTCATTAAAAGGGGTTGCATTTTTCAAAACTATCAACTGTTCTGTGATATAACCACTACTGGTGTATCTTAAAATGAATTTTGTTAAAATTTCAGAGCAAACTATCACACACTTGTAATTCAAAATTCAATTATTTTCGGAAAATAGGCATAAAGTCATTTTTCTAAAATATGTTGCAAAAAGTTATATACATGATGAAAAAGATGATATGGATGTCATATTTGGATTCCTCTCATTTTTCTAATCGATTTAGACATTTTATTTGTTAAATTTTGATTTACGGATTTAAAGATATGAATTATTCCATATTAAATGTAAAAAGGAGAATATGGTTGAAAATATGATTTAAAGGTGTGAGTTATTCAAATATTATTATTACATAATCAATTTTATTTATTCAACTAAATTTTCAAAATTTAAACAATAAAAAGTGTAACATCATGACTCAGTGATTAATATGGTTGATAAGATACTAATATCAGTAAGTTCTAACATCTCATTTGGAAACTAATTTGGAAGGAACTCAAAAGTTAAGCGTACTTAGGCTTGAGCAATTTGGAAATGGGTGACCGAACGAGAAGTTTGACCGGGGTAAGTACTTTGACCTTAGATTGTGTCTAATATGTAATTAGAAATTATGTATGTGGCTAATTGGTGAATTTCAAAATAAAATAAAACAAAATTCGAAATTTCAATGTAAAATTTAAAAAATTAATTTTTTTATTTGGAAAAGATAATTTTGGAAACCTGCCGTCGGCATAGCCTAAAAATAAAAAAAATTGAATTTTTTTTTTGAAAACATATGCCGACGGCTTTGCCGTTGGCACAGCCTATGCCGACGGCTCGACCTATGCCGACGACTTTCTAGGCTGTGCCTACGGGCACCTACGCCGACGGAGCCTGTGCCGACGGCTTTCGGGGCTGTGCCGACGGCCTGCCGTCGGCATAGGTCTTTATTTCTGTAGTGCTGTTCGACAGCCCGTGCCGGTGAGCGCGCAGCTCAGCGTCAAGGCGACTGTAAGCACCGTGCAGAATGGCGCGACGAGTGACTTCGCGTGCGTGCCGAGCTCCCTGCTGCGGTGCCGCGGCGCTAATAAATCAGCTAGATTAATTTGTGATCACATTTCTTTTTGAATCAGATAATGCCCAAAAAGTCCAATTGGTGTCCGGGCTCTCTCGAATCCTTTTTTTTTTGAAAAAATAATTAAAACTACATTTTGGACGTGCACGAAAAATTGAACTTGAGCGCGCTAGCCACCATACACGTATATACTATATACGAATCACTTTCATTAAAATATAGTATCATCTATGATCGACACAAGAAAAAGAAAATTGTGGGATCGAAACAAAGTTTATTCTTCCTTTTTAAATCCTCAAATTTGTGAATTTTGTGTATGCCAAAATACCTTGTATTTTTCTAGCGAATCTTTAAAGATATAGACCCACATTAGTATCTATCCGCGTACGAAAATAGAAGATTTTTTAAGACCTTCAAATATTTTTCTTTTTAAAATACCGGCTCGATGGGGTGCCAAAACAACGCACTCTTTTTCAGAACCCTAGAAGCCGTCTCCGGATCGGATCTTCGCTCCTCTTTGTTTCCGACCACCGCTATAGTGCTATTAGGCGAAGTCGAGACAAATGTGGTCACTCATCTGGTATAACAAATATTTCTTTCGTTCGATTCTGGTATCACGGCGAAGTGGCTCAGACGGTGACAACGGTACTGTCTCGAATAAAACTCCTCCAGCTCAAATATTTCTATCCTTGTCGGGATGCCTGAGAGTTTTTGTCCCGTCGGTCTCCATGGACGACGGGCGTCTCCAATAACCATTTCTTACAAGGCTTTGTGAGCAAGATTGTCGGTCCATACTTGCGATGTTGCACGGCTGCCTTGCTAGACAGGGGCAACGCCCCGCAGATATGCTAAGCATATTGCCAATAGCTGTTTTATGCGGTGGTCGGCGGCAAGCCCCCGCAGTGGCACGCGGCGAAGGCAATGCCTCGTCGGGCTGGTGATCGCGGCCGCCGCCTGCCTTGCCGGTGCTGGTAGCCGTGCTGCTCGCCGTCGCTACTCCTCCGACCGCACCACGTCGTCCCCTACTCGGCCTCTTCTGAGCTCCGCCGCCTCGTCTTCGGCCCTGCCCGCTGCCTCCAGCATCGCCTACAACCTCTCCGCCACGCTCCGGTTCGACAGTGCGTTCGTGTACTGCGCCTGGCGGTACGCGGGGCTCAGGGTCGCGCCGTCCCACGCCAGCTAGCAGTTCGGCTCCGTCGCGGCGCTTCCGGAGCTCAAGCAGCTGTCAGCGGAGAGGCACCCGCGGTGGTGACGTGCGGCAGTGCCGCCTGGCTAGGCATGCAGGCGGATGTCCGCTCCAATTAAAATATTTGTCCGCCACGTTCCGTTTTTAAGGGGAGGAGGAGGTTTCTTAAAAGCGAATGTTAGGGTTAGGCAGAGGAGGGGCGATTCGCCCGGCGATCCCTACGATCGCGCTGATCTCCGGCCATCTCCGGCCCCCGGCCGTCGTCCCCGACCCGATCCCGTGCGAGCCGATCAACGGGAGATGGTGGCAGCGCGCGGGCGAGGAGTCGTCGGACGAGGAGGAGGCGGAGATGAAGGTTGGAGAGCTATCGCGGGAGCGGGCTCCGGCGGGAAGGAGACTGAGGTTACCGGTGGTCAGGGCGCAATCGGTGATCTCGCCGGAGCGAACTTCGACGAGGATTCGGGGAAGCGGCAGAAGTCCGGCGGCGCCGACACGGCCTCCACCGTTTAGTCGTATTCCATATGCGGAGCAGGTACGGGCTCGTCCGATTCCTCCGCTGACGAATTTCCATGAAATTTTGATGCAGGCGCTGCGGGATTCGCCGGGCAGAGCTCGATCGCACGCCGAGTTCGAGCGGGAGCAGGTCGAGTTCAAATCCATGGCGGCTGGGCCTCTAAATGGGCCAGATCGCAGAAACAGTGAAAGCCCGCCAGCAGAGCATAACCAGAGTCGAAGGCCCACCCCGTCGCTCCAAACCCTACTGTGCGGGATCTGGTCTAGGAGAGAGAGGAGAGGCAGCGACGGCGGCGGAGGTGCCTCTGACCTAGAAACTGCTTCGATGGCGGGGCGCGATGGTGGGAGAGGCAACTGGCGAGGGGGAGGCGGAGGCGGAAGGAACAACTTCAACGGGCGCGCGGGCTGGCCGCAACATCAGAACAACGGCGGGGGGCCGTGGCCGGATGATAGGGGCGGAGGACGCGGATTCTACGGTCCGCCCGACAACTACGGCTTCGAGCAAACGCCGCCACCGGAGTTTGGCTACGGCAGGGGCGCGCCGCCTCAAGGTATGTTCTACAATCAGCAAGGGCCGCAACAGTGGAATTACCAGGGGCAGCAATTTCCGCACATGAATGCCAATTTGGGGCAGAATCAGCAAGGCCCTGGGAGATTTGATGGTAGAGGGCAAGTTCAAGCGGGAGTTCAGAATAGTGCTCAGGGAGGATCAAGTGCAAGGGCTCCAGTGCAGCGGGCGAATTCTGCAGGCAGTGCAAATTCTGGTCTGAACACAGCAAAAGCCAACTCGAGTGACAGTTCTAAGGGAGGGGATAAAGCAACAACTGCGGTGAACACAGCTGACAGCTCTGAGGTGAAAGGGCCAGCATGTTTCCGGTGCAACCTTACTGGGCATGTACTGAAGGATTGCAAAACTGTGCTATTCTGCATACATTGTGGAAGGCATGAGGCGCATATCTCTGATCGCTGTGGAATGTTGACTAGACAGCCACCAGTGGTCAAGCTTGTGGGGTGTGCTAATGAAGGTTTGCAAATGTTAGTTGCGCAATCAGGAAGAAAGAATGGCAATGACAAGAGCAATCAAGCTACTGGTCTGATCCTAGTGCTGGAAGGGATGCTCAGTGTTGAACAATTGGAGAAGGCTTTAGGAGAACAATTTCCTTGGGGAGGCAAATGGAAAGTCAAGGCGTATGGGAACAAATCTTTTCTAGTGAAGTTTCCTAACATGACAAGGTTGCAGGAACTGTGTGGATACCCGATGTTTGGTCTGAGAGGAACTAAAGCGGCAGTAAAAGTTACTAAGTGGTCTCCAGCTTCGAATGCAGTCTTCAAGCTTTATTCAGTTTGGGTGAGGGTGTATGGAATTCCTGCTTCACTGTTGCACAGAGACGGGTTTGCAGAGGCAGCCTCAATGATAGGTACTCTCCAGGATGTTGACATGGCTGGGTACAGGCAGACCGAGGTGATTAGGATTAAATGTGGAGTGAGAGATCCCAGAAAATTTCCAGAGGTTGCCGAACTGACTGATGAGCCTTTCACTTATCTCATATACTTTGAGTTGGAAGAAATAGTTGAAGAGGGATGAAGAATGGTTGATGGTGAACTTGTGAGACAAAATGGGCCGCAGAGAGGCAGAAATGAGACTGGAGGAGTCGATAGGACTGCAAAAAGGACTAGAAGTACTGAAACTGACAAAGGAGAAGATGAAGCTAGCAAGAATACAGATGAGGAGATGGTGCCTTCCAGTCAGCCTGAAACAGATCAAGAGAAAGAAGAAGAATTGAGACAAAAGATGCTGAAGAAGTTAGCTGACAGCAAACAGCAGTTGACAAATGTTAACAAGGATCTGTTCATGGAGGATATTGCACAAAGCAGTTTGTGCTATGATGACAATGGTATGTTGCAGAAGTTAAGAGAGGATAGTGAAGAGGGCAAGCGTAATGATCTCAGTACCCCTGCAAGCATGGATGACTCGGATGAAGACACTGAAGCTTTTGCTAGGAAAGCAGGACTGGGCACTCAGGCTATTGCGAGGATAAATTCAGAAGTGGATGAGGAAATGCGTGCAGAGGAAGTTGAGGAGAAGGATGAACTGCAGGCTACTGAGAGTGATCAGCTGAAGAACAAGGACACGTTTGTTGATGAAACTAGAAGAAGGACAGGAAGAGGGAAATCAGAACAGAACATCGTGGATAAGCCAAGGACAGGGCAAAGCTCAGGAACTTGGAAGGACCGGCAGGTAATATCTTAATCCCCAATGTTTCTAATCTAGCTGCCGCACACATTTCTCTTCAGGAATTAGCTGACAAAGTAGGAATTAAATTAGGAAATAATGCTGTAGAAGTAGAGGAAACTGTGAATGTTATTGAGAATCTTGAGAAAGCCAGAGCAGCTTTGTTTAGTGCGCAACAAAGTAAAGATGGTAGAGATTTGGTAGGAAATGGTAAAGACAGTAAGAATGTAGATGTTGATACTGTACAGGGGTTTCTTTCAGATGAGGACGAGTTAGATGAAGAGGATAGAGAGCTGGATAGTACAGTTAGACTGTTAGCTGGCTTGGGAACGTGGAGTAGCAAAAGGAGCTCGAATGGTAAGAGTAACAGTAAGGGTATTTATGTAGGAAGAAGTAGAGTTAATGGCCCCATTTCATTTAAGCTGTAGATGGCGGGTTTCACCTGGAATGCTAGAGGTTTAGGTGAATTGGAAAAGTGTTTTGATATTAATGATATTATAGTTAAACATAGAGTTAATTTTATTGGTATTCAGGAAACGAAGAACGTACTGTTAATTTCCTGAAAAATATTAGTGGTAGTTGTACTTTCTCGTGGGTTTGGGTTCCGGCAGTAGGGCAATCTGGAGGGATCCTATTAGGTGTAAATTGTGATGTGTATGAAGTATTAAGTTCTGAGATTGGTAGATTTCATGCTAGAATGTATGTAAGAGATAAGACCATTGATAAATGCTATAATATCGTTACAGTGTATGTGGCACCTCACGCTAGAGATAAGGAGGCGTTCTTAGTAGAGCTGGTTCACATCTTTAGTTTGAGGTATTGTCCTTTGATTGTAGGTGGTGATTTTAATCTTATTAGGAAAGTAAGTGACACTAATAAAATAGAAGACCTTCGAAATGGTCTAACTTTTTTAATGCGATAATAGAACAGTGGGATATGAAGGAAATTGAAATTCCAGGTAGACGCTTTACGTGGTCTAACAATCAGCGAAACCCTATGTTTGCGAGACTGGATAGATTTCTTGTGAGTACGGAGTGGGAGAGCTTGTTTCCTCTTGCTTTTATTAATTTACTGCCTAGAGATGTTTCTGACCACTCTCCTTTGGTCCTGGATTTTGGTTTGACAAAAGAGATAATTCGCAGACCTTTTAAGTTCGAGTTATGCTGGTTTTTGAGAACAGACTTGTACGAAGTAGTCAGTAAAGCATGGAATACTTTTTATTTTGGTAAAAGTAGGATGGATAAATGGCAAAATAGGTCGAGAAAACTTAGAAGTTCTTTAAAAGGTTGGGATATTAATTACAAAGCATTTTATAAGAAGCAAAAATTGTGCTGTCTGTAGCTATTGACAACATAGATAAAGAAAGTGAGATGCTAGGTCTTACTTTGGAGAAGTATTCTCTAAGGAAGGAGTTAGAGGAAAAGTTGCTAGTTATAAGGAAAGAGGAACAAGTAAAGTGGTTTCAGAGATCAAAAGAAACTGATCTGGTGAAAGGAGATTCGCTAACAGCTTACTTTATGGCTAAAGCGAGCGGTCGAAAAAGGAAGAACAAAATTACTAGTCTGTGCCAGGATGGGGTAGTGATAGTTGGTAATGATGAGATTTTAAAATATGCTACTAATTTCTATAAAGAGTTATTCGGTCCTGTAGCTAATCGTGCGAGTGTAGAGTTGGAAATTCCATTAGATAATGTGTTAGAAGTTAGAGACAGGGAAGAGTTAGTGAGACCTTTTACTTTGGAAGAAGTGAAGTTGGCGGTTTTTAGTATGAAACTTAATAAGGCTCCTGGTCCTGATGGACTACCTATAGAGTTTTACCAGAAATTTTGGAATTTAGTGTGTAATGATTTAATGTCTTTGTTTGATGAGTTCTATGAGGGTAAGATGGACATGTCTCGCTTTAATTTTGGTATTGTGACCTTGTTGCCTAAGGTAGCCGATGCTAGCTGCATACAACAGTATAGACCAATTTGTATGCTTAATGTTGTATTCAAGATTTTCACTAAAGTAATTAATAATAGGGTAGTTAGACTGGCTAAAAAGATTATATCTCCTGTACAGACCGCTTTCATTAAAGATAGGAACATTTTAGATGGTATTTCTCTGTTACATGAAACCTTGCATGAAGTAAGAACTAAGAAGCTAGATGCTGTTTTCTTTAAGGTAGACTTCGAAAAAGCCTACGATAAAATAAATTGGGACTTTGTTTTTGTTATTCTCAAAATGAAAGGTTTCCCGGATAGGTTTATAGAGTGGGTGCGCAAGTCGGTTGAGAATGGTAAAGTTGCTATCATGGTAAATGATCACATAGGTAATTATTTTCCTACGATGAAAGGGTTAAGACAGGGTGATCCGTTTTCCCCTATTCTCTTTAATATAGCAGTAGATGTGGTGTCTGTCTTGGTAGAGAGAGCTAAAAGTTGTGGGTTAATTAAACCTCTGATTCCTGATTTATTAGATGATGGGCTAGCGATGTTGCAGTACGCGGACGACACGATTTTCATGTTCCAGGATGATTTGGACTCGGCGAGGAATCTTAAAAAACTTCTTTGTATTTTTGAACACTTGTCTGGCTTAAAAATTAATTTCATGAAGAGTGAGGTTTTCTGTTGTGGAAAAGCTAAAGATAGAAGCTTAGAGTACACGTCGATCTTCACATGTGTAGAGGGTGTGCTTCCTTTTAAATACCTAGGGATGCCTATGCATGATAGAAGGCTGAGGCTTGTAGACTGGAAGCCGTCAGAGAATAAAGTAGAGAAGAAAGCTGGTGCTTGGGTAGGAAAATATACCTCTTACGGTGATAGGCTTATTTTATTAAGATCCTGTCTTACTAATGTACCGTTTTACATGTTGTCTTTCTTCCCGTTGCCGAAAGGGACTTGTAAGAAGTATGATTTTTTTAGAAAAAGAATGTTTTGGCATGAACAAGATGGTAAAAAGAAATATCACTTAGTTAAGTGGCAGGAGGTGTGTAGACCTAAGGATCAAGGGGGTCTCGGGGTACTAGACCTGAAGATTATGAATATTTGTTTGTTGTGCAAGTGGCTCTGGAAGATTGAGAACGAGGAGGGTTTATGGCAGCAATTAATTAGGGCAAAGTATTTACATTCTCATTCTTTAGCCCATGTAAAGCTAAAACCGGTACATTCTCATTTCTGGTCGGGGATTTTACAAGTAAGAGATATTTTCTTCAGCTTCTGTAGAAAAATTATAGGTAATGGCTTAAGAACGAGTTTCTGGGAGGATGTTTGGGTAGGTGATAAATCGTTAAAGGATAAATTCCCTAGGTTGTATGACTTGTCGCACAGTAAGAAAATTAGTGTAGCTAGGGTTCTTAGTGAAGGTTGGGAGGTTCTTAATTTTAGAAGAAATCTGTGGGGAGAGCTGGCCGATTTATGGTTTAACTTAAAAGACATGTGTTCGGGGGTACGCCTGATTGAGGGTGTAGAAGATAAATGTAAATGGACTCTAACAGAATCTGGTCAATTTACTGTAAAATCTCTTTATACTGCTCTTAAGGCTTCTCAGGTAAAAGTTCTGTATAGAAAAGTGTGGTTTGTTAAGGCTCCTTTGAAAGTAAAGGTTTTTCTGTGGCTGGCATTTAGAAAGAGTATCCTGACTAAGGATGTTTGTTAGCCAGAGGTTGGAAGGGGTCCGGAAAATGTATGTTCTGCTCGGACGTAGAGTCTATAGATCATTTATTCTTGCTACTAGACTATGGGGGATAGTTAGGTGTGCTTTTGCGCTGAAATCAGTTCCAGATAACTTTGATAGTTTACCTAGATGGCTAGATTCTTTTTCTGTACATGACAGGTTCCTGATATCGGTAGGAATCGCTGCGTTAATTTGGGCTGGTTTGCAGAGGCCAAAACTGCGAAACTTACAACGCAAAGGGGCAAAGCTGCTGGTGTTGGTGGCCACTGAGTTCTTCCACAGGAAGCAGGGATGGGGTCCTCTGGTGTTGAGGCTCACCGAATCTTGATGGGGAGGCTTGCTCTTGGCATGTGATGCTGGCAGTTGTGGAAGAAAAACTTCTGTAGTGTTTTAGTATCTAAGGAAACTATGAAGTCTTGTCTGAGTCTGTGATGGTTTGTGCTCTGGTGCCTGTTCTCTTTTAGCTTTGTTAGTAGGCCTCCTTAAAAAGTATTGTAATGGTATGAATGTTCAGAGAAGTTTCAGTAGTAGGTTCGGCTTTGGCTGCTCGCAGGGGGGTTGTACCCTGGGCGTGAAGTTATGTTGCAAAAACCTTGTATTATCAGTTTCATAATAAATGAAGTTGGGGCGATGCTCTCCTTTCAAAAAAAAAAACGTTCCGTCCTGTCCTGACATCAACTAACAAATGTGTCTGACGGACGTCCGTCCTGTCCGTCGGACTGTCCACTTGCATGCCGGCCTGGCCGGCGTCGTGGCCGCGGCGCTCGCGCGGCTCAGCATCTTAGAGCATCAGCTTGCCTTACGCTCTACACGGCAGGGTCGCAGGGAACACTCAGACCTGGAACTGCGACCTGAGACACACGGCACATTAGTTCCTGGTCGCCGGTGTTGACTGTTGACAGGCCCTGATTTTTTGTTCTAGAGGAAAAAAAAGATAAACGTGTTTAAAGCCTTTGCCTGCTTTGCGTTGACTGTTGACTGTCGCACACGCTTTGTTTCTACGCGCCTCAGCAAGTCCAATCAGATTCCGAGTCCAACTCCGGTTCCGGTTCAGATTCAGACAGTGCTGCCTTGCCAGCCTATATAGCATCAGCTCAGCAACTCCAGCGTGAGCTACAATCGCCGGACGATTTGCCTCACCAAGCATCGTTCCAAGTTCCAACCAAGAGCGCACGGGGCGATGGCGGCCATGGCGCCCCGGAAAGGGAAGGGATCATCGGCGGCGAGCGGTGGAACCAAGACGAAGAGGAACACGAAGAGGAGGGTGAAGGTGCTCCCGCCGCTGCTGTCGCCGGGGACGGCCGTGGAGGTGCTCCGGAACGGCAAGTGGGTGGGCGGCGGCACGGTGACGATCCGGAACGACCGCACCTACATGGTCAGCCTCCGCGACGGCATGACCGTCCTCATGACCCGCGGGAGGGTCAGGCCTACCGACGGATACGGGACGCGTTATGATTAGTCTTCGATCGACCGGACAAGGCTGGCGGCACGGCGGCGACGACGCCGGAGCGCCGGAGCGGAGCACTAAAGGGGCTGCTTGTTTTACGACTGCTCTGTTCTTGTTGGGTTCCTTTGCGTGCAAGTTACTATTCTTAGATTCTTTTCTTGCATTTAGAGGACACGAAAGATCGGAAAGATTGTTTCTTGCATTTAGAAGTAAAAAAAGATCGGAAAGATGGTGTCTAGGAATCACGTATTGTTTCGGGTTCCATTTCACTACATATTCAGTTGTGTAATCTGTACTTAGGTAGCGCAAATGTAGTTTGATTCTACTGGAGATTAACTGATGTAGTGGTTAATATCTGTCGAAAAGGAAATTTGAGGGAAATCAGTGATTCTATTGGGGTTGCAGGCTGCGAGCTGATCTTTGTGCAACCGACCATGCTGAGGCCATGGCAATTCTGCGCTAGGTTTACAAGGGCTCAGTTTGACCGTTTGCTTGGTGGTACACCAGGAAAAAGCAAAACCTATATTCCGATCAGTTATTACTTTCATAGAAAGTTCATGTGTGCATTCCAAGTAGCAGCGTAAATAAAACAGCCTTCAGACGAGAGGAAACAAATGCATTGCCAAATCAGCAGCAAACTGAATCTTGATTGACCTAATACAGTGTCGCTAGGCAGCAAGCAGAGTATTTCAGCATGAACTAGTGAAATGAACCCGAAGCAAAGCAACTACTTGCTTCTCTTGACCGCACGCCTTCCCTGGCCCTTCTTCGGCGGACCCTTCCCACGACGCTTCAGCATTTCAAGCTTGTTGAGACGTCTGCACAGAGAAAGATAAGGCACTGTTAAGACAGACTTGTGACAACACTCTCCTGAGCACCAATTCAACCTTCCTAAAAGAAATTCTTTCGTTCATGGCTGACAGGAACCGATAAGGGAGTTAGGGAGATGCATAGCAGTTACACAGGCAGTACTCACTGCGGTGCAGATAACCAAGTGGGGTTGTGAAAATGGTCAGAACAGTGACCTGCTAAAATTTACTGATGCATTCCACAACAGGAGGCACTCATAACTATCACATTCTGTCTGAACATGGTTTTTCCCCCATGCTGTTGATTCCATTGTGGTTATGCAAATTTCCAGTGACATGAAAAACGATGCACCTACTGGTAAGGTACAGGATGGTAAATTCAGCCTACGGACACATAACAATTCGCACGATGGTGAGCTCAAATGATATCATGTTATTATAACTCAAGTTCTTACAATCGATTACCAATGGATTCATTCTAAAGGGAGCGATAGAAAGTAAGCAAACAACCAGTACGCAACCAGAAAATAATACCGTAGGGACCTTCCTTACAGTATTTTGTTTTAAAAAAAGCTGATGCTTGGCCTTTCAGTGGCCAGATCAGAAGCAGGCAAGGATTTCCCAGAACCTTACATATTTGGAAGACATTACTTCTAACAACAGAGAAAGAATAGCATGGTAGCAGCATACACAGAGCGACCAAGGATATCTCTACAACATACAATCCGGCTGGAATTGGTGAGCTCTCGTTGCTCCCCTGGATTACACGATCCTGATTTCTTGCGTAAAAAGTGAATCCATCTTAACCATCGATTTAGTCGGTTCAGCATAGTCGGTATCTCGCACCGTCCCAGCGCCTCACCTCCTGTTTCCTCTCTGTCTTTCCCCTCACCTTCTCTCCACAAAAAATGTTGACCCGAGAGGTGAAAAAGCTTCCAGCGGCGGCTTTGGCGTCGCCTCTCTCCCATGGTCCTTGAGCTCATCGGCCCACCCAAGCCCGCCGCCTCTGACTTCCCCGGCGCGCGTTTCTACATCCGTTGGATCTGGAAGCTGGTCCTCCCGGACGGCAGCCATGGTGGCGTTCTTGGTGAGCTCTCTGCACAAAGACACGGCCATGGTGGCGTTCTTGGTGAGCTC
Source organism: Poa pratensis (assembly GCA_947311845.1). Lineage (NCBI taxonomy): Eukaryota > Viridiplantae > Streptophyta > Magnoliopsida > Poales > Poaceae > Poa > Poa pratensis. The sequence goes on from CAMZMU010000104.1 coordinate 16,056,093, forward strand.
GCCGCTCCGGGACGTGGCCGCCGCCAGCGCGTGTTGGCCCGCTGCGCTCTGGTCTTCGCGGGGAGGGGTTCCTCGTGGATCTTGGCGGCCGTGGAGGATGACGAGGAGGTGGCGGCAGTGGAGGTCGTGACGTCCCACCTCCACGCCGACAAACCAGAGATGGAATCCAAGGGCAGGAAGATGGATGGATGGAATGGGAGGAGCGAAGGTGGTGTGCGTCGTCCCCAACAACTACGACATCCGCTGCGGTCTCCGGCAGGTGCGGGGTTGGTTCATTGCAACCTCATCCACTCTTCGTCTCTTCTCCTCTTCCTGTCGACCACGGGACCGGCGGTGATACTGGCGGCTCCGCGTTCACAGGTACGCCCGCCTGACCGCTCCCTCCTCCATCACCGCAGCATCAAGCCCCTACGAGATCAAGCCCACCATCGATATGTCTTAACCGGGAGGGGAGGGCTGGCGCACAATGCGGAAGAGCGGCACGCATATCTGGTGAATTGGGACAGTGGTGCTACAGATCCTCCCTAGACGCAGGTGATGTCTTATTCCCATATGTATCTCTCTGTCTCTCTGTTATACGGCAGCTTTGCTAAGCCCCGAAGTGCAGGCGGCCGTGATTCTTCAGTATAGATTATACTAATTAGAGAATGCATCCTGATAATAAGTTCTTATAGTTTTTAGGCATGTATTTAGTTGAGTTAAGGCTCTGATTGGCTTCCTGGGTATTGATAGAATGTGGGATTCGAGGAAAAGCTGAATAACTACTTTTTGTCAGCCTTTGTTAAATGATCATTTTGTGTTGGCCAATGACTATTTTTATGCATCATTGTGTATGCAAGACCAGTGTGTATATCTACAAGACGTGATGCACTCTGCTTCTTAGTCAGAAATTATGCTAATTAGAGGCTATATCCTGGTAGCAAGTTCTTATAGTTCTCTTATTTATTTTTTGGATAACTGCTCTGTTGTGAAACTCGAATTTTCTCCCTAGATATGATAACCTATGGCCATTCAAGAAAAGGCTGAATACGTACTTGTTGTCAGCCTTGATTCAATTATCCTTTCATGTTCACCAATGATTGCCTTCCACATTAATTCGTGTGATAGTTACAATTAAAGAGTGTTACCTGAATTAGGTGGTGATATTAGGTTACTACCCCATACTAATTAGAGACTGTATCCTGATAAAACTGGTAATAGGTGCTTATGTTTTTCTAATTTTGCAGGCATGTCTTTGGTTGTGTTAAGGCTCAGATTTGCTCCCTGGATGTTGATATACTCCGGACATTCAAGAAAAAACTGAATAACTACTTCTTGTCAGTCTTGATTAAACGATCATTTCATGTTGGGAGTTATTATTTTCATGCATCATTGTGTATGCAAGGCTGGTGTGTTCTGTTATTTTTTAGGCATGGCTTCAGCTGTTAAAACAAGAATTTTCTCCCAGAATATCGATGAACTATGGACATTGAAGAAAAAACTGAATACCTACTTGTTGTCAGCCTTTGATTCAGTAATCATCTCATGTTAACCGATGATTGTTTTCCCACATTATCTTTATTAATTCGGGAGATATAGCTACAAGAAAAGATTATTTCGACCCTCCACACTGAGGGCCTTTTTTGGCGTTGCCTAAATTATGTGGCGGTATTAGGTTAGTATTCCATTTTGTTCCTATACGTATTGTCCTTTTTCGGTAACAATTACACAAGTTAATTTTTTAAATATGCTAGATATTATGTGCGGCTCGGTTTTGATGCTTTTGTTGGAGATGCTTAGGTTAACATTCTGTTGTATCGAGCAAAGAAGAGCTGCAATCCATTAGGCTGAAAAAGGAACCCTTCTATGTACAGAGCAACCACAGGTTGAAAATGGTTAAGCTTTGAGAAGATTATCATAGTTTTATACTCTTATCTGTGTCGGGATTTTATAACCTTTGCACACTTAAACAGTATCATTCTTTTGTCTTACAATTGTGAAGAGTAAATTTTATTTCGTTGTGGTCCCTTCTATGACAATTATGCGTTTTTTGTGTTTCAGGTATTGCTAATCTCAAAAGATAGAATAGAAGGAAGACACAACTATACGTGGCTGTGGTTCATGGTTTATCACTGCCAAATCACACCCGTCATCCTCTCGAAATCGACCCTGCTGCCGGATCAACAAGGTCTACATCGCCGAGTTTGACCTTTCTGGTCTTCTTCATGTGCGCACAATGCACTTCGCCTCAATCGCTCCAGGTAGTCCCTTATACCGATGAGAGTGAAACAGGTCAAGAATACATCAACTACCGTAGATTTGATACCTTCAGTTTGGAGCAGTCACTAACTGCCTTATGCTGCTGTAGCTTTTTAATACCAGGGAATAATTAATACCTCAAAAGCATCTACAACATGACCGATTTGAGAATTTGGTGCCCAGAAGGCAAAGTTACCTCCAAGAGGAGTGTGCATATAGTTCTTTCATGAATATAGTGGTGTGCGTATAGAATCCCTAGCTTACTCTGGTTCTTGATTATAAATTATGCTAATTGGTGATTAAACCTGATAATAGATTCATATGGTCTGGTATTTTAAGCATTCCTTTAAGTCTACGAAATCTCAAATTTTCCTACTTTTCTGTCAGCCTTCATTCAAAAATTATTTCGTGTTGACAAATGATCCTTTGCACACATCATTGTCTAACTTGGGTGATATAGTTAGAAGAGCCTTTGGACTCTGCTCACTGAAGACTTCTTTTGACCATTTCCTTAGACGGAAGTTTTAGATTATTCGCTCACTTCATTTTTTACCTGTACATGTTGCATCTTTTTCTGGACCAATCAGACAAGTTAGTTTTGCAATAAGCTGGCAACTTAGAAAGTTAGGTGTTACTCAAACTTTATGTTGTGCGTTAGCTTACAAGGTTAAACTGGTTGCTCCTTTTCTTCTTATAAAGTTGTTTCCAGATTTAGAAGATGATAGTATTATGATATGCTTTGGATGCTATTATGGAGTAAAGAATTAGGTTAGTCTGCTCCACGGTTCTCTATTTAATTTGATTTTCAATTTTAGGACAATATTATAATGTACTACTAATTTTTGTTGGTCACACTACTGTAGCATTATGTTGGTATGCTTTTGGTAGACAGTAATGATGCTATTACGCATCAAGAGACCGAGTAAGTAATTTCTCGACCATATTTATTTTTGAACTACAACCATAGATGCTAGATCAGCCATATTTATTTTTAAGCTAGAGCAATGCATGCTATATTCGGACTTCGTGGTACAAAAAGTGGCACAGTATTCTTATGGTACAAATGTATTAAGCCTCATTAAACGATGAACATATACACTTTGGATTTTTATCACCATTGTGTGTTCTACATGTTTGATGACGGACACATTAACTTGACTAACAGAGGAACCCGAGGTTTTTTTATAGTGTAGGGTGAGGTACCTATAATGTGACGTATGAAGAGTTGAACCCATTGGCAAAGATTACCACCTAAGTGGTGTGCTCAGTCTCATGGCTGAGACCTGAGATAGTAGATGGAAGAAATGGTCAAAGCGTCATGGATTTTTCAATTTGGGAGAGATTCAAGCAACATTAGCTTGCATTACACCACCATTAGCTTAACCCTTTGTTGATTAAAATACTTAGTATGGCGCAACCTTGCTTCTTTGTTGTCTTTCACACGGTTGCAATAATTTTGGCATGCTGGCAACTTAATATAGTTTAAGCTCCTCTAAGGCAAATTAAATGACAAATCCTTTACCTTAGGCTCCTCCACTCCCCGGCAACCTGTAGTTGATTTACCACTGATCATTGTCTGTTCAGCGAAATGTTGGTGGCATGTGTGCTCTTTGGTTGTGCTTCTTCTGCTTGATGGGGAGATTTCTTTCACGTTTTTTATTTGTATTTTTGTGTGGAAAGTCCATGAAGCCATTCTGTTCAGTACGAGATTATGTTGATAATTTAATCATGCAGGTGCACCAGGATTTTATTTCAGTATACTTGAGAGATTCGTTGGCCTTGATATCTTATAAAGATAAAGAAGACATAATAAATGCCCGACAGCATGTTTTGCAGATGCTTCTGTTAATTATGATATTTCTCTCCTTTGAAGGGCTCAAGTTACCCGATGCTTTATTTGATAGAATATGAGTACAAGTAAATTGTGATTTTTCTTTCTCCGTTGTAAAGGAGATGTTTCAAATGAGGCGTGAACTAGGGAATTTGTGTGCCCTACTTATTATCAACAGGTCCAAGCTAATTTGCTCATGTTGCATGAAGGGTGAGATGCTATGAATAAACATGTAACGGTCAATTGCGGTCATTTTCGTGATATGGATAAAACTGTAACTGTCCATTGTTGTACAACTATTGTTTCCTTCGATAGTTCCTTAATCATTATCTTGAATGGTTTGTAATCGCCTTTTGGAAGTGCCCACATTGATGATATTTCACCATATTATGTTATTATGAGGTGCTATGAACTGTTGAAATGATTGTAATGAATTGATCAGTCCTAAAATATAGTTCCTGGTAAAAAAATCATGCTAAGACTGAACCACACAAATAACAAACAGTCCAGAACTGCACAAGTATGGATCTGGGCGCGGCAAAGCGCGCCTAACCCTTCTAGTAATTAGTTAAATAAAGGTGGTCACTCAGATGCCAAAGAGAGAGAGAAACAACCAACCAATATAACAAAACACAACCAACCTATCAAACGAAATCTATGCATCAGGTAAAACTTGCTTTTCATGCTTATAATGAGCACTCCAGTTACCTATCTAACCGACCACAAGAACTGGCCTGACTGAAGCAAATGCATAAAATACTCATGGGAATAAGGGAACAGATACACCTATGCATATACATATTCTGTATTCACACAGTCAAAAATATACCATTACCTACTCATAACAAAAGATATTCACAAAACTGCACATCACGCAGGCATAGCAAAAAGAGAGATACATAGCAAGTACACACCAACTATATGCAAAACAGTAACCAAAAATAATCCCTATATTGATTCAATCATACTAGATTTGGACAAATGAGGCATAAAGCAGCAAACTGGAATGGACATTTGTGATCCTAACAGCAGTTATCCAAACACTACTGCTGAAAGTGGATTTCTAAATACTACAAATGACTCATGATTATCAACAACAGTAAGAGAATGATAACAGCGCACCAATAACAATGACATGCTGTTAATCCGCTATAGGCCTGCAACACAAAATGATGTATGTACCAATAAAATCACCACACGTTTGCCACTACGGATCACTGAGTTATCAATTAGCGAGGGCAGTCAGGCCACCAATTGCAAAGAATACCGAGCAACGACCTGACGGCTCACCGGGCGGTGAGGCATATCAACAAACACGTTACGGGCGTCAACGACACTTCACCGAGGAATGAAGCCTAACGACGAACACGTGGAGCCGAGTGCAAACCCACGTTGGTGCAAAGTTACTAGAGGGAAAAGAGGCGCGGGCGCTTACTCTTTCTCCTCGCGCGCCATGACCTTGGGGTCCATCGTCTTGACGTCGTAGGGGTACCACTGCGCGATCCGCTCGCCGATGAACTTCTTCCGCAGCAGCTTCGTCGCCGCGCGCTTCCCCGACGGGTTCAGCGCGTGGCCGAACACCGCGGCGCGCGCCTCCGCTACCCCCGCCGTCACCGCCGCCGTCAGCAGCTGCCGCAGCCCGCCCGCCGCCGCGCTCATCTCGTCTCTCGGTGGAACGGACGCTCTCGATCTCAGCTACCGACGGCCCAGGGTTTTGGGGCTCTTTACATTGTTTTTTGGGTGGGCCTGAAGGATTAGTGGGCCGGCCCGGATCAAGACGTTTTTTTAACTGCCCGCAGCCCGGATCAAGACGTTTTTTTAACTGCCCGCAGCCCGGATCAAGACGTTGCCATAATATACCATTTTTACTGTTCTCAAAACAAAAATAAAAAACTATCCTACCATTGTTACGTTTATGGTGTTTAGTGTTCGTACTTATTTTATAACTAATAGTGTTCGCATTGAATAAATATTGCAAGAATGAAATAAAAGGCTATATGCATCGTTCCGATGTAGAGCCCGTGCTGTCCCTTTTCAAAAAAAACAAATGCTAAGTTCCTAGCCATGTGTAATGAATCACATTTGGCTAACTCACGCGGAGCAAACGGGACACAACATGAAAATCCACCAAGCTCACCTAAAAATATTAGTTTGGGGCGACCGTCTACTTCTACTCCATAAGAAGTGAGTAAACGGTTTCTCAACTACAACTCATTTCTCCTCTTCATCGTCTCGTCTATAACTCGTGTTGCCTCAACTGATTTGTCTCAATAAATTCGTCCCGAATACAACTAAGACACAGACGATGGCCCAATCACCTTAACTACCAGCCCCACCACCGCGTCCGCCGCCGGCGGCAACCTCTACCACGGCAGCGGCAGAATTGGCAACCAAGGGACGGAACCAATCTCATGGATGTGAGGATATGGTTAGGCTATTGATCATGTTTTACTCGACGCGTCCCTATGGATTGTGATGGTATATCATCTATGACATGATTTTTTCTAGGGCATATTTCCCACATGAATGTTCTCGTCTTCTTCCTCTCAGAGCTCGCTCCCCTGCCTATGGGCGGTGTCCCTTTCATGATACTCAACACATCCATGAGCAGGTGCTCGGTGTCTTCCACCACGAGTCCGTTCGTGTGTCCATGAGAGTCGCATCAATGCCCAAACACATGTAAGCAAAGGATTTCAGGAAACACCTAGATCCAAAAATAAGTTCAATAATAGTCTGATAAAGACCAAATATAAACATCAATGTGCATATCCAACGGTATAAAGTATTTTTCAAAACTCCTGATCTATAAATAATTTCAATAGAAGTCTGATAAAAACAACTACAATTAAGGTTGCAAAAACAATTGAATGAATGAATGGAAAGGTAAAAGTATATCATTTTCCACCGCATTTTGATAGTTTGGTGAACACGATGGTTCTCCGCAAAGATACTATATCAAAAGAAATCTAGCCTTAGTAGTAATTGATCATAACTATAATGTACATTGATAACACACTTCGAACAAGAAGGACTTGATTGTTAGGTTTATATATTGATGTTATTTGGCATCACTTGGTAGCGATATAATACTTGGTGTTATGGTTTAGTAAAATGTTCCTACTTCTTAGTAATTATACTTGTTTGATTACTATACTTGGATATTAACTAGGAAATCAAGATGTATTTGTTTCATTGAATTGTATGGCTTAATCATACTTTGGTTTTATTCTTATGATTTCCATTTGGCTCTTGTATCTTGATCTCTCATGTAATTGGTTAATTAAAGCCTCTTATATTGGTTGTGTGTGTGTGACTAACTAGTTGTTCAACTAAGTAAGTGTTTACCCAACATTAATGAGTTTTTCTCAAGGCTTGGATTCCAACTAGGCTATAGTTCAAGAACTAATTTTATTCAACAAGAGTGGTATTGGATCCTAAATTAACAAGGTTATTCATTATTGTAGTATTTGAGTTCTAGTTATAGATCTATGCTTTAAGTATTACAGTTTAGGTTTCAACTACGTATATAGTCTAGGAGGAAATCTTATTCAAGTAAGGATGGTATTGGATTTTGGTTCCCTAGGGGTTATCTATTACCCAAGAGCAATAGTTCAATTCTAATCACTTCAACTATATAGATATAAAACGCCAGGGTCTTCCATCACATAGTTCTTAAGTAGGAAAGCTTCTTAAGTAGATCGTATAGTTGGTTGAACTATGTGTAAACGTTCCTAATTCCACTATGTATTTGGATTGGTCTTTAGTCGTTCAAATAAAAGAGTTCTACTATACAAAAAAAATACATTTACGATTAACTAGGAGTAATATGTGAGCCCTGGCTATTAATGTCATGTGTTATATCTCACTAGATATGGTTAATTACATGTAATAAACAACTCCCAACGTGAGTGGATAATGAGATAAGGTTTACTTCTAATTCATTTCATTAATCTTGGGTATAAGACTTGGAAGGAAAACTAGCCAATCAAAGACAAGCATTTAATTCTTATGTATTGATATATGGTTATAGGCTTGGTTATACGAGACTTAGAAAATTTAAAAAGAAAGACATACTAAGCAGGAATAACTTAAAGTTTGGTAACTTGTATTGATGTTTTATAAGATACTTTGCTTTCCATTTGGTTCCTAAACCATCTTATGATTCTACCAACAATGTATGGCTATTTTTTGCTATAAGTGTTAACTTTTGTACTTGCAAAAGGAACGCCTACATTATAAAAACTAGTAATACATGATCCTAGTTATGATAGAATGTTTAAAATTTTATGCAATGAAATCCTTTCTTTGAAATGTTGGATATAATAATGTGCATTAATTCAAATTTAGATAGTTCGAATGGAGGATTTGAAATGCAATTAATTTAAGTGTTGCTCAGAGTTATTTTAGCTTGCTTTTCTTTTGGTTATAGATGATTATTTTATCACCTCAACTATTCTTGATATCAAAATAATCATGCACTTAATCTGGCGATCATTGGGTAGGTTTTTTTTGTATAAATACATGTCCGTCTCGGTCATGTCATGTCTGAATATTGTATATTATATCAATACATGTTATTTGCTTTAATGGATAAGAGCACATGTTATTATCTCTAAATACATGTAACTGTGAGGTTCTGAAGTGTATGCTAGTTCATCAATACCATATTAGAAAATATAGTTATTTTTCTATTGAATTTTTTGTGTGTAATTAAATTGATGGAAATAAATAGATGATGTTTCAATCTTGTGATTCAAGAGTATGTGTGTGATAGATTTGGATTGACTGTCAAATTAGATCACTAGTTCCTCTTATAAACTCTTCTTACAATGATAATAACTTCTAACTTTGTTCTTTGCATAGCCAATGATGAATAATTTCTGAGACAATTATAATTTCTAAAGGACAGATTTCTACCAAGTTTCCAATTCTCGATGGTGATCACATATTAATTCTATGCAAATATGAGAGCAATTTTCATAGTTCTAAATGTTAAGTTATTGCTTTGTGTGTTGGGTCTAATGTCTTTGGTGGAAATTCCTAGTTACTACTATTTGGTCATATTAAATTAGCATAAAGCAACATATCTCCACCTAAGTTGGGCAATAATTATCTTAGATGATGTCTCCCATTCCCTCTATTTAGACTCCTCTCTTCTCTAGTAATCCAACCTTGTGGTATTGTGAAGCTTGCTCTTCGGGAGTCGCATTCTCCTCCTCGCTTTTTGATATTGTTATATAATGACTACACATATCCTACTATGAGATTTACCTCCTATTTCATATTCTCCAACTCTCTCTTGGTGGTTAAACGTGTGCTATCACTTGTTCCATGAGATGGTAGTGCACCAATGGCCTCCTATTTATAGGTCCATGGAGTTCATGACAAGGTGGCACCTATGTGAGGATTGTTGTTGTGGTTTCATGAATAAGGTGTTTGTGTGGCATGCTCTCATCCATAACAATCCACTAAGAACGAGGTATCATGGTGAGCATTTCATTGGGCACAAGTATTAGAAAATATTTTTCAAGTGATAACAATTATGGGTGGCATGTGCATTATCTTCTTGTATGCTTTATTGTTTATCAAGCCAACTGGCTTATGTCTCTATATGGTCTCCGGGATGGATTGGTCATGTGGATTTTAGTAGTTCAGATTAGATGAGTAATATTATGGGCAGATTTGCATATATATTTGATATGTACTAATTTAGAATCCTACTTTCATAAACGCAGAATGTCGATTCAAGGAATTTAACTAGAGTAAAGGAGTTCAACTAAATAACCATGTTGCCATAAGTTAATGTTAATCTCTCTACTTTATATTTTAAATCAAGATAATGTTTGGATTTCACTAAGTTGAATGTCCAATATTAATCTTAACCCCTTTTTGTTGTTGTTTTAATTTCAGATCAAGAAGATCAAGGTTAGAGCTGATATTACTTAGCCTTTCTTTCATATATCTGTAATATTCAATCCCATTCGTTATATTAAGATGTTGGTTTAATATTCATCTAGACTTTGTAATATTCAAGACTTGGTCATATCTCTTTGTACACATTTGTATATTGGGTTTAAGATTGAACTTATAACTATCTCTTAGTTTACTTACTATGTAAACCTGTAATATGAAGTCAAATGTGACTGGATGTATTGGACATATATGGTCTTGTGCTAAATGTTCGGAGTATATGGATTGTCGATTGGATGAATTATTCATTATGTAATGTGTTATACTCATCATATTACATTGTCAAACTGTAATGTTTAGCAAAAATCATGTCCAATTTTCAAATTATGTTGCTTGAGTTCTTTGTGGGATGATCATATGAGTTACGAAACTCTCTATTTGTATTATACCCTCCATTAACAATTAGCCCCTCCTCGATGCAAGATAACTTTATTCTAAGATTTGTACAGAGGGAGAATTTAAACACACAATCATATGTCAAATAAGCTTTGGTTGTAGAAAAGTTTTAAATTACCCCTTACATTCATCTATAAAATGGTTTGTATTATACCCTACGTTCACAATTATCCTGCATTCTGAGTTTAGTAAAAAGCAAACGTTATAAAATTTGACTACAATATAGGAAAAATATATAATCACCTATAATATAAATTTAATATTATTAGAAACATCATAAAATATATTTTCATACTATATGCATTTTTATTATAGATGTTACCATTTTTAGTGTATACTTGGTCACCTTTCAAAAGTTTGACATTAACAAAAACCCAAAAACATAGGGTAAATAAAAAGAGAGGGAATAGTTAGTTTTATTTATATATTTTGAACTATTTAACGTAATGCAAACGAGTTCAACTTTATTATATTCATTTTGTTTAACAAGTTATGATTTGACTAAAAACGCATGATGATTATGCAATTTAGACCCTCTTGTTTACCATATTTATATAACATGTTTAAAAGTGAAATACGTTTTACAAAGTGTTAGCTGCTAAACTTTTAATAGTTAACAATTAATTTTTTTATTTAAACACTATTATATAAGTGAAGAATTTTTTTAAAAAAATTATTCTAAGATTTCTCTCAAGGGGATAATACAAATACATCAAGATATATCAAAATAAGTTTTGTTTATAGAAAAGTTTGAATTTATCTCGTATTTCACACACAATAATGCAATGATTGAGAATAAATGTCCCTAAAGCCGTTTTCCAACAATAGTTAACTACGAGGCCTTACAATAACGTAGGAAGAAATGATGGATATCTACCTTTGTGTTACATGAGCGAATGAGCAAGCCTATTGTATGTGTAAAGGAGGCAACACGTTGATATGGTAGATTGGTAGCAAATGTATATGTTGAAGGCAGTAAGTCATGTAACATACATTTTTTTGTGAGGAACCAAATAATGTGATGAAGATAAGCTATGATAAGAAAGTTTCGGTATTGTATAAATATGACATGACACAATATCACAGTAAGTACCAAATCTAGTTGCGCAAATGCGCACTCAACTAGTTTACTTGCAGTGAACATTTTGGCAAAAACTTCATATTTAGGATAAAATTATATGAAAAAAATACAAATTGCATACAAATACATGTATTTGACATCACAGTTTTAAATTGGCAACACAACTTTGTACTCCTGGCTCCGCCACTGTTTACTTGTCAAATAGGAGACTACCGCATAAGAGACACCATAGTCTGGTATGGTGGGCCCGCACGACTCTCCTGGTTAGCCTATTGTAATTGGTGCATGACGATTTTCTTTAGGCTACAAGTAACCTTTGATACCGGAATTTTGCAATCAGTTTTAGTTCCGAAGTTTTTTTCTCCACCATAAAGGAAGTTTGACGCTACTACTTTCCAAGATTGATGCTCAATTCGGTGGCATGAACCTTTACCTTATTGATGCTCATTTCTTCATCTAGCTTTGTAGGATATCACCTTTCGTTAATGAGATGATTCATTACCATTGTATTTCTCTTCGTTTACGTGAATATAATGTCTTTTGTAGTGTTATATATTGGTTGTGCTTGGCTATTTCTCTTCGTTTACTGCGTGGATGGTAGCCGACACTCATACATTGTCATTTTCTTTTCTCACAATCAGAAATTCATTCGAAAGAATAAAATTCAGACTTACAAGGAGAAATGTACCCCCCTCATTTCAGTATAATATAAGTCCGGATTTCAACTCAAGAAATAATTAAACAAACCTTCAACTCACATGACTCGACAAGACTCGAACAGACATAGAACCAGCAGACAACTCACAAATCCGAAATAGCTAGAGCTCACAGGTTCGGAACAAATAATCCATAGGCGCGCGGCACATATCTGGCAACTTGATGAATCACACTCTGTAATCTGCTACCAGTGCATTGCCTGACGTCGTTCCACATCCATCTGAGACCATGTGATGTTGGTGCAGTAGTTCATGAGCAGCTGAATGATGGAAGAAGGGGCCGAATCATACGAGGCGACCCAAGGCTCTCCGGAGAAAAACGAGGCGACCCACTCCTCTTTTTGATTGGGGAGGTCATACACGTAGACGCCTGCAACTTCACAGTCTCGGTGCCCGTCATGGTAGAAGATGCAGTTTCCGTCGATGGAAGGAAACTTATCGGCATCAACGGAGACGCACCTGTCGCCGAGGAAGAGAGCGCGGCTGCCGATGCTTGTTGTCGGCTGGATCGCCAAGCTTTGAGCGTCCACCTTGAGCTTGAAGACGTCCACGCCGTGGGCTGGGGCGCTGGGCGTTGGCGGCGCACGACGAGCAGGTTATCTCCTGGGGAACCGATGAAGTAGCAACAAGGATAGATGTAATAGTAATCCATCTCGTCGGGAAGGACGGCGACGATGCTGCTCATGAGACCTTCGATCTTCTGTTGATCACCACCAGCGATGCCCCAGACGTTGCGCCCCTTGTCCAGCAGGCTGTGCTCCACCACGGCGAACTGCTCCGTGTTGGGCTGAGCCGAGTACGCCGTATCGCGTGAGACGCCGATTTCCAGGACTAGGGTTGGTGGAAGGCGGCCAACCTGGTGGATATAGGCGGTGGTGTGCTGCACGGATCCAGGTATGGGCGCCATGAACGCGATGAAGGTATCCGTGAAAGGGTTGTAGACGCTCATGGCGTGCGGCGCGGCCCTGCTTGCCACGACGAGGAGGCCGCCCATGCTGGTGATGAAGTAGTAGTCGAGGAGGCTGGTGAGCTCCTTGTTGACGAAGCGTCCCGTGGCGGTGTTGAGGAAGAGGCGTCCGAGGGCATCACCGCTCTTAGGGTGCTTCTCATCGAGCATGACCCACTGCTGGAGGCGGAAGAGAGGGTCGGCAGGCTCGGCCCTAGGGTCGACGGTGGCGACACGCCAGCCGTGGCAGACGAGGCGCATGTTCATGTAGTAGTCGAGATCCCCGACGGCCAGGAGACGCTCACCGATGACGACGACGATGTCCCGTGGGAGCGATGACCAGGCCGCCATTGCAGCGACGTACGTGGATAGCTCCTGGAGGTGGCTATGCGTAGGGTGCTGCAACAATGGAATTGGCAATGGCCGGGGTGGAGGCGAGTGCTGCTGCCATGGGGTATCCTGGCTGGGTCGATCGAGCGCTTATGTAGTGGTCTGGAGTCTAGACATGGTGCGAAATAAAACAGGATAAATGGATGATAGAAGATGTGCTAGCCGTCCACAATCCGCAAACGTCCGTGTGTGCGGCTGTCGATTTTAATTTGAATCAAATATGGCAGGAAACGCTGAGCCGGAGAGCAACGTTAAAATTGGAGTTTGGAGCGGCAACAGGCAAATCAAATTATGGGCTCCCGCCCATTCTGAAAAAGGCCCGTGTAAGATTACATATGTTGAAGGCCAGGCCGGGCAAACCACGGTATCTCACACCCCGCAGCCACTATATATCGCTTACTGCGAGTTCTAACTTCGCATCGCCCGCCAGCGTATTCTTGGTGGGCCGGCCCATCTACATGCTTCGCTCGAACCGCTTCTCCTTTTGCTAGACAATCCGTTCCGGATGTTGACTTCCAGGAACACGTCCGCGCAATCACCCATCGCTCTTCATGTTCGTTCGTTTTCTTTGTAGGGACGTTGCCATTTGTTTCTGTATTTATTATTTCATTTTTCAGTTTTTTTATTTCTTTTTCTGTTTTTAAGTAATATATTTTTCTTTTTTTTGTCCTTTTTTGTTTTCTTATATCTATGAATTTTTTTAATGCGCCGTCATTGTTTTTCAAACACCATCAACCTTTTGTAATATTGAGGCTAAGATTTTCTTTTCTAATCATGAACCACGTATTTTTCCAAGACATGAGCCTTTTTTTATAACATGAATTTTTTAGCCCATTGATCCACGTTTTGGTTCACTAATATTTCGGTTCACTGACATTTTTGGTTCACTATTATTTTCGGTTCACCCGAATTTTGGTTCCTATTATTTTGTTTCATAATTACTTTTGGTTCACCATTATTTTCGGTTTACTTGAATCTTGGTTCACTATTAGTTTCGGTTCACCGACATTTTTGGTTCACCATTATTTTTTGATTTACTCAAATCTTGGTTCACTATTAGTTTCGGTTCACCTTGGTTCACCATTATTTTCGGTTCACAATTATTTTTAGTTTCAGTTCACCATTTTTGGTTCACCATTATTTTTCGATTTACTCGAATCTTGGTTCATTATTAGTTTCGGTTCACCTTGGTTCACCATTATTTTCGGTTAAACCAAATTTTGGTTCATTATTATTATTGGTTCACTATTATTTTTGATTCACCCGAATTTTTGTTCACTATTATTTTTGATTCACTGTCAGTTTTGGTTTGCCGACATTTTGGTTCACCATTATTTCGGTTCACCCGAATTTTGATTCAGTATTATTTTTTGGTTCACTATTAGTTTTGATTCACCTTGGTTCACCATTATTTTCGGTAACCAAAATTTGGTTCACTATTACTTTTGGTTCAATATTAGTTTCAGTTCATAGACATTTTTGGTTCACAATAACTTTCGGTTCACCGACATTTTTGGTTCGCCATTTTTTTTCAATTTACTCAAGTCTTGGTTTTCGGTTCACCTTGGTTCAGCATTATTTTTGGTTCAACCAAATTTTGGTTCATTATTATTTTTGGTTCATTATTATTTTTAGTTCACCCGAATTTCGGTTCACTACTATTTTTGATTCACTGTCATTTTTGCTTCACTATTATTTTTGGTTCACCCAAATTTTTCTTCAGTATTATATTTTGGTTCACTATTAATTTCGATTCACCTTGGTTCACCATTATTTTCCGTAACCAAAATTTAGTTCACTATTACTTTTGGTTCAATATTAGTTTCGATACATCGGCATTTTTGGTTCACTATTATTTCCGGTTCACGCGAATTTTCGTTCACTATTTTTTTGGTTCACTATTAGTTTTGGTTGACACGAACTTAGCTCTATTTTCCCTTTGTTAATTTCATTTAAAAATCATAACATTTTTTAAAACTGAATTTGCAAAAAATCTGATTTTTAAACATAATGCTTTTCAGTAATTCGACATTTTTTCAAAATATGAACATTTTTTGAAAATTGAATATTTTTATAAAATCCGAGTATCTTTCAAATCTGAACTTTTTAAATATCTGAACATTATTTAAATATGAACATTCTTCAAATAGATTCTGAAAACTTTCAGATTTCGTAAAAAAAGAGAATAAAACAACAACAAAAACAAAAGAAAGAGAGAAAAGAAATATGCGCGTGCGTTTTGGGCAGTTGGTCGTTGATTGCTACTTTTGTGGATGAGCGTCGCTGATCATCCGACGGGTATAGCTAGCTAGAGGGTTCCCTTCACGAAGTTCTATCTCGCATCTGCGCGTGACTCTGGTACCACCACGTGTCTCGCTGTTGTGTGATAAGTCACGGGACCATGTGTGCAAAGTGGAGAAAACGAAATTGGCCACAGCCTCGTGAACATGAAGGCGTGAGCTGAACGGCAGCGCCAGGATCGAAGCCTCCGTGCGCGGCGTACGCCTACGTCTGCCCGGATGTGCGCGAAGCCTCGCATACGCGCTGATACGTCTCCAACGTATCCATAATTTCTGCTGTTCCATGCTTATATTATACCATTTGCTACATGTTTTATATACACTTCGTATCACTTTTATGCATTTTCTGGGACTAACCTATTAACAAGATGCCACAGTGCCAGTTCCCTGTTTTCTGCTGTTTTTGGTTTCAGAAAAGTACTTCTGCGAATATTCTCGGAATTGCACGAAACAAAAGGCCACGTCCCTATTTTTCCAGCACCGTCACGGAGTCCGAAGGAGAGACGAAGGAGGGCACCGAGGTGCCAAACCACACCCAGGCGCGGGTGGGCCCCTGCCGCGCCAGCTGGTGGTGTGGGCCCCTCGAGCCTCCACCGACGTTGCCCCTTCGCCTATATATTGCCTCAGACGCGAAAACCCTAAAATACCAAGTCAATTTCCAGAAGAGTTCCGCAGCGCCGCCGCCATCGACGACAAGTTTCGGGGGACAGAAGTCTCTGTTCCGGCACGCCGCCGGGACGGGGAATTGCCCCCGGAGTCATCTCCATCGACACCACCGCCATCTTCATCGCCGCTGCTGACTCCCATGATGAGGAGGGAGTAGTTCTCCCCCGAGGCTGAGGGCTCTACCGGTAGCTATGTGGTTCATCTCTCTCCCATGGTGTGATCTTTATGTGATCGTGTGTATTGCTAGTATCGCTGAATACATTAATAATGTTTATGCTACTCAAGTGATTTTGTCTAGTTTCTGGAGTCATTGTGACAACACGGTATCAAGGTGACAGTGTGGGTACTTGTGTGACTCTATGAATAATTTAGATATTATCATGGCTTATTCTTGGGAACTGTGGTGTTTGTTTACTCAGACTTTGAGGAGTGCTTTTGCAGCCCTACACGTAGTACTCTTGTTTATCAAGAAGGAGAATAATCCCGAGCAGTATTTACTTGTGTTCAGTTGTGCTAATCTAGTTGAATATGTAGATGTTACTCTTTATCTATTATGCACTCTATAGGTTACTTTAATATGAACTCCGGTACTCTCCACGGTGTAAAGGTGACAGTGTGTGCACCGTGTGTGATTCCTTTATGACGTTGTGGCGCTTGTTTACTCCGGCTTGAGGTGTGCTTTTGTAGCCCTACACAATGAATGGTGTTTGTTATCCAACAAGAGAGTGTTTAAGAGTAGCTTTTACTTATTCAGTTATGAGATCATTGTTGAGAGTGTCCACTAGTGAAAGTATGATCCCTAGGCCTTGTTTCTAAGCATTGAAACACCGTTTACAACAAGTTCTGCTACATGTTTGCTTGCTGCCATCTTTATTTCAGATTGCAGTTACTACTTATAATCATCCTATCACTTGTATTTCACTATCTCTTCGCCGAACTAGTGCACCTATACATCTGACAAGTGTATTGGGTGTGTTGGGGACACAAGAGACTTCTTGTATCTTAATTGCAGGGTTGCTTGAGAGGATATCTTTGACCTCTACCTCCCTGAGTTCGATAAACCTTGGGTGATTCACTTAAGGGAAACTTGCTGCTGTTCTACAAACCTCTGCTCTTGGAGGCCCAACACTGTCTACAAGAATAGAAGCACACGTAGACATCAAGCTATTTTCTGGCGCCGTTGCCGGGGAGGTAAGGTAAAAGGTATTCACATCCTCTGGCTACAAAGCTATTTTCTAGTATTGTTGCTAGTGTGTGAGTGCTCGAAGTTATTTCCTTTAGATTCTGCAATTATCTTTTTGTTTCTTGTTTTTATTTTCACTAGTTAGGCTTAATGGAAAACAACAAAAAAATTAGAGATCTTTATGAACTTTATATTGAATTAGGACATGATGCTTTTGAAGAGAAAATTAAAAAACCTATGGATTGTTTGCATGATGGTAGCAATGTTATTACTATAAATGCTTTGAACACCATTATTGCTAATGCTATGCAAAGCTCTAAGCTTGGGGAAGCTGGTTTTGATGAATATGATATTTTTAGTCCCCCAAGTTTTGAGGAGAAAATTTTCTTTGATGATACTTTGCCTCCAATTTATGATGATTATAATGATAGTGGTATTTTGGTGCCACCTACTATGGAGGATAAAGTTTATTATGATTATACTATGCCTGCAATTTATGATGATTACAATGATGGTTGTGATAGTTTTACTCTCACTATTACTAATGATTGTTATGCTTATGTGGAGAGTAATGATACTTTTATGCATGTGGATCATGATAAGAATGCTTTATGTGATAGCTATATTGTTGAGTTTATTCATGATGCACTGAAAATTATTTGAGAGAGGAAATATGGTTATAGAAATTTCATGTTACTAAACACCTCTCTTTATGATGAAGTTTTGAGCTTTCTCTTGATTTGCTTTTATTTGCTGGGTACTTTAAGACCTACTGGTCCTTATGAGAGAGGGAGACACGTTTCATATATCACAATAATATTAAGTCTCTCTCTTTATGTTGAAATTTTTGAAGTTGCACTTGTTTTGCCTTCCTATGCTAGTCACTTTTGCTTTATTGATTTATTTTCTTACAAGACTCCTTTGCATAGGAAGTGGGTTAGACTTAAATGTGTTTGGTATTTGCTTTTGATGCTCTCTTATATTCAACTCTTATACATATGAGAGCATATCAAAATCACTATGCCTAGCTAAAAGGCTTTAAAGAAAAGCGCTTATGGGAGACAACCCATGTTTTTATTTTCTGTTATTTTTGTTTTCTTTTGTTTTGAGTCAAGGTTTGTTACTTCTGTAGCAACTCCTTTGTATCTTTATTTTATTGCATTGTTGTGCCAAGTAAAGTTTTATTGAAAGTTGATGCAAGATTTGGATTTCTGCGCAGTGACAGATTTTTAGCTGTCACGATTTGAGCTTTTCTCCCTGTAGAAAATTCAAAAATTCTAAAAAATCACGCATCTTCCTGAGATATGTACGCAACTTTCATTATTTTGGCCAGATCCATCTGAGCAACTTAAGTGCCTCGAAAAAATTCGTCTTCCAGACTGTTCTGTTTTTGACAGATTCTGCCTTTTGTTTTGCATTCGCTCTTTTACGTGTTTGTGTGGATTTCTTTGCTCCACAAAGCATTGGTGGCTGTAGCTAATGTCCAGAAGCTTTGGGATGATTGTATCATTACAGAATATGAGAATTTTTGATTATGCACTAACCCTCTAATGAGAACTGTCTTGAGTTTGGTGTGAAGGAAGTTTTCAAGGATCAAGCGAGAAGGGTGATATTATGTGATCAAGAAGAGTGAAAAGCCTAAGCTTGGGGATGCCCCCGTGGTTCATCCCAACCATATTCAGAGAGACTCAAGCGTCTAAGCTTGGGGATGCCCAAGGCATCCCCTTCTTCATCAACAACTTATCAGGTCATCTCTAGTGAAACTATATTTTAATTCTTTCACATCTTATGCGCTTTACTTGGAGCGTCTGTGTGCTTTTATTTTTGTTTTTGTTTGAATAAATTCGGATCCTAGCAATCCTTGTGTGGGAGAGAGACACGCTCCGCTTTTTCATGTGAATACTCATGTTCTTCACTTATATTTGTTGAGTATTCTTAACTAGCTACTGCAGTGCTTTTAGCTCCTGTTTTTCATGCATCTCTTCGAGCTGTTAGCACTTGTTTATAAATACTCTCTTGCTGCATTATATTATCATTTGGAGAGTTTATGTTTAAATAAATTGATTGGTGTTTGTTTGGAAGAAAGAAAATGCTACATGTAGTAGTTGGTATTGGAAAAGACATATGCATTCTTGTAGATCATTGTCTTGTTTCGATTTGAACTTTGCAATTGTTTTGAGCTCTCAAGTAGATCATGTTTAAGCTCTTGCATCATGTAGTTAAAGCCTAGTAGTGGAGAACTACCGTAGAGCTTGTTGAGACTTGGGATGCATATTTGTTCTCTCTAAGGTCTAGATATTTTCTGGTAAAATGTTTGAGCAACAAGGAAGACAGTGTAGAGTCTTATAATACTTGCAATATGTTTTTATGTGATTCTTGCTGTACCGGTTTATACTTGTGTTTGCTTCAAACAACCTTGCTAGCCTAAACTCTGTACTGAGAGGGAATGCTTCTCGTGCATCCAAAACTTGAGCCAAAACCCATGCCATTTGTGTCCACCATACCTACCTACTATGTGGTATTTCCTGCCATTCCAAGTAAATATTTCATGTGCTACCTTTAAACTATTCAAAACTTTATTACTCCTTATTTGTGTCAATGTTTTATAGCTCATGAGGAAGTATGTGGTGTTTTATCTTTCAATCTTGTCATTTACTTCTGACAGACTTTCACCAATGGACTAGTGGCATATACATCCGCTTATCCAATAATTTGCAAAAAGAGCTGGCAACGGGGTGCCCAGCCCCAATTAATTACAACTTTCATTAATAATTCTCTTCACATGTTTTGCCCTGATTTATCAGTAAGCAACTTAATTTGCAAATAGACACTCCTCCATGGTATGTGAATGTTGGAAGGCACCCGAGGATTCGGTTAGCCATGGCTTGTGTAAGCAAAAGGTTGGGAGGAGTGTCATCTATAAAGAAACTAAAATACATGTGTAAACAAAAGAGAAGAGGGATGATCTACCTTGCTGGTAGAGATAACGTCCTTCATGGGAGCCGCTCTTGAAAGTCTGGTTGACAAGGGGGTTAGAGTGCCCACTACCATTCGTTGACAACAACAAACACCTCTCAAATACTTATTTTGTGCTCTCTATATGCTTTCGAAAACTTAAAAAGCTCTAGCACATGATTTAATCCCTGCTTCCCTCTGCGAAGGGCCTATCTTTTACTTTATGTTGAGTCAGTTTACCTACTCCTTTCTATCTTAGAAGCAAACACTTGTGTCAACTTTGTGTGCATTGATTCTTACATGTTTACTTATTGCACTTGTTATATTGCTTTATGTTGACAACTATCCATGAGATATACATGTTACAAGTTGAAAGCAATTGCTGAAACTTAATCATCCTTTGTGTTGCTTCAATGCCTTTTACTTTGAATCTATTGCTTTATGAGTTACCTCTTATGCAAAACTTTTTGATGCTTGTCTTGAAAGTACTATTCATGAAAAGTTTTTGCTTATATGATTCATTGTTTACTCTTTATCTATTGTTAGCAAACTATAGACCATTGCTTTGAGTCACTTCATTCATGACATGAGCCTTGCAATATATTGATCAAGATTGTGTGAAAGCATGTCTCCTCAGAAATTATTTGTTGTTATCGTTTTACCTACTCGAGGACGAGTAGAACTAAGCTTGGGGATGCTTGATACGTCTCCAACGTATCCATAATTTCTGATGTTCCATGCTTATATTATACCATTTGCTACATGTTTTATATACACTTCATATCACTTTTATGCATTTTCTGGGACTAACCTATTAACAAGATGCCACAGTGCCAGTTCCCTGTTTTCTGCTGTTTTTGGTTTCAGAAAAGTACTTCTGCGAATATTCTCGGAATTGCACGAAACAAAAGGCCACGTCCCTATTTTTCCAGCACCGTCACGGAGTCCGAAGGAGAGACGAAGGAGGGCACCGAGGTGGCCAAACCACACCGGCGCGGGTGGGCCCCCTGCCGCGCCAGGTGGTGTGGGCCCCTCGGCCTCCACCGACGTTGCCCCTTCGCCTATATATTGCCTCAGACGCGAAAACCCTAAAAACCAAGTCAATTTCCAGAAGAGTTCCGCAGCGCCGCCGCCATCGACGACAAGTTTCGGGGGACAGAAGTCTCTGTTCCGGCACGCCGCCGGGACGGGGAATTGCCCCCGGAGTCATCTCCATCGACACCACCGCCATCTTCATCGCCGCTGCTGACTCCCATGATGAGGAGGGAGTAGTTCTCCCCCGAGGCTGAGGGCTCTACCGGTAGCTATGTGGTTCATCTCTCTCCCATGGTGTGATCTTTATGTGATCATGTGTATTGCTAGTATCGCTGAATACATTAATAATGTTTATGCTACTCAAGTGATTTTGTCTAGTTTCTGGAGTCATTGTGACAACACGGTATCAAGGTGACAGTGTGGGTACTTGTGTGACTCTATGAATAATTTAGATATTATCATGGCTTATTCTTGGGAACTGTGGTGTTTGTTTACTCAGACTTTGAGGAGTGCTTTTGCAGCCCTACACGTAGTACTCTTGTGTTATCAAGAAGGAGAATAATCCCGAGCAGTATTTACTTGTGTTCAGTTGTGCTAATCTAGTTGAATATGTAGATGTTACTCTTTATCTATTATGCACTCTATAGGTTACTTTAATATGAACTCCGGTACTCTCCACGGTGTAAAGGTGACAGTGTGTGCACCGTGTGTGATTCCTTTATGACGTTGTGGCGCTTGTTTACTCCGGCTTGAGGTGTGCTTTTGTAGCCCTACACAATGAATGGTGTTTGTTATCCAACAAGAGAGTGTTTAAGAGTAGCTTTTACTTATTCAGTTATGAGATCATTGTTGAGAGTGTCCACTAGTGAAAGTATGATCCCTAGGCCTTGTTTCTAAGCATTGAAACACCGTTTACAACAAGTTCTGCTACATGTTTGCTTGCTGCCATCTTTATTTCAGATTGCAGTTACTACTTATAATCATCCTATCACTTGTATTTCACTATCTCTTCGCCGAACTAGTGCACCTATACATCTGACAAGTGTATTGGGTGTGTTGGGGACACAAGAGACTTCTTGTATCTTAATTGCAGGGTTGCTTGAGAGGATATCTTTGACCTCTACCTCCCTGAGTTCGATAAACCTTGGGTGATTCACTTAAGGGAAACTTGCTGCTGTTCTACAAACCTCTGCTCTTGGAGGCCCAACACTGTCTATAAGAATAGAAGCACACGTAGACATCACGCGCGTATGTCCGTGAACCTTCGTTCCCTTCCGTCGTCACGCACGTACGCCTCGTCCTGGCCGGTGTACATCATGCACCAAGCCCCAAGTACATCTCTTGTCCTGGCCGATGTACGCAGCAACATATATTAGCAGTATAACAGAAAATAGAGCACGATGTACAAAAGACACAGAGAACAATGAATAAACAATGATAATAGAGAGTACAGATTACACAAAATACGATGTACAAATTACATAGAACTAGAAGTACAGAACCCACATGGAACATTGTACAAACTACACAGAACAGTGAGTGTACAACTAGACAGACACATGTTATACAACTGGACAGACACATGTCGTAAAGACACAACTATACATGCACAAGTTGTACAACTATGCATACACAGTTTGTACAAACACATGTTGTACAACTACACAGACACATGTTGTACAACTACGTAACACATGTTATACAACTAGACAGACACAGGTTGTACAGACAAAAGTTGTACAACTTGACATACATATGTTGTACATACACAGGTTGTACAACTATACACGCACATGTTGTACAACTACACATAACCGGGAGTACAAAAAAGTTCGTCGAAACCTATCAACATGGGATCTAGTTTTGAAGATCTCGACGCGAGGAGGTTCAAAATGAAAACGGTTCGTAATTTGGATAAACGGTTCTCAAGATATTTCGTTTTAAAGTTTTGGTTTTGTAAAATAAAAGGCAAAAACTGCTCTCCCACCTCCGGTGTCCCTTTCTCTCTCCTGCTCTCCACTTTCATCTGGTTGTGACACTTGGCGAACATGCATGCAACTGTTGATATCAAACGAAGAAGAAGACGACACTTGTCACCATGAGATGGTCCGCTGGTTCCCTTCGTAAAGATAACCTTTTTTCTAGTGATTTCCTCGGGTATAGCTAGCTAGAGGGTTCCCTTCGTGAAGTTCTATCTCGCATCTGCGCGTGACTCTGGTACTACCACATGTCTCGCTGTTGTGTGATAAGTCACCGGACCATGTGTGCAAAGTGGAGAAAACGAAATTGGCCACAGCCTCGTGAACATGAAGGCGTGAGCTGAACGACAGCGCCAGGATCGAAGCCTCCGTGCGTGGCGTACGCCTACGTCTGCCCGGATGTGCGCGAATCCCCGCGTACGCGCGTACGTCCGTGAACCTTCGTTCCCTTCCGTCGTCACGCACGTACGTCTCGCCCTGGCCGGTGTACATCATGCACCAAGCCCCCAAGTACATCTCTCGTCCTGGCCGATGTACGCAGCAGCATATATTAGCAGTATAACAGAAAATAGAGCACGATGTACAAAAGACACAGAGAACAATGAATAAACTATGATAATAGAGAGTACAGATTATACAAAATACGATGTACAAATTACATAGAACTAGAAGTACAGAACCCACATGGAACATTGTACAAACTACACAGAACAGTGAGTGTACAACTAGACAGACACATGTTGTATAACTAGACAAACACAAATTGTACAGACACAAGTTGTACAACTATACATGCACACGTTATACAAATACGCAGACACAATTTGTATAAATGCAGGTTGTACAACTACACAGACACAGGTTGTACAACTACGTAACACATGTTGTACAACTAGACAGACACAGGTTGTACAGACAAAAGTTGTACAACTTGACATACACATGTTGTACATACACAGGTTGTACAACTATACACGCACAGGTTGTACAACTATACACGCACAGGTTGTACAACTACACATAACCGGGAGTACAAAAAAAAAGTTCGTCGAAACCTATCAATATGGGATCTAGTTTTGAAAATCTTGACGCGAGGAGGTTCAAAATGAAAACGGTTTGTAATTTGGATAAACGGTTCTCAAGATATTTCGTTTTAAAGTTTTGGTTTTGAAAAATAAAAGGCAAAAACTGCTCTCCCACCTCCGGTGTCCCTTTCTCTCTCCTGCTCTCCACTTTCAATCTGGTTGTGACACTTGGCGAACATGCATGCAACTGTTGATATCAAACGAAGGAGAAGACGACACTTGTCACCACGAGATGGTCCGCTGGTTCCTTCGCAAAGGGAACCCTTTTTCTAGTGATTTCCTCATCCGACTCGTCAGTCGTCATGCGTGTATGCAGTCGCGCACTGGGCCAGGCCCATGTAGTGCGAGTATGTGAGCGAGTCGATATTTAACATCGCAAGAAGTGATGCATAGGGATACTCCCCTAAAAAATGCTAACCAACTTTTACATAAATCTTGCTATTCTGGGTTGGACACTCTTATACACGGTTCTTAGCGACGCTACACGCCCGCGCCGCCGGGACAACACTAGGGCCGTATTATCGCGGACCATTAAAAGGCTGATATTTTTGAAATATAAAAATATTTTAATAATTTTCATTAAAAACAAAATCTGATTTAATTTATAAAGTTAGTTCAACTTCTTTTCAAATCCGGTGTGAACCCACAAATATTTTCTTTGAATCCGGTGAGCATTTTTGAACTCACGTGAACATTTTTTGAACCTCGTTCTCGGAAGCTAGTCTACTTTTTTGGCTATGAACATTTTTCTTTTATAGAGACTTATAGAAAACATATAAAACAGAAAAAAGAAAGAAAAACGAAAAGAAACATAAAGTAAAATTTAAAATAACTTCCATGGAACTTACCCTTCATCTAGTCACCCCCCTTCTTCTTTTTTACTAAATATCTGGATTAAATAGAGTAAGGACCTAACATGATACATCCAAAGAAGGCACAGTTGTCCAAGACCTTGAATGAAACAGACAACACAAGTAAGTTACCGAGATCCTTCCCTAATATCAGGGTCATCATTGCACACTCATCTCCATCACACCGCTGGAGTCGCATGAGAAGGGCGAAGATAAAGAGAGAAGCCCTTGAGTCGCCTGGTCCGACCAATAGATATTGTGCCCAGTGAGATCAGCAGTAGTATCCCGCCGCAACCGGAGGGGCCTTGAATCGGATGGAGCACATCAGGGGGACAATGCCTTGATCTGGCTAGGTGGCTAAGCCTGCATCACTGGCCGAGTTTGATGGCAAGCCTCACATAATATTGAAGATGAGAGAAATAGAGCCACACAAGTCTTGCACCACCAACATCGGCGGTCATCAAGTTGAACAAACACGCTACCTGTGAAGAACGGTGAAAGACCACCTAAGTCAAATACAACAACATAGACATGCAAATATTTCTATTTTTTTCCTACAACTCCATGCACGTTCAATTATACCGCAATTATACGTAAACTTGCAAAAAAAGTATCATGAGGTTTCAAGTAGTTGGCACTATCCTACATTCTCGTTGGACAATTCTAGGACACCAAGTCCAAAAGACACACAATCCTTGGTTTTCATGAGCAACCTATTTCCCTTGAGCTAGGACACTGAGTCCATACCCAACCACTAAAAGGTATATCTTCTCACGTAGTATGCAATCTACGACCTTCATAAATTTTTGGCTCCCTTAGTTCACATCGATAGTTTCCAAGTGACTCTCTGACCGACTAGGAGGCACACACCCTCCAAGAAGTAACAACACTTGACTAGAGTTGATTCTTTAAGTCTTCACAAAAGATAACAAAGAGAACTCGCTTAATGAAGCACCATGAATCTCGAAGGGCATGAGTGGAGGAATATGAGTTAGATTACAGGTTTAGAGAGAGGGAGAGGTGAACATATGAGCTTAGACAGGGGTTTTCTCTCTTATTGATTTCCTCATTTTATCCTGGAATGGGTGGGACCGTGGGAGAGTATATAGAAGCAAAGATAAAATACAACAGTTGCCAGAAAAAGTAACATGCTTGGAACTTCCAAATGGTGAAACCCTGTAATACCGAACCAATTCAAAATTTTAAAGTTATAGCAGTCAAAATTATTTTTTTGAGGTAATGAACATATTTTTGGTTGTACTGGCTCGGCTAGAGAACCTCTAAAAATGACAAGAATCCAGATGTAGTAGGAAGGAGCACCTGAAGGTTTTGGTTTTCAAACGACTAGTTTTTCGCCCTAGAAATGTGTATGCCCAGTAGTTCCGGTAAAGAATGAACTCAAAGTTTAAAAAGTAGCAAAACACCCTCTCAAAGAGTTGGACCGAAACTACTTAGACTACTCATAGTGGGTGGTTTTCAGTACTGTACCAACTCGGTAGTACCAACGCAAAACACCCTCCATGCCTGGTGGTTCCGACCATACTTCATTAAGAAGTTCCGTACTTATAAACTTCCTGGCCAGGGAAAATTGACGGGTCGGTGGTTTTCAGTAGTGTACCAACTCGGTAGTAACAACGAAAACAGAGACATGTGTGAGAATACTTTCCTACCAGTCTCTTAGGGCGTGTTTGGTAGCCCGACCCGACCGAGAAAATCTCTTCCCACCCAGTTTTCGGTTATTTGGTAGCCCGGTTTCCTCAACTCAGCCATGCCCACCTCATGCGAAAAAGCCCCCTCAACCATGCTCAATTGAGAAGTGGAAATCAAGCTTCACAACCCGGCCAGGCCGAGATCATCCGAAAAATCCCACGCGTGGGCCCCACCCACGAGTCGCGACGCAAGCCCCTCCGGACCCCCCCCCCCCACCAGTCATTTTCCCCTCGTCCATTTCCTCGCGGCGGTCGCTCTCAGCGCCGCCGCACCGTGCTCGATCTGGCCCTGCCGCCCACGGCCGCCTCAACCTTGCCCCGCCGCCCAGCCCTCGTCCTCGTTTCGACCTCGCCCCGATGCCCAGCGCCGCTCCAGCCCTTGACCTCTGCTCCGACCTCGCTCCGCCATCATAGAGCTCGCTCGACCTCGCCCCTCCGCCCAGCGCCGCCGCGCCGTGCTTGGCCTCGCCACGCCACCCAGCTACCCACGCTCGATCTTCCTCCCGCGCTCGATCTCGGCCCGCGCTCGATTTTCCTCCCCGCAGGGCACATATGGGATGGTTGAGGACCTGATTGCTTTTTAATATTCTTTGCAGGGTCCTTGGAGGACCTATTAGAAATTGGACCTATTTGTAATTTTAGTTCCTGGACTTGGAGGACCTATTAGTAATTTGTGATATGAATTAATTTTTTGTCTGAGGATTGGCTTTAGGTTATAAATTGAGCTAATGTGAGCACGTAATACAAACATTATTGAATGTTGTTTAGGCAAGGTTAAAATGTCGAAATGACTATTGTAGTCTCACCTAGTCCCAATGAATACAAGTGTGGGGACCCCGGACTAGCCGTCCGAAATACCCGATTATGCTTAACACAACGATCCCGTGATCAGTATGTCGTTGCACATAATCCGAACTGAATATCAAAGTTTACATCCATCCAATACCGAGTTTCAAGTCTTACACACATGGCCATACTGGCCTAATTATACATAGGTGCCTTCAAGGGCCAAACCATCTTTATTCAGCGGAAGCTACGGTAGTAGGGCTAATCCATTCAAACAACACCCGACAGGCAGCTGACTTATGAAGATCCTAGTTTGCATAGACGTCGCCGAACTCCTCTTCAACGTAGGGCTCCTCGAAATCTGGCTAAGACAATAGCCAGGGACGAAACCAATATGAGTACATTTGATTGTACTCGCAAACTACCCCAACTAGAGTAAGCACTAGTTTTAGTTTGAAAACTTTTACTTAGCTTTGAAACATCTTAAAAGAAAGTCTTTTCTAAAAAGGGGTAAGAAGAAATTTTTACAACTATCCTTTAAGAAGACATCATTCTAGCTGTTTCCCCGAAACTCCTCCGGTATCCAACCATATCCCAAATCATGGTTCCCAAACCCGTCACAACCTCGTACCAACTCATTGGTACAGGTATGCAATCCTTTCCACTTCATTTTCCTTTCAAAACTCAATATTTTATAAAACTTGCACATGGTCTTAAGACAGCCTCCCAACTGTCCATATCCGAGGACTCGGCTATTCGAATAGTTTTACCCTCTGCAGAGGTAGCACGCTTTTCCCACACCCATCCGGTCACTCATCGTGTCAGCCACGTCCCGCCATACCAGAGGTATGCGAAGTTGAGTTCCCGGCCATAGCCTGTCCTTTGCTCATGCTAGTATAGGACCCTGCCTCTACGACACTTTCCATCGACACTTAAATCCTCAGAAACTAAGTGTGAGGACTCGTAGTTCTGTCCGGCGGACCCAAGGGAGCCCTTCAATCCTCTTTCTTCTTTACGCTCATACCGGCTTCCGGTAGACTTCTATTAAGAGGACCCAGGTCAGGGGGTAGGTCCTCAGACCATCCCCTCATGGAACGAGGTTATCCTCGTTATTGAGGCATCCAGTACTAACACGAGCAAATTATATGACTACGCCCTTGCCCATATGTGGGTAAATGTGGTCGCACCGGTTATTGGTTGGTCGCCATAGTATTAGGACACAATGTGCACTTTTCCAAAACAACACCACCATTCTCCAACTTAATACCTACCTTTCGGTATTTCACCTTCATCCAAGTACCTTCAAAGGAGTTTTGAAAAACATTGTTTTTCCCAACTTATAGTTTTAAACAACTACTTTATACTTCTACATAAGGTGGCAAAATAGTTTTCAGGTATTTTGCAAAAGGGGTTTTTCTAAAATCATTGATTCCTTGGAATAACTCTTGAGACTAAAATAGATGTATATAAATGCAAGCTCAGTGAAGTAGCTTGCCTTGTTCAACACAGTGGTACTGGTCCTGATCTTCGGGTTCAACGAAACCTCCTTCTTCGATAAATCCGTCAATGGTATCGTCTAAACGTTAAACAAGCAAGACAAACAATTACTACTCTAACTCAAGCATCATCACATCATTACAATCACAAATGCTATAATTATCTACTGCACACATCAAGCAACACAAGGTGGTTTTAATTTAATTGAATTAATCTTTATTTAATTGTTTTCAAACTAAGGCAGAAACTAGTTGTACACCAATTAATTCACCATTTAATCTATGTTGGTCACAAAAATTCAACCTAAATTTCTATGGATAGCTACTGATGTGTAGAAGATCACCCAATTGGATTGGGGTCATTTGGAGTTACCAAACTCCCTACACATTTGTTTTAGTTCAGAAGGACTTTAATCAAGTTTTAGCTACCAAACCAATTAAGTTGCTCCAAAATTTAAATCCTTTTAGGGGTAACTAACCTTGGTTGAATGTGACCTAACAAAATTTTTTTTAGTTTAATTGGACCTACTATTAAATCACACTAATTGGTTTAGTGCAGAAGGGTGCACTGAAGTTCAACCAAAGGCTAAGGAGTTTACACTACTCAATTAATTCTACCAAAATTTGGGGAGTTAAAGGATCCTAATACAAAGCTGCCAAAATTGGTTTCGAGTTATTTGGATTTATATAACTCCAGAAACAATTGGTTTAGTGTTTTAAACCTTCTGGAGAATTTTTATTAATACATTTTTATTATTTATTTAAATGAGATGAGACCACTTTGGTGAGTTAAAGAATTTTATAAGCTTTCCAGAACAGTTGAGTTTGATTTAATTGGATTCATAGAACTCGAGTTATTGAATTTCAAAACTAGGTCCAGTACTGAAAAGCTGAGGAGTTTGAAATTCTGGAAAATCTGATTTACTGGATAAAGTTGAAAATCCTGACGGGTGGGGTCCACTCGTCAGTGACTCAACGGAAAATGTTTCGCGCGCGGGTTTAAGTTTAAAATGCTGACGGGTGGGGTCCACCAGTCAGTGTCTGATTAAACAAAAGGGTTAGCTACCGTTGATCTCTAATCCTACGGCTGAGAATCAACGACACGGCGGCGACCATTTCCTGGCGGCGCCGTGGCTCCGGCGACGGCGGAGTGCACGATTCGCTCACCTGAGAGCTCGGGAGGTGGCGGAGATGACGGGGATCGACGGCGGAGGGAGTGGGGAAGCTCTGGGGTGAGTCGTGCGTGCTGGGACGGCTTCACTCGACGACGGCGTGCTCAGCTCCTCCTCCGCGGCCGTGCTCCAACTCCGGCGAGTCCCCTGCTGTGCTGTGGTGCACGAAACACGGGGAAAACTTGGCGGGTGAGTGAGGGTTCAATGGAGACGTGGATGCGGGGCAAAGAAGAGAGGGGGAGAGAGTGGCACGGCTCGGCCGTGATCGATGCCCACCTTCTGCTCCGGCGAGGTGCAGAGCACGGGCAAGGGCAGCAGCGCTTCCGCGGCTGCGAATCCGCCCACCTGGCGGTGCACTGGGGTGAGTGGGGTGGAATGGTGGCCGTGAGGTGGTGTGGAGAGGTGGCGAGGCGCGGGTGGCCTTTTATGGGCGAGCTCGGGCTCGTCGTGGACGCAGTGCAGGGATGGGGCTGGGGAGTGAGAGAGCGCGGCATTGGTGGTGGTTCTGCGCGAGTACGGCGTGGTGCGGTGGCAAACGGGGAGAGGGTGCGGTGGTGTTCCTCGCTGACCCTGGCAGGGGTGGCGTCGCGCGGCGCGCTCTGGCCGTGGCGTGGCGAGGGTGCACGCAAGGGGTGGGGTGTGCTGCGGTGCTTGGGTCACCTCGAGCAGGTGCAGAGGGGAGAGGTGGTGTGTCGAGCAGAGCGTGGCGTCGCGTCGCTGCCTCCTCTGCTTTCTCCACAGAGCGATCCCGGACGGCAGCGCGTGGCGTCGCGTCGCGGACGGTGAGCACGCCAGCGAGCTCTGCAGCGCTTGAGTCACGTCGACCAGAGGCAGAGGGAAGAGGGAGGGGTGTCGAGCACGGCGCGGCGTCGCCTCTGCGTCGCGTCCTTGCTCACCACGGGGACGACCCGTGCGGCAGTGCGCCACGGGCGGCATCGGCGTGGCGCACGCCACACTCCACCTCCGGGTCAACGAACTCGTTTCCTTCGCAATCATTCACGTGTGTGAGGTGAGAGGAAGGAGTGGGAGCTACGGGAGTGATTGATTGCACTGAATTGAGCTCGAATTTTTGGATTGAATTCGGTTCAGAGTTGAACATGGTGGTGATCACCATGTGCTCGACCAAATACCCGAACCAAGTTCAAATTTGATTTTTTGAAATTTCTTTTCATAGTTTGCTTCCAAATATTTTTCCAAGGTTTGTGGGACCATTGGTTGATTTAATTTGGATGTGTAGCTTGGTGATTTTGAGGGTTTTCCAAAGTTAAAGAAACATTTGGAAATTTGAAAATAGAATTTTGAATAATGTTTTTTTAAAATAAGGAGGGAGAAAAGTATTAAAGATGAAATGGGAGGGATCACTTCCCTCCACTGAATTTTTGTTTGGAAATTTTTTTTTTTGAATCAACACTTGGAGATTTAGTGTGACACTTGTCACATTATTTTTTTATTGTTTTTGCACTTCTTTTACTTCTTTTCTTTTCTTCAAATTTTTATTTAAGCAAACAACAACTCAAGCAAGCAAACACAAGCAAGCACACATAAAGTAACAAAAAAATTTGTTGCCCCACAATTTTGACTAATAAAACTGGGTTACAATTTTGGGATGTTACAACAAGCCACCAAACAACATTTCAAAACATACAACCCACCAAACACACGATAAAATCTCAGCTCAGCCTGTATGAGGTTGGTCTGTCTCACTTTGGAAACCCATGTCGGAATGACACAGGCTACCAAAAACACTCTTAATCTCAACGGATCGGAGTGACTGGGACTAAAGTCTTTTCTTGTATGTTCCCAAATGAACAAAAGTGGAGATTTGAGATTTTCTTGTGGATTTTGAGAAGAAACCCGTGTGACTTTTGCAATGGGTTATTTTTCCCTACTCTTTCAAGTGCCCCTCTTCCAAGAAAAGATTTTTTTTGTGTCATGTGTAATGTTGATCATGTTTCGCGAAGAAAAGATTTTTTTGTGTCCTATTTAAAGGAGACAAAAAATGTCTCGTACAAAGTTATTTTGGAGCGGCCAGATTTATCTTTTTTGTGCAGCCCACAAAAAAAATTCGTGAAATTTTGTGCGCTAATATTAAATGTCTTGAAATATATCCGAAATATTTATTTTAATTTTTTCGACATTTAAAAATTATATTTTAATCAGTGGGTGTGCAGCCATGACCCGATATATCGGATTTCCGATTCCACCATTTTCTAGCGAGTACGCCAAAGGCGTACCTTAGATTTATAGAAGGGAGCAAAGAGCATAATTACAGGGGCTGACCAAACCACATGAGGAGTGATCAGCAGAACATCCGAAACTAGGCCTACTCTCTAACAATAGTTTGGCACCCGCCTACTCCTACCCTAAGCCACGCCCTGAGCTCATCCAAGATGTACTGAACCAAGGCTTGCACCGTGTGCAGCTTGCTAGGGTTGTTGAAGCATCTAGCATTACGTTCCTTCCAAAGGCTCCAGCAGACCAAAATGACTAGAGTGTTAAAGGTCCTTTTTTCTTTCCCCCTGAAGCTCCTCCTCGTTTTCAACCACCAAGAGTGCAGGTTGTCAGTTGGTTCCGGTATGTTAGCCTGCGCATTTGTCCTCCTGAAGCACCAAAACCAGACCTCTCGGGCATAGACACATTGGAGTAAGATGTGGTCGACATTGTCCTCTTCCTGTAGGCACGTGTAACACTCCGAAGTGGCATCCTGCAAGCCGTGCCTAAATCTCCTATCTGAAGTCCATAATCTGTATTGCCAGGCAAGCCATGCAAATATTTTGCATTTCAGGGTTGCTTTTGATTTCCAGATGCAGTTGGCAGCAGCAAATCTCACCCTGCCAAGACACAACATCTTGTAGGTTGAACCGGCGGTGTAGTTGCCCGAATTGGACCAAGGCCAAGAGAACGAGTCCTCAGCTTCAGAGTTCCGCTGGAATGACTGAATCCGAACCCAAAGCAGGACACATTGCCTTGTGCCTTCCTCCGTCAGAGGATTCTTCAAATCGCTCACCCAATTGTGATGTAGCGGAGCGTCGGAGACAGTCCGTTTGTTTTTTATCCGCGTCGGTACCGCTTGGACGACAAGAGGTGCAAGGTCAGCAATGGAGCTTCCATTGACCCATCGATCCGTCCAGAAGAACACCCTGTTTCCTTTTCCTACTTTGATGCAAGCTAGGCTTTGGAAAACTTCCTTGATGTCTAGGTCTTTGAGTACCGGGAGGCCTTGCCAGGGCTTGGAAGGATCCGTGCGTCGCAACCACTCCCATCTGGTTCGAAGGGCCAAACCTTGCAACTGCAAATTCTTCACTCCCAGGCCACTAAAACAGGTGGGTTGGCAGATGGTTTCCCAAGCAACCAAGCACTGCCCACCGTGTGCTTCCTCTTTCCCTGCCCAGAAGAACCCCCTCCAGCTTTTGTACACCAATTCCAGTAGCCAAATAGGAACCTTGTCCACTAGAAGGTGATGGATTGGGCGTGCACTCATGACTGATTTGATCAGCACAAGGCGTCCTGGCCTCGCAATCATCCCACGTTGCCAAGCCCGCAAGAGAGCAACCGCTGTGTCCAGGACAGGCTGCCATTCAGCTTTAGTGAGAGGTCTCAAAGCAAGCAGCAGCTCTAGATATTTTATTGGAAATTGGGCAATCTGGCATCTAAGCACTCTTCTTACCAGGCTTTCCAACTGCTGAGAGCCCCTAATCACCGTGGCCGTAGATTTATTGTACTACCTCCGATCCATATTAGTGGGCACAACTTTGTCTAGATACACATGTATCTAGTCTAAATACTTAACTAGATACATATGAATTTAGACAAACCTATGTCCACTAATATGGATCGGAGGGAGTAGTTTATTTTCAAACCATCATTTTTTCCTACAGTATGACCGCGTTGATAGAAGCTAGAGGTCCTGCTCCAGTTTGCTCAACTTTCGGCCCTACACGGTGACAATCTAGAGCCCACTGCCCACCGTGCGTCGTCGTTTCAAGAACTGTTAGCAGCTTATCCAATGCGAGATTCTTCCATTCTCAGACTCTCAGTGGGCCGGCAGCTCGATCCGTCGTTATTTGCCATTGTTGAGCGAGACAACTGCATGCTGTCAAAAAAAAAAATGCATGCTGTCTTCCTCTAATTTCTGGCCATCGCTCCTTTCTCCTCGCCAACACAAGTTTAAACGCTCCAAACTTTTGTTCTAATTCGAAATTTCTTAAGTTTGACAAATTAAATATAAGAAATAGCGTACCCCAAATTAATATCACTAAATGCATCTTTGAACGTGGTTTCATTTTTCGATAAGGGGAATATATAATAGCGAAACAATACTAAATAATACAAAATACACCCGGCCTTTGTATCAACACGATATTAAGGCCAGCGCAAAAGAAAATACATGATATAAAGAGGATCAAAACATTAAGAATGAACAAACAACCAAAAATATTAATTATAAGAAATTTAAAAAGAGCAATCTACGGATGGAGCAAACACATCAAACACCGCCATTGGCAACACCATGATTTCGGAAAACTTCCCCAAATCGACGGCTTCTTCAAGGGAAAGACGAGTGAGCGTTGTTGTCGCCGAATCCAACAAGGTCGGATCATGAGTTTTGACCCTAAATGGAAAGTCCGGAAAATACCATACAATGCCTTCAACAAGCAAGCAGCGTGAAAACACCTCTATTGCAAAATACAATCAATAAAGGACATAAATCAGGCTTTCACCCGAAGCTGGAGACTCGGTACTCAAAGGGCACCCGCAAACCGTAGTCACCATGTGTTGCCACCCCATACCAAGCAATCCACCATACCTCTTGGTTTAAATCTGGAGACAGTTGTTCCAGCACATTCCCCTGAGGTGGGTGTCACCATATGCCCACTGTCGAGAAGCACCAAGCATCACTTGCCGCCATTTGGCACATCACCAGTTTAGGTCACGGTCACCGCCAAGAGTTTACAAAGGGCCAATATAGCAGCTTCGCACCGACCTCACTGATGGACAGCGTACGGATGCTTCATAATGCTTCCTCGCATCAGACACCAAAGCAAACTTGAGATGCCGAGATGCCTTGAGACTTTCAGCGTCTAACTTGGACCTAGATGCAATTGATCTGGACGATAGCGGGGGAACCACTATGCGGCCAACCACGTCCAATTCCTGGCCACTGAACCTCTCGAGCAAGCTGCCTCGATGCCTTAAGGAGATCTGCTACTCAAGGGCGCACAACCAATCGCCCGACGCACCGCCAAACTTGCCTCTACGATCCGTTAAAGGAGCATGACCCAAAGGTTGATGCAATGTTGCGAGAGAGCTTCTGCACCCAAGAGGCTGAAGCGGCCGTGGCGGAGCCGACGGCGAGAGCAGCTGGGTAAAGTCTTCGCCGGAGTTCTCTTGGCAGATGGATCTAATCGCCTCCGGGCTCGCCTTTTCGTGTGACCCAGGAGATGAATACTAATTTAATATTATACATATTGTTATGATTCTGTAAAGTTAGTCAAATTTTAAAAAGTTTTACTTATGATAAAATCTAAAAGTAACTTATTTGTGGGTGACAGAGTAATCTACATTGTAACCTCATTGCACACAAGTCCTTGTCGTCTCATGTCTTTGCGCCAGAATGTTTTAGACAAAGCTGCATATTTTCGTATTTTGTCTCCGGTTTTATATGGTTTTTGTGGGCAAGAAAAAAACATTCATCTAATGGCAGTGTCACTGTGTTTTAGCAAAGTCGAACATAAACTCAGGGGCGGATCCAGGATTTGGGCATAGGGGGGGCGAACCAATGATGCGCGGGATCAAATATTATATATTCTCCCCTACCATTAAAAATGAAGTCTACATTATGTATCTGTTTGGCAACAAATATACACTATTTTCAAAATTTGCACATATAAACACAACGAAAAATGTTTGACAACTATGAATTTAAATTTGGCTATACAGTTTCATACAAAATCGTCGTAGTTAATATCTTATCCGGCTAGACCTACGTTATATCTGAATTTTAAGAGTAAAAGAGTTCGGTCTTGATGAAAATTGCATATACGGATGTTCTTCTCATCACTTTTATTTAGAGAAGTATAGCTAAGCTAAACAGAAAAATGTAGATATCTATATCTAATATACACACATGTAACCACTATTGCTAACTAATGTGTTAGGCATTATCGCATAAAATCAGATTAGTTGTAAGTGTATACCTTCAGAGATAATGTGGTGATAAGTTCGGTCGACGATGGTACGGGTGGGGCGACGGACGGCAAGCCAGCAACGCGGCCGTCGAGCCATCCCTGATTGCCGGAATATAGATGCGGAGGAGGGCCCAGGAGGAGACGAAACAAATAGGCAGCTAATGTTTTTCGGCAGCGGCTGACGGCGATACAACAGCACAGGCCGGTGGCGGCGGTAGGTCAAACTCGTCTGTATCGAAAACTGATCGCGTGGATGGCTCGAGCAATTCAGGCATCAGGTACGTTGCTGTATGTGGCAGTTGGCAATCTACTTCGTAAGCCTGTTGGGCTTGGCCCATGTGGCAGCAGCTAGCATGCATCTACTCTAATGGCCGTACATGAATGTTCCTATTAGCAAAATCTGTCTGAATTGGTTTTGGCCCCTGCGCTAATTACTTGGGGGTGGCCGGCTGTTGGGGGGGGGCCTGGCCACCGCTCGCCCCCCCCTGGATCCGCCACTGCATAAACTGAAGGCAGAACTTACAAAATCTACTGAACATTGGTTAAGGCTATATTCGTCATTCATCGTGGGGGCCACAGGCCCACTGCCCGTCGTGATAGAGCCATCCCCAGTTTGGAATGGTTATCTGCACGTCACAGAATCTGCTGACGATCCAAAAGAAAAACCCAGTTGCAGAGATGATGCCCCAATTATTGGTGCCAAACAAAGCAATTAAGAAGTAAACCACCCCCGAAAAGACTGTAAGCAACCCCAATTATAAACTCCACGCTGCTACCGCGTCCAAGTTCATCCTGGCGAAAAACCGCGGCGCCACCGGCAGAGTCTTGATTTCAAGTTTCATACTGCACGCAACGACAGATTAATTTAGCTCCTCAGAACCGTTTGGAACATTGGCTCTGGCGCTTCTGCCGTCTAATTTTGATTTTGATTTAAGCGCCACGGGTGGAAGAGTCCACACTCCGGCATCATTTTGGAAATTCAGCCGGCGCAACTCACGTTCGTTGAAGCGTTGACATATCACTTCATTCATACGCTTAGGGTGATAAATATATATCGGCCATTGTATTTTGTCACTTGTGTACAATTTCTTCCAACAATTGCCTTCGAGAGCAACCTCTTCATTTTGATGATTGATTGATACCACGAATGCCTTCATGTACGTCTCACATTAAAATACTCGTCTACTCTTCATCTAAGTGCTCCACAAGAATATCACTAAATGCCCCGCCATAAAAGTCATTACCTATTAACATGTAATTGAGAGCCGCACCATGAATGGTCATGTCTACACTTGTGAGGATTTAATATGTAATCAACCATGGGCATTCTATGGTCATGCATCTTCACCTGTATTAGGTCTTCCATTAATGGCGAATTGATAGGCTCCGATTCAACTAACCTACATCAGCGAGTAATGCTTTTCGTACAAAGTGTCGTGAACCCTCAAGAGGAAGGGATGATGTAGTCCGCAACATGCATTTCGCTCAGCTAAGAACCAAGCTTTATGAACCCGTAGGAGATAGCAAATACATCAACCAAGTGTATGGTACCTGCACACCAAACACAAAACTAACTTGTCCCCAACATTCAGAAAGTTTCTCACGCTTCATGTCCTGCCGGTTATAAGGATCAAAAGAATATTGTGGATAGAAGTGATGAATAACAACGTCTGCGGTTCGGATAGACTGATTCTGCTTGTTAAAAAAACAGGTGCTAATTTTCATTTTAGACCAGTGAATAAATAGAAAAAAATAAACGAAGTTGTAAACACTAATAAAAGATGGACCAGTGGCAACAGATTCACTAGATGCATCTCTCCAAATAGATAAAATATTGTTGGGTAGCAATTAAATTGTATTTTTTACTAATTATGATATGATTGTATCAACATCCCCCAACTTAATTCCTGCTCGTACCTGAGTAGGTAAGTGATAAAACAAATAATTTTTTATTGTGAATGCTACCCAACATAATCTTGATAAACTAATGTAAAGCATATGAACTGAAGTAAATTGATTCAAAGCTATGATCTATAGTTAACATCAAAGAAACAATAGAGAAATAATATGAAATACATTACTTTTCCTGAATCAACGTTTTAGATATATGATCCCGTGCATAAGGTTTAAAAGAAGATAGCTAAAACTATGTCAAAATTTATGCAGAAGTATCAATTATAATACATGGTTTCAAACAAATCTTATTATGAAAAAATCAGTAGCAAAACCAGGTGATCTAATTAAACTTTACCCGCGTCAACTGTTTCGATATAAACGTAACTCTTGAGTGCTAGACCCCTAGGCTTGGTTTTAACTTCGTGAGATTGTGGCAAATAGATCATAGTGAAGGTTTGGAAGGACCAATGAAAGATAGGCTCACACAGTTAAAAGTGACCATTAGACAAGAGTAAATCATATAGTCGAAACTGGTGCGATGTGCAGGGGTTTCCATGCAACTGATCCACTAGAGATATAAGTGTATGAAAACTCTCAATGCAACTATTGGGGTATCCATCTGGAAAGTCCATTCGGAGGTCGAGCTACATGTAACCCGGTATTATAGAAAAATTGAAATCTGAAAGTTATGTCTCCAAAATTCGAAACAAAATTTCTTCATTTAGATAATGACGAGATCTACCATTGTGCAAATTTTAATGAAAAATTCATATTAGTTTAAACTACACAAAAAATGAAAAATCTGGTAAGATTTCAAATTTTTAAATATGTGCACTGTTAAGCAACCCCAATTATAAACTCCACGCTGCTACCGCGTCCAAGTTCATCCTGGCGAAAAACCGCGGCGCCACCGGCAGAGTCTTGATTTCAAGTTTCATACTGCACGCAACCACAGATTAATTTAGCTCCTCAGAACCGTTTGGAACATTGGCTCTGGCGCTTCTGCCGTCTAATTTTGATTTTGATTTAAGCGCCACGGGTGGAAGAGTCCACACTCCGGCATCATTTTGGAAATTCAGCCGGCGCAACTCACGTTCGTTGAAGCGTTGACATATCACTTCATTCATACGCTTAGGGTGATAAATATATATCGGCCATTGTATTTTGTCACTTGTGTACAATTTCTTCCAACAATTGCCTTCGAGAGCAACCTCTTCATTTTGATGATTGATTGATACCACGAATGCCTTCATGTACGTCTCACATTAAAATACTCGTCTACTCTTCATCTAAGTGCTCCACAAGAATATCACTAAATGCCCCGCCATAAAAGTCATTACCTATTAACATGTAATTGAGAGCCGCACCATGAATGGTCATGTCTACACTTGTGAGGATTTAATATGTAATCAACCATGGGCATTCTATGGTCATGCATCTTCACCTGTATTAGGTCTTCCATTAATGGCGAATTGATAGGCTCCGATTCAACTAACCTACATCAGCGAGTAATGCTTTTCGTACAAAGTGTCGTGAACCCTCAAGAGGAGGGATGATGTAGTCCGCAACATGCATTTCGCTCAGCTAAGAACCAAGCTTTATGAACCCGTAGGAGATAGCAAATACATCAACCAAGTGTATGGTACCTGCACACCAAACACAAAACTAACTTGTCCCCAACATTCAGAAAGTTTCTCACGCTTCATGTCCTGCCGGTTATAAGGATCAAAAGAATATTGTGGATAGAAGTGATGAATAACAACGTCTGCGGTTCGGATAGACTGATTCTGCTTGTTAAAAAAACAGGTGCTAATTTTCATTTTAGACCAGTGAATAAATAGAAAAAAATAAACGAAGTTGTAAACACTAATAAAAGATGGACCAGTGGCAACAGATTCACTAGATGCATCTCTCCAAATAGA
This sequence comes from Poa pratensis, assembly GCA_947311845.1. Classification (NCBI taxonomy): domain Eukaryota; kingdom Viridiplantae; phylum Streptophyta; class Magnoliopsida; order Poales; family Poaceae; genus Poa; species Poa pratensis. Next base: position 16,096,884 of record CAMZMU010000104.1, read on the forward strand.
TAAAATATTGTTGGGTAGCAATTAAATTGTATTTTTTACTAATTATGATATGATTGTATCAACATCCCCCAACTTAATTCCTGCTCGTACCTAAGTAGGTAAGTGATAAAACAAATAATTTTTTATTGTGAATGCTACCCAACATAATCTTGATAAACTAATGTAAAGCATATGAACTGAAGTAAATTGATTCAAAGCTATGGTCTATAGTTAACATCAAAGAAACAATAGAGAAATAATATGAAATACATTACTTTTCCTGAATCAACGTTTTAGATATATGATCCCGTGCATAAGGTTTAAAAGAAGATAGCTAAAACTATGTCAAAATTTATGCAGAAGTATCAATTATAATACATGGTTTCAAACAAATCTTATTATGAAAAAATCAGTAGCAAAACCAGGTGATCTAATTAAACTTTACCCGCGTCAACTGTTTCGATATAAACGTAACTCTTGAGTGCTAGACCCCTAGGCTTGGTTTTAACTTCGTGAGATTGTGGCAAATAGATCATAGTGAAGGTTTGGAAGGACCAATGAAAGATAGGCTCACACAGTTAAAAGTGACCATTAGACAAGAGTAAATCATATAGTCGAAACTGGTGCGATGTGCAGGGGTTTCCATGCAACTGATCCACTAGAGATATAAGTGTATGAAAACTCTCAATGCAACTATTGGGGTATCCATCTGGAAAGTCCATTCGGAGGTCGAGCTACATGTAACCCGGTATTATAGAAAAATTGAAATCTGAAAGTTATGTCTCCAAAATTCGAAACAAAATTTCTTCATTTAGATAATGACGAGATCTACCATTGTGCAAATTTTAATGAAAAATTCATATTAGTTTAAACTACACAAAAAATGAAAAATCTGGTAAGATTTCAAATTTTTAAATATGTGCACTGTTAAGCAACCCCAATTATAAACTCCACGCTGCTACCGCGTCCAAGTTCATCCTGGCGAAAAACCGCGGCGCCACCGGCAGAGTCTTGATTTCAAGTTTCATACTGCACGCAACCACAGATTAATTTAGCTCCTCAGAACCGTTTGGAACATTGGCTCTGGCGCTTCTGCCGTCTAATTTTGATTTTGATTTAAGCGCCACGGGTGGAAGAGTCCACACTCCGGCATCATTTTGGAAATTCAGCCGGCGCAACTCACGTTCGTTGAAGTGTTGACATATCACCTCTCCACGCCAGCGGACATGGGCAGGCTGGCGAGTGGCGAGGGTAGCATTTTCTTGCGTACGTCGGGTCGGGAGACGACCCCTCAAGGCTAACAAGTACGGAGTAACAACCATGCGCTGCGTCGTGCAGCGGATGTCAACTCTCGAGACTTGGCTTGCTGCGAGATCCACGGTGGAAAAAAAAAAACAAAAACTGATCCAAATTTAAAATTTGAACACAAAATCATGTTTTGATCCTTTTCAACGATGTGCGTCATGCTAGACATCATGGTCCCGATGAAATGCGTTTGCGCACCCTGTTGACTACGACACGTCGACACACCTGGGCTCAATTTATTTTTTGCATGGCGCCCTAATCCGTGGCGTTGTACTTAGTAGCACGGCGCCCTAACCCAGAGCGTCATGCAACTTTTTTTTCTAAATTTCTAAAAATTGTATAATACTTTGGATTGAGATTATCAAAAATCAAAAAAATTCGTCTGAAAAGACGAATAACTTCGCTCTTGCCCCCTTTTCATTTGAGACAATGTTGAAAATTGTTTGGTGCAAATAAATATTGGTTGTCAAAGCAAAATCGTAGGAATTTCAGCGGGACTCGCACGCCTGAGATCCGATTGGAGTCATTTTCATATTTGTCTTGAACTTTTTGAAGAGGGCTATCGAATGGTGAAATCAATCTTTAATTTTATTTCGTTAAGACCATGAAATATTTTATACCTTACCCTAACTCGTTGTCGTGCCACTTTTGCAAACACATGCCCGTGTTTCTGGCAAAACTTGCACGACAAAAATAATTTGAACATTCTTATTATATGGGCCATGTCAACACTTCGTTGAATCATTTTTAGGCATACGCTTAGGGTGATAAATATATATCGGCCATTGTATTTTGTCACTTGTGTACAATTTCTTCCAACAATTGCCTTCGAGGGCAACCTCTTCATTTTGATGATTGATTGATACCACGAATGCCTTCATGTACGTCTCACATTAAAATACTCATCTACTCTTCATCTAAGTGCTCCACAAGAATATCACTAAATGCCCCGCCAAAAAAGTCATTACCTATTAACATGTAATTGAGAGCCACGCCATGAATGGTCATGTCTACACTTGTGAGGATTTAATATGTAATCAACCATGGGCATTGTATGGTCATGCATCTTCACCTGTATTAGGTCTTCCATTAATGGCGAATTGATAGGCTCCGATTCAACTAACCTACATCAGCGAGTAATGATTTTCGTAGAAAGTGTCGTGAACCCTCAAGAGGAAGGGATGATGTAGTCCGCAACATGCGTTTCGCTCAGCTAAGAACCAAGCTTTATGAACCCGTAGGAGATAGCAAATACATCAACCAAGTGTATGGTACCTGCACACCAAACACAAAACTAACTTGTCCCCAACATTCAGAAAGTTTCTCACGCTTCATGTCCTGTCGGTTATAAGGATCAAAAGAATATTGTGGATAGAAGTGATGAATAACAACGTCTGCGGTTCAGATAGACTGATTCTGCTTGTTAAAAAAAAGGTGCTAAGTTTCATTTCAGATCAGTGAATAAATAGAAAAAAATAAACGAAGTTGTAAACACTAATAAAAGATGGACCAGTGGCAACAGATTCACTAGATGCATCTCTCCAAATAGATAAAATATTGTTGGGTAAACAAATTACAGTTGGGTAGCAATTAAATTGTATTTTTTTTACTAATTATGATATGATTGTATCAACATCCCCCAACTTAATTCTTGCTCGTACCTGAGTAGGTAAGTGATAAAACAAATAATTTTTTATTGTGAATGCTACCCAACATAATCTTGATAAACTAATGTAAAGCATATGAACTGAAGTAAATTGATTCAAAGCTATGGTCTATAGTTAACATCAAAGAAACAATAGAGAAATAATATGAAATTCATTACTTTTCCTGAATCAACGTCTTAGATATATGATCCCGTGCATAAGGTTTAAAAGAAGATAGCTAAAACTATGTCAAAATTTATACAGAAGTATCAATCATAATACATGGTTTCAAACAAATCTTATTATGAAGAAATCAGTAGCAAAACCAGGTGATCTAATTAAACTTTACCCGCGTCAACTGTTTCGATATAAACGTAACTCTTGAGTGCTGGACCGCTAGGCTTGGTTTTAACTTCGTGAGATTGTGGCAAATAGATCATAGTGAAGGTTTGGAAGGACCAATGAAAGATAGGCTCACACGGTTAAAAGTGACCATTAGACAAGAGTAAATCATATAGTCGAAACTGGTGCGATGTGCAGGGGTTTCCATGCAACTGATCCACTAGAGATATAAGTGTATGAAAACTCTCAATGCAACTATTGGGGTATCCATCCGGAAAGTCCATTCGGAGGTCGAGCTACATGTAACTCGGTATTATAGAAAAATTGAAATCTGAAAGTTATGTCTCCAAAATTCGAAACAAAATTTCTTCATGTAGATAATGAGGAGATCTACCATTGTGCAAATTTTAATGAAAATTCATATTAGTTTAAACTACACAAAAAATGAAAAATCTGGCAAGATTTCAAAATTTAAGTATGTGCACTGTTAATCGATCCAGATTTACGCATTTGTCTTTTGTTCCTAGGCAAAAATATAATGAATTTTTCATTGAGTTTTTTTCACAGGGGCAGACCTCGACATTATCTTTAACTAGAAATTTTGCGTTTCGAATTTTGGAGACATAAAATTGTAGATTTTAATATTGTTAAATTGAGCTACATTTAGCTCGGTCTTCGAAACGCTGCACTTGGTGTGTATCTAACTTGTTTGCTCATCAAATTTTAGACCATTTAAATAAACTCATCTTTGTAATATACAAGCCATATTCGCGTCACTTTATTTTGACTTCTATGAAGGCTTCCGTAGGAAGCTCCTTTCAACCAGCTTCTCACAGAAGCCCCGCCTCACAAATTAGTTTATGCTTCCAAAATATTTTTGGAAAGATTAATTTGAAAGTGTAAACGAATTTGGGACGCGGTCTTCTGGGAGAAGCTATGGGGGTTGGCTTCCAGGAGAGAGACTCTTCTATAAACCGAAAAGAAGTGGGTCGTCATTGTCGTGATCACTGATGACGTGCAACACACGTTCGTTGGGAGACCCCAAGAGGAAGGTATGAAGCAGTGCAGCAGCAAGTTTCCCTCAGTAAGAAACCAAGTTTATCGAACCAGTAGGAGCAGTAGCACTTCAGAAGGTTGTCAGTGGCGGAATATGGCACGGCGCAACACCAGGGAATCCTGCGCTGACGTTGAACCTGCACACAACACAATCAAACTACTTTGCCCCAACGAAACAGTGAGGTTGTCAATCTCACCGGCTTGCTGAAAACAAAGGATTAAACGTATGGTGTGGAAAACAGTGTTTAATTGCAGAAAGTAAAAGAGAACAATGATTGCAGTTGGTGGTTTTATCAATGTAAAAGAAATGGATCGGGGTCCACAGTTCACTAGTGGTGTCTCTCCATAAAGATAAACGACATGTTGGGTAAACAAATTACAGCTGGGCAATTGATAAAATATTGAGCGCATGGCAATGCATACATATATGACAAGATGGCGACCATTATATTTAATTGGGCATTATGACAAAATACATAGACCGTTTATCCAACCGCATCTATGACTAATAATCCACCTTCAGGTTGACTTCCGTGTTCCCCGTTGGTATTAAGTTGTAAGCAACGGATAATCGCATTAAGCAATGTGCGTAAAGTAAACAAATACATATGACCGTGGACATAGCATTGTTATGTTACCCCTAGTAGCAACAGCACATCCACAACCTTAGGCGTTGCTGTCACTCGCCCAGATTACTGGAGACTGAACCCACTATCTAGCATAAATACTCTCTCTTGGAGTTACAAGCATCTACTTGGCCAAAGCATCTACTAGTAACGGAAAGCATGCAAGATCATAAATAACATCTATGATAGATTAATAATCAACTTGATCATAGTATTCAATATTCATCGGATCCCAGCAAACACAACATGTAGCATTACAATAAGATGATCTTGATCATGTTAGGCAGCTCACAAGATCTAAACATGATGGCACAAAGTGGAGAGACAACCATCTAGCTACTGCTATGGACCCGTAGTCCAAGGATGAACTACTCACGCATCACTCTGGAGGCAGGCATGGTGATGTAGAGCCCTCCGGTGATGATTCCCCTCTCCGGCAGGGTGCCGGGAAGAGGTTCTGGACCCTCCCGAGCTAGGGTTGACGACGGCGGCGGCTCTGGAACTTTTCGTGGAATTTGACTCGGGTATCTAGGGTTTTGCATCGGGGGGAATAAGTAGGCGAAAGGGCGGCGGCTGGAGAGCCCCGAGGGGCCCACACGCACCCTCGGCGCGGGCCCACCCTTGGCCGCGCCCAGGGGGCATGTGGAGCCTCCCTGGCTCTTCTCCGTCTCCCCTTTGGACTCCATGTGTGTCTCGATAAAATAGGTGCCTCCGTAAATTTTCGTCCAATTCCGAGAATATTTCCAGACTAGCTTTTCTGGAATACAAAAACAGCTGAAAACAGGAACTGACACTATGGCATCTTGTTAATAGGTTAGTCCCAAAAAATGTATAAAAATGACATAAAGTGGATGCAAAACATGTAACAATTGGTATAATATCAACATGGAACATCAAAAATTATAGATACGTTTGAGACGTATCAGCATCCCCAAGCTTAGTTCCTGCTCGTCCTCGAGTAGGTAAACGATAAAACAATATAATTTTTGAGGTGACATGCTACCATCATAATCTTGATCATATAATATTGTAAGGCACATGTAAATGAATGAAGTGATCCAAGTCAATGGTCTATAGTTTGCTATCAAATAGATAATGAGTAAACAATGAATCACACAAGCTAAACTTTTCATGAATAGTACTTTGGAGACAATGCATCCACAGGTTCACATAAGAGTTAACTCATAAAGCAATAGATTCTAACAAAAGGTATTTAATCAACACAAAGGAAGATTTAAGTTTCAGCATTTGCTTCAACTTTCAACATGTTTATCTCATGGATATTGTCAACACAAAGCAATATAATAAGTCCAATATGTAGCATATAACAAATGTTGTAACAAAGTTGACACTAGTGTTTGCTTGTGGAAGATAGAAAGAAGTAGGAAAACTGACTCAACATAAAAGTAAAAGAAAGGCCCTTCGCAGAGGGAAGCAGGGATTAAATCATGTGCTAGAGCTTTTTAGTTTTTGAAATCATATAGAGAGCAAAAATTAAGTTTTGAGAGGTGTTTGTTAATTGTCAACGAATGGCAGCGGATGAAAACAATATTCTCCCTACCAAACAGACTTTTAAGAGCGGCTCCCATGAAGGACGTTATTTCTACCAGCAAGGCAGATCATCCCTCTTTCTCTTTTGTTTACACATGCAGATGTTTCACTGAGTATTCAGTTGACAAAATGTGAAGAGAATTAAGCGGTTAAAGTTGTAATTAATTGGGACTGGGCACCCCGTTGCCAGCTCTTTTTGCAAAATTAATAGATAAGCGGATGTATATGCCGCTAGTCTGGTGGTAAAGTCTGTTTGACAAATGGAATAAAGAATAACCCACTACTTCCTCATGAGCTAGTAAACATTGACACAAAAAGGAATAATAACAGTTTTGAATAATTTAAAGGTAGCACATAAAAAATTTACTTGGAGTGGCAAGGAAATACCACATATAGGTAGTTATGGTGGACACAAATGGCATGGATTTTGGCTCAAGGATTTGGATGCACGAGAAGCATTCCCTCTCAGTACAGAGTTTAGGCTAGCAAGGTTATGTAAGCAAACAAGAATATCAACCAGTACACCAAGTTTTATATGACAAACATATTGCAAACATTATAAGACTTCACACCGTCTTCCTTGTTAACCAAACCCTTTTATTAGAAAATATCTAGACCTTAGAGATACCACTCATGCAAACCAAATTTCAACAAGCTTTACGGTAGTTCTTCACTAATGGGCTTAACTTACATGATGCAAAAGTTTAATCATGATCTACTTGTTAACTCAAAACAATTGACAAGTATCAAATTATCCAAATTAGTGATCTACAAAAATATGCAAGTTTTTTCCATTATACCATTTACCACATGCAACATTTTCTGTTCCAACCAAACACCAATCAATTTATTTCAATAACTCTCCAAAAAAGTATAAGTGAAGCAAGAGAGTACTTTTTTAAAAGAACTAATAGCTCTGACAAGAGATACATGAAAACAAGACCTAAAAGCTGAACAACGCTTGATGTCTACGCACGCTTCTATTCTTGTAGACAGTGTTGGGCCTCCAAGTGCAGAGGTTTGTAGAACAGCAGTAAGTTTCTCTTAAGTGAATAACCAAAGTTTATCGAACTCAGGGAGATAGAGGTCAAAGATATCCCTCTCAAGCAATCATGCAATTAAGATACAAGAAGTCTCTTGTGTCCCCAACACACCACTACACTTGTCAGGTGTATAGGTGCACTAGTTCGGCGAAGATATATTAAAATACAAGTGATATGGATGATTATAAGTGGTAATTGCAATCTGAAAAAAAAATGGCAGCGAGCAAACATGAGACAAAATGAGAGTAAACGGTGTTTCAGTGCTTGGAAATAAGGCCTAGAGATCATACTTTCACTAGTGGACACTCTCAACAATAATAATATAATTGAATATATAGATATTTTCTCTTCACTATGCTACTCTGAGTTATTCTCTCGTTGGATAACGAACACCAATCCACTGCGTAGGGCTATAAAAGCACACCTTAAAGTCACATTCCACATCTAGGGAACCCCACACTGTCAACTTGAGCGCCCTAAAATAGTACTAGACAAACACTACAATTTCATAGAGACATCCAACACAAATAATAACTCATGATAAGTATTCCTGTAATCTTTAGCCTAAGAGCCACACACGGTGCGCACACTGTCAACTTCGCACCGTGGGACAAAGGTGACTCCGGAGTTTACATTAATAAAACCACTTTGAGTAGCATAATCATAAGATAATGAAGAGTAACATCTATGGATTCAACTAGATTACAAAGCTCATGATCACATAGATCACATCATGGGAGAGAGAGATAAACCACATAGCTACCGGTAGAGCCCTCAGCCCCGAGGGAGACTACTCACACATGGTCATGATGATGAGGAGCTTGATGGAGTGGTTGATGAAGAGGTGCAGCCCGGAGTGGAGGCGGCAGCCGCAGCAGCCACGGCGCGGCGGCGGCAGCCCGTGGAGGCGGCGGCGGCGGCAGCCCGCGGCCGTGAGGAGCGGCGGCGGCCCTTGGGGGCAGCGGCCCTTGGCCCCTCTTTTTCCTTGGAGATGGTGGTGGTATGGAGGAGGTTCTCCACCCCCAGACGGCTGCCTGGGAGGAGGAAAATTCGTGGTATCAGGGGCTCCTCACGAGTTAGGTTTCCTTTTCTTTATATGACTCTCGGATTTCCGTCATCCCATCTAGGGTTACAGTGGGATGGCGATATCTGGAGCGTCCGGACTCGATTGGGCCGAAGTTTAGGTCCAGATTTATTAGAAGAAAATTCCATGCAACTTTCGCGACTAGACTTTTTCCATTTGACGTCATCTTTAGGCCGAAACGGGTCCATCTTAGAAAATAGTTTTTAGACAGATTTCAGGAAAGTCCAAATTCGACTCCAACAAGGTTTCATTTACCCAATTTTGATAATTCCTACACATTAAAGTGTAAAACAAGAACATTGTGCACTTTGGCAACTATTAGTAGGTTAGTCCAATAAATATCATAATATGATATAAAGTGCATATAAAACATGTGGCAATTGAAATAAAATATGCATGGAACATCAAAAATTATAGATACGTTTGAGACGTATCAAGCATCCCCAAGCTTAGTTCCTACTCGTTCTCGAGTAGGTAAACGATAAAACAATATAATTTTTGAGGTGACATGCTACCAACATAATCTTGATCATATAGTATTGTAAGGCACATGTAAATGAATGAAGTGATCCAGGTCAATGGTCTATAGTTTGCTAGCAAGTAGATAATGAGCAAACAACTGAATCATATAAGTAAAAACATTTCATGAATAGTACTTTCGAGACAAGCATCAAAGAGTTTTGCATAAGAGTTAACTCATAAAGCAATAGATTCTAACTAAAAGGTATTTAACCAACACAAAGGAAGATTTAAGCTTCAGCAATTGCTTTCAACTTTCAACATATATATCTCATGGATATTTGTCAACACAAAGCAATATAATAAGTGCAATATACAAGCATATAAAAATTGTTGCACCAAAGTTGACACTAGTGTTTGCTTCTGGAATAAAAAGAAGTAGGAAAACTGACTCAACATAAAAGTAAAAGAAAGGCCCTTCGCAGAGGGAAGCAGGGATTAAATCATGTGCTAGAGCTTTTTAAGTTTTTGAAATCATATAGAGAGTAAAAATTAAGTATTGAGAGGTGTTTGTTAATTATTGTCAACGAATGGTAGCGGATGAAAACAGTATCCTCCCTATCAAACTGACTTTTAAGAGCGGCTCCCATGAAGGACGTTATTTCTACCAGCAAGACAGATCATCCCTCTTTCTCTTTTGTTTACACATGCAGGTATTTCACTGTTTGTCATTGCTTGACTGATAAATCAGGGCAAAAATGTGAAGATAATTAAGCGGTTAAAGTTGTAATTAATTGGGACTGGGCACCCCGTTGCCAGCTCTTTTTGCAAAATTATTGGATAAGCGGATGTATATGCCACTAGTCCAGGTGTAAAGTCTGTTTGACAAGTCGAATAAAGAATAACCCACTACTTCCTCATGAGCTAGTAAACATTGACAAAAAAGGAATAATAACAATTTTGAATAATTTAAAGGTAGCACATGAAAAATTTACTTGGAGTGGCAAGGAAATACCACATATAGGTAGTTATGGTGAACACAAGTGGCATGTATTTTGCCTCAAGGATTTGGATGCACGAGAAACATTCCCTCTCAGTACAGAGTTTAGGCTAGCAAGGTTATTTGAAGCAAACACAGGATATCAACCGACACAGCAAGACTTATATGAAAACATATTGCAAGCATTATAAGACTCTACACTGTTTTCCTTGTTAACCAAACCCTTTTTAGTAGAAAATATCTAGACCTTAGAGATACCAATCATGCAAACCAAATTTCAACGAGCTTTACGGTAGTTCTTCATTAATAGGTTTTAACTTACATGATGCAAAAGTTTAATCATGATATACTTGTTAACTAAAAACAATTGACAAGTATCAAATTATCCAAATTAGTGATCTACAAGAGTACGCAAGTCTTCTCCATTATACCATTTACCACATGCAACATTTTCTGTTCCAACCAAACACCAATCAACTTATTTCAATAACTCTCCAAACAAGTATAAGTGAAGTAAAAGAGTACTTTCTGTAAAAGAAATAATAGCTCTGACAAGAGATACATGAAAACAGGAGCTAAAAGCTGAACAGCGCTAGATATGAGTACTCAACAAATATAAGTGAAAAATAGGAGTATTCTCATGAAAAAGCGGAGCGTGTCTCTCTCCCAATTAAGAATGCTAGGATCCAATCAAGTTGATCACAAAATAAAAAAATAAAGTACTGAAAATAAAAGCACAGAAACGCTCCAAGAATAACACACCCGTCTGGACATCATTTCTAGCGGTAGGAACTCATGGACCAAGCCGATGTTTATGGAAATTTTCACTGTTGCTTCCTGGCACATTTGGAAGCAAAGTAACAATCTGCATTTTAATGGAGTTCCACCGAGTGTACAGGATTCGAAGACCAAGTTCCAAACCGACTTCCTGCTTCTGGTTCATAGGACTAGAGCTTCTCTACACCCCTTTATCCATAGTTTAGTACAAGGTTTTTAAGTTTATGTTTCATGAGCACCATCCGTTGAGCTTGTAATTATGTAAAGCTGTAACTTCATTCCTTTATTAATGCAGAGGCAGTAGGATCCTTTCCTACTGTCATAAAATTCAAAAAAAAAAAAAATAGTTTCACTAGAGATGACTTGATAATTTTGACGATGAAGAAGGGGATGCCTTGGGCATCCGCAATCTTAGACGCTTGAGTCTTCTTGAAATATGCTAGGGAGATCCATGGGAGCCTCCCCAAGCTTAAGCTTTTCACTCTTCTTGATCATATTATATCACTCTTCTCTCTTGACCCTTGAAACCTTCCTTCACACCAAACTCAAAGTAAATCTCATTAGAGCGTTAGTGCACAATCAAAAACTCACATGTTCAGTAAGGACGTATACATGACCATTAATTTAAACATTAACTACTGCCACTGATGTTATGTGAAGCTCTTCCATTAAAAAAAAGAATTCCACCCAACACTAGTAAAAGAGAGAATGCAAAATAAAAGACATAATCTGTCTAAAACAGAACAGTCCGTAAAGACGAATTTTGTCGAGGCACTTACGTTGCTCAGATCGAAAAACTTTGAACTAACAAAAGATGCACACATATATAAGGATTAAGCACAAAAATGTTCAGATTTAATTCACATTCTGGTGATTTTAGAGAATTAATACGGTGAACAGCAGAAATCTGTTCCTGTGCAGTAATCAAAATTTAGCATCATCTTATCATTAGAGACTACTCTTGGCACAACAATGCGATAATGTAAAAATACAAAGGAGATGTTATATAAGTGAACAAAACCTTGACTCAAATAAAGAAAAAAAATGCAGAAATAAATAATGGGTTGCCTCCCATAAGCGCTTTTATTTAACGCCTTTTACTTAGGCATAGTGATTTTTATGATGCTCACATAAAGATGAGAGTTGAAACATAAAAGAGAGCATCAAGAAGCATATATAAAACATGTTTAAATCTAACACACTTCCTATGCAAAGGAGCCTTGTAAGAAAACAAGTCAATGAAGAACAAGGTGACTAGCATAGGAAGACAAAACAAGTGTAACTTCAAAAATTTCAACATAAAGAGAGGAGACTTAATATTATTGTGATATATGAAATCGTGTCTCCCTCTCTCATAAGGACCAGTAGGTCTTAAAGTACCCGGCAAATAAAAGCAAATCAAGAGAAAGCTCAAACATTCATCATAAAGAGAAGAAATTTAGTAACATGAAGATTTCTATACCCATATTTTCCTCTCTCAAAATAATTTTCAGTGGCATCATGAATAAACTCAGCAATATAGCTATCACATAAAACATTCTTATCATGATCCACATGCATAAAAGTATCATTACTCTCCACATAAGCATAAACAGTTTCATTAGTAATAGTGGGAGTAAAAGTATCACATCCATCATTGTAATCATCACAAATTGGAGGCATAGAATAATCATAATGAATTTTATCCACAGTAGTAGATGGACTAAAAATATCATATTCATCATTGTAAACATCATATATAGGAGGCATATCATAATCAACATAAACTATATCCTCAATAGTAGGTGGACTGAAAATATCACAATCATTATAATCATCAGTAGCAAAAGGATTTTCAAAAACTTCACTAGGAGGAGAGGTCTCAAATATATAATCATTTGTAGCAAAAGGATTTTCAAAAACCTCAACCTCCCCAAGCTTAGAGCTTTGCATAGCATTAGCAATAATGGTGTTCATAGAATTCATAGATATAACATTGCAACCATCACGCAAATAATTTTCCATAGGGTTTTTAATTTTCTCTTCAAAAGCATCATGTCCTAACTCAAGATAAATTTCATAGAGCTCTCTAATTTTTTTGTTGTTTTCCATTAAGCCTAACTAGTGAAATAAAAATAAGAAACAAAAAGATATAATTGCAGAATCTAAAGGAAATACCTTCGAGCACTCACACGTCAACGGCGCCAGAAAATAGCTTAGTAGACGGAGGATGTGAGTACCTTTTACCTTACCTCCCCGGCAACGGCGCCAGAAAAGAGCTTGATGTCTACGCACGCTTCTATTCTTGTAGACAGTGTTGGGCCTCCAAGTGCAGAGTTTTGTAGAACAGCAGCAAGTTTCCCTTAAGTGAATAACTCAAGGTTTATCGAACTCAGCGAGATAGAGGTCAAAGATATCCCTCTCAAGCAACCCTGCAATTAAGATACAAGAAGTCTCTTGTGTCCCCAACACACCCAGTACACTTGTCAGGTGTATAGGTGCACTAGTTCGGCGAAGAGATATTAAAATACAAGTGATATGGATGATTATAAGTGGTAATTGTAATCTGAAATGAAAATGGCAGCGAGCAAACATGAGACAAAATGAGAGTAAACGGTGTTTCAGTGCTTGGAAATAAGGCATAGGGATCATACTTTCACTAGTGGACACTCTCAACAATAATAATATAATTGAATACATAGATATTTCCTCTTAACTATGCTACTCTGAGTTATTATCTCGTTGGATAACGAACACCAATCCACTGCGTAGGGCTATAAAAGCACACCTTAAAGTCGCATTCCACATCTAGGGAACCCCATACTGCCAACTTGAGCGCCCTAAAATAGTACTAGATAAACACCACAATTTCATAGAGACATCCAACACAAATAATAACTCATGATAAGTATTACTTTAATCTTTAGCCTAAGAGCCACACACGGTGCGCACACTGTCAACTTCGCACCGTGGGACAAAGGTGACTCCGGAGTTTACATTAATAAAACCACTTTGAGTAGCATAATCATAAGATAATGAAGAGTAACATCTATGGATTCAACTAGATTACAAAGCTCATGATCACATATAGATCACATCATGGGAGAGAGAGATAAACCACATAGCTACCGGTAGAGCCCTCAGCCCCGAGGGAGACTACTCACACATGGTCATGATGATGAGGAGCTTGATGGAGTGGTTGATGAAGAGATGCAGCCCGGAGTGGAGGCGGCAGCCCGCAGCAGCCACGGCGCGGCGGCGGCAGCCCGTGGAGGCGGCGGCAGCCCGCGGCGGTGAGGAGCGGCGGCGGCCCTTGGGGGCAGCGGCCCTTGGCCCCTCTTCTTCCTTGGAGATGGTGGTGGTATGGAGGAGGTTCTCCACCCCCAGACGGATGCCTGGGAGGAGGAAAATTCGTGGTATCAGGGGCTCCTCACGAGTTAGGTTTCCTCTTCTTTATATGACTCTCGGATTTCCGTCCTCCCATATAGGGTTGCAGTGGGACAGCGATATCTGGAGCGTCCGGACTCCGATTGGGCCGAAGTTTATGTCCAGATTTATTAGAAGAAAATTCCCTGCAACTTTCGCGACTAGACTTGTTCCATTTGACGTCATCTTCGGGCCGAAACGGGTCCATCTTCGAAACTAGTTTTCAGACAAATTTCAGGAAAGTCCAAATTCGACTCCAACAAGGTTTCCTTTGCCCAATTTTGATAATTCCTACACATTAAAGTGTAAAACAAGAAAATTGTGCACTTTGGCAACTATTAGTAGGTTAGTCCAATAAATATCATAATATGATATAAAGTGCATATAAAACATGTGGCAATTGATATAAAATATGCATGGAACATCAAAAATTATAGATACGTTTGAGACGTATCAGCGCTAGATATGAATACTCAACAGATATAAGTGAAAAATAGGAGTATTCTCATGAAAAAGCGGAGCGTGTCTCTCTCCCAATCAAGAATGCTAGGGTCCAATCAAGTTGATTACAAAATAAAAAGAAAATAACATACTGAAAATAAAAGCACACAGACGCTCCAAGAACACACATATGATGTGAAAGAATAAAAATATAGTTTCACTAGAGATGACCTGATAATTTTGCCGATGAAGAAGGGATGCCTTGGGCATCCCCAAGCTTAGACGCTTGAGTCTTCTTGAAATATGCTGGGGAGATCCATGGGAGCCTCCCCAAGCTTAAGCTCTTCACTCTTCTTGATCCTATTATATCACTCTTCTCTCTTGACCCTTGAAAACTTCCGTCACACCAAACTCAAAGTAAATCTCATTAGAGGGTTAGTGCACAATCAAAAACTCACATGTTCTATAAGACGCAATATGACTTGTTACTTTAAACATTAGCTACTGCCACTGATGTTATGTGAAGCTCTTCCACCCAAAAAAGAATTTCACTCAACACTAGTAAAAGAGAGAATGCAAAATAAAAGACATAATCTGTCTAAAACAGAACAGTCCGCAAAGACGAATTTTTTCGAGGCACTTACGCTCTCAGATCGAAAAACTTTGAACTAACAAAAGATGCAGACATATATAAAGATTACGCACAATTTTCAGATTTAATCACATTCTGGTGATTTTAGAGAATTAATACGTGAACAGCAGAAATCTGTTTCTGCGCAGCAATCAAAATTTAGCATCATCTTATCATTAGAGACTACTCTTGGCACAACAATGCGAAAAAGTAAAGATACAAAGGAGTTGCTACAGAAGTAAACACTCCTTGACTAAAAACTGAAAACAAAAGATAATGGGTTGCCTCCCAAAAGCGCTTTCTTTAATGCCTTTTAGCTAGGCTAGAAGATTTTAATGATGCTCTCATAAGAATAAGAGTTGAAAACAAAAAGAGCATCAAGAGGCAAATATCAAACACATTTAAGTCTAACCCACTTCCTATGCAAAGGAATCTTGTAATAAAATAAATTACTGAAGCATAAAGCAACTAGCATAGAAAGATGAAACAAATGCAACTTCAAAACTTTCAACATAAAGAGAGGTGTTTTAGTAACTTGAAAACTTTTACAACCATATTTTCCTCTCTCATAATAACTTTCAGTAGCATCATGAACAAACTCAACAATATAACTATCACATAAAGCATGCTTTTCATGATCTACAAACACATAATTTTTATTAAGCTAAAAACAGTGGGGTTATTAAACCCACTTTTGACAATAGTAGTATAATTAATATCATTAAACAACATAGGACCATCATCAAGAGAATTATCATATATAAGATTAGGGAGCACATTTTTACTTTCTGCAATTTCCTCTTCTACTGAGTCAAGGAGGGTGTTTACTTCAAATTTATCAAAAGGAGATATTTCAATAGAATCATGACATTCAACAATATAGCACTCTTCCTCCTTAGGTAGGCATGGAGGGCAATCAAATAATGTAAGAGTTAAAGAGTTACTATCTTGTTCTTCACTCTCCTCCTCTTTTTCATCCAATGAGATTACAGTTTCAGCAATTTCTTCTTCCATAGGTCCCTGAAAGGAAGCAAGTTGTTCTGGAGAATAAGTTTTCTCAAGAAATTTAGTGATATAAGGATTATCATTGTAATATTCAAGGCAGTAACCAAGTATCTCGGAATTCTCAGACTTATAAGGGGCATCATCACCCTGAAGCACACAAGCAATTTCATAAGCACCCTTAAAAACAACAAATTCTTCAATTTTTTCAAGATTAACAAAGTCATAGTTTCCTTTAGCATAAGAAGCCAAAGTCTCATCATCATTATAATCACATTGAAAGGGAGGTGTTTATGCCTCCTACAGCAAAAACATTCATTAAAGCACCAGGATTCATCATAAGTAGAGCACAAGTTTCTAGCAAAACAATTCAATTTATATATTTGTACCCATAAGTGTTCCCCTTTTGAGACAAGCGGTATTCCTTATAATAATTTTGTTGTTCCTCCGTGAACCCACTTAGCCAACAAGATTTTGTTTCCATTGATAGCAAGTAAACAACTAGACATAATAACAAACCGAAATAAACTAGATGCAGAAACTAATTTTTTTGTGTTTTTGATAATTAAAAGCAAACAAGATAAAATAAAATAAACTAAGCAAGACAAAAACAAAGTAAAGAGATTGGAAGCGTGAACTCCCCTTGCAGAAGTCTGCTGACTCCCCGGCAACGGCGCCAGAAAAAGTCTTGATGACGTGAACACACGTTCGTTGGGAGACCCCAAGAGGAAGGTATGATCAGTGCAGCAGCAAGTTTCCCTCAGTATGAAACCAAGGTTATCGAACCAGTAGGAGCAGTAGCACTTCAGAAGGTTGTCAGTGGCGGAATATGGCACGGCGCAACACCAGGGAATCCGGCGCTGACGTGGAACCTGCACACAACACAATCAAACTACTTTGCCCCAACGAAACAGTGAGGTTGTCAATCTCACCGGCTTGCTGAAAACAAAGGATTAAACGTATGGTGTGGAAAACAGTGTTAATTGCAGAAAGTAAAAGAGAACAATGATTGCAGTTGGTGGTTTTATCAATGTAAAAGAATGGACCGGGGTCCACAGTTCACTAGTGGTGTCTCTCCATAAAGATAAACGACATGTTGGGTAAACAAATTACAGCTGGGCAATTGATAAAATATTGAGCGCATGACAATGCATACATATGACAAGATGGCTACCATGATATTTAATTGGGCATTACGACAAAATACATAGACCGTTATCCAACCGCATCTATGACTAATAATCCACCTTCAGGTTGACTTCCGTGTTCCCCGTTGGTATTAAGTTGCAAGCAACGGATAATCGCATTAAGCAATGTGCGTAAAGTAAACAAATACATATGACCGTGGACATAGCATTGTTATGTTACCCCTAGTAGCAACAACATCCACAACCTTAGGCGTTGCTGTCACTCTCCCAGATTACTGGAGACTGAACCCACTATCTAGCATAAATACTCTCTTGGAGTTACAAGCATCTACTTGGCCAAAGCATCTACTAGTAACGGAAAGCATGCAAGATCATAAATAACATGTATCATAGATTAATAATCAACTTGATCATAGTATTCAATATTCATCGGATCCCAGCAAACACAACATGTAGCATTACAATAAGATGATCTTGATCATGTTAGGCAGCTCACAAGATCTAAACATGATGGCACAAAGTGGAGAGACAACCATCTAGCTACTGCTATGGACCCGTAGTCCAAGGATGAACTACTCACGCATCACTCCGGAGGCAGGCATGGTGATGTAGAGCCCTCCGGTGATGATTCCCCTCTCCGGCAGGGTGCGGGAAGAGGTTCTGTACCCTCCCGAGCTAGGGTTGACGACGGCGGCGCCTCTGGAACTTTTCGTGGAATATGACTCGGGTATTTAGCGTTTTTGCATCGGGGGAATAAGTAGGTGAAAGGGCGGTGGCTGGAGAGCCCCGAGGGGCCCACACGCACCCTCGGCGCGGGCCCACCCTTGGTCGCGCCGTGGGGGCGTGTGGGCCTCCCTGGCTCTTCTCCGTCTCCCCTTTGGACTCCATCTGTGTCTCGATAAAATAGGTGCCTCCGTAAATTTTCGTCCAATTCCGAGAATATTTCCAGACTATCTTTTCTGGAATACAAAAACAGCAGAAAACAGGAACTGGCACTGTGGCATCTTGTTAATAGGTTAGTCCCAAAAAATGTATAAAAGTGACATAAAGTGGATGCAAAACATGTAACAATTGATATAATATCAACATGGAACATCAAAAATTATAGATACGTTTGAGACGTATCAATCACCACGAGCCACCGGCCACCAGCACGTGATCTGAAGTCAATCATAGTTTGCCGAGGCGTTCTGAAGCAAGGTCTGATACGCCGTATTGGGGACGGCAGGACCACGGAGATTTGGCAATGATTCTTGGATCTCCGAGACAAGTATGATGAAGCTGATCGGAAAGCTTGATGATGCTCCTGTCCAGCTTGTGGCAGATCTCATTGACGAGTCGACAGGGAGCTGGAAGGAGGAGCTGGTTCAGAGTGTTTTCTTGCACCCGGACGCAACGGCTATTCTAAAGATGGCCGGACCTAAATTGGCCTTCAGCGATGTGTGGGCATTGGCATGGGAGAGGACGGGTCTCTACTCAGTGCGTTCAGCATACCGAAATATTATGGAAAGGAAATACTATGCTGAGTTAGGGGTGTCTAGTTCTCGGACAAGTCGCACACTTGGAAGACTTTGTGGAAGCTGAATGTACTTCCGAAGATTCGTGTTACCAGGAGTTGGAGAGAAGACACGTGAAGGAAAGAGGTATGTGATGTGTGGACATGAGAGTGAGACTTTGTTCCATAGTCTGGTTACATGTGATCATGCGCGTTGCTTCTGGGAAGCAGCGGAGACTGTGTTTGTTGTCAAGCTGCCAAAGCTACACCCGCACACCTGGGCTGAGGACATGTTAGTTCAGTCTATTGTGCCAAGGAAGGAGGCAGAGTTGCTGATCACAGTTATGTGGGCGGTGTGGAAATAGCCGCAACAAGTATACCCATGGGGAGGAGAAGTTTCAACCTCAAAGGTCAATGCAGATCATCGATGACATTGTGAGGTCGTTAGAGGTGCCACCGACTGCTAAAGTGAGGGTGCAGGCTGTGGAGAAGAAGTGGAAGCAACCACCGGAAGGGTGGGTGAAGATCAACACTGATGGAGCGGTTGATAACACTTTGGAGATGGGTGGTACGGGTATCGTTGCCCGTGGTCACGGTGGCCATTTCTTGTTTGGCCGTTGCACGAACTATCCCAGCATTGTCGAGCCAGAGACGCTGGAGATGCTTGCGTGTAGAGATGCGATGTTGGCGGCAAGGGAGTTGCAAATCTAATTATCGAGACTGATTGCTCCAACATCAAGTTGCTGTCGGAGTCCAAGGTGGGCGAGCGCACAGCCAGTTACCACATTTAATTTATGTGAACTAAGAATCCTAGCTATTAGTTTTTTCCAGGGTGTTAAGCTTCTTTCTGTTAGCCGTTCTTCTAATAAGTAGCTCATTGTGCTGCCAAAGAAGCGCTCCGTTTTAATCATGTAACGAACTATGATGTTACCCCTACGTTTCTGATTGCTCTTGTGCAATCAGAGAAGTTCCAGTCTATTGAATAAAGAGTGAAGGTGTGAACTGTCAAAAAAAAAGTCAATCATAGTTTAAAATACCTGACCGGGCTGCCGGTTGGACCAGAAATGGCGGTTTGTTGAGCGTTATGGACCATTCCCTATGCAACTGGAAAAAACCCGACCCCGGTTACTACGAACCGCCCGGTTCCTTGTCCATTCCAGAAATACACATCATTGCATTTACTTTCGTGCGAAAAGCGCATGGGAAATTCTAGTCGTCCACCCGCTCCTTTTGGTCTTCCCCTGTCCGCCGCATAGTTTTAAAAACCGGACTGGCGATCGAACCGGTGAGGGCCTCGGTTCACGGTTCAACCGGTCGGACCGCCGGTTTGCTCGGTTCAATTGCGGTTTATTAATAATAGAATAGGATAGATATATTAATAATCTGTTAAAAAAGTAAATGTATTTAGCATATTCGTGAGCTACTACGACACAAGCATCGCATGCACCTGATGGCTAGCCCATGCTGTACGCGCGCATGCGTCCCGCGAGCTCGCCAGTTCGATTCCCGTCCCAGGCAATTGATTTTTCACGCGCAAAAGGCTCCATCCGGTCGGACCGGCGGCCTGGTCCGCCCAGTTTTCAGCCAAAACCGCCGGTCAAACCGCGGTTTGACCGGTTTTTTCCGGTTTAGGTGCGCGAACGGTCCAGTGCGCTTAACAAACCGGCGGAGGCCGCGGTTCCGGTTCAACCGGCGGTTCGGTCCGGTTTTTTAAACTATGGTCCGCCGCCACCGCAATTGGCCGATGCATCGTCGTCGTCGCCGCTCGAGTCCAGGCTCCACGGGCCGCCGCCGCTCCATTCCGCGGGACGCCTAATTCGCTTGAGGCCCGTCCGCCGCCGCACCATTCCGTGTGACGCCGACGTCGCTTGTCGCTCGAGTCTCGTCGGCCGCCGCTGGAGTCCGCGCTGCACGGCCGCCGCCGAACATCGTCGTAGTTCAGGCTCGCCTCCGCATCTTGTGCATCTCTCAGACCCATCGGGGCAGCAACGGCAAGAGGTAATTTGGGTTCCCTCCTCCACTTGAGACGCTTGCGGTCTGCGGGTAGTGTGTCTTGCGTCTAGAAAGTAGACTTGAAGTGCTATGCTGCTACTAGCCATATCAATATTTTTGACACTAGTAGTAGCCATATTACTGTGGATTGACTTGTTTTAGACTAGCTGCAACTTGTTAATCGGAGAAAATGACAAAAAACCACCACAATTGAACACGAGACGACGCGAAACCACCACCTTTGGGTTTTTTGACACATAAATACCTCTATTGAGGCTATGCTGTGACACAAAGCACTAATTTATCTGTTTAACCCTGCTAACACGTTTTCTGGTAAATGGGGTCCCTCGTCAGATCCGACGTGGCATATATTTGAGGGAATAACAGATTTTCTGACCACGCTGGCCCACTGTCAGTCCTGCGTGGCAAAAAATGGATATTAAAAAAAGAAATAAATAACCGGAAGTCAAAGGTGCCCGTGTACGCGCCCGATCCCCTTTCTCTCCGGCGAGCCGCCCGATCCCCTTTCTCTCCGGCGAGCCGCCCGACCTCCTTCCTCCACCGCCGACCCCTGGCCGTGCGCCGCGCCTGGCTAGAGGGGCTCGCCTGCGCCTGGCCCGAGCCTGGCCGCGCTCACATCCACGGGCCCGGCTGCGCTCTGCCGCGCCAGGGAGGCCACGAGGCGTGCGAGCCCTCGCGGCGGACGTAGGTGAGCCGGTGCGTCGCGCCTGGCCGCGCTCACGTCGCGGGCGCCGTCTGGGGAGCAAGCGGGCCGGAGAGCGAGCTGTTGCACAGCTCGATCTGGACGGCGCTAGTAAGGCCAGCAAACTCCAGCCGTATCGGCCCGGTGAGCGCGTTCGTGGACGTTCGTGGACAGGTCCAGGTCAGTGAGGTTGCCGAGCCGGTCGAGAGACGCCGGGATGGAGCCGACGATGTTGCATCCGGCGAGCCGGAGGACGCGCAGGGAGGCGAGGCCACTGAGCTCGAACCACCGTGTTGCGTTCAACGAAAGGCTGCGCGCTTGGCGAGCGACGCGAACACCGACGACTCGGGCGAGCTCGTCGCGACTCGCGAGCCTAGCAGAGATGTGGGCGTGGCGGTGCCGGTCGTCCTGTGCGCGCTTGGCGAGCGACGCGTCCTGAGCCAGGACGTTCGGCGTCGTGGCTGCTGGGTGCGTGTCCGCCGGGGACTCGGCAGCTGCCAGGGAGGTGGCGGCGCTGGCGGAGCTGGTCGCCCTGCTCCGCGCGGATGGACACGTCACGGGCACGCATGGGCTGCTGCTGGAGGTGTTCCTGCACGGTGCAGTGGAGCGGACGCCGGGGAAAAACAAAAGAAAAAAAGACAAGGTCAACGCGCTCCGCGGAGGATGCAGGTAGCGCATGGGCGAGGCCTTCGCCGGTGCTTGTACCCGCGCCTAGCCGGAGCCCACGACTGGCTTCGCGCATGGGCGAGGCCACGGCGGGATGGTGCAGCGAGGCGAGCATGCACCCGGAGCCAGGGATGCGGCCGCGGCTAGCGCGGTGGACGGCCAGGTCGTGGCGGCCGGCGACGGCGAGGAAGGGCACGAGGTCTGGCTCCGGACAAGGCGAGGACGCGGGCGCAAACGGCCATGGCGCGGGCCTGGTCGCGGTTGAGTTCCGACGCGTGCGGGCCCGAGCGAACTCCGTCCATGAGCGGCGCGGGAGGCCGCCGTGGCCGTCTGGTCCGTTTGTCCCCTTTGCCACGTCAGCGCGGCGCCGTGTACCACGACAGAAGCAGCGGCGGCGGCGTGTTCTTCTCACAGGTCGGCAGCGGGCGTAAGCGCGGCGCGGCGTTGGTGGCCGGAGGGGAGGACGGCTTGGTGGATAATATGGTAGAGCTGCAGCAACATGAAGAACGAACGGTGGGACGGGAAAAATAGCGTTGACCTCACTTTTTTCTTTATTTTTTTTGTTTTTCTTTCTTTTTTTTTGCCACGTAGACCTGACAAGTGGGTCCGTACCGTCATAAAACCTGTTAACGCGGTTCAACAGACAAATTAGTGCTCGTCGTCACACTATGGCCCCAATAGAGGTATTTATGTGTCAAAAAACCCAAAGGTGGTGGTTTCGCGTCGTCTCGTGTTCAATTGTGGTGGTTTTTTGTCATTTTCTCTGTTAATCGTAATGTGAATTATTATACTAAGTCTGGGTAATTTTTGAATAGTATTTGCATGTTAATTGCGGTGTTATTTGTAAATATATATTATTTTATTGCTTAAACCAAACAGTGAACCGTGAACCGACTGGTAAAAATCTGAACCGGTAGCGGTTTTAAACTTTGGGTCAATGGTTTTTTTTTCGATTTTTTCGTCACTTGATACTACGGAACGAGATCCTCTAACATTAAGAAGCAAAGTCAGGGAAAACTAGGAAGGAAAGTCAGGGGGTGTAGCATGAGGTTGTGTATTTTTTACTGTGCTTAATACTGTAGATAATTACTGTAGCATACATCACCTAAACTAAAAAAAATAGCACCATATTACTGGATGCAAGAAATGAGAGTAAATATATAGATTAGATTTATAATATACAAAGTAATCTGGATTATTTTTGACTTTACAAAATGTTTTTGAAGAAGGAAAGTCAGGGGTGTAGCTTACCTGACTTTGCTTCTTAATGTTAGAGGAGCCCGTTCCTGATACTACATGGCTAGCTGTAGAGATTAGTTTAGCTCGTCACGATTTGGCTCCCGAGCTCCACGGAGCACGTTTTTTTTGAAAAAATGGTAATTCATATTTTTGAGTTTCCAAAAATCACGCAAAAAATCACAGGTGTAGGTAGTCTCGAGATACACACGTGTGAATTTTTTGGACTTCAAATTCGTTGGATTTTGGGCTGTGCAAAAAAGATAAATTCTGACAGATTTCAAAATTTTGAATCCGGGTATTTAGATCCAGAAATTTGTCTTTTAGATCTAGCCCAAAATAAAACGAATTTGGACTTGACATTTGGCACGCTTGTAGAACTAGGTGATATCTACACCTGGTATTTTTTTCTCGATTTTTGGAAACCAGAATGTGCCAATTTTAAATTTTTTAAAACCCGAGCTCCATGGAGCTCGGGTTCTAAAAGCACTTTCCGCAGATGTGAGGCTGAGACATCTCTCTCACTGTCCATGCTTCGCTACACCCCTAAAAAAAGAAAGTCCAACGTCCTTTTAATATCACCGACGCTTCCACGGCCATGTTCAGCCGCATGTGTCATGGCCGCGACGCCACCGGCTCCGAGCGCGAGATCTGAGGCCGATGGAGTCTAGTTTATATTTTTCAGGCCACTGGGTACTTGGCTGGCTGTAGAGATTAATTGAGCTCATCAGATCCATCTGGGGCATTGACTTGCAGCGGCTCTTGCCTGGCAGAGATTTGTTGATCGGATCACTTGCAGCTGCAGACCACATTTCTATAGTTGTACTAGCCGCATTTGTGTGTTTCCATCATATTATCGTTGGCAAAAACTTATGTTCACTTATCAGAGCCATGTACTCGCACTGATGCAACGTAAATTTTGTGAAATTCTTTCCGCAAAAAAAAAAAAGATAATCGAGAAATTCAGCGCCAAACTAGACGTTGAACTTTTTCTTTTCTTTTCACGGGGAACTACGGCTTTCTCGTGATCAGGCCATGTGACGTTTCTTGAATTTGTCTACAGAGCAGACTAAAAGTATGAGCCCAAAATGAATTTAATGATGTATTTGATTGTTTGTATTGTGTAGACAACACAGCTTGCGCGAGGTTGGTTCGGATGAAGGAGTGGTGGCATACTGGCATCCACCATCCTCCTGTAAAATTAAGCCTTGCTGCTGTCAGGCGCGCTGGAAAACTCTTCCTCGGCCCCCCCGGGAAACGCCAAGCGGCGCAATAAACTTGGTGACTCGGACGGCCATGGCCGCCACACGAAGAAGTCTTCAAACCGTAAAATTTGTTTACCGAAACCAACTAAGAGACCAAGCGCGAGATTTGAAGCCGGGTCTCCATTTATATTTCGCGCCACCGAGTGCTTAGTTGGCAGCGACTATTCTATGTATTTAGTCCTATCCGTTGAGATGGAGTGAGTTGGCTTGATATTTCACTTTTTTTTTTTGGCATCTCAAAAACCGCTCACAATTGCTATATATACACCCACCTGCCAGTGCTCCGACACATTTTCTCAGTCTCTCACTTCCCTACATAAACTCATCAACCAGTTCCCGCATTTCGTCAAAGAAAAAGCCCATTCTCGTAGAAAAAAAAAGAAAAAAAGATTTTTGCGCGTGGTCATGGCGGGAGGCAAAACCACATTGGAGAAATGAACGTGGATTCTTTTTAGACTGCAAGGACTAGGCTAGGGCTGTCATCGAAAACATCTTCACGCGCACCAGATGTTTGGCTAGGGCGCCACTGGAATACTTGGCTGGCTGTAGAGGTTAGTTTAGCTCATCAGATCCGTAGAGGGCATGGACTTGCAACGGTAACAAATCATGTTCGCTTTTGACAATCAAAATGTCCTCGTACTGATGCGTAAGTTCTGGGAAAATGTTACCTCGACTGAAACTGGCAGACAGGAAGATCCAGATATTAAGCGCCAAAACTAAAATCTAAACCTTTTTTATACTGTGGGAAATTGAAATTGAACCCAAGTGCCGCTTGCCGTCATGAGAGCAGCTCCAGGGTTGATGCGCGCGAATCATCCATCCATCGAGAAAATTAAGCCGTGTTGCCCTCAGTTGCTGGAAAGTCTCTTCCTCGGCAGTCAGCCTCTCGGAAACGCCAAGGGGCACAATAAACTTAGGGACTCGAACGGCCATGGCTGCCGCGTGAGGAAATCTCCAACCCATAAGACTGGCCACAATGGGAGTAAATTAGTTGGTAACATCACACATTTCAAGACAAGTTTGCTTATGTGGCATATGGTTAATGAGAAGAGAGATGTCTGTGGTAACTTAGCTAGTTACTGTAATATCACACTTATCAAGATAAAATGAGTCTATAGCCTAATAAATAAGACACCACACATATGTTACTCTCCGGCTATGCGTTCGGTTAATATGGTTAATTTGGTTCGGTTTATATGGTTATACGGTAAATACGGTTTTGATACTTCGGTTCATTCGGTTTTATACGCCAATACGGTTAGGTTTCGGTAATAACCATTTAATATCGGTTCGGTTTCGGTAATAACCAAACTAACCAAAGTTGACGCGAATTTTTAGATGACATCAACTTTTTGGCATGATTTTTTGTTAGTATTCGGTCAACTAAAATATCTCGCATGACCTCTTTGCTTAAATCAGAACATAATATGTTCGATCAACTCAGTCTCACATGACTCATGACATATGTATAGCTCCATGAAGTAATTGTCAAATAGAAACACACAACCAGAAACGACTAAGCACAACTGCATAAGGAAAATATCCGAGTACATTCAACAACAAAATATCCATTCAGTCATTCACATACATTCAACAACAAAATATCCGAGTACATCAATTTCATCCAACACTGAGCCGCTTCCCACTCCACACATGAAGATCAATCAACAGTTATTATCTCATCATCATCCACTTGGAGGCCTCCAAATTCTACAATATAAAACAACATAAAGATGTTAGTATGGAAGATTGCATAGCACATAAACAATAAAAATGCACACTGTCTTTTCGCACCTTCCTCTAGTTTGGTCAACACAGCCAGATCAACTTCAACATTGATACGCTTGCGGCGCAACCAGTCTTGTGTACATATCAAGGCTTGTAGTGTCATTGGTGTCAAAGAGCTTCTGAAGTCATCTAGAATACGACCACTAGTACTAAACGCTGATTCCGAAGCAACAGTCGAGATTGGGATTGCTAGTATGTCACGTGCCAATTTTGAAAGGACAGGAAAGCGAGCTGAGTTGCACTTCCACCACAAAAGAATGTCAAAATCAGGAGACTGCTCTTCTGTATCCTCAGCTAGGTACTTGTCCAATTCAGTTTTGCTATTTGTGTTAGCATCTCCACTACTAAGTCTCATTCTCTTGTTGTATCGTGCCCTCATAAGAGAACTTTCAGAAGCATTTTGAATAGTTTCACACTGTGTTGTTAATTCACTAGTAGCACTAGGAGTACCATACAGTTTTTTGTATTCTACAAAAAGAGATACAAATTCAGTGTGTGTAGCAGTCAAGATTGCGGTACCTTTAGTACTGCCATATGTGTCTTCAACTAGGTCCTTGAAGAAATGAGATTCCTTGGTCCTAGCATAAATAATAAAGACATGAGAAGTTAGAATACAAACAGCCATATGATGACAGCAACAGACAAAAATAGCACATAAACAATTTAATACCTAGGATCCAGGATGGCAGTAATGAAAATATATTTGTTCATCTTCACCGGATCACCCCAATACTTCTAATACTTATCCTTCATCTTGACAGCCATACTTTTAAAGATTTCATCATCACCACAAATCACATGCTCACTCCATTCACCCAACAAGTAATTTACAGCAGCGATCTCTTCAAAGAAGGTGTTTGAAGTGACATACTTGGTGCCAGAAACTTTATTGGTGAGGTCATAGAAGTGTTGGAGGAAGTCTTTGAACTCACGAACATACACCCAATCACTATGAGTTGGAGCACCACGTTGTAAAGGATCCAAACCAGTTTTTGCTAACTCAATCTTGTAGTTCGGATCATCAAGTGAATACTGGTCAAATGCTCTCTCAAACTTCTGAGCAGAGTGTACCATTAGATATGTGGAGTTCCATCTAGTGAACACATCAATATGAAGCAAGCCTTTACTCTGCACCTTGCTGACTACCACACATTTTTTAAATAAAGTCATTCTTGGTGGAGAGCTTCTAACATATTTGATAGCAAGTCGAATTCTGTTAATAGGATGGCACATTATCTTTAGCCCATCTTGGACTACAAGATTAACAATATGAGCCACACATCTCATGTGAAGATGTGCACCTTTTCCAATAGTACAGCCCCTATTAGTCAAAAAAATCTTCATGTAGTTCAAGCAAGTGTCATTTGAAGAAGCATTATCTACGGTAATAGTGCACACTTTCTCAATGCCCCACTCAATTAGTAGCTTATCTAATGATTTCCCAATGTCCTCCCCTTTGTGGCCATCTACCAAGACAAAGCTGAGGATCTTTTTCTGAAGCTTTGATACGTCTCAAACGTATCTATAATTTTTGATGTTCCATGCTTGTTTTATACCAATTGCTACATGTTTTGCATCTACTTTATATCACTTTTATACATTTTTTGGGACTAACCTATTAACAAGATGCCGAAGTGCCAGTTCCTGTTTTCTGCTGTTTTTGTATTCCAGAAAAGCTAGTCTGGAAATATTCTCGGAATTGGACGAAACTACACGGGAGTCCCTATTTTACCAGAACTCATCTGACGGACCAAAGAGGCGACGGAGAGGAGCCACGTGGGCCCCACACGTGGCCAGGGCGCGGGCCCCCCTCTGCCGCGCCCTGGGGTGGTGTGGGCCCCACGGGCCTCTCCAGCCGCCGCCCTTTCGCCTACTTATTCCCCCCGACGCGAAAACCCTAAGTACCTGAGCAAATATCCACGAAAAGTTCCAGAGACGCCGCCGTCGTCAACCCTAGCTCGGGAGGGTTCAGAACCTCTTCCCGGCACCCTGCCGGAGAGGGGAATCGTCACCGGAGGCTTCTACATCGCCATGCCTGCCTCCGGAGTGATGCGTGAGTAGTTCATCCTTGGACTACGGGTCCATAGCAGTAGCTAGATGGTTGTCTCTCCACTTTGTGCCATCATGTTTAGATCTTGTGAGCTGCCCTACATGATCAAGATCATATTATTGTAATGCTACATGTTGTGTTTGCTGGGATCCGATGAATATTGAATATTATGTCAAGTTGATTATCAATCTATCTTATATGTTATTTAAGATCTTGCATGCTTTCCGTTACTCGTAGATGCTTTGGCCAAGTAGATGCTTGTAACTCCAAGAGAGAGTATTTATGCTAGATAGTGGGTTCATGTCTCCGTTTAACCTGGGACAGTGACAGAAAGTTCTAAGGTTGTGGATGTGCTGTTGCCACTAGGGATAACCTAACGATGCTATGTCCACGGACATATGTGTTTGTTTACATTACGCACTTTACTTAATGCAATTATCCGTTGCTTGCAACTTAATACCAAGGGGACTCGGATGACAACCCGGCGGTGGATTATTAGTCATAGATGCTGTTGGATAACGATCTATGTATTATGTCGTAATGCCCAATTAAATATCATAGTAGTCAACATGTCATGTATATGCATTGTCATGCGCTCACTATTCGTCAATTGCCCAGCTGTAATTTGTTCACCCAACATGTTAGTTATCTTTTATGGAGAGACACCACTAGTGAACTGTGGACCCCGGTCCATTCTTTTACACTGATTAAACAACCACAAACTGCAAACTGTTCCTTTTTCATTCTCTGCAATTTAATACTCATTTTCCACACCATACGTTTAATCCTTTGTTTTCAGCAAGCCAGTGAGATTGACAACCTCACTGTTTCGTTGGGGCAAAGTAGTTTGATTGTGTTGTGTGCAGATTCCACGTCAACAGTCCAGACTCCCTCAACAACTATTTTTCTGGCGCCGTTGACAACCTTCTGAAGAGTTGCTGCTCCTACTGGTTCGATAACCTTGGTTTCTTTCTGAGGGAAAACTTGCTGCTGACTACATCATACCTTCCTCTTGGGGTCTCCCAACGAACGTGTGTTTCACGTCATCAAGCTATTTTTCTGGCGCCGTTGCCGGGGAGACAGCAGTCTTCTGCAAGGGGAGTTTCACGCTTCCAATCTCTTTACTTTGTTTTTGTCTTGCTTAGTTTATTTTATTTTATCTTGTTTGCTTTCAATTATCAAAAACACAAAAAAATTAGTTACTTGCATCTAGTTTATTTTCTGTTTGTTTTTATTATTTCATCATGCTTCTCCCTAAGTACACTTTAAAAGAAATATCTGTGGGTAGTGGGTCTATCATTGGAAGAGATAACATTGAGGAATTCTTGAATCATGTTAGTATGGTTAAAGATTTTGAAGATAGATCCTTGGTAGAACTTGCTCCAAATTATGAAATTGCTACAGCTTCTCTAGTTCACATGTTGGAAGCTCGATTTGTCAACCTTAGTCCCATAATGCAGCACATGTTTCTAAAACTCCATGATACTGAAGATGGTGAAAAGAAAGATTTTGTTTTAGAAACCCTACTTAAAGAATTTGGTGATGTTGCTAGGGAAGCTAGAAAAGTTTTTATTAAATACAAGATGCTTGGTTATTGTATTGACGTTGTTAATACACTTGAAAAACTTGAAAAAGAGAGGCTCAAGTACACTAAGGAAACTAATGGTGAGGGGGAAGTTAAAATACCTACCTTTTAAGCTTATAGGAATGCAGGAGGCACTAGAAAAGAATTTTGATTGGATTGTTCCTGAGAACCCATTTGATGAAAATGATGAGCCTAGAGGTATTGAGAAAGGGAATTCCGAAACTTACATAGACAAGATAAATTGCATTGTTGAGAAAACTTCCGACCTCAATTTGATGCTTCTTCACTTGGTAATACTTGATGCATGCTTTGTGCCTAGCTAAAAGGCGTTAAAGAAAAGCGCTTATGGGAGGCAACCCATTTTATTTTTCTGCAATTTTTCTTTTATTGAGTCAAGGAGTTTGTTTACTTCTGTAGCAACTCCTTTGTATCTTTATTTTCTCGCATTGTTGTGCCAAGAGTAGCCTCTAATGATAAGATGATGCTTAATTTTGATTGCTGCGCAGAAACAGATTTTTGCTGTTCACTGTACGAAATTCCTAAAATCACCAGATTGTTAAAAAATCTGAAATTTTTGTGCGTAATCTTTATGAATGTCTGAAACTTTCATTAGTTCAGAGTTTCTCGATCTGAGCGTCGTAAGTGCCTCGAAAAAATTCGTCTTTGCGGACTGTTCTGTTTTAGACAGATTATGCCTTTTTATTTTTCGCATTCTCTCTTTTACTAGTGTTGAGTGAAATTCTTTTTTGGGTGGAAGAGCTTCACATAACATCAGTGGCTGTAGCTAATGTTTAAAGTAACAAATCATATTGCGTCTTTACAGAACATGTGAATTTTTGATTATGCACTAACCCTCTAATGAGATCTACTTTGAGTTTGGTGTGACGGAAGTTTTCAAGGGTCAAGAGAGAAGGATGATATAATAGGATCAAGAAGAGTGAAGAGCTTAAGCTTGGGGAGGCTCCCATGGATCTCCCCAGCATATTTCAAGAAGACTCAAGCGTCTAAGCTTGGGGATGCCCAAGGCATCCCCTTCTTCATCGTCAAAATTATCAGGTCATCTCTAGTGAAACTATATTTTAATTCTTTCACATCATATGTGCTTTTCTTGGAGCGTCTGTGTGCTTTTTATTTTCAGTATTGCATTTTATTTTCAATAAAGCTTGACTGGACCCTAGCATTCTTGATTGGGAGAGAGACACGCTCCGCTTTTTCATGAGAATACTCCTATTCTTCACTTATATTTGTTGAGTATTCATATCTAGCGCTGTTCAGCTTTTAGCTCTTGTTTTCATGTATCTCTTGTCAGAGCTATTAGCTTTCTTTTGTAGAAAGTACTCTCTTGCTTCACTTATATTTGTTTGGAGAGTTGATGAAATAAATTGATTGGTGTTTGGTTGGTTCAGAAAATGTTGCATGTGGTAATTGGTATAAGGAAAAACTTGCTTAATCTTGTAGATCACTAAAATGGATAACTTGATGCTTGTCAATTGTTTTGAGTTAACAAGTAGATCATGATTAAATTGTGCATCACATGAGTTAAGCCTATTAGTGAAGAACTACCGTAAAGCTTGTTGAAAATTTGGTTTGCATCGGTGGTATCTCTAAGGTCTAGATATTTTCTAATAACAGGGTTTGGTTAACAAGGAAGACGGTATGAAGTCTTATAACGTTTGCAATATGTTTGTCATATAAAACTTGGTGTACGGGTTGATATTCTTGTTTGCTTACATAACCTTGCTAGCCTAAACTCTGTACTGAGAGGGAATGCTTCTCGTGCATCCAAATCCTTGAGCCAAAATCCATGCCATTTGTGTCCACCATAACTACCTATATGTGGTATTTCCTTGCCACTCCAAGTAAATTTTTCATGTGCTACCTTTAAATTATTCAAAATGTTATTATTCCCTTTTTGTGTCAATGTTTACTAGCTCATGAGGAATTAGTGTGGTTATTCTTTATTCTATTTGTCGAGTGGACTTTTACACCTGGACTAGTGGCATATACATCCGCTTATCCAATAACTTGCAAAAAGAGCTGGCAACGGGGTGCCCAGTCCCAATTAATTACAACTTTAACCAATTAATTCTCTTCACACTTTTGCCCTGATTCATCAGTAAGCAATGACAAACAGTGAAATACCTGAATGTGTGTAAACCAAAGAGAAAGAGGGATGATCTGCCTTGCTGGTAGAAATAACGTCCTTCATGGGAGCCGCTCTTAAAAGTCCGTTCGACAGGTAGAATACTGTTCTCACCCGCTACCATTCGTTGACAATTAACAAACACCTCTCAAAAATAGATACTCCTCCATGGTATGTGATTGATGGAAGGCACCCGAGGATTCGGTTAGCCATGGCTTGTGTTAGCAAGGTTGGGAGGAGTATCAAATATTTTATGCAATCTCTATATGCTTTCAAAAACCTAAAAGCTCTAGCACATGATTTAATCCCTGCTTCCCTCTGCGAAGGGCCTTTCTTTTACTTTTATGTTGAGTCAGTTTTCCTATTCTTTCTGTCTTCCACAAGCAAACACTAGTGTCAATTTTTACAACATGCGTTATATGCAATGTATTGGACTTGTTATACTACTTTGTGTTGACAATATCCATGAGATAAATATGTTGAAAGTTGAAGCAAATGCTGAAACTAAATTCTTCCTTTGTGTTGATTAAATACCTTTTATTAGAAACTATTGCTTTATGAGTTAACACTTATGCAAAACTGTTTGATGCTTGTCTCGAAAGTACTATTCATGAAAACGTTTAGCTTGTGTGATTCATTGTTTACTCATTATCTATTTGATAGCAAATTATAGACCATTGACTTGGATCACTTCATTCATTTACATGTGCCTTGCAATATTATATGATCAAGATTATGATAGTAGCATGTCACCTCAAAAATTATTTGTTTTTATCGTTTACCTACTCGAGGACGAGTAGGAACTAAGCTTGGGGATGCTGATACGTCTCAAACGTATCTATAATTTTTGATGTTCCATGCTTGTTTTATACCAATTGCTACATGTTTTGCATCTACTTTATATCACTTTTATACATTTTTTGGGACTAACCTATTAACAAGATGCCGAAGTGCCAGTTCCTGTTTTCTGCTGTTTTTGTATTCCAGAAAAGCTAGTCTGGAAATATTCTCGGAATTGGACGAAACTACACGGGAGTCCCTATTTTACCAGAACTCACTGACGGACCAAAGAGCGACGGAGAGGAGCCACGTGGGCCCCACACGCCAGGGCGCGGGCCCCCCTCTGCCGCGCCCTGGGTGGTGTGGGCCCCACGGGCCTCTCCAGCCGCCGCCCTTTCGCCTACTTATTCCCCCCGACGCGAAAACCCTAAGTACCTGAGCAAATATCCACGAAAAGTTCCAGAGACGCCGCCGTCGTCAACCCTAGCTCGGGAGGGTTCAGAACCTCTTCCCGGCACCCTGCCGGAGAGGGGAATCGTCACCGGAGGCTTCTACATCGCCATGCCTGCCTCCGGAGTGATGCGTGAGTAGTTCATCCTTGGACTACGGGTCCATAGCAGTAGCTAGATGGTTGTCTCTCCACTTTGTGCCATCATGTTTAGATCTTGTGAGCTGCCCTACATGATCAAGATCATATTATTGTAATGCTACATGTTGTGTTTGCTGGGATCCGATGAATATTGAATATTATGTCAAGTTGATTATCAATCTATCTTATATGTTATTTAAGATCTTGCATGCTTTCCGTTACTCGTAGATGCTTTGGCCAAGTAGATGCTTGTAACTCCAAGAGAGAGTATTTATGCTAGATAGTGGGTTCATGTCTCCGTTTAACCTGGGACAGTGACAGAAAGTTCTAAGGTTGTGGATGTGCTGTTGCCACTAGGGATAACCTAACGATGCTATGTCCACGGACATATGTGTTTGTTTACATTACGCACTTTACTTAATGCAATTATCCGTTGCTTGCAACTTAATACCAATGGGGACTCGGATGACAACCCGGCGGTGGATTATTAGTCATAGATGCTGTTGGATAACGATCTATGTATTATGTCGTAATGCCCAATTAAATATCATAGTAGTCAACATGTCATGTATATGCATTGTCATGCGCTCACTATTCGTCAATTGCCCAGCTGTAATTTGTTCACCCAACATGTTAGTTATCTTTTATGGAGAGACACCACTAGTGAACTGTGGACCCCGGTCCATTCTTTTACACTGATTAAACAACCACAAACTGCAAACTGTTCCTTTTTCATTCTCTGCAATTTAATACTCATTTTCCACACCATACGTTTAATCCTTTGTTTTCAGCAAGCCAGTGAGATTGACAACCTCACTGTTTCGTTGGGGCAAAGTAGTTTGATTGTGTTGTGTGCAGATTCCACGTCAACAGTCCAGACTCCCATCAACAACACTATTTTTCTGGCGCCGTTGACAACCTTCTGAAGAGTTGCTGCTCCTACTGGTTCGATAACCTTGGTTTCTTTCTGAGGGAAAACTTGCTGCTGACTACATCATACCTTCCTCTTGGGGTCTCCCAACGAACGTGTGTTTCACGTCATCAAGCTTCCAGTCAGGAGTGATGTAATGTCCAGTAAGAACCATGTAGCCTTGAAGCTTCGATGATGTCCAGCAATCAGTGGTGAGGCAAACAGTTTGACGAGATTCAATGAAATATTTTCTGAGCTTAGCTTTCTCAGCTTTGTAAAGAGCAATAACATCTCTATACATAGTTGTCCTAGATGGAATAGCAAACCTGGGGCAAGCTTTGGACATAAAGAACCTAAAACCTTCTTTTTCTGAAAATATGAAAGGTAGCTCATCTACGACTATCATGCGAGCAAAGGCTTCCCTAACCTCTTTCTCATTATACTGCCAAGGACCCCCAACAATAGATTTACCATCATCAGTAATATGGTAACCAAGCTCAGTTTGTTTGCCATCCAACTTGTGAGGATTCTTTCTGCAGGACTTCATATGGTTTACCAAGGAGGCCGTACCTGCGGATGAGGATTTGCAGCCCACATCCCTACCGCAATGGTTGCAGTCAGCACGATTTGGGTCATCTTTCTGAATTGTGAAGTCCAGCCATACCTTGCTGCGTGTGCATCTTAGTTTCGGTGCCTTGATACTGCTGTCCGGGGTTGTTTCTGGTGTAGGTACAGATGATCCATGGCTGCCATCAGGGCCAGCACCAAACAGTGATATGTTGTCACTTTCAGACATCTAAAACAACACAAAAGAACATTCAAATCACTGCATTTCTCGAAAAAAAATCAGAGGAGTGGTGGACTGTTGGTTCTTTTATTCTGTTACCTTGGAGGTCGGCTGCTGGAGTGGAGCCGGACTGGATGTGGGGGAGAGGATTCGAGACGGAGGCCGGAGGTGGAGGTCGGCTGCTGGCAGTGGTGAGAGTCGCCGACTCGCCGTGGAGTGGAGCCGGACTGGATGCGGGAGAGAGCCGGAGAGGAGCCGAGACGGAGGCCGGAGGTGGAGGCCGCCGGACGGACAGAGCCCACGGAGGTGGACGACACGACACGGCGACACCAGCAGCAGCAAGCTCCAGCTAGGGTTCGGCGCCGCCGCCTTTCCCCTGTTGCGAGTGCGAGGCGGGTGCTGCGAGCGAGACTGCGAGAGGAGGCCATGATGCGAGTGCGAGGCGGAGGACTAGGTCACGTGAAGTTGGGCTTGGGCCTATCGCGGTATCGCCTATGGGCCACTTTCGGCCGCGGCAGGCTGTGTTCGGTTAATTTCGGTTTAACCGACGGTTTTTCGGTTAACCGAAAAAACCGAAGCTGTATGGTTAGTGTTTTCACTAACTGCAACCTTAACCACTAACTGAAAAAACCGGCCATACGGTTGCAGTTAGGTTTTTTCGGGTTCGGTTTTCGGTTTCTGTTCGATTATGTGCAGTCAGATGTTACTCCCCACTGTGGAGGTAATAACAAAGGCTAGTAACATCAACTCTATGTTACTCCCATTGTGAGCAGTCTAACGATTTGTTTACTGAAACCAAGCGCGAGATTTGAAGCAGGGTCTCCATTTATTTTTCACGCCACCGAGTAGATCACCGACGCAAAGTCCAACGTCCTTTTAGTATTACCGACGGTGACATGCCCATGTTCAGCCGCATGTGTCATGGCCGTGAAATCTTGAGGCCGATGGGTCTAGTTTATATTTTTTCAGGCCACTGGGTACTTGGCTGGCTGTTGAGATTAAGGCCGGTGACAATGGGGGTTTCTTGACACGATTTCATAGGTAAAACGCTGATGTGGCAGTGTATTTAGTGAAGAAAGAGAGACTGCTGTATGCAATTGTGGAACCGGCTCCTAGCGTGGTAATCGAAATGGTATAAATGCAAAATTTGTACTGTGTTCCAAGCCACGCTCGCACGCCTCTTTTTAGACTACTGCTGATCCATCCGATTGGACATCTATGGTGCTGATGATGCCACAGAGTAAGCTGCAGTACTATTAGGCTACAAATTGATCTAGTATCAAATCCTGTAGATACAACAGATAGATACAGTGCACTGGCATGCTCGTATCTTACATACTCGTTTCTTTGCTGGATACGGCATTTAGAAACGACGCGTTGGCACCGGCCTAATTGAGCTCATCAGATCCGTCTGGGGCATAGAGCATTGACTTGCAGCGGCTATTGCCTGGCAGAGATTCGTTGATCGGATCCATTTGCAGCTTTTTTTTTTGGATCCATTTGCAGCTGCAGACCACATTTCTAAGTAGTACTACTACTCGCGTATGTGTGTTCCCATCATATCACCGGTGGTAGAAAACTTATGTTCACTCGTCAGAGCCAAATGTACTCGTACTGATGCAAACATAAGTTTTGTGAAATTCGTTCCGCAAAAAAAAAAAGGAGAATCGAGAAATTAAGCGCCAAACTGGATGTTGAACCTTTTCTTTTCTTTTCACGGGGAACTAAAATTGAACCCAACTAGTACTGTACATCTTTGCCGTGATCATGCCCTTGAATTTGTGTAAAGAGCAGACTAAAAATATGAGTCGATGCCACCACTTCTTCCTCCGAACTGTTGAAGGTAAAATCGAGAGACAAACGAGAGAGACAACAAATGATTCAACTGTATTCTTTATTGATGAGGAGTACATATTTATACAAGATGAAAAGACACGGTGGGGAGGCGCCTCTTCGGGAGAGTCGCGAGGAACCGCCGTGACGGTTGCCCAAATAGCAACTGCACGGGCGGGACTAATAGCAGGGATTAATATTTAATCAAGTAAACTGATTAAATCCTAACACTCCCCTAATCACTGCTTGTCATTGCGTATATCCATCATCTTTGTAAAGTCTCCTCCGAAAACCCTGTGGGAAAAATGTGAGGAGTTGTGTAGGATATGTTGCTAAAACTCTTTTAACCGGTGGAGAAATAAGGAGAAAATGATGCAACATATGATGCTTATTGTCTCTTTGATAACTCATATGGGAAAACCTTAAAAAAGGAAAAACCCATAACGAGTTTAGAGAACAATAAATATGCCTTGTATACTTCTTTTAAAAACCCCGGTGGGGAAAACAGGTAGTATGACATATGACGTTTGAAGTTCTCCCCCAAAAACCCTTTGGGAAAAATGTGAGGAGAATTGTATTGAATATGTTGTTAAAACTCCTTTAAAACCCTGTAACACCCAAAAAATTCAAACCTAATTTTTTTGCGGTGTTTTCTGACACCTGAAAAACTTTTCTATTTTCCTAAATGTTTCCTCAAATATTTTGGGGATGATTTGACTTTGGAATTGCTCTCCCAAAATTTCCCGGTGATCCATGAACCCCTCCAAAGCCCGTGGTAATTTTGTTGCTTAGGTTTTCTCTCGAAAACCCTAGCCCTAATTATCGAACCGTTTAAACCCTTTTTCTCCACCTACAAAAGGGAAGCCCATTTCCATAGCCAGATAAATTCCACTAAAAATACCAGAGGACTCCCATATCCATATAAAGACATTCCATGCAAAAATATTGCATACTCCAATGCAATAATTCCAAGTTAGACATTATTTTCCGAAATGCCATTTCTGATCCAGAAATTATCTAGACACCTTACACTCATCCAGAAATTGTGCTATTTTGGGAAGGTGCATGATTTCACCTCCTAAACATTTCACTCCATTGCCCCAACCTCATTTGAGCAATATTTGAGGTACTTCCTTTGTAATGCCCTTTTCATGCCTTTTTGCAATTTCCAAAGGAACCCCTAGTTTTATGTCTTAAAAAATTCTAAGAAAATTAGGGGATGATCCCTAAGCTGTATGTAACCCATTTATGCAAAAATATTTGGTACCTTGTGAAGAGAGTATTGGACTTTTTCCCTGAGCAAGTTTCTGCCCTAAAACCCATTTGTTTTCAAAAGCAAGCCAAATGATTTTTGTTGTGGGAGGTGAGCACCTAGATGCAAGCACTAGGAGAACCTACACCTCTGGACCAAGTATTGATCAAACCAAAAATCGTTTGCCTCTCCAAGTAACAAATTTCAAAATAGTCCAGTACTGTTTTTTCAAAAAGTTAGTCGCACCAACTTGAGAATTTGCAAAAACTTTGTTCTGGAAAGTTGTTGGAAATTCAATTTTGCACAGGGTGACATGATTAGTTTTTCTTCTAGAGCCCTGGGACGAGAGAACCATCTCGATGCCGATGTTGGCATGCCATTTGGCGTGGTCACCACCGGCTTAGCCATGTCCAGCAGCGCCGCCGCACTGCTCCTCCGGTTCCCCCTACTGTTCCCGCGTTTCAGCCCAACCCAGCCGCGACCCAGCCCTCTCCTGCTCCCCTGGCTCGGACCAGCGCTACCCTTATCCCCTCCCTGTGGAGGGAAACGTCACGGGTGACCTCGGTGGCCATTAATGGCAGCACCGGCCACCACCTACTTCTCCTCCTTCCCCTTTATATTAAGCCACCCCAGCAGCCCCGAGCGAACCCTAGCCACTCCACCCCATTCCCTCTTCCCTGCCCTCTCCATTCAGTGCAAGAACCCGAGAGAAGAGCCACCAAAAATCTCCACAAAATCTCCACCATGGCCGGAGCTCCTCGAGCTCGTGTGCGTGCGTTAGAGCCGACCCCCACCTCGGCCTCGCCCTCCCCTGGCCGCGGTACGCCACCGCAGTCCCTCCCCCTCCCTCTGTTCATCCTTGGAGCAATGGGGGCGTGAGATCGAAGAAGGCCTCCATGGCCAAGCTCGGTGGGTTCGGGGCCTCACCTCCCGAGGACGTCCCCGTCCACCCCGGCGCTCGCCCCGAGCGCGGTAGGGCCCGGTGAGGCCGTCTCCGCCGTCGGCCGGCGGCCCAGCCACCTCCGGCACCGGCGGGCAGCGCCACCCGAGCTTCTGCTCGCATACGCGCGCGAGCGCGCGAGGAAGACGACCGTGTCGTTTATTTTTTCGGCGAACGTTTTCTTCTGGCCCGGTGGACCAGCAGCAGGGGTGGCCCAGCCACGGCCTGCTAAGGCGCAGCAGGCTGCGGCCCGCTCTCGGCCCAGCAAGGTGCGCGCACACACGCGGACGCGCGATGGCCCAGCGACGGCCCAGTAGCGCGGTGGAGCGGCCCGTTCCGTTTTTTTTCGGGAATTCTTTTTCCCTTTTCTTCCGGTGAGTAATTTCAAACGCCCGTAGTTTCTAAACCGTAGCTCCGTTTTAGTCGATTCAAATTTGTAAATTCCTAGTTTGTAACGATCTGTCCAGTGGAGCTGGTCTTACCCTTGTTGTAAAACATTTGTATACTCAGCACCTTGTATGCGTGTATAGGGTATCCCGCGGTACCGACAAACCGAGCCCCTGAATCGTGACGTTCGTGACCCTCCAAGCCAAACGGTTCCGGTCTTCGCAGGCAAGCTAACCACTTGCTACGAGCCATCCTGCAATGCTTGTTTGTTTGATTGCTTAATACCATGCCGGGTGTTATGTCTGTCTTCTGTTATATTGTTATGTCTGTCTGCTATTATCATTGCATGTCTGTATGTTGTCCATATTTTATATGAGCCTTGTATTGTTGTATGTTTATCATGTTGCATTTTAAGTTATTGCATTACCATATAACTGCTTATCTGTGCATCACTCACATTCCCGAGACAATGGCCGGTGGTACCGCCTCAGTCAAAGGAATGGGGGAATTATTACAACTGTGCGTCTCGCGCTTGCGGGGCTTTTTTTGCTTCTTTCTTCTTCGCCGAGGTGAGGAGCGGACGAATGTCGTCTTATGATCCTCGGAGTTGGGGGCATTCGCCAAAAGAGTTATTTGCCTTGTCCCTCCGTCAAATATGGTTGGCATAGACCCTCCGGACTGCGACGCTGGGAGCTGACTTTCCATTTGGTTCTTATTGCCGAGGTTGCTGACACCACGTCGGGGTAACCCTCGAGTGGAATGGATGCTCTCTCATTTTTATGAGTGCTTTTCGGTTCATTCTTTTACGGTGACACCGGCCGGGTCTCCCGCCACCGTCATCCGCTTGAAACATTATGCGATTATTCTGTGAACACTAACCCCGAGCGACACCGGCCGGGTCTCCCGCCACAGTCACCCGGGTATTATTATTATTGTTATGTTGATATCTATACGTGCAAGCATTATGTTGCTAATGCCTTGTTGTTGTTGATATATGATATTGATGTCGTGATTATTATGCTGGACTAATCCTCTGTTTTGGAACTTGTTGTGATGAAACTTGATTAAATGAAACACCCCTCCAAACAGCGATAAGGTCCGTTCATAGTGCCACTAATCTGAACCCTTGCATGCGATACCACCGTTGTCCCATGGAAACCGTGACCTAGTAGGTTGTTGAGCCTCTTTTGCACCATCCATTGGGCGCAGTCGAGTGACTCGCGATAAGGAGTCCGGAGCTAGGCATACTCGGTCGCGCCGAGGGATATGTGCCGGACTTACTTGCCCGTTGTACCACGTGTATAGGGTGGGGCAGGAGAGTGTCCCAGCAGGTGGACCGTCACGAGAGTGTGTTTTGCTTAGTACGACTTTGGGCATGATAAACCTGAGGTGCCGGCTGAGTGGGGTGCATTCTGATAGGTGGTAGAGCAAACTCTCGAGAGCATCAACCTAGCCAGCTAGCCTTGTTCCTGGGATATGGAACAACAGTTCAGTGTCGGTCACACTGTGTGTCCTCGTCGTGTCCGGAGGTTAAACTTAAGGTTTGTTTGAAAGAATTAATGAACGACCTGATCGCACTAAATAAACAAATAAGTTGATGCAGGGAATGCTACTTGAGATGTGATGGTGAACCAGGTTTAGGGATGGCGGTGTGATGCGTTGGGAAGCCTATAGTTAGGCCAGAGCCCACATCAACCGTGCGTGCCCAGAGTGAAATGATGAGGCCAGTGGGCCTAGCAGTGATCACAGGTGCTGTTGTGTATTGTTTGGTACCAATCGGTACACTCGTCACAGGTAAGCTCGTTGTATGATTGCCGGTGCATGATCCAACCCCACCTGGCTTGGACTCTGTACTGGTGATACCCCAGTTGTTTGCTTATGCCATGATTTGCTTGTGATGCCATGCTACTTTTATGACA
This sequence comes from Poa pratensis, assembly GCA_947311845.1. NCBI lineage: Eukaryota > Viridiplantae > Streptophyta > Magnoliopsida > Poales > Poaceae > Poa > Poa pratensis. The sequence continues at coordinate 16,138,699 of CAMZMU010000104.1, forward strand.
TGTACCTAGAGTAGACTCTTGCCATGTGTAGGATTTTATTTCAAGTGTATATGCCTCTTGCTGCATGATTGTTGGATTGTTTGTAGTAAGTGGCGAATTCTTGCTGAGTGCATAATAATGTACTCACGGGCCTTGTGATTGTGGCCAGATTTTGGCGAGGATCCATCTTCTACCTTAGCGAGGATTTTGAAGCAAGAGCGTGCTAGGATCAGTAGCCCAGCCAGATACCTGTGGAGTGGAGCCGCTCCAAGCCGTTGCCTTAGTCGTCTTCCGCTGCCAGTAAAACTCTGTACTGAGCCATGCTTGGCTTGATATTTCTGTCATGCCTTGATGGCCTTGTAAACCATTTGTAGCACTTCTTGTGCCTGATTGTGTAATAATTTCCACTATGTTGCACTGTCGCGACGTGCGGCCAGATATCTTGGGCTGGCGCACGGGACGACCGCCTCTCTGGTGATATGTGCCAGGGAGGGGTGTCACAAACCCAGTAGGAAAAGTAAGGAGAAAATGATACAACATATAATGATTATTGTCTCTGTTAACTCAATATGAATGAAATCCATAGAGTTTAGAGGGCAATAAATATGTCGTGTATACTTTCCTAAAAACCCCGGTGGGGAAAACAGAAAGTATGACATATGATCTCATGTTGATACTACCTCATTAAAAACCTTGATGAGAACCTGAAAAGTAAACTCATAAAGGGAAAAAGAGTGTAATATGATGCTTTGAACAGGAATAGTTCAGGAAGATACTCCCCCTGACTCTTGCAAATCCCGAAGCCGTCGCATACCAATCCCATGAATCATTTCTGGAATGTTATAGTTGGTAGAGACTTGGTGAATAGATCAGCGAGAATATCGCATGATTTTAATTGCAAGATGTTTATTCCCGACTCGTCATGAGTTTATGGGGATAAAACATTAGCGCAATATGCTTAATGATATTGCTCTTTATGTAACCCTGTCTGCATCCGTGCAACATAAGCAACATTATCTTTGAAGATAATGATAGGTGATTCGAGAGAACCAACACCACATGACAAATGTATGTGGTTTATCATTCCGTGAAGCCACACGTATTAAACATGTAGCATGCAATTTAGAACGATCGTGGTAGGTGTAGTCACTAGAGTCTATGTGGCAGACATCAATGGAGTGACAATTCTACCATGAATGTACACATTGTAGGATCATGTAAGTAGCCAATACCAGTGTCTAAATTGGAGTTCAGATTTCTCCGAAACTGAAACTGTCGTCAAGATATTTGGTGCCTTGGAGATATCGAAAGATATTCTTGATTCCTAGCCAATTCTATTGGTAGGTCCAATGGCACTGAGATATGGAACTTTGCGTTCCAACATCTCTTCTCCATATTTCCATGGATCTTTCTCTACGTCTAGAGATCGAACAATCCCTAGGAGATGGACATGACTTGTCTATATCAAGTTTCTCCAATTTCTGGATATAGGCATCTTGGTGTACCATAATACTTGAGTGAAGGTGCTTGAGTTGTGGTCCCAAGCAACATTTGGGTTTATCCAAATTCTTCATCTCAAATCCGTCTTTTAGATGATCACGTGATTTGTCGTTGTAGGAGTTATTCTTATGTATGACAAACACACATGGGTGATCATCATGTAGGAGTAATCCTTTTGTTTAAGGAACTCACTACGTCGGTTGTACCAAAATGTACCGACAACAATAAGCCATGTGGCGACTTATTGATTATTACACAATACATGTTGCATTTGTGTTTCGAATCAGACAGAAATTCCATCGGGAAGCATACATGTCTAAATCTAGTGATCCACATGGATATGTTGTCACTACACCTATCAACTGCATAGATAGATGATTTTGTACTGCCAATGATATATGTATCGGAACGAGATTTCACTCATGTCTGGAGAGTAGGTCTCGGATCTCTGCGAAAAACCCGACCTTATGCTACAAGCCTTGCTTTCTCACCACCTAGTATTTCTCATTCCGTTTCCGGAAGAAAAACACATTGAATAATCCCATAGGGAATTCATTTGTAAGAGCGAGGCTATATCTGCTTGGATTGCATCCTTTGATGAGTTCAGTCCTAGCAAGTGTGTTCACACTCTGCCATGGCCATGGTCTTTGGATCTGAATCATTATGAAGGTTGTTTGCAATCATACAAGAGATGTTTGTCGACAATTGTAGGCTTTGGTTATATGATTCTCCAGAATCAATATAGTTGGAGCAAATATCATGTACCCATGATGACTCTTCGTGATTTCGCAATACGCGTGAGTCTGGGTGTTCCGATGTCCCAGCCAGTGTGTGCAGGCTGGAGCTGGGGTTGTGGAGGTTTCCCTTCCACTGGGTGTATACTACCCATTAGGTGTTCATCAACGCAAGGTTGACTTGCATTTATTGATTTAGAGGATGTATCCTCGATTTCCTTTTGTTGCTTTGCGAAAAGCTGGATCCTGGTTAGAGGCCGTACTACTCCCCCTCTTTTTATGAAACAGGGAGTTGAGTGGTTTTTATTGGTACCTCCACTCTTTCGGGCGCATTTCTAACCGGATTGAAGGATTTTGTAACACCTTTGAGATCAGTAAATGAATCTGGCAGGTTATTTGCATGTGTTGCAAATTTGTGAATCGAACGTAGAGTCCCGATTCTTGAGTACGTGGGTATGAGGAGGAACGTGAAGTCCCAATTGATTTCCTGGCATTCGATGTGGTACTTGAAATCTCCCCCTAATGCCTGGAAATAATCCTCCTTATATAAGCAATCATCGTACTGGGCTATGAATACATCCCTGATGAGGGGTTCAAAGTACTTGTTGATCGACGGAGATATGTACCACCACATAGATCCCTAATATGTGGGCCCATGATGTACACTGTGGTGGTGAGATCGGTACGCGTGAAGCGCTTCCGAAATTACGCAGATGGGAAATGCTCGGAGGATTTCACGTATCAATTGCAGAGGGGAAGTACTGCGATATGCAGTTAGTCAGTAGCAGCGTGTAAAACTGCATGACTCCAACGTGAAGTTGGTAAATTGCAATTCATTAACATGGGTCGTGCAATGAGAAAAGAAAAACTTTTGACCAGAGATGGAACCAAAAACAATTGTGCATGGATACATAGGACATTCTGCTGAACTTCGATCCTCGGAGCCATGCACTAACTAGTGGAGGCATGCGAAGAGAATTCTGCAACATTTGTCCATACGAATTGATTTAATTCGATTTTTAGTCCAAACAATGGTTGATTGGAACCACAAATATCACCTTGAATGTGTTCAAGGGATTGAAGTGATCCTTGGCACAATATGTGCACACTAAATCTCATGAATAGGAAAGTTTAGCTCATGCAGAACATTACCGATGGAATTGCATTATATGCAACGTGTGCTACGAGTTGGATGTACGTGTAGTACAATCCAGACAACAGAGGGGGTACATTTTCATATACTTGTTCCACATCCATCGGATTGACACTCGTAGAAATCTATATATTGAATTGAAGAAGTTCCAGTATGGAATTCTTTATCATATATATAGAATATATACAATCTTATTCATATCAGAGTGCTGATATAGTATTGACGACAATACAAATGGACATTAATAAAGCGACCACCAAGGAGATAGTGGGACTAGACGAAGTCTCCAAACATGTCGGTTGAGGCGTACTCAACCATCATGTCCTCCGTTACTGTAGGGTCCTACGACGGCTGGAGAGTTACGGTGTTGCGAGGCCTAGAAGGAGCGTCTCACGAACAACCAACTCCATCGGTGCCATCTGGATGAAGGTTGAAGTTGGCTTCAAACCTTTTCCGTCAAGGTGTGTTGCGTCCATGGGATTGGTGGTAGTGTCAGCGGCGTGACTCCAGCTGGGGTTAGAACATCCGGAGTTTGGATTGCACGCACTAATCCAAAGGACGCAAGGGCGATCTTGATGTCCATGGCCCATATAAGATAGTTGTGGCCGTTGAGAGCCAGTACATCAAACTCTCAAGCCATCGTTTACTTATACGGGTAAATCAGAGAATATTAATTTCCATTTGGTAAATTAAAATCCATCATGATTATGTTGTAATGAAATATGCAAAATAAATGAGGTTTCAAGAAGTGGGATTGAACTCATTAGTGTGAACCTCAAATTGTTAAGTATGGCACGTTGTAGATAATCTCCAATTGAATTTTGGAGTAGATCTAGCAGCATTAGCGGAGTATAAGATACTCGCACTTCGAATGCCTTATGTCATAACTTAATTAAAATGTATGGGAGAGCACATTAGCAATCATAATGTCAAAAATGACAAAATGTAGGCTTAAACAGTAGTGGTAGATAAATCTACACACCACATCATGATCCCAAAACATCAATTTGAAGAAATCACTTTGATTTGCATCTACATTTGCAAGAAATTTTAAATCTCAATTGCAAATGGATGTAATTAATTTCGACACGTGACAAAGTGGAAATATATTACATCAACATCTGGAATACAGTGTACTCGACAGAAAACAGTACAAAAATATATGTACCATTGAGAGTCTAAAACAGGAATAGATTCATTGCTAGGCTAGAAGTGTTGTTAGAACACTAATTGCTAAAAAGCTGAAAATACGAGCAATTGAGCAAAAATAAAAAAAAATAGCAAGAGCTGCTATGGGCCAGAACGCATGCAAAGGTTCACATAGTGCAGCCCATAACGCATGCAAATTGGCCACATAGAGCAGTCCAGATAAGACCGTGCTGGTCAATGGAGTGGATAAAGGAGAGAGAATGACCAGGGAGCAATTCCCAGCCTTATCTCGATCCCCAATTTCGGCGATCGGCACAAGCGTGACCACCACGGCTGGTCGGCCGCTTCACCGGCGATGCATCGACGGAGGGAGCCGTCGTACTGGCCGCCAGGGGCCGCGAGAAGCAGCACTGCGCCAGCGGTCGTTCGTTCGGTCCGCTTCCGGCAAGGCGAGGTCGCCGTGGAGTCGGGACCGAGAGCGGAACTCAGGCTACCGCTGCCGCCGCCGTCGAGGCTTGGCGCGGGAGGAGCCGGCGCGAGCGCGACGCCCAGGCTTGCGCGGCCCGGACAGGGTCGTTGCGAGCCCGCCGCCGCGGGGCACGGGAAGGCCGCAGACGCGAGCGCGCCGCGTCGGTTCTGGAGCGCTCAGGTTGCCGTCGTCGTGGTTGGAAACGCGTCGCGGATGAAGAACATCGGTTGGAGCATGTCCAGGCATTGTAGTTCTTACCTTTTATGCCTGAATTGTTTCTCGATTGTTCTTCTCCTCTCTGTTCTTCTTCTCTGAATAGAATTTGCCCGTGGTGGAGCATCGATTCCTCGTCTGGTTCTTAGCGATTTCACGGTGTGATGCTCTTGGCAGAGCGTACTATTTGAGACTTTCTGTTGTCAATCGAATCGCTCAGCGTGAGCGTGCTGATAACGTGTTGGAGTTAGAATCGAGAGCAAGCGAGAGAACAACAAAATGATTCAACTGTATTCTTTACTGATGAGGAGTACATATTTATACAAGATGAAAAGACACGGTGGGGAGGCGCCTCTTCGGGAGAGTCGCGAGGAACCGCCGTGACGGTTGCCCAAATAGCAACTGCACGGGCGGGACTAATAGCAGGGATTAATATTTAATCAAGTAAACTGATTAAATCCTAACACGAACTAACCCTCGCGCAAACTTAGTTGTCTACACAATACAACCAATCAAATTGGTTCCTGGCCGGTCTAAATCATAAGAGCAGCTCTAGTGTTCGTGCGCGCAGATAATCCATCCACCTGGAAAATTAAGCCTTGTTGCTGTCAAGCGCTGGAAAACTCTTCCTCGGCCCTCAGGAAAAGCCAAGGGGCGCAATAAACTTGCGGGACTCGGACGGCCATGGCCACTGCACGAGGAAGTCTTCAAACCGTAACGATTTGTTTACTGAAACCAACTAAGAGACCAAGCCCGAGATCTGAAGCCGGGTCTCCATTTATATTTCGTGCCACCAAGTGCTTAGTTGGCTGCAATTATTCTACATATTTGGTCCAATATGTTGGGTTGGACTGAGTTGGCTTGAAACAGCTCACTTTTTTTGACATCTTAAAAAACCCACTCACATTTGCTATATATACACCCTCCTGCCAGTGCTCCGACGCATCTTTCTCTGTCTCTCCACTTCCCTACATAATTCATCAAGCAGTTCCCGCATTTCGTCAAAGAAAAAGCCCATTCTCGTAGAAACAAAAAAAAAAAAAAAACACTTCGTCATTTTCTCGCCAGAAACAACAGAAATAGAGGCTCCGGAATTCTTCCTTCTCAACCCAACGCCTTTGCAGCAGGAGGATTCTTATATGTAAGTGCTTCTTTTTTCATGCTAGCCCACCTCTAGCACAAGTAATTACTGACTAAGATGCGTTTAGCATTATCATGAATTCTTCATCCTAACGTGTGTTAACCAGATTTTTACCGAATTCAGTTTCTCATACTTTTATGACAGAGTTTTCACAGCACATTATAAAAAAAGTGCATCCCCCATCGTAGTTCAGCAACCGTAAATTTAGCCTAACGATATCTGCACAAATGATTTCAGTGGTTACGATGGATGCCGCCGTCCATGCAGCACAGTGGGTGGTTGGCAAGGCGCTGGCCCCTGTCATCGACGGCTTGCTTGAGTCGTGGGCTGCCAGCGCCGGGCTCGGCCCCAACATCGATGCCCTCAAGATGCAGCTGCTCTACGCACAGGGGATGCTCGACAACGCACAAGGCAGGGACATCCGTAGCGCTGCACTCAAGGAGCTGCTGCACAAGCTGCGGGAGCTGGCGTACGGGGCCGATGACGTCCTTGACGAGCTGGACTATTTCCGCATCCAGGACGCGCTCCATGGCACCTTCCACGCTGCGAACCTCGAGGACCTGGCCTATGTCGATGGCCTTGTCCTTAATACTCAGCACACTGCCAGGGCTACTGCCAATAAACTCGAAGCATCTTCACGCTCGCAACACGGTGGTGACCCAGACGACCAAGATGATGGTGTCAAACAAAGATTGCTCTCTGTTGTTTGCTGGTGTGGCGCCCATGGAATCAGCTCCTCACCACCATCACCAACGAACCTGGCTGTCCCGGAGGTGAATGGTGGGTGCATGCCAAAGGTCGTCTCTTGTGCTCGCAGCGCTGCACACACTATCGGTAAACACTTTCCATGCTACTCTTTACCGTCTGTCCAAGAAGATGATCCTGACTCCGACATGTTGGAAACCTCCAACATGGCAGGGAATGGACGGCGATTTCTCTGTGGTACCTGGCCGTCAATAACTCCACAGAGAAATCATGCCACAACACAAACACAAACACAAACACAAACACAAACACAAACACAAACACAAACACAAGCACTGAAATTCAATCGGGTGGAAATATCTAAAAAGATGGTGGAAATAGTAGAGCAGTTGAAACCTCTGTGTGCTATGGTCTCCACAATCTTAGATAAAGAGTTGCTGGGCTGTGCCATTCTTAAGCTAGATCAATTGGGCTTCAACCGTCTGCGTAGCCAAGACACTTCTGCAAACAGACCCAAAACCACCCCAAGAATTATAGAGCCTGAGTTATATGGGAGGGATGACCTGAAAAAGAACATTGTTGATGGAATTACACATGGTAAATATTGTACCAATGAACTCACCGTAATTCCACTTGTTGGTCCAGGTGGTATTGGGAAGACAACACTCACACAACACATATACAGAGAACTAGAGAGTTCTTTCCAAGTGTCAGCTTGGATATGTGTCTCTCTAGATTTTAATGCAGATAGGTTGGTGCAAGAGATTGTGAAAAAAATCCCTAAAGTCAACGGTGAAAAGGATAATGCTAGCCATGAAGAGCTCATTGAGCAAAGATTAAATTCTAAGCGGCTCTTACTTGTCTTAGACGATGTCTGGGCATACCATGAGGATGAGTGGAAAAAACTAATAGCTCCTTTAAGTAATAACGGGGAAACAAGGGGCCATGTGGTTATAGTCACAACACGAATTCCCAAGGTAGCAAGTATGATCACTACGAATAATTCTTCAATTGATGTGGAACGTCTAGGTCAGAAAGACATCATGACGTTTTTTGAAGTATGTGTATTTGGTGACCAAAAATCATGGGAAGACCATCCTCAATTACGTGATGTCGGGAGCAAAATAGTAAACAATTTGAAGGGTTTCCCTCTTGCAGCAAAAACAGTAGGTAGATTGCTAAGAAACCAGCTTACGTTAGACCACTGGACAAGTGTTGCAGAAAGTAGAGAATGGGAATTACAAACAAACGACAATGACATTATGCCAGCTCTAAAACTTAGCTATGATCATCTCCCTTTTTATCTACAACAATGTTTTTCCTATTGTGCATTGTTTCCAGAAGATTATGAATTTAGTGATAAGGAGTTAGTTCACTTCTGGATAGGACTGGATATTGTACATTCACATGATCAGAGCAAAAGAACCGAAGATGTTGCACTATGTTATTTAAAGGAGTTGGTTAATCATGGATTTTTTAAAGAGAATGAAGAAAAAAATAATCCCCATTATGTTATCCATGACCTTCTGCATGATTTGGCAGTGAAGGTTTCATCATATGAGTGCCTTAACATATGTAGTTCTAACATGAGGTCCATACAAATTCCTGCATCCTTACGTCACATGTCCATTATTATAGATAATACCGATGTCATGGATTTAATCAGTTTTGAAGACAACAAAAGTTATTTGGCCGAATTAGGAAAAAGACTGAAAGTGCAGAACTTACGCACTCTGATCTTGTTTGGTGAATATCATGGAAGCTTTGTCAAAACTTTTATGGGACTGTTTAGGGAAGCAAGAGCCTTACGGACTATTTTCTTGTCTGGGGCATCATATTCTGTGGATGACGTGTTTCTGAACTTTTCAGAACTTGTCCATCTCCGCTATCTAAGGATCAAATCACTGGGCAATAAGGACCTGACCTTACCTAGTGCTTTGTTTAGATCCTATCACTTAGAGTTCCTTGATCTTGAGAAATGGGGTGGCAGCGTTGGTCCAACAACTCAAATGAGCAACCTCGTAAAATTGCGTCATTTTCTTGTGCCCGAAGATAGTCTTGAGCTTCACTCTAGCATACACGAGGTAGGGAAACTAAAGTTATTGAGGGAACTAAGGAGATTTGAAGTGGGAAAAGAAATCAATGGTTTTGAACTAAGTCAACTAGGGAAATTGACAGAGCTTGGAGGATCGCTTGGCATTTTTAATCTTGAAAAGCTGCAAGCAAAAGAGGGGGGAACAGAACTAAAACTAATACACCGAAACCACTTACGCAAGCTAACATTAGAATGGGATAATTCTCAACTGAACAGGGATGCAAAACATGACGATAATGTTCTTGAAAATATGGTACCTCATAAAAATCTTCAAGACCTATGCATTAGAGGGCATGGAGGTTCTACATGCCCATCATGGCTATGTGGGAACCTTTCAGTTACGAATTTGGAATCTCTATGTTTGCATGATATATCTTGGGGCAAACTTCCACCACTGGGGGACATGTGGTTCGTTGACGATCTGGGTATAGAGTGTCAGGGTCTTACCTCAACTCTTAGTTTCCATTGTTTGAAGAAGCTAGAATTAGTTAAGGTATTAGGGTTAACAAAATGGGTTGGAAACGGTACTTCTCATTTATTCTCACATCTAGAGGTGGTAAGCATAAAAGATTGCCCTGAACTCGTGGAGTTGCCATTTTCACATCCTACCTGCCATAAAGCAAAACAAGAGGAGAACATGACCTGGTTTCCTAAGCTACGGGACCTCAAGATTATAGGTTGCCAAAAACTGTCGTCATTGCCTCCTATCCCTTGGACTCCTGCTCCTTGCTCCGCTGAGATACAAGGCACAGGATGTGGTTTTGAGATACTTTCTTATTCACGAAATTACGATCAAGAGTTAAGTTTGAACATTGAAGGAAAAGAAGGTCAGAATGGCATATTGTGGAATAGGTTGGATTTTCATAATCTGGCCTTTCTGAAAGAGTTCAAGATAACAAATTGCCCTCCTCTGCCGCTGATTCACTTCCAAAAGCTAAAATCTCTGAAGACCCTCAGGATAACCAATATGAGTACTGTCTTGTTGTCTGAAGGTGAAAGCCATAGTACTGGATGCGTACTTCCAGTTGATGTCGTAGTCATCTACAATTGTGATGCTAATGGGGAGGAATTGACACGGCTGTTGTCTCATTTCCCGAAACTCGTGCATTTGCGTATACTGCATTGCCGGAAAATAACAGGACTAGGTGTGCAAGTGCACCAGACGACTGTGGCGGCCGCGATGCCAGCATCACAACCATCATCTTCAGTTTATAAATTTGAATACGCACAAGCTGGACACCATCAGGAGCACATAAGAGAGGACGAAGTAGCATCAGCAACAGAAGGACTGCTGCTCTTGCCTTCCCAACTACGAAGTTTGGGCATCAGGTTTTGCAATGAGCTGCGCTTACTCCCCGATTCACTGGGCAACGACAATGCGAGATGCGGCCTCCAGAGACTCTGCTCCCTCGACTCGTTGACCCTGAGTATGTGCCCCAAGTTCCTCTCCAATCATTTTTCCTCCGCCTCCTCTTGTTTCCCATTCCCGTCCTCCTTGCTACGCCTCGATCTGGGATACATGGAGGGCATGGAGACGTTCGTTTGCCTCTCAAATCTCATGTCCCTCGACCAATTATACGTGGGGGGACATCCGGATCTCAAAGAAGCCCTCAAATTCTTCACCGGTTGGGAGCTTTCTTCCTATTCCTCCAAACTAAAATATCTGGGCACAGATGACCTCGCTGGAGTCCTTACTCTGCCCATCTGCAGTTTCCTTTCTTCCTCCCTCACCAATTTAACATTCCATGAGGTCAGAAAAATGAAACGCTTCACAAAAGAGATGGAACGCTTCACAGAGGAGCAAGAGGAGGCCCTTCACCTCCTTAATTCCCTCGAGGAACTCTTGTTTCATGGCTGCAAGAAGCTGCAGCGCCTCCCTGCAGGGCTAACCAAGCTTACCAACCTCAAGAGATTAAAGATCTGGGATTGTCCCGCCATTCAGTTGCGGCCCAAGGACGGACTTCCAAGTTCGGTGGAAGAACTAATGATCTACAATTGTCCGGCCATCAAATCTCTACCCAAGGACGGCCTACCAAGTTCACTGCTGAAGCTACAAGTTTCTGGTGACATCAGCGAGGAGCTTAAAAGCCAGTGCCGCAAGTTAAGAGGAACCGTCCCAATAATCATCGTCTACGACTAGAACGAGGACTAGTCCAAGGTAACAGACATTTTCGAATTCTACTCATTCCCGGTTCCCAATTTACATTGCTTTTCCTAATTTTTCTCGTAAGGGTCTCTTTTCGTTTGCTTCACCACAGTTGAAGTCCTTCCATCTGAATAACCCATCTGTTCTAATCTTGTGTATGTGCAGGGCCCTTCTTGGATTTGTACATTCTTCTGTCCTAGCCTTGTAGATTCAACTCCCTCCATACATGCACAGTTCATGGACATGCTGACAATGCAAGCGTGAAGGTCTCAGATTATAGGTACCATCCATTAGTAAATTGGTTAGTATAATTGTCCCCTATTCCTATACATTACTTCCATGCACTTATTACAAACTTAAGGTTTAGTTTGTTGTTCTGCATCTCGTCATTTTGGATACCTTGGCAGTTTTCCCTTCATGCTGTTTGAGTTTTATTTGTACTTATTGTTGTATTTGAACAAATACTTCCTTCTTGTGTCCATCCCCAACTCCGAGCGGTTTCCACTGCACGTCAAACCTTTTCATTTTATCAGTCTCAGGGCTTATCGCAAAATCTGAACAATGTGTCTCAATCTACCATGCAGGCCTCTACCATGGCCTTTTGTCTGCATTCACACGCAGTTGCCTTGGGTGGTATCGCTTCCCTGTCCATAAATAAGGTATGTATAAGCCATTTCGGTTTTATTTGGATAACCTGTTTACAGATAATCTGAACAATGGTTGTTATATGTTAATCTACTTTGCAGGGATCTGTCTGGGAGTTGAACATTCTTATAGCCTTGTAGAACTCTCTCCATTCTTGTCAGAAAAAAGGAAAAATAAAAAAAATAAAGGAAAAGGGAAAAGGGAAAAGGGAAAAAAGGAAGAAAAAGAAGAAGGAAACAAAGAAAAGAAAAATAAGAGAAAAGGAAAAAATAAGAAAGAAAACAAGAAAAAATAAGTCCTAAAAAAGGGAAAACTCTCCATCCTTTCACTGTTCGGACATGTGTTTGTGGTGTCTTTGTGAAAGATGTTTGTGTAGTTGTTTTATGATCTATGAGGGCAAGAGTAGGAATATTAATTGCGTAGGATAGTTCAGCTGATAGTTTTTTTTAACGGATAGTTTACTTGATAGTTGTGTTGCAAATTTGGAAAAAACATTGCAGTAGCAGCTTCCACCAAAGGAAAAGATGGAAGAGGAAAAAAGGAAAAATTAAGAATAAAAACTCAATGGAAAAAAAATCCACATCTGTTTTGTGTGTTATCTTTACAAAAGGTGGTAGTAGTATAGTTGCGTAGTAGGATCGGTCGAATGGTAGTTGTTTTACCAATTTAGATAGAGTGAGAGTACAGGAGCAGATCTGAAGATATAGCTCCCCTTTGTGCTGGAACAAGGGGGACCGCTTCACATAGGAGCAAGAGGAGACACTTCACCTCCTCAATTCCCTCGAGGAACTCGAGTTTTTGTACTGCGAGAAGATGCGGCGCCTCCCTGCAGGGCTAACCAAGCTTACCAACCTCAAGATACTACGGGTCCATGATTGTCCCGCTATTCAGTTGCTGTCCAAGGACGGCTCCCGAGTTCTCTGCAAGAATTAGTGATCATCGATTGTCCGGCAATCAAATCTCTGCCCAAGGACGGCCTGCCAAGTTCACTACTGAAATTGCAAGTGTATGGCATCAGCGAGGAGCTTAAAAGGCAGTGCCGCAAGTATAAAGGAATCATTCCGATAATCATAGACTATGACAGCTAAGAATCCAAGGTAACAAGCAACTCCTTGTAGTACTCAATCCCAGTTTCTACCCACGATTTTCCATTGTTTTTCCTAATCAATCCCTAAGGCTCTGAATCATTCCGTTTTCGTTTGCTTCACTGCAGCTGCTGTTGTTTCATCTGAATAACCCACTTGTTTTAATATTCTGTATGTGCAGGGCTCTTCTTGGATTTGCACATTATTCTAACCTTAACATTTAGAATTCTCTCTGACCAAGAACAGTTCAAGGAGTTGCCAGTGCAAGCTTGAGGGCCTCAACTCACGCTGTACATAAATTAAACTGGTCAGTATGCATAATCATCCCCTATTATCATGGTTACATGCACTGTTTACAAATTTAATCCGAGTTTGCTGTTCTGCATATTGTTTCTTTGGTTACCTAGGCACTTTTCACTTCGTGTGTTTGTTATTCTAAACCGTGAGTATTACTGTTGGAACTGAAAATTGTTTGCTTCTTTGTGTCCGCCCCAAATTTTCATCGATTTTTCCTGATCCCACAGATGCCTGATAATTTATCGTTTTGGCTTACTTCATTACCTCATAATCTTAACGATCTGCGCGACCTACTGTGCAGGCCTCTCCCGTGGAGTTGTAAATTCTTCAGTCCTAGTAGAACTCTCTGCATTCAAGGCAGACTTTGTGCCCCATGGGCCCATGGCCTTGAGTGAGGAATCTCTTACCTGTACACAAACTTGGTATGCAAATGTAAGATCTCAATCCTTGCTATTTACCTTGGTTTTCCCTAACTCACATTGCAATTCATAGTGTTTCTGTTGAGATTTCGTTATTACAGCAAAATCTGAAGTGTTTCTTACCTGGTTTCAATCTACTTTGCAGGGATCTGCTATCATTCCACTAGCAAAAATAGAGGGAATATGAAAAAAAAACCAAAACTCTCCATCCATTCATAGTTCGCATGTGTGAGTATTACTATTATGTAACCTTTTTATGAAAGGTAACTACATATCTTTGGTATGTTCCTTCAGGAAAAAGTAGATGTCTTATTTGATTTCAAGTTCAAGATTTTCATATTGGGATCATGATTTGGTTGTCTGATAGTTGTGTTCCAAATTTTGGAAAAACAAATCGCAAAAAAAAGAGAGAAAAAGAGAAAAAAGATAGAAAAAAGAGACAAAAAAGAAGAAGAAAAGAAGAAAAAAAAGATAAAGGGGAAAAGGAAAAAAACAGTAGAAGCAGAATACCTTTTCTGCTGGATTCATCAAGTGTGCACCCTGCAGTATGTTATAGTTGAGTTGGAGCTAACAAAGGTATGTGCTATTTATAAATTGCAGAACCCCATTAAGATACAAGACTGAAAGCTTTGTTCATAATTTGCCCTACCTTATTTTGTAGATCAATCTCATTCGAAGCAAAATTATTGGCAAATATTGCCCTTGCTTCAGTTGGCATTCTCCCACTGCAACAGCCACATGAAAACCTGGGCTGCCAGAAGCTGCAGCGCGTCCCTGCAGTGTTAACCAATTATACCAAGCTCAAGAGATTACAGATCGAGTGGTGTACACTGTACAGAAATCAGGCCGCTCTCCAAGGACAGCCTCCCTTGTTGTCTGTAACAGTTATGGATCCCTGGTTGTCCGGCCATCAGATCTCTGCCCCAGGACGCCCTACCAAGTTCACTACTGACATTACAAGTTTATGGCATCAGCAAGGATCTTAAAAGCCAGTGCCACAAGTTAAAAGGAACCATTCCGATAATCAAAGACTACCAATAATTCAAGGTAACAGACATGCTGCTTTGTGTTCATTCACAGTTTCCACCCATAAATTTACACTTCGTTTCCTCATTATTCTCGTAAGGGTCGGAGTAATTGTCCTTTTGTTTGCTTCACTATTGTTAAATGTCCTTTCATATGAATAACCCATTTGTTCTAATCATCTGTATGTACAGGACTCTTCTTGGATTTGTACAATTTTTTTAGCCCAACTCGTAGATCCAACTCTTTGTATCCAAGTATAAGTCATGGAGATGCTACGAATGTAACCCATCCATTGTTTTGGTTAGTATAATTGTTCCCTACCCCATACATTACTTCCATGCACTTTACTAATTTAAACTTATTGTTCTGCGTCTACCTAGGAAGTTTTCCCTTCGTGTTGTTTGAGTTGTTCTACTTACTGTTGAATTTGAATAAATGCTTCCTTGATTGTATCCATCCCCAATTCCGTGCAGTTTCCATTGCACGTCAAACCTTTACATTTTATGAATCTCGACTAACTGCACAATCTGAACAATGTTTGTTTCAATCTACCAGGCAGGCCTCCACCATGGAGTTGTGTCACGCAGTTGCCTTGGATGGTATTGCTTCCCTGTCCATAAATAAGGTATGTATATGTTAATCCATGCTATTTATTATACTTCTTCCTAATCCCACATGCCAAGTCATTTTGGTTTAAGTTGGATTACCTGTTTCCAGACAATCTGAACAATGTTTGTTATATTTCAATCTACTTTGCAGGGATTGAACATTCTAATATCCTTGGACAACTCTCTCCTTTCTTCTCGAAAAGAAAAAAGGAAAAGAAACAAGGGAAAAAAGAAATAATTTTTTTAAAAAGAAAAAGAAAAAGGAAAAAGATAAAAAGAAAAAAAGAAAAGAGAAAAAGAAAAGAGAAAAAAGAAAAAGGAAGAAAGAAAAAAGAAAAAGGACAAAAAAGTCCCAAAAAGGGGGAAAACTCTCCATCCATCCAGTGTTCAGACGTGTGTTTACAGTGTCTTTAAAAGATGTTTGTGTAGTTGTTTTATGATCTAAGAGAGCAAAAGTAGATGTATTAATTGCATAGGATAGTTCACCTGCTAGTGTGGAAATCAACATGGCAGTAGTAGCTTCCAGCAACAGAAAAGATGAAAGGGAAAAAGTAAAAAAAAACTCAATGGAGAAAAAGATGTACACCCATTTTGTGTGGTCTCTTTACGAAAGGTGGTAGTATAGTTGCATAGTAGGATTGGCTCCATTGTAGTTGTTTTACAAATTTGGAGAGAGGGAGGAATACATGATCCTCCCCTTTGTACTGGGTCAATGAAGTGTGGCCATTCAGTATGTTCTATTGGAGTTGGAGCTAATACAGGTATGTGCTAGTTACAAATTGCAAAAGTAAATTCAGATGCATGATTGAAAACCTATTAGCAATTCACACTGCCTTATTTTGTAGATCAATGTGCTCGGAAGCAAACGAATTGGCAAAGGTGTTGCTTGGTTCGGGCAGTCTTCTGCCACACCAACAGCCATACAAAATGGTACTGTCTGGTGGATGCAGTTTTTTCTGTTCCAAGTGGTTCAGTACAAACTTCAAGATTATAGAATTATTGAACTGCATGGTGCACAATGGTGAGTATACTAAATCATCTGGAATACCCTCGCATCGTGTTGCATTCTTAATGACTTGTTTTCAATTTTCTTTGTTGCAGTAAACCAAACCAATCTTCAGCTTTGGGTAGTTCACTAATTCAGCAGGAGAATTGTTGTGGTGAAGATCGGATCAGGCCCATCTCTCTCACATTCATATGGTGTGTGATGTACACTGATATAATAATATATTGTTTTCGATATCATATTGGAAAAAGTATTTACCCTGATGTAAGATAGAAGTACTTACAATTTTTCTTGGCACCTTCACCAGCAGATGTAAGATAGAAGGCAGTGGCGAAAGGGTTAGCATTTTCTTCACAACAGGAAAATGCTGCTCATGGGGATGGCTTCATGTCTTCAGTGTCACAATTACTCTGGGAATCCTATTCTATTGCGCTTCTCACGACACACGGGAAAAAAAAGAGAGAAAAAGAAATGTAAAAAGAAAAGAGAAAAAATCTTTAAGAAATAGCTCTTCATTCACATGCAGTTACATGAGTGCGCAGAGTAGTGCCAAAGGCAAAGAGGATAGTGACTGTCCCCTCCCTCCTCCACTAAACCCCCTACGGGTTTACCATGCTGTGGTGGTGTAGAGGGAAGTGGGAAGGTGGTGAAGGGCATGGGAAGGGTAGCAGTGATGCTGGCTGCTCCTGATTGCGGCCATGGGCGGTGGCAGAGAAGCATAGATGACACATCTGTTTGGTGCGAGTCTGGGTGTGATATGCCATTCTTGAAGAAGCAACATCCCTCACCTGAATCCGATGACATGGGCTGCATATCTTCTTGCTCTATAGAAGACTCGTTCAACGTATGCTCAAGCCGCGTTGGTTACCAGAATGAATAGAAAGTTCATGTCAACGGATGCTTTGGTCGTGAAGTTTCTGGTCAGTTCATTGCAGCTTTGTTCAGGGTGGAGGTAATCCATGATGCTAGCAGCTGGAAAGTCCATTTCAATAGAAGCTACATGGTACGATGTAATGTCAAGCGAGGGCGGTTGTCAGATGGAATAGAAATTTCATGTCGACGGAGGGTTGGGTCCTGGAACTTCTGATCAGTTCATTGCAGGTTTGTTCAGGGTCGTGATTATCCATGGTGCTAGCTTCTGATCAGTTCATTGCAGCTTGAAGCAACATGGTACGATGTGATGCGAAGCAGGCTTGTACTTACGGTGTTGATCTTTCAAGCTTCCTGGGGATGTAGGTTGAAACCGACTGCAAGTCTTGGCGAACCTCTGGGAGATGTGTCAAGATCACTACCCAAGATTATTGGGATCCTTCATAGAGGCGAGGCTCTCAGCTTCTAGTTTCTTGATTTTAGACTTATTTTTGTTGCACTAAACAGTCTAGCTGCAAAAACATTACCTGTTGATGATGAACATGGTGATCATCTGCCCGATTCTACAAAAATAGATTCGACTGTCTATCCCGACTCTTTAAATTCCGGATTCAATTGTACCATACTCATTTTTCTCAAAGCATATTTTTACCACTCTGATTTTATGTTAACCCAATTTCTGCGCTTAAGTATATTTAAGAATCAGATTTCACCTGAAAACTCAATTATTGCTTGTCAGTACTCGGATTTTGCTACAGGGCTGCAAAATTTTCAAAGTTAGGTGTGAGAGAACTTTCCCCTGAATATTATGGTTTGGTGGCCCCGGGCTCAATGACTTTCGGAGAAGCCCCACCATAACAGCATGATGTATCACTATGATGCACCTTAAGTGAAGGTGCACTCTCAGGAAATTTGACATGTCAATTCGATCGTGCTCCTTCAAATATAAACCCAGAGATCGTCACATTCTTGGGGTTGTCATGTCAGCTTTGTGCCTCAGATGCGTCTGATCTCCAAGAATCACGAGACGCTTGCCTTAGGCCATCCTGCTCATATCGATATCAATGCTACTGTTCTCTATGGACTAGACATTCTCAAATAAACAGGTTATAAAGATCTTCAGTACAACTGCAATCAAAGCAAAAAAAGTCTACAGGCTAAAAGAAGATCCAAAGTTTATCTTGATAAACTCAGTAAATTACCTGCTCTTGGCCACCACCATCCTGTCCCGTTCTCCCACCCGCCGGTGCTCGCTTGTTTTCCCCTCCAGCCACCGCGCCCCCTCCCATTCCCCGGCTGGCACTCGCTCCAGGTGGCTTGGGTCTAGATAGAGAAAGAAGACATGAGGGCCCGCCCTATAAATTTTCTCTTAGTGGCCTAATCTGTGTAGAAGGACGAATAATGTTATCCAAACCCACAAGGACGGGGTTGCACACCACAACTAGTAATTTGGCATGGCCAAATCAATTCACAAAGTAACACACTGGCCATTACAAGTTTCACTAGTTAGAGCATGGCACCGCAAATACCTATATTCGCTTATAGCATTTCTATCTCGGCTAAGGTAACTGGTCACTGACAGAGGTGAAACATGAAACACTCATCATGCAAGATTTAAAGGGTGTCATGCGGAGGAACAAATCGATTTACTTGAAGAATTCTCCAGCAGATCTGTTAAGTAACTGGTAGTTAGCTATGATCATTACTGCTTATACTATTTACCTCTCACATACACTTTGGATGCTCCAGAAGCTCAGACTCTGCCAAAATTGAATAATGAATTAATGAGAAACAGAAGCTTTATCTGGGGGAACGTTCATGTCATTAGAGTGCTAGCGATTGTTTTAAAACATATATTACCCCGACATAAAGTGGAGCAAAGTGGAAAAAAAGAAAAAGACACACTACGTTAAAAAATATATTACCCTGACATAAAGGAACATAAACTCAAGGCTTGTGTAATCTTTGTTGAACAGTCTAGTCCTACTGATTATCATAATGATTTTATTTGCAAATGCAGCAATGCTTAATTAAAGTGCATGCTGCAATGGATGCATTTTGAGTTTCAACATGAATAAAGTGAGCACCTGACCCTATATTGAGTTGAAATTCAATTGGCAATGCTGACTCTCCAAGCACTGTCGTTCAAGCGGGGTATGGTTTGTCACTACTCTGTACCTCCCTTGCAACAGAGCTCCAGAACCTTGAAGTCAACGGATGAGGGACTTTCTCCTGAATATATCGCACCAACTGCAATTTGTGTTCCATGAGGCCGTCCTTGCTAGTATACAGGCAGGATAATAACAAGAGCAGATTAAACAGATTACTTATGTCACACTCGCAAAGCAGCTTCATGTTGTGTTTTTATTTTCCCTCAGTGTCTTCCTGTATATTGTTTCTTGTCTCTCTCTTTGCTCCAGGGAAAAAAATCGTTCACAAAGTAGAGGTCACTAATCTCCAAATGATTATTCACTGATTTAATGGTTTCTCTATCAATAACATTGAGGGAGCGACTTACAGGTGAGAAGAAAGACACTGGGGCAGTAGAAGCATCCAAGGAAGAAACCAGAGAAAAGGAACGGTAGCTGTGGGATAAAGATGTTCATCCAAAGAGATAAATATCCATGGTCCAAGTACTAGAAGTGGAGCAATTTTCTAAGCACCATTGTTTAACAAAGGATGCCTCCGGGACTAAATCATGTTCAACAGTACAAGTATTACATGCATATCTCTAACATGTAGTGCTTTGAAGTTCTGAAGCAACTGGTTAGCATATGAAAGATAATACAGACCTCATGGTGATGATGAGACAAGGGTTTCGGAAATTGACAGAAGCTCGGTATGAGCATAACTAACCATGCTGGATTGAATCCTGAATATAACCAATTAAGACGTATTTGTATGACTTGCACTGTATCACAAGAGAGATTCGTGTGAAGTCCTCCGGATGTATAAAAGTGGACAGTTTCGGAGTACCGATGTCTATCACCTATCTTGTCGCCTGAAGGTAGTGGAGCTGCTACACTGGGAAAGTACCTTGAAGCAAGTTATTTCATTCCTATAACGAGTTACCAATTGCACCAAATCAAGAAAAAATAAACTGAAGCAGAATTTGCTAATCCATTGTAGCTGAAGCAAACTGTAAGGAAATGGTTATGAAACTGAACTGGGGAAACCTGGGGCAGAGTTAGCTATTCCATGGAATCTGAAGGATATGGATGATAACTGTAACTCAAACCCTATGTTAATAACTAAGAAAAACTAATCCCTGGAACTCATGTACGATGAAATAGTAGTCAGTTACACCTTTGTGCTGTCTGACGAAATAACCATTATAAGCCAATGGATGCTCTGAGAAGAATTCTAAACAGATACCACACCAAAGAAAAACATAAGGAAAGAATACCTCTTTCCATTGAAACAAGTAACAGGATTTGAGACTAACTAATCCACTGAAACAAATATCAGCATCCTGTTCTCTATATTGCAGCTGTGATTACAATTTGATAAAAGTACACTAAATGTCAAAGGACTAATAATGCTTCATACAAAGTGGATGCAGCGATAGACATATTTTGACTGATGTCAATCAGGCTAATTGACCATTACTTTGAGAAAAGATGCACACAGGGGGAAATTTCACATCAGCAAACTGAATCAATAGAAAGTTCCAGATGTGAACATATTGTGTATGGGGGTGGCTACTATAATAAAGTATAAATATCTTTTAGTTGAATTTAGAATTTTCCCCTCCATCAAAATTTTCGCACTTCACCGGATTAAGACCACTTTCCACGTGTAGGATGATTAATCGATGTTCAGAGAAGTGTAAGTTTATATGTTCTGTATCACAGTTACTTCTGTTCTTTGTTTATTAGTGTTTCAGACTACTATTTCAAGACAAAGAAGGTAGGTTGCTTAATGAGAAATCAGAAAAAGAAACCTTGGGTGTCGGAACAAAATCTGTTGGTGGTCTCAATATGACGAATCACAGAGCCTCCACAATGATTGAGTGTCCTGACTCAAAGGACAACATGATATAACTTTTTCTTGAACACGCACCTAATTACCTAAATGCTGTGCACCATATGATCTAATCTTGTCCACCATTCTTTTTGGTTATACAGAACTTATGCAATATCTTATTTTACTCCCAACAATATATCTTCCGGTGCCAAAACCAAGAGCACTTAAAGAACAGCAAAGCTACCGCTGAATCAGCGCATTGTCGAAATCTCTGAGGAATGGCAGCCTGGGAACATAAGATGACCACGCATTCACTCAATGTTAATTCGGTTCTAAGCACATTACAAATAAAAACCACAAAGCATTTTTACTCCCTCTAGTTCACTAAGATTTGTTTTGGATATTGGCCAGGTCTCCAACACACAATTCGACCAGTAATCTCTGTCATAACATACTTATTAAAAACAATGAATTTATATACTGTGAAATGTTTTTCAACACAAATTGATTCAGAATATTTTTAAGATAATGGTAGTAATTATTTTGGAAGTTTGAAACCGACAACTTTTAGGGCCCCGGACGGAGTAGCATCAGATGCGTCACATTCCCATACTACATGTGCATATTATGAGCATGAAAATGTGCATATGGTTTGACATGTACAGGCAACCTAAGAAAGTAGCCTTCAAGTGGTGACTTAACGTTCATTGTTACAAATCCAAGGAATATTCGATCAATTAAGATGAAAAGAAATTTTAAAACATAACTTGATCAGCATGTGAATTTAATGTTAATGACCAAGTACTAGTTCATTGACTGGAAACTGAGTGTAAAACTGCAAAGTTGGTTAAAAAGACTGAAAGTTTACTGTAAAGTGAATCTAAATAATTCAAAATTTTCTTGCCTCCAAAAGAACTATCTGATATAACTCAAAATGTGGACAATATATTTATACTGTACAAGAAATGGTGTGCTAAACAAAAAAATATTGAGCATAGCTGGCACAATGGCAACAAATTTTGTTGCCCATCAACCTGCTAACGTAATGATTACTGCAAAACAAAACAAAAACCTAACATAGTTGCAACAAATTATGATACTGGTAGTCAATGTTTTGAAAGTTGAAAACGACAACTTTTAGGGACCCGGACGGAGTAGCATCCAGGTGTCACATTCCCGTACTACATGTACGTATTATGAGCATGAAAAACTGCATATATAGTTTTTCATGTACAGTCAACCTAACAAAGTAGCCTTCAAGTGGTGACTTAACATGCATACTTATAGATTCAAGGAATATTCGATCAATTAAGAAGGACAAAAGAAATTTTAAAATATAACTTGATCGGCATGTGAATTTAATGTTAATGACCAAGTACTAGTTCATTGATTGGAAATTGAGTGTTTAACTGCACAGTTGGTTAAAAAAGGCTCGGAGTTTACAGTAAAGTGAATATAAATAATTCAAAATTTTCATTGCCTCCAAAAGAAGTTCATTGATTGGAAATTGAGTGTTTAACTGCAAAGTTTGTTAAAAAAAGGCTCGGGGTTTACAGTAAAGTGAATCTAAATAATTCAAAATTTTCATTGCCTCCAAAAGAACTATCTGATATAACTTAAAATGTGGACAAGATATTCATACCGTAGAAGATATGGTGTGCTGAAGAAAAAAAATTGAGTATAACTGGCACAATGGCAACAAATTTTGTTGCTCATCAACCTGCTAACATAATGTTCACCACAAAAAAAACACCTGCAGATATAATGTTGATACTTGCTTATTCGAGAATTCACAGTGTAAGTAGCCATACTAGCAACCTAGCACTATTCAATGATTTACTGGGTAATCATCCACTGCTTTAAGAAATTACAAGAGCACATAAACGGAAAATTCATAACAGTAAACAAACTGTTTAGTCAGAAGAACAGACCATTTTAGAGAATACTAGCCAGCACGCACAGATTTTATTCATACATAAGATGAGCCATTGGATACAAGATATTATTAAATTGTTGCATCATCACATATTCACGCTCATTACTCTAGCCGCCCTCTTTAAGCCCGTCCATATGAAACATGATTGACAATAGGAGGATAACCTTTCTCTGTCAAATCAGAGTTTGTTTGCCTACAAAAACTTTGACCAAGATAACCTCAAGAAGCAGCCCCATAACCTGAGGCTGCAGTTTCCATCTGAAAATTTCTTCAGAGACTAGATTAAAAAAGGCATACAGCTATCATGAACATTTGACACAATCACTGCACACGATTTTGAAAGCCTAGTAAGATTATCCAACATTCATGCATCTGTATCAAAGGAGCCACACTGCAAACCGACCAGAATTGAATCACACCAACTGCAGGCTAAGTAACTAATGTGAGGAGCCAAATGAACTGGCACAGAAATCAGGAAGCATGCTAAATGCCACATTTCCCAGAGTATGCAGTCGAATAATAGTGTGCGCACATCATTGGACTAAGCATAACACCAATGAAGACCCGAAGACTGAACAATTACGTCATACGAGGCTCAAACATTAAACAGCAGTGAAAATAAGCTTGTCATGATAGGTATAATAGGTTTGCCTATGCAGTGTCTTACAAGTGTCAGGCCACCAGATAGCAATGTTATAAAACTGTACCACACTGCATCGTAGTCTAGTCCGTGCTTGGAACATGCTATTTGTCTAGACTCTAGACTGGAAATAATTGACGACAGGTACTGTGTCATTTCCAAACATGTCACTCACATTTTGATGAGCACGACTAACACACTGTTCTTAATTTGTTGGTGCGTGAAACTCTGACAAGGCGACAACACTATTATTGTTGCGGAACTTGCATGAGCAAAGTAAAGAAGATGCATAATTGTATACATAGCTCCTCTGTCGATTCAGATAATGATAATGCAGAAGTTGACTCATGAGGCTCAAACATGTAACTATGTAAGCACAGCTGGAGTACTTGAGCTCTGATCATCCTCCAGGAATTCCTATGGACAATCAAACTTCTTCTATTCCGTTACCTCTGCCACAAATTCGTATCATCATAAACTGAAGTGTAGCCTCACATTCCTGCAGCAAATTCAGGATGTTCAGCGTATCAGATGATTTCACACACGCAGAAAACAAAGAAACGTTCGGAGTATAAAGCATCATGGATTACCATCTCATCACGCACTTTCTTCAGTAGGGTTGAGGAACGAAGGCGGCCACGCTATGGTGTACGGATAAATCGGCGCCACCTTCAGTGGGCCTTTGCCGCATTTCTCTATATGAGACAACATCCTCAACCTCATAGTTTCCAGATCAATGGAGAGATGACGATCTCGATTGCGCAAGAACAGGACACCGGCAACCACCCCACTGACCTTCGGCTCACTTCGGTAAAATTGTCCTGAACCAAGCATCGCCGCCATGGCCCTTTGGAACCTCACCGACTTCTCCACAAGCGTCCATGTCAGCCGACCGGTGCCATCGTCCCAACCGCTCCAGACCTCGATGCAGAATTCGCGCATGGTGAGCAGGTAGAGACCGCCGTTGCCGTCCTCTCCCTTCTTAATGACGTCGAATCTGAACTTCCGCGCGAAAGGCGGGAGCTCCAGCACGGAGAACTTCATGGTCACCGTGTTGAACTCCACCATGCGCTCCCAGCCCTTGAGACCCCAGTACAGAGACCCGTTCGCCTGCATCGCCCGGAAGTCGACGAAATCGGACTGGTGCGCGAGGCCAGCGACGTCAGTCCAGCGGAGCTCGCCGGAGGAGAGGACCAGAGCGCTCAGCCCGGAGGCGTCTTGAGAAATGCAGAACGCGTGGAACACTGAAGAGTCGCCGTCGTCGGCGACGAGGCCGTACCCTACGACGGGGCGCTCGGCGGGTGGCGCGGGGAGAGCGACGCAGCGCCGGGTCAAGGGGTCGGCGATGGCCATCTCTCTGGACATCTGGTTCCGCAGCAGCAGGCGGCCGTTGCGGCAGTCCAAGACCTTCCACTGGTCGGCGTACGAGAAAAGGGCATCCAAATGGTCGGCGTACGACGAAACGCGGGCGGGGAGGAAGGAGAGCGCGAAGTCGCCGCCCTCGATGGCGCGGCGCGTGGCGGCGGCGGGGGACGCGTGGAGAAGGAGGTTGCTGGGGTCCTTGCCGACGCGGTGTCCGATGGGGCGGTGGAGGAAGCAGCCGAGGAGGGGCGGGCAGGTGGAGGGGTGGCGGCGGCGGAAGAGGCGGAGGAAGGAGGCGATGCGGACGGCCCGGAGGAAAGGCTTGCAGGCGAGCGCGGCACGGAGGAGGTCGGCGGGGGTGGGGAGGCGGACGAAGACCTCCCGCAGCAGGTCGTCGCCGAGGACGGCGACGGTGGCGGCGCCCGGAGCCATGTGGCGCAGGATGGGTGGGGGGATCGCCGGATCGGGATGCCAGCAGTTGGAGTGAAATTTGACAAAATTAACCCTTTGCCGAAACTTCATCCAAAAATAACCCTTTTTTCAAAAAAAATCGAAATCTAACCCTTTTGTGTGGCTCCCGTACCGGGGGCGCCACACATGTAGGCATCGCGCCCCAGACTGGGGCGCCACACCACTGCCAGCGTGGCAAGGCGGGCCCCAGCCCTGGTTAAGTAGCGCCGGCGCTGGGGCGCCACACCTCCATGTGTGGCGCCGGTGCCAGGGGCGCCACACAACGACATGTAATTTTCCGCCCGACCCGCGCCGCAGCCCACTCGTTCTCCTCACTTCACAGAAACAGAAAAGGAAGAAAGGCAACGGCGGCGGCGGTGGCTCATCTCCCCCTCTCAAATCCCCTCCAAATCCGGCCCAATCTGAAGGAATTTCTTCTCCCCATCGGTCCTCACGGTAAGCTCCTCCATTCCCCTCAGTTTCATCCAATAAATCTTTCTTATTTGTCCCCTTTTTGGAACCCTAGGTGAAATCTTAGTTCATCCTAGATTTCGAAATTAGTATGGCATGAGGCATGTTTTTTGTGGTCCTTAGCATTTGTATGGCACTTGTAGTAGTTGGTAATCATGTGGAGGGTTGATTTTTCATATTTGACCCATTTTTGCAACCCTAGGTGAAATCTTAGTTCATCCTACATTTCGAAATTAGTATGGTGTGATGCTATTTTTGTTGATCCCCTAGCATTTGTATGGCACTTGTAATAGTTGTTAATCATGTGGAGGGTTGATTTTTAATTAATTCGGTATAGATGTGTGATATGAGATCTATGTGTATGTGATGTGTTTTTGTGGATGGTCAAAGTGGTTACCCAATTTCTATATAATTTTTATATGTGGTGTATGTGTGGATGTGGTAGATGTCCTAGATGAGGTTGAAATGAATATTGAAAAGATATTGGAAAATTTCTATCTCTTACTAGTGGTAGTTTTTAAAAATATGTAGGATGGAACTTCTCGAAGAACAATATGATAAGAAGCACCGTGCGAGAAAGATTGCGGAGGGAAAGGTAATTTGTAATGTTTTGCATATTTTAGATGTTAGTTCATATTTCTATTCGGCATGGATAATGTTGTAACTTGTAATTATTTTTTTAGGTACTTGCCCCCCTTCGTCTTCGGTCTCACGAGGCCTCCTTGCAAACTGGTGAAAGGGGCATGCCGTACGACGAGAGGTACACCGAGTACATCGAGAAGCTTGGACTCCTTCCATTCATCCAGCTCGTGTCTCGGTCCACGCCAAATTTCAATCCTTCGGCCATCACTGCACTTGTTGACCGTTGGAGGCCGGAGACACACAGCTTTCACCTCCCCACCGGGGAGATGACGGTGACTCTTCAGGACGTGTCGATGATCTTGGCACTCCCCATCGCGGGCAAACCTATGTGTTTTAGCACCGAATCTGATGGGTGGCGCGACAAGATGTTCAGTCTTATAGGTGCGGCTCCTCCAGAGAAGAAGACACTAGTAAGGATAGACTCTCCGCCGGCGCCTCATTTGTTTGGATCAGGAAAAACTTTGCTAAGTGTCCTGAAGGTGCTGATAAAGTGGTCATTCAGAATCATGCACGCGCATACGTGTGGTACGTGATCACGAGGACTTTGTTTGCTGACAGTAGTGGGCGGAACGCTCCGTGGATGTGGCTGAAGGCGTTAACACGTTGGGAGAGTAAGCAAAGCTGGGGTACGGCTGCGCTTGCTTACTTGTACCGCCAGGTAAATATTTATCTTGCTTTCTTTCTTGTGTGTGCAAAACTTATGAAATTCTAACATGTATACCTATATGTGCAGTTGGATGATGCGTGTCGTCGGTTCGGCGGTGAGGCCGGTATCGGTGGTCCAATGATCCTACTTTCGGTTTGGATGTGGGAACACTTCTCAGTTGGACGGCCGAAGGTTTTGCCATGGAAGCCTTGGAACGACCATGACCATCCCAGAGGCTTCGGGAGGCTACATGGGCGTACAAGTGGGACAGGGTTGCGGAGTTCATCGGCGACCCGCAAAAGGAGTACTTGCGGTACATCAACGAGTTCGACTCGCTGACCCCCGAGCAGGTAATAATTAGATTGCTTTCGTTCAATCACAATCTATCTTAAATCCCAACTGCACATGCTGAAATGACTACTATGATATAGGTGAAATGGCAGATTTATGGTGTCGGGGAGAGATTTGGTTGGAATCCGGAATTCTCCCTAAACCCAAAGTGTCTCGAGGAAGAATATCTTTGGATGATGCAGTGCCCATTGATATGCTTGTATGCCGTTGAGTTCCACCTACCACATCGTGTGATGAGCCAATTTGGGTTGTATCAAACTACACCGCCAAAGTGGATAAACACGATGTTTTCGTTGCACGAGTGAGGCTCCAAATTTTGTGTTACCCAATCTTCTTATGTATTAGTGTAGTTACTAATATTTCATTTGTTGACCATGTAGATTGGACCGGCGCCGGCAGAGGAAGATCACGAAATGGGATAAACATCATAAGGATTACATCACTACATTCAATGCCGAGTTGAAAGAGGCAACGGACACGAAGGTGTATATGCGGGATCGCCCCAAGTACCGACAAGAGGCATTCGATGCATATCTTGGTTGGTTTCTTGCACGTACCCGTGTCCGTATATGCCCTCGGCTTATGAGGAGCTCTTGGAGGACATGGACGATGATGCTATTGTTGAGCTCCGGTACAACAAGGCTGTAAGAGAAGGCAACCGAACTGATTTCACTCCCGTGATGAACTTCATGGTAATTTTTGCCCAATTTATTTCGTCTCATCATAATTAGAGTTTAGTGGTAAACTAGTAACACACACAAATAGCCCGATGGACCACAAAAGCATGTGGGTGGAAGATCAATGGTACATATCATCAGACAAGTAGACAAGTAGAGCATGCATTACTAGTTGTTCCAGCTCACAATCATCTAAACGACCTCTGGAGTGGCAATATCGTTTCTATTCTGTTCCAGACTATAGCTAATTCCCCAATTTTCACGTGATGAAACCGTCTATAGTACAGTACATTTTATCCCCAGAACCGAGTATACTCAAGCATGTTGGTGGAAGATTTTTTTTAGTTGTTGACATGTTTGTTTTCATAGCGCAATGAGATCGACCGCCAAGCGGGAGCGGCCGAGGAGGCAGCCATGTTACCTCGTGGCAAAAAGGGTGATGTTGCCGTTAGGGAATTTGTGAAGGTAAGTTAGACGATCTCCGCTTCGTGCATAATTTGTTGTTCATTTGTACTAAGATATTGATTTCGCAATGTCATAGCGTTCCGCTACTCGGTTGCGCACTTTAGCGCATTTGCTTGGTTGTCGCGGCGATGATGCCATGCCGACCCGCTCGAGGTCCCCTTCAACCCCTATCCGTGGTGATGCTTCTAGTTCGAACCCACATGAGCCCAATGATGAGGAGGTTGAGGTATGAATATGTTACATGCCGGTCACCCAAAAATGATTTCTTGAACCTCAACCATCTACTAATTATTCCGCTTACATTCTTTCATTTCTAGGGCGATTTTGATGATAATGTGAACGATGACATGACCCTGCAGGCCTACCAGCGATCCTTCCACCTAAGATCCAAGAAGAAGTCTATCGAGCGTTACTCACCGGACGACTACATCTACAAGAAAAAGGGGCCTGCTGAGAATGAGGATGACGACGATGACGAGTCCGATGATGCGGAAGAGCACGTGTCGGAGGATGAGGACTCGGAAGAGCACGAGTCGGAGGAAGAGCCGATGAAGAAGCTACCTGTGAGGAGTAGGAGGAAGAACGCGGATCCGGCGCCGACTAAGCCTTTGAGGAGTAGGAGGAAGAACGCGGATCCGGCGCCGACTGAGCCTTTGAGGAGGCTAAGGAAAAGGAAGTAGACTTGTCGTGAACCATGTCGTAAAATTGTCGTGAACCATGTCGTAACCGTGTCGTGAACCATGTCGTAACCTTGCCGTGGACCTTGTCGTGAACTTGTGTCTTAATTCTGATATTTTGTTGTTTTGAACTACTGCTGTGATGTAAGAAGTCAAATTTGTGCGTAATTCTGGTATTTTGTTGTTTTCAACTACTGCTGTGATGTAACAAGTCAAATTTGTGCTGAATTCTGATATTTTGTTGTGCCGCGCCGGAGCTCGGGGAGCTGCAGATGAAGGTGTGGCGCCGGCGACTCCGGCGTTGCACCTGTGTGGCGCCCCAGACTGGGGCGCGACACATAGAGGTGTCGCGCCGTCCCTCCGGCGCGGCAAAATGACAGAGACAACAGAGAGCAGGGAACCGTGTGCCCAGACTACCGCGCCGGAGCTCGGGGAGCTGCAGATGAAGGTGTGGCGCCGGCGCTCCGGCGTTGCATGTGTGGCGCCCCAGCCTGGGGCGCGGCACATAAGGTGTGGCGCCGTCCTCTCCGGCGCGGCAAAATGACAGAGAACAACAGAGAGCAGGGAATGGTGTGCCCAGACTACCGCGCCGGAGCTCGGGGAGCTGCAGATGAAGGTGTGGCGCCGGCGCTACGGCGTTGCACATGTGTGGCGCCCCAGCCTGGGGCGCGGCATAGAGTGTGGCGCCGTCCTATCCGGCGCGGCAAATGACAGAGAGCAACAGAGAGCAGGGAATGGTGTGCCCAGACTACCGCGCCGGAGCTCGGGGAGCTGCAGATGAAGGTGTGGCGCCGGCGGCTCCGGCGTTGCACATGTGTGGCGCCCCAGCTGGGGCGCGGCACATTGAAGTGTGGCGCCGTCCTCTCCGGCGCGGCTAAATGACAGAGAGTAGGCAATTGTGCGGCGCCGGATCGGGCGGAGTGGAGCATAAGGGTGTAGCGCCCCCTCTACGGCGCCACACAATTAAACTTTTCTGAAAGTTTGTCAACAAATGGAAACAACGTCACAGTGCAACATAAATCGATCACACACAGATACGGCACAATAAAGCACAGATATGAAAGTCCACAACAGGGTTCAGACAAACTAAATGTTCATGACATTACAAGGTTCCCGCAAATTAAATGCCCACGACATTACAAGGTTCACACAAACCCAAAGTCCACGACATTACATTGTCCCTACTGAGTAAGACGTGGATACTTGCCCTTGCGCCTAGCTGGGTCTGGTTCCGCTCGTTCCTCCTCTCGTGCACGGCGATCCCTCTCACGCCTTCTCGCATCCGCCTCCTCTCGTGCATGGCGAGTACCTTCACCTTGTCCTCCCGCCTCCTCTCGTGCACGGCGAGCCCTCTCACGCCTTCTCGCATCCAACTCCTCTTGTGCTTCCCTCTCACGCCTTCTCGCATCCAACATCCCTTGTGCACGGCGAGCACCTTCAGGTTGAGCCTCCTCTCGTGCACGGCGAGCACCTTCACCTTGGCCTCCCGACCCCTCCTTCCAAGTTCGGCCTCAAACGCCGCCCACGCCTCATGGTACCTTCCATCCTCTAACGGCCCCTCCCTTGCACGTTCCGCCTCCACGCCTCCCTTGCAACACGTGCCTTCTCAGTCTTCTCCCACCTCTCCATCTCGCGGAGCATCATTTCGTTCTTAGCCTCTAGTGCCTCAATTTTCGCTTGCTCATTCTCCTTCTTGGCCCGCTCCTCTTCACGATCTTTCTCCCAAAATCGCTCCCACGCCTTGTCAGTCATATTTTTTACCTCCCACCGGTAGAGGCCAGTTTGCTCAAAGTCTATCCACCGGTAGTATTGGCAAATAGGCGGAGGTGACTGCAAACATAATAGCGAGTCAAAACATGCAACTAGATAAAGATAAATTCTTTACAAGAGAGGCGGAGGAGACATTTACCCGCGGACGCTCAATAATATTTGTTTGCTTCGGCTTGCGTTTTGTTTGCTTCGACTTGTTTTTTGTTGGCTTCGGCTTCTCCCAAGCATAGTTCGGGCACATCCAGAACCTCCTTCCTCTTCTATCGTCCCAATCGCTGGACTGCTTCATCTTGCAAACGTCACCACACCAACAAGTCGGCGCATCGTGCCCGACTCGACTGTCAATGCTGTGTTGCCATGCCACCGGCTTCTCCTTCAGATCGGAACAGTCCATCCCTACAAAATTGCAAGTTTAAACTTAGTTGACAGTAAAATGGAACAATTGAAAATAAGAAATAACAACCAAATAAATTTCAGTCATACCAATCATCTACGTCTACCACCTCTACCGCCACTACGCCTACCCCCTCGTAGCTCGTCAAACATTGATGTACGCCTACCGCCACCGCGACCGCCACGATGAGAATGACCATGTTGGCTACCACCATGGTGGCTTGTGCTACCACCGCCACCGCCATGTTGAGAATGACCATGTTGGCTACCACCATGGTTGCTTGTGCTACCACCGCCACCGCCATGTTCAGAATGACCATGGTGGCTTGTGCTACCACCGCCACCGCCATGTTGAGAATGATCATGGTGGCTTGTGCTACCACCCCACCGCCATGTTGAGGATGACCATGTTGGCTACCACCGCCACCGCCATGTTGAGAATGATCATGGTGGCTTGTGCTACCACCGCCACCACCACCGCCACCATGTTGGACACCTTTCGATCTCTTGTTTCGACTACAACCTCTAGTGTTGTGCCCACCACCATTGCATTCTCCACAACGGGCAGCCACACGAGGCTCCTGAAAATGTTGGTTGCCCCACTCTCGGAGACCTCCTGCACCCCATGCGTCCATGTCATTTCTAAAACGTTTTGTCTTCCGTCTTCCCCGTTTCGTCACCTTCAGTATTGGATCGGGCCATAGTTGAATGCCATGATATTCTGGCCATTGTGATTGGTCAAAGTAAGGTTCAAATCTTCCCGCCCATGTCTCCTTGGTAGCCTCGATCGAGTACTCGGACAACCTAACCGGATCAACGTATCCCACCTTTCTAATGCGTGCCGCGGTCCGCAAGTGCGAGCAAGGGAGATGAAGCAACTGAGGCCTTTGGCACGAGCACAAACATTGCTTTAGCAAGACTTTGCACGCACGCCCTCCGTGTTGCACACCACCTACCGTGGTGCCTCCTGGCTCATTGACTTGGTAAATCCACTCGTTGTTGTCAAAACATTGGGCTGTATTGGTCTCCGCCTTCCTTAACTGGTATGCCATCCATTTGTCTGCTTCAGGTGGATACTTGTACTTCTTCTTGTGCTTGTTCTTCCCTTCCATCTGCTCAAACGTTTCCTCACTATATTTTTGTAAATACTCATTCAACTTGTCGAATGTGTATTGAACTATTGCTGTCACGGGCAACGCACGGACTCCTCTGAGCACATTGTTGAAACATTCTGCCATGTTGCTTGTCATGTCACCGTACCTCCTACCGTCGGTGTCAAATGCTCTAGTCCACTTGTGCCTCAGAGACGCATGCCTATCTAGGAACTCTCGACCCCCCGGCGATGTGAGAGTTAGCAATCTGTTGTACAATCTCACAAAATGCCGCTCGGTGAAAGCGAGACAACAATCTTTTAGATCATCAGATAGCTCCTTATTTCCGCATGCCCTATAGAAGTTGGACACAAAATGCCTCATGCACCATCGATGGTGCAAAGGAGCATGCCCGGGAATATCAATCTCCACCGCATTGAGTATGCCTTGGTGGCGGTCCGAGATGACACATACCTCTCTTTGAGGCTCAAATACCTTTGTTCTCACTAGACCCATGAACCACTCCCAGTTGTCCTGGTTCTCCGCCGTCACCAAAGCAAAAGCCAACGGCAACAACCGGTCGTTAGCATCATGAGCTACGGCAATCAAAAGTGTGCCCTTGTACTGGCCTGTCAAGAATGTGCCATCCACGGAGACAACCGGTCTACAATGCTTGAATGCCCTTATGCATTGCCCGAAAGCCCAAAATGCACGGCCAAAGACACGGACGGTTGCACCGTTGTAATCCCTAGTCTTTTGGCCAAAGGGCTCCACACACGTAACCATGCCCGGATTTGTAGCAGCCATAGCTCCCAACAATCTAGGAAGTCGGTTGTATGCTTCCTCCCAGTCACCATACAACATCTTGAATGCGGCTTGCTTGGCCCTCCATGCCTTCCCATACTTCACCGAGTAACCAAACATGTCTTTCACCGTGTCCATGATAGCCCTCACCGTAAAAGTGGGGAATGCCTCTATGGAATTGGAAAGTCTATAGCCGATGAAATCGGAGGTTAGTTGCCGATGAATGTCCTTCGCATCCTTGTCATCATCATCATCATTGCCACTACACATGTGAGTGGACACACATTTTTTTAGAACCCATTGAGAGGTTCCCTTGATAGGTCTTGCACGCACAATCCACGGACACCCATTATGCGCGTCCTCACACTTAACCGTGTAACGCTTCTTGACATCCGAGTGAACCACTTTGTATGGTCTAAAGTACTTAACCGCATACTCCTTGAGCCATGTCTTCAATTCCAACAAGCTTTCAAACTTCACTCCCTCAGCAATACCATAGTTTTTGGGATTACGATCCTTCTTCGAAGTTGGCCTTGGTTCAAGAATTTTACTCGTGCCACCATCAACCACGGCTTTATCGGCGAGACTAAGATCACGGAACAATGGTAACCGATGATCCCGGCCCACTACCTTCTTGAATATTTCGGCTTCTTTAGCAGTGAACCCATCTTCATCAACATCTTCTTCGGGACCGTCGTCATCCGAGTCCGATGCATAGCATCGGTTATAAGGGATGTCATGGTCCATGTCCTCATGCCTACAATTTGTCTCCACATCACCAATATCATTTTTATGAAGCTCATACTCCCACGCGTCGCTCTCCTCCTCCGATTCTTCATATTGGTCACTTTGAATTGGGCTTGAAGGTTGGCTCCTTTCGTGTTGGGTCATTGTTGGTTGGCTAAAATCATGTTGAGTCATTGGAGGTGGACTCGACGTTGGATAGTACACTTCATGCGCATGAGGTGACTCATTTTGAACCGGCCTCCTAACGTCATGTTCGGAGGCACACCGGTTCAAGTCAAACATCTTGGTGGCAAACAACTCAAGAGCCTTGTCTTGAGATCCCGCAACCGTCTCCTTATATGCACTCCAACACAACTCGGAGTTGAGAGGCATAGTCTTCCAACGAAGATGCATTCCGAACCCAACATTATACCTTCCCTCCAAAGAAATAACATCATTTGGATCCGTCCAATTCAATGCAATCCGCACTCTCTCACAACCTCGGCATAGCTAGGACTATGGCCAAACACCACCACTTTCTCCTCCGAGTCATGCTCCACATTGCCTTTCAAAAAGGCCTCCTTGTCCACATGATGAACACTAACCATTTTCTCCATCTAATTTTACAAAAACCGAATGCATCAAATGATTGATACATTGCACTAAGCTATGCATTTCAAACAAAATAATTTACTTATCTTAATTTTAAGTCAAGTCATTATGCACTAACCCTAACTAAATCTAGCTCACTAACTACATCTAACAAAAACCCTAACCCTAACCTACAATCAACAGCCCAACACTTCATATCCATCATACCCACACACATTGACCAATATTATCAACAAATAACCACAAATTTGTCCTCATATTCAAATTCTAGGGTTTCAAGATCTACACAATGTCTCCAAATTGGAAGATTTCTATTGGACAAAAACAAGGAGGATGGGGAGAGTACCTTCTTGCACGTAGGGGAGCCGAAATCCACGGAAAAATCACACCAAAAGGATGGATTTGAGGGGGGGGGGGGTGTTGGGGGAGTGCTCTTCCTTGCTTTTGTGAGAGAAAGAGTGAGGGAAAAGAAAAAGTGGTGGGGCACGGGCTGGGGTGATATTTTTACAGAATGTGTGGCGCCCCAGCCACCGGCGCCACACATGTATGTGTGGCTCCCCCACTCCGGCGCTACTTAACCGGGCTGGGACCCGCCTTGCCACGCTGGCAGATGTGTGGCGCCCCAGCCGGGGGAGTGGTGCTACATGTGTGGCGCCCCAGCTGGGGCGCGGTTCCTACATGTGTGGCGCCCCCGGTACGGGAGCCACACAAAAGGGTTAGATTTCGATTTTTTTTGAAAAAAGGGTTATTTTTGGATGAAGTTTCGGCAAAGGGTTAATTTTGTCAAATTTCACGCAGTTGGAGGTAGTTTCAGCGGTGGGCCCGGTTGATCAATGGCTATCTTGCGCAGTATAACCCTCCTATTAAGCTCAATTAGAATTATCCTACTTTTGTTTTGCTGGTAATACATATTTCATTTATAAAATATAGATTAACATACAATAAATACTGACCTTACAAAACTGAAAATATAGAATGAACCTATGTGACAAAGAAGCGTTTATCCCACTCCTTCGACATCAATCTAGCAGACACCAAAGAGTAGCCAGCAGATCACTCTTGACCCGACCTCGATGCGGCTCTATCACTGATTAGCAGCTTTTTGGACCTCCAAAATATTGTGTCATAGGATAAAACATTGTCGCTGAAAGAATTAAACCGGTGCAATATGAACCCGGACACGCCATCAAACTTCAGAATTGACACCCCTGCACGACGACGTCGAAGTAGGGAACCATATAAATCAGCCTCCAAACACAAACCCAACACAATATGTACCATCTTCCTGCTATCAGCAGTATAAGCAACCGTGTTTGGTAGTGATGAATCCTATATGTACCTATAGATATTTAGTGTGTAGATTAACTCATTTATAAGTCTTTGGAGTGAATACCTCTGTTCACTTTTACAAGTCTTTTTTTATATTTTTAAGAAATACGCATATCTAGACATATTAAGTGTTTAGATTCACTTTTTAGTATTTATGTAATCCAAACTAAAATATCTACCATGATCGGAATGAGTACTATTAAGCTCCTATAAAGAAAAATACTAATATTAAGCTAACCTACCAGCCCAAATACTCAACTAGCTAGTTCACTAAATCAGTTACACCGAGTGAAAAATATAACCCTAGTATAATTGTAATCACTTATGCGATTTGTGTCTTTGTCGGCACGTACCGCCCATAATGCTAACCACTGCAGCATTGGTGTGGAATGTGACTTTCAAGGCTTGACCATTGTCTGGTGTGTTATGTATATTGGAAAAAAATTATGTTTATGTTCTTTTTTGCACAGTGAAAAAACATATTCTCCGATATACGTATCTATGTGATAATTTTTTCTGAGTCCGCTCTGGTTCTTTTCTTTGTAGTCCAGTATAATCGTAATCAAATCCAGCATAAAAAGTTAACATAACGAATATCGAGAGAGCATAACCAGATTTGATCATCTTGCTTATTTCAAAGTTCAACTTGTGAAAATTTCTAATAATCCAATTACAATAAATCAAATTAATATGAAGTATGCCGTTCCCATAATAAATTTTAATGTAATGAATACGGAATCCACCCGATTCGGATTCATGATAAGATGCAAAGTGTTTGGAAGTGTTGAATCCAAAATGTTTATCACTACATCTGAATTTACCAATTATACAAAATAAATGCAATACATGAAATTAACATGAAAATCTTTGCACCAATGAATTCTATAAAGCAACGGAGATTTTTGACAAGATGCAGAGGGTTTGGGAGTGACAAATCTCAAATGTTCATTCATTTCATCTGAAATTTCCATTTAGACAAAATAACTAATATACTTCATGACAATAGAGATTTGGTATATAAAACTTAGCAATACAATGTCTATGATATTTTGCAAACTTCGGGTTGAAATATAATCCAAGATGAGATTCTTGCCCTTGGACGCAACTCATTGCTTTAAAAAAGGGCGTGGTTGAGCTATTGTTGTCAACTCTTGTGTGTTAAATGTTTCGGCAAGTAGGAGGATGGGGATGGCTAGAGGACGCATAGATGAGAGATTGGGCTTGAGACTTAATGGGATATTGAGGACGCCAACACCCACGACCAACTTCAACAGGTTCTCATTGAGCACCTCTGACGGTTGCATGGACTGTAATCTGCCATTTTTATTCATTTGATTTCATTCATTTATGATTTGAACTATTTATTTGCATTCCGCACAAGTCTTGTATTGGATTATTGTTTAATCTATTTGTTTGTACTCATTTGTGATTTGAACAATTATTGTAGTTTGGATTATTTTTGTACTGTACAATTTTAGTTTATATTTTTTCATATTTTTATGTCACATGAGACATGTGTTAAAATGCTAAAAAGAACCCGCAAACCCGAGCGATAAAACAAAATCTATTTGACCACTCGAGTTTGTGGGTTTTGTTCGGCCACAGTCAAAACCAACCCTTAAATCACGCTCGCGTTTATAAGCCGACGGGTGCTAGAGATGCTCTTACAATACCCTGAAGCGGCTTCATATGCTGGAAGGGAAGTGCCAATTCTCATAAGGCTCTAATATGCATCTATTAATCCATACATTCAAAACTGCACTCAGCGGATTCAGATCCTTTAATTTTTTTCTATATTCTGTCTTGGCTAGTCTATTGTAGCAAGATTTTGCACAAAATTGATGTACTTGGTCTATGTTATCCGTGAACAGAAAAACCAACTTCAGTTCTGATGCTTATCGTCGCTGTAAAGCATTCAACACGGTCCTGAATAAGCTCCAGGGGACATCGATGGCTGCGAGTAGTTTAACAAAATGCGCTGCAACATCGTTCTGACAGTAACAACATCGACAGTAAACATCGAAAGATCCATACAACTGTAAGAAGGAAAGTGCTCGTGATAACCTGTATCAGTGAAATCGGTGCAACTTGCCAACAAAATGTGCAACCCAGAAAATGGAGAAACGACACTAGTACCCTGAGGATGCTATCTTCATCTGCAACACGTCTGGGAACTTTGTACGAGAACAGATAAAGTTTCTCCATCTTAATTTCTTCCCTGTGCATGACTACAAAATTTGGATGCACAATAGGACTTACAGGCATTTGTACAAATGCCTATAAAACCTTTTATGCCAGTAACGGCAATTCCTCAAGAACCACACTTGAATCTCGAATAAGAATTGTGGTTATGCAGACATGTTAGAAAGAAAAGGATGGCCTATCTTCTTATAAACCACAGTGCATTTCTTCCCTACCAAACCTTCAACCCAGATTAACTGAAGAAACAAACCCAGGACAGGCTGATATCTCCATCAATGGCACATCTAAAAAATCTACAGTGAAAAGAATGCACTAACGAGAATATCAAACGAGTTTCTTCACTGTGCATGTTTTTGGAAGCAAAGTATGAACATCCAGCGTTCATGCATCAGTACTAGAGAAGCCACAATCCAAACCCCCAACAAGAACTGTATAATGACAACAGTAAGATATGTGCCTAATGTGAGTAGCCAGATGAACTGATATAGAAACTGACACAATGTAATGATCAAGGTGAAGCTCCTGCATAGCATTTGCAAAAGCAAGCTAACTATTATGTCCCTCAGATTATAATCCCGAGTTACATACTGGCCATAGCATAACTTGACAGTACATAACACTAACTAAGATCACGATCATAAGTAATTACATGATACGAGGCTCAAGCATGTCAGCAGAACAGAGCAGGTGCGTAGCGATCATCCCTCAAAAGTTCATACGGATCAAATGCCTCCTCATAAAGTGTCACCACTGCCACACAACCTTATCATCTTAAGCTGAAATGATCATCACATCCCTGCAGCAAATTCAGGGTATTCAGGCATAACATAAGAATTCACCCAAGAAGCGAATAAAGAAAATTTGGAGTATAAAGCTGGCATCAGGTTCTTTTTTCTCTATGTAAAGGCTAAGATCTTGATTCCTTTCTCAAGTAACTAAAGAATTGATAGAGGGTTAGCTGAATTGTTTGGCTATATTATTTCTGTATAAGCACATGTTGATCAAAACTTGCAGAAGGCATTTAACATATACTAGTAAGAGGTTTACCATCTCATCAAGCACCTTGTTCAGTCTGGTTCAGGAACGACGGCGGCCACGATATCGTGTAAGGATATATCAGATGGGATGGGCAATTCTCCTTGGGGGACATCCTCGTCATCTTCATAGTCTCGAGATTGATGGAGAACAGACAATCGCCATTGCGCAAGAACACAACACCGGCAACCACCCCGATGACATCCAGTGTAAGCTGGTGAAAGAGGTCCGAAGCAATCATCTCCGCCATCGCCCTGTGGAACCTCACCGATTTCTCCACCAGCGTCCACGTCAGCCCACCGGCGGCGGCGGCGCCGTCCTTCACACCGACCCAAATCTCAATGCAGAAGCCGCGCATGGTGAGCAGATAGAGCCCAGCTGCACCGTCCTCCCTTTTCTCGATGACGTCGAAACCGATCTCCCTCAAGAAGGGCGGGAGCTCCAGCACGGTGAGCCCCATGGTCGTTGTGTTGAAAGCCACCATGCGCTCCCCGCCCGCTAGCTTCCAGTACAGAGATCGGTTCGCCTGCATCGCCCGGGAGCCAGCGAGATCGGACTGTATGGTGGGGACAGCGACTTCGGCCCAACGGAGGTCAGCGGAGGAGAGGACAAAGGCGCGCAGCCGTGGGGATCCTACGCGACGGGAAATGCAGACCGCCTTGAACACCGAAGAGTCGCCGTCGTCGGCGACGAGGGCGTACCCTAGGCCGGGCGCGCGGGGAGCGAGACCCAGCGCCGGGTCAACGGATCGGCGACGGCGAGTTCCTTGGAAGCCCGGCTAAGCAAAAGGACGCGCCCGTTGCGGCAGTCCATGAGCTGCCACGGGTTGCCGGCGGCTTCCGGCCAGCCGCCGCGGGGGAGGAAGGAGAAGGCGAGGTCGCCGCCCTCGATGACGCGGTGCGTGGCGGGGGCGTCGGGGTAAGCAGGCAGGAGGTGGAGAGGGCGGACTCCGCGGCGGTCGCTTGGGTGGGGGAGGAGGCAGCCGAGGAGGCGCGGGCAGGTGAAGGGGTGGCGGCGGCGGAAGCGGCGGAGGAAGGCGGCGCTGCGGGCCGCGCTGAGGAAGGGCTTGCAGGCGAGCGCGGCTCGGAGGAGGTCGGCGGGGGTGGGGAGCAGGATGAAGACCTCCCGCAGGAGGTCGTCGCCGAGGACGGCGACGGTGGCGGCGGGCGGAGCCATGTGGCGCACGACGGAGTGAGGCACTTGTGGATGGAGAATGGGGAAACTGGAAAGCGATATTTTCCCCACTCGGGCTTGCGGTAGTTTCGGCCTTTGACCAGTTGCTAAATGGCGATCGTGCAATAATAACCGCTCAAGCTTTATTTACGGCCTTGCTTGCTTGTGCTAGGGATTTGCATTTATTTACAGTGTGTAAATAGTCATGAATCAGGAAAAAAAATTGCGACTTACAATACAATAAACCAAATTGAAATCGGTGATTTATACACATGGATCTAACAAATCATCATGTAACAAGAAATCTAGAGGCAAATTTCAGATTAAAAAGGTTGAGGGACTTGGAAATGAATTGCAAATGTTCATGACTACATCTGATTTTATCAGTTCTGCATAATGTAACTAAATTACTGGAAAAAAAATGCTTTGTGGTTTGGCAACATAAAAACTTCAATCCAAATTGATTCGAGTCGTTACAAAAATAGGCATGGTAGAATTTCCAATGTTGCTTTCACTATTTAGCTTGAAAATTTCAAACAATCTTGCAACATTTCAGTCATGTTTTGTTATTTTCTCAATTTGTATTTGTTTTTTCATGAATAAAGTTTGTATTTGTTTCTTCACGCTTTTTGTGTAAATGTACTTACTCTGAACTTTTTTGTGGTGCAATTTACTTTTACCCTATTCTGTTATTTGCTCTTGTATATTGTTTGTTTTTTATTTGTTCCAATTTCATGATTTCACGTTCAATTTAATTATTTTGTGTAGATTTACCTTTTATTTATGCAATTGCATTTTTTAACATACATGACTTTATTAATATCGACTCGACCGAGTGAACCTACACCACAAAAAAATGTTTACATGCGTAAAAAAAATAAAGCACAACCCGAGTTAATTAATTTTAGCTTTTGTAAAACTCGATTTGCTAAAGCACAATAACCTAGCGACATCACAAGAGAATCCTAGCTTGATCAATCACTCAACCTACTCAGTATGAGGCTTTCTCGTTAAAGGAAAAAAAAAGTAGGCAATATGATCAGCCGTTCCATCTAGCTGCAGCTGACTTTTCAAAACGAGTCTGAAGCCCATAATGCGACGCAAGAGCCACGCCTAGCCTCTGACAGCTCCTACTCCTACTCCATAGGGATTTGTATTCCAATGTGTGTGAACAACCGGTGTCTGTAGAAACTCTTTCCTCCTTCGAGTACGTTTGGCGCTACGATTTCATATTTTCTATTTCAAGTTGCTCCCTTATGCATCACCGTCAAATAAACACAAAACCAAGTAGTGGAGAATTTAAGTTGTGTACTCTCTCATTAAGAGATACAAATGTATGTCATTTATACTAAACTCTTTTACTTCATCACAACTCATCTTTTAACAAACACATGTGTTTCATTCTTTATTTACTTTAATACATAATTTTAAATACCAATTTTAGGTTTAACCATATATTTAATAATTTAATCAACATTTATATGATGATGTGGGTTACATATTCGTCATACCACTATAAAATTATCGATAGTAGTGCACCGTCATGTGCTAAAAAAAATTATATACACCAGTGTTTTAACAATTAAATATAGTCAACCAAAAGTATCTCATTGATAAAAGAA
Source organism: Poa pratensis (assembly GCA_947311845.1). NCBI lineage: Eukaryota > Viridiplantae > Streptophyta > Magnoliopsida > Poales > Poaceae > Poa > Poa pratensis. The sequence goes on from CAMZMU010000104.1 coordinate 16,180,979, forward strand.
ATAAGTTATTCCTATTTGTATATTATAGTGCGCATGTACGTGTTCTTCTCAACTGTATTGTTAAGTATCTACTTAACTTGATAGAATGTTGTAGAGTTTTTAATATAACAACTTCCATTTCTTGTTCTTTATCTCGATGGTTGTGGGGATGGGGTACCTATCAATCAGCATATATGTGCTCTCCGTGTATGGGAAACATCATCCGATCCGTAACATGCATGAATATTTAGAATACACACTTGCGATATTGCCTATTTGTTTTTTTATAAATAGTATAAGGCTTAAATAAAATTTAGGCCGATGGAATTCCAGCAAGAAAAGATATATTTTCTATATTTCTGTAAAATAATATAACCGTGTCCGACCTTGACATGTTGGCCATACTCCATAGACACCACGTAATACAAAATATATATGAAAATAACAAAATCTGAAATAATTAGAGATCTGAAAATATTCATACCCAGGTCCATGCTTTTGTCATTATTGTAAATTGATATTTTACACGTTGTTTATGTGATAGATTATTTACATCTATATTTTTAAATATTTTTAATACTTGTAAATATAATTTTTAATATTTTTAAATAACAGGGTCACTGCACGTTTGAGTCAGAAATCTCCACTCGTGAAAGGCCTCACGAAATGGTAGACAATGCTGGGCCTTGTCCAGCTAGTTATTTTAGTGTTTCTTTTTTTTTTTGACACTAATTCACCACTTTATTGATTAAAACACATCAATACAAAGTTTGTCCAGGATAAAATCCGGGGCAGAATCACGAAAGGAAACACTACCAAAGTGTTCGGCTCTACGAGCTAAAGCATGTGCTGAATTATTACAAAGACGGCTAACATGTCGAAAAGAAACTGACGACAAAGACTGAGCAAAGGATTTGATGTCCTCCACTACAACTCCCACCAGCGACCGATCACGTTCAGATGATTGAATCCGCTGGATGACTGAGAGACAGTCAGACGCCAAGATGATCCTATCCATGCCTTCCTCCCGAGCAAGGGTAACTGCACTCCTGATGGCTAGTGCTTCAGCTAACTCGGGCATCGTAACCTCATCAAGCACTCGACTGCAAGCAGTCAAGAATTTGCCGCTGTGGTCCCTGATTACGACGCCGACCCCCATTCGAGAAGTAGTCGGGAATAATGCTGCATCGACATGAATAACAGCCATACCTTCCGGCAGCGGAGAACAAACAGGAGTTAGTGGAGTCTCACGCCTATGGTTGGATGGAGGTTTGAACAGATGCAACAGAATCATCTGAATGTACGCCTTTATCTGCATAGCGAGGCTGACCGGGTGCACCATCTTCTCATCATTACGAGCAGCGTTCCGAGTTGTCCAGATGTGCCATACCGTCACAGCCATGGTGACCGTCGTGCGGTCGTCCGATCTTGCCAAGAAGTCCAGTAACCAAACCTTTGTGTTGGAAAAGTTCTTGCGAAGAAGACGGACAGGGAACTCCTTCTGAACCTCACGCCAGACCTCTCGCGCGTAGGAACAGAAGAGTATCGTATGCTCCACACGTTCTTCGCGCCCACAGAAGACACAAGCATCTGAGGCAGGATGACGGTGTCGCAGCTGGTGGCCACTAGGTAAGCAGTCGTGTGCGAACCTCCACAGATTGATGAGCATCTTCCCCGGAGCTTTGGATTTCCACAGTTTCATCCAGAGCTTGGAATCTTCAGGGGTCGTAGAGGAGGATCCATGACCAGACGAGCTCTGCTTCTCCAAGAAAACCTGCTCTCGCGCCAACTTGTACGCAGATCGAACAGTATAAGACCCATATCGGTCATATGGCCAGGATACGAAATCCTCGCCCCCAAAACGGCTGATAGGAACCCGAAGTATCTTCTTAGCCGTTTCGTCATCAAAGAAATGTCGGACAACATCGCCATCCCAAGTACCAGTGTCCTCATCAAGTAGAAGATCCACCGTTGCTCCGTCAGGAATGGTAACACGAGGAACTAATTGTTTAGAGGGAGTATCCGGGATCCATTCGTCCATCAAGACCCTCGTACTCCTGCCATTGCCAATGCCCCATATGAGGCCTTGTTGCACCAGTTCCTTGCCAAACAAGATACTGCGCCATGTATACGATGAAGTTCGAGGTCTAGGAGCATGCCAGAAGTCACACTCGGGGAAATATCGCCCCTTTAGCACACAGGCACATAGCGATTCAGGCGTAGTTAGCAGCCGCCAAACTTGTTTACCCAACATCGCCTGGTTGAACAACACGAGATCACGGAACCCCATACCTCCATGGCACTTAGGGGTTGACAACCATTCCCATGACCTCCAGTGCATCTTCTTCTGTCCATCCTCCATACCCCACCGGAAATTGGCAATTGAACGACGGATAGAGCTGCAGTTCCCTATCGGGACCTGAAAGTAACTCATAATAAAGGTCGGTATAGCCTAGATAACAGATTTTAGCATCGTTTCTTTACCACGCCGGGATAAAGGTCGATCTGACCAATTGTTCATTTTCCTCCATGCCCGGTCTGAGAGAAAGCCGAAGGCACTGGTCGTCGACCGGCCTACATTAGTGGGCATGCCGAGATAGGAATCCTGGAGTATTTCACTCTGAACACCTAGAAGGTTCTTGACTCTTTCTTTGATGGCTGCCTCACATTTGTTTCCAAAGATGATGGATGATTTCTGGAGATTGATTCTTTGTCCTGATCCCTCACAATATAGGTCAGGTGTAGCCTTTAAAGCCTCCACACTTGATTTATCACTTCTAGCGAAAAAGATGCTATCATCAGCAAAGAGGAGGTGGGAAACGGGAGGTCCCAGCCGTCCATTACGAATGCCTTGCAGCTCGCCCGACGCCTCCTTGAGCATTAAGCGACAGGATAGTCCTTCGGTACACATGAGGAATAAATAGGGGCTAATGGGATCCCCCTGTCTGATGCCGCAAGTAGGTGTGACCGGGTTGGTAAGTTCACCATTCACCTTCACTGCATACCGAACCATTGTGACACATCTCATTACTGAGCTGATCCAAGACTGATCAAAACCCAACTTCACCAAGCAGCCATGGAGGTACGACCACTCCACTCTGTCATACGCCTTCATCATGTCAATTTTCAACGCAAAATAGGGCTTCTTGACTTTTTGCTTGCGAATAGTATGGAGGCACTCATATGCCACAAGAGCATTGTCGGTAATTAGCCTTCCCAGAACAAAGGCACTCTGGTGCTCGGAGATAATGAAAGGAAGAATCTTCTTCAACCGGTTAGCCAACACTTTGGATGCAATTTTATAAAGGACGTTGCACAGGCTAATTGGACGGAAATTTTTGAGATTATCAGGTTTTGTTACCTTTGGAATCAGAACAATAACTGAATCACAGAGGCCCTCCGGCACCAAATCTCCATTCAAAAAGCCTGTCACAACAGTACAAATTTCGTCCTTGAAAAACTCCCAGTGGGTTTGATAGAATAGCGCCGGGTAGCCATCCGGACCTGGAGCTTTTGTCGGACCCATCTGAAAAAGAGCAGACTTGATCTCATCCTCCGTATAAGGTTTACACAGGTCGACGTTCATCTCATCAGTCACCTTGCCGGGGATGGCATCAAGTACCTCGTCCATGCGATCACAGGGTTCAGAGCTAAAGAGATCAGAGTAAAAACCCTCTACTCTTTCCTTGATTTCCTTCGCATCACTGCACCGGGTGCCATCTTCTCTAACCAAAGCACTAATTTTGTTCGTGCGACGGCGAGCTGAGGCACGTGCATGGAAGAATGCCGTATTACGGTCACCCTCCTTGAGCCAGTCAATTCGAGAGCGTTGGCGTGCCATTATTTCCTCCCTCTCAAAAAGCTCACAAAGTTCCTTCTCAACAGCCCTTGCTTCAGCATCCGTACCATCCTATGGCGCCAAGCGCAGATATTTCAAATGTTTCTCGAGCTGACGGATTTTCTTCTGGACCGAACCGAAGGTATCCTTGCTCCACTGGCCCAGAGAAGTGGCCACGCTGTGGAGTTTGGCCCATGTCGACTGAAGCGAGGCAGGCCCGTTGTCATTATCTTTCCAAGCCTGTTCCATCACTTGTTTGTAATCCGGTGAGCGCAGCCATGCTGCCTCAAACTTATAGCCCAGCTGCATCGGTCTGTTCATTTTATCTTCATTGAACTTCCCCAGATTGATAACAAGAGCATAATGATCTGATGTAGTTGTGATCATGTTTTCCACCTGACAATCATCAAAGATCTGGGTAAATGCACCATTAGCCACTGCCCGATCCAAGCGTACTCTGACATTTCTGTCGCTTTCCTGCTTGTTTGACCATGTGAATTTCGGGCCACTAAAACCCAGGTCGCATAACCCACAATCCTCCAAGCACTCCCTGAACATCTGCATTTGACTTTCCGAGCGCTCACTAGAGCCATAGTGCTCATCTTGACATAGGGCCTCATTGAAATCCCCACAGCAAATCCATGGACCTGTCCACGTGGAACGCAGTCTGCGTATAAGGTCCCAGAATTCGTGTCGTTTCTCTCGCCGAGGTTCTCCATAAACGAAGGTAGCACGCCAGGTCGGGCCATTATCCGCTGTTATAAGCACATCAATACAATGAGCATTACAGCCCTGCAATGTCACCTGAAATGGTTGCTTCCAGAATAAGACAAGGCCACCACTTTGGCCTTCACTACTCACACCCAGGCTGTTTGTGAACCCGAGGGACCACATGAAATTATGGGCTCTCTTATCCTTCATCTTCGTTTCCGACAGAAAAAGGATATCAGGTCGGAAGGTTTTGACAAGCCACTTGAGCTCGCCCCCTGTCGAGTCCGACCCCAAACCTCGACAGTTCCATCCTGCTAGACTCATTGCGTCTGGCGGGGCTGACTATCAGCCTCCGCCGGATCCGCCGATCTATTTGCCTCTGAACTAGCATTACTCTTCAACTTCTTATTTGAATCCTCACTTGGAGAATCGTTGCGTTCAGCACCACCTGAAGCACCAGGGTTCCCGCTACCCGCAACATCATTAGCAGCGTAGTTGGTAATTGCCAGAACGGTCTTCTTCTCCTTCGCTACATAAACTTGCTTTCTTTTCTGACCAGACACTCGCCCCGCCTCATCCTCCGTCCCTTGTGCTTTCTTCACAGATGTCGGTTTCTTCGCTCGGGGTTTACGGGTTTTGACAGGGGACATCACTTCTGGTTCCTTGCGTGCCGCCTTTGGATTGGAGCTGGACCCCTGACCAGACTGGGATCCTTGCCCCGAGGATGATTTCCTCCTCAACTCTGGCACACAAACTCTATCGCCATCCCACGGTAGCTTGCCATTCTCATCTCTGCTGGCCGGAGTTGGACACATCACCGACAAGTGACCAAGCATCCCACACGAGAAGCAGAACAAGGGCAGTTTCTCATACCTTACTTCATAAAAGAAAGTCTTATTCAGACTCGGAGATTCCACTGCCACACACCTCATGAACGGTTCAGTAATATCAACATGGATACGCACCAGAAGGTAATCGCCCCATGCACGCCCTTTCTCGTCCGTCTCAACTTTCTCCACCTTCCCGATCATACTAGCCAAAGGTTTCCCCCGTTCAGAATTCATCAACTGGAAGGGCAAACCATAGATCCTCACCCAGAGCAGCAGTTTGTCAAACACAATGTCCGCGGCCTTCACCTTGGGATCAAACTCTTTAAGCAGAATCGCCTGTTTCCCATTACCAAAAACCCAAGGCGAGCCATTGCTCACCCGAAGCATGTCTGCTTTTGATTCAAACTCTGCCAGAAACTTGTTAGGTCCCATCGGATGCACCAACATACCTTTAGGATTGCCCCACGCCGGCCTGATCACCGACGAGATCGTCTGTATGTGCATGGTATTTGGAGCCAGAACCTTCCCTACCAACGCCCACTCCGGGCAACCGAAGACATCCCCATCATCCACATCAAGGACAAAAGGTTTAGCCTCCTTCGATGTGAGCTTGAGTCGGCCCATCAACGCCGCAACGTCGCCGTCGATCGTCTCCGGGATCTCCGACTCTTCGCCGCCGCCAACCACAGCCTCGCCTTCCACCGCAGAAATCGGATCCAGATTGGATCTTCCATCTGCCGCCACCGCGCCTTTCCCTAACCCACTCCACAGGCTCGCCATCACGATGAGGACTGGGAGATGATCGAGGGAGAGGGCAGAGGATTGATGCGCCACCAAGATCGTCTCGGGGCACCAAAGGAGCCACGAAGTTCTGGAGTCGCCAATCGCCAGAGCGAGAGAGAAACCCTAGAAAAAACTGGCACTAAAACATTTTAGTGTTTCTGATACCCAGCAATCCAAAGCATTTCCCCGCAGGCCCATGGTTGTCTTCCATGGTAGCTCCTCTGACCTCTTCGCCCTTCTCCCGCCGCCCCCATGCTTCCCTTAATCCGCCGCCTCACCGCCGTTCCATCCCTCCTAGCCGCCCTCGGTCTCCGTCGACCGCACGGTCGAGCGGTGACTTCGAAGACAACAACTACACTCGCACTATCCTCCTCCCATCTCGCGGGTTCGGCCCCTAGAGCGAATCCAGCAGCTGATCCGGGGTGCGAATTGGAGCCCCGATGCCAGCCGCTCGACCGGGACTGGGGCTCGACGTTGTCCCGAGCGGATCCGGTAGAGATTCCCGGGATGCTCCGGCGTCTGCACGACGAGACCCATTTGGGCCTGGGCACCTACAACCTGCTGCTGGAGCGAGCGTGTGAAGAAGCAGGCGGCTTCGCCCTCTTCGCCAAGGTATTCAGATACTTGCTGCTCTCCAAAGCCGCTCCCGACTTGACCTCCTACATGTGTGTCGCCAGGGCCGTTGGGGATCTAGATGACCCTGAACTGATCCTCAAGTTTGTGAGAGAGGTACTAGAGATCACGCAAGGCAGAGATCCTACTGTGGCAAATCAGATTGTTTTCGCCGCGGGTAAATACGGACACATCGATAGGAGCTTGATCGTGTTCGAGGAGTTGAAGAGAGATAAGAGGTGCTTGGATGTCGTCACGTTCAACAACGTCTTGGACATGCTCGGAAAAGCTGGTCGGGTGGATGAAATGCTCCGTGAGGTGAAGCTGATGGAGGAACTTGGCATTTCTCCTGACATTGTGACGTATATAGGGATGGCAATGGGTACCCATTACCCTTTTATCATGCGGGTAAAAACCCTATTAAGGTAAGGATATGGGATAAAAAATTACCCATGGGTACGTAAATGGGAAAAATATCATACCCATCGGGTAGAGAGGGTATGGGTATGGGATCGTATAACCATACCCGCGTACCCATGTACCCATATAATATTTGACAAGTGAGTCTAAACTTTCACGCATGGATATATGAGTAGGGTCTATGCATGAGGCTACAATCGTAATTCAAATATATAGGCAGGGATTGCTCGCTAACCCTCCGCGGATGGCGCACCATCCGGTGACTACCTCACTATACCGATAATTTAGCTATTCCTAATATTATATCTAATCTATCTTATTCGAGTGATCACGTCTCGACTCCTGATATAGCAAAACAATGAAATATAACTCTCCTGCATGAGTTATGTGTTGTTTTTACGACTATTTTCTGCCCAATTTTACGTGTTTTAAACGTGGGTATTTTTACCCGCGGGTACCCATCTACCTTGTCGGGTGACGGGTATGGGAAAAAGTTGTACCCGTTGACGGGTATGGGTAAGGGTGACGGGTAAGATCGTGGTCGACGGGTAAGGGTATGGGGTGGCTCCACCCTTACCCATACCCTGCGGGTGCCATCCCTAGACGTATAATACAGTGATAAACTGCCTGCGGAGGCTTGGGAGATTGGAGCTGTGCAAAAGCTTTGCGACAGAGATGGTTGAGAGGGGCATCAGTCCAGATTTGAGAACATATAGCGCGCTAATTGATGGGTTCGGACGGGCAGGTCATATTACTGATGCCCTCGAAGCGTTTGAGCAGATGAAGAAGGCACATCGTCCTTCGATTTATGTCTACCGTGCACTAATTAGTGACCTGACTCTCTGAGCCTTTCCTCGTAATCAGTGACCTGAAGAAAGCTGGACGGTTTGAACTGGCACAAAAGCTCACGGATGAGATGACTTCATGTGCTTCTGATCTGTTAGGCCCTGAAGATTTCAAGAAGAAGTTCAAGGGGAAAAGACAAGTGAGAAATAGATGAGTTGTGTTCCAAGCTTGTATGATTCCTACACATGCGCCAGGTGCTGGTACACACTTCCATACTACCAATGGATGGATATTGGGATTGTCGATTAACATCTTCAGAGGATATATCCCAGGAAGAAACAGAGGACCACAGAGCTGACATTACAGTAGCATGATGGTTACTAAGGCATAGCAATGCTCGCAGTGTTACAGACTGGATGATATATCATAACTGCAGGCCATTGCTGATGTGTGTTTCATAAAGTTGCAGGAGCCCGATTCAGCAGCCACTGTGGTAATTCCAGGTTGAGAAATATGTGACACACTGCTAGGTTATCATGTGGATCATGTCTGCTTATTGGAAAGACCATTGTTCTGCTCTGAACTTCGGGGTGTAAAATTTCAGCATTTTTCATTCCTCTTCGGATGTGGTCTTTTGTAGACTATGCATGTAATCAATCACTGGGTATAACAGTAACAGATCAGCTTCTTCTCCTACATGAGAATGAGAATGACATTGTACTTGTGTAAGTTGGATGTATACAAGTTTCCTGGGCTATTTCATCATCTTAACATCTTTGGATGCCGCTGGGTGTATCCATCCTTGTGTACTCTCTTTAGCCACTGCTTTTGAAGAATTCAGAAGCAGCCACGGAAATTGTTTGCGTGTTTGGGTTGGATTCTGATGCCAACTCTCATCCGGCAGGTGGAAGTGCAATCAGGCGCTCAGTAGCCGCCGCCACCGGCGACCGGTCCTCTCCGACACGTACCTGATGACGTACACTCTGAGGTCTGAGCTATATATTCACGAGCAACAACACTCAGAAGGTGCACTAAAATCATTCCAGCTGAGTACGTACTGCCCACAGGACAGCTGAGTACCTGATCGAGTCTCGACAATCAAAATAGTGGCGCACGTGCTGGTGTTCCCGTGCCCGGCGCAGGGCCACATCAACTGCATGCTCCACTTCGCCGCGGGCCTCCTCGACGCCGGCTTCTACGTCACCTTCCTCCACACCGACCACAACCGACGGAAGCTAGGCCTTGCCGCCGCCGCAAAGGCGGGGGCTGGTTCGCTGCGTCTCCGGTTCCTGTCCGTGCCAGACGGCCTCCCCGACGACCACCCCGCTCGGCGGGCAAACTCATCGAGCTCATGGAGTCCCTGCAGACCAACACGAGCGTCGCGTACCATGCTCTACTCGCGTCCCTATGCACGGGGGCGGCACCGTGCCGCGACGGCGTCGACAGCTTTCCTCCTGTGACGTGCGTCGTCGCTGACGGGATACTGCCGTTCGCGATCGACATCGCGGAGGAGCTTGGCGTCCCCGCGCTCGCCTTCCGCACGGCCAGCGCGTGCAGCTTCTTCGCCTACCTGTCCGTGCCCAGCCTCGTGGAGCTCGGCGAGGTGCCCGTCCCAGCGGGCGCCGACCTCGACGCGCCGGTTCGTGGTGTCCCGGGAATGGAGGGCTTCCTGCGCCTGCGAGATCTCCCGAGCTTCTGCCGAGGCCACCTCGAGGACGGTGGCCTCGACCCGATGCTACAGATACTCGACGAGTTCACCGCGCACACCGCGCACAGCTCTAGGGCGCGGGCGCTCATATTCAACACGTCCGCGTCGCTGGAGGGATCGGCGCTCGTGCACGTCGCGCATCCGCGGCGCGACGTCTTCGCTATCGGGCCTCTCCACGCCATGTTCCAGGCACCGGCGGCTGGCGGCGCCCTGTGGCCCGAGGACGACGAATGCACGGCATGGCTGGACGGGCACGTCGACCGCTCCGTTGTCTACGTGAGCCTAGGGAGCCTGGCCGTCATCACGCTCGAGCAGTTCACCGAGTTCCTGTTCGGGCTCGTCAGCACCGGCCACCCCTTCCTGTGGGTGCTCCGCCCTGATATGGTCGGTGCGAGCCAGAACGCCGTCCTTCAGGGGGCCATCAAGGCGGCGGGGAGAAGCAAGGCCTGCGTGGTGGATTGGGCGCCGCAGCGGGACGTGCTTCGGCATCGCGCCGTGGGGTGCTTTCTGACGCACGCCGGGTGGAACTCAACCCTGGAGGTGGTCACCGAGGGCGTGCCGACAGTGTGCTGGCCGTTCTTCGCCGACCAGCAGATCAACAGCCGGTTCGTGGCCGCCGTGTGGGGGACAGGGCTGGACATGAAGGATGTGTGTGAGAGGGCTGTCGTCGAAAGGATGGTGAGGGAGGCCATGGAATCCGAGGAGATCAGGAGGTCCGCTCAGGCGCTGGCACAAGAGGTCAAGCGGGACATTGCCGACGGTGGCTCCTCGTCGGAGGTCAGGCTGGGCATAAAACCCGAACCCCGAACCCAAGAAACCCGGACCCGTACCCGTATACCCCGAACCCGACAAACCCGAGTGCTTGATCAGTTATCACATTTAGAAACCCGAAATTAGTGCAGGTAATCCAGGTATCAGTCAACAGAACCCGAACATCCCGATTAACCCAAACAAATGTAACAAGCAGCACGTTTCGCAGCCCAGCCCAGCAGTCCAGCACGGCTTGCATTTCTCTCGCGGAAACCCTATCTCGCATTCCCCAACCTCGACTCCTCGAGTCCAGCCCCCAGGCTCGCATGCCCCAGCCGCCACAGGCCACTGCTGCCGCCGCCGCCGGACCAACCACCCTGTCCGCCGCCCCATTTAGTACGGTCGCCGGCGGCACGAACTCGCCCTCTCTCCCTTCTTCGCCGGCGGCACCTCCATCTTACCCGCGAGGCCACGACGACGCTGACGAGAAGCAGGCTCCGACGTGGCGACGTCCGCCGCCCTCTTCTAGTTCACGTTCCCGACGTTGTACTGGTGCAGCGGCGATAGATCGACGGCGTCAAGCACTGCAGAATCGACGACCAATGTAAGTTTCGATCCAATTCTCGGGTATTTCAGGATTACCCGGACCCAGACCCAAAAATACGGGTACCCGAATTGTCGGGTAGCAGATTTGTGGGACACATCTCGGGTGTGATGTTTGGAAACCCGAATCACTTTTTACCCGAAAAACCCGACCCGAAATTTCGGGTAAACCCGAACGCCCAACGTGAGTCGGAGGAGTTCAAGCGGCTTGTGGGATTCATCGTGGAGCTGAGTCTCACCACATAGGCACCACCGGTTCCGGATAGCAGACTTGTTAGAGCATCTCCACCGGAGGCCTCCAAATGACCCCCCAAAGGCCCATTGGGGGTCCGGACACTAAAAATTGCCACCAGCGGCACCCCCCCCAAACGGTCGCCCCGAGCGATTTTGTGTCCGGCACCCCCGAGAGGGCCTCCAAATTTGGAGGCCCTCTCGGGGGTGCCGGACATCGGGGCGGACATGTGCCTGACAGGGCTGGCCCTCCCGTCATACACACAGCGCGACGCGCCCGTGTTAACTTGGGCTGTGCAGGAGGCCGTTGCGCCCGATTAATGGCGAGGCGACTAGACGGCGACACGCCTGTCAGCACGCGTCGCAATAACGCCGCTTCCGTTCCCTAGCGGGCGCAGAGCGAAGCGACGCGTCGCAATAACGCCGCGCCCGTTCCCATGGCGCAGACCGAAGCGACGCGTGCTGAAGCCGAAGCGGCTGCCCGCGGCGGCGCCCTGCACACGTGTCGTCGACGTTAATGCGTGGCCAGGCGAACCGGTGGCGGCCGCGTTAATGCAGGCCACCCAACCCCGCGCCTCCGGCCGCCTTTAAAACCCGGCGCGTCGCAACCCTCCTCTCCCCACACCATCACTTCTCCCCTCTCCCAACTCGCCACCAGCAGATCGGCCGCGAAGCATGGTGGGACGCCGCGAGACGCCGGAGAGGCGCGAGCTCCGGCGTCATCGCAACGAGCAGCAACGCCGTGAGCAGATGGAGGAACGCCGCCGCCGCAACGAGGAGGCGGAGATGGCCAAGACGTATCAACGCGAGTTGTGGCGCGAGGAGACAGCCAACGCGCCTTCGTACGTGGTGTCGCTGGAGACCGCGCAGCTGTGCAGCCGCCACAGCGTGCCGGTGGAGGACGACGCCACCCTACCCGAAGGATGGACGAGGGACGCCGTCAACGTGCCGGTGGCGCCGCGGCTCAGTGGGCAGGAGCACATCGACTTCATCAAACGGAAGTGGCAGGAGATGCCGTACGAGTGCAACCTCGACCCCACGTACTCCATCTGCGCGCCCTACTGGCACGCCGTGGTGGACGCGGAGTACGAGGCGTGCCGTGCTGGCGACTTCCTCCCTAGCGGCGCCCGGGAGCCAACGCCGGAGTTGTCTGCATCGGACTACGATGACGCCGAAGACGACGACGACGACCCCGAGCTGCCCGATCTACCCTGAGAATCGGCTGGCGCATCTTGGTCAGCAGCGTCGCCGGCACCGGAGAAGGGGGCACCAGCCGAAGTCGGCGAGGCTTCCGATCAGGCGCGCCGTCGGTAGATGCCGCCACGCGCCGGCCGTGAAACCAGAAGCCTCAGCCACGGCCGAGGCGCCGTTTGTAAAGGCTGTAGCCGATGGGAATAGCAGATGAAATTTCCTCTGTCGGATCATCGAGGCATACAAGTCTGTTGATGATTCCGACGCTTGGTTCGCATCTTCTTCCCCTTTGCTAGGCCATGAAGCGGCATCTCTCCTCGCCGCCGGCGCGTGTAGTGGTTGGCTAGACGCTGTAGCGTGTAGCTGGTACCGGCATAGTTTTGGTTTAGTTTGTTAAATATCGTTTAGACTTTAAATTGTAAGTTTGTTAAATCTCGTTTAAATATAAATTCCGCCCGCAAGGTGTTTGTTATTTGGTCGGCAGCTCGGATCGATTGGGGGGCGGACCTTTGGGGTGCGCCGCTGTGGGCGGCCTCCAAAACTCGGGCGGACATGTGTCCGGCACCCCCCAATTGGGCCTCAATTGGGGGGGGGGGGGGGTGCCGGACACAAATTTGGAGGCCTCCGGTGGAGATGCTCGAGGCCCCCAAATCCGGCCCCCAAACTGTTCGCGCACACGGACAGTGACCGGACGATCCCAAAGTTGGGCTCCTATAACCACCCACCCCAAAATCTTCTCCCCAAACTCATGCAAGCCATGCAACATCGATTCGATACATACCGGATCCAAATTACAAAACATAGTGATCCAAATTCAAATGAAATTAACAAAGTTTAACAAGTCGTCCGATACAAGAATGAGAAGTGATCTCTTGTTCTTCAAGGGGCGGTTCCTTTGGAGCCATCTAGGCCGAGGTCAAGGTCGGAGATCCTTTTCTTCATCGTGAGGATCCACTTTGCGCTAGGCTCATCCAAGAGGATAGTGTCTTGAAACATGATCCTTTGTTCCTCCGTGATTCTTGCAAGATTGGCTTTATCTTGCTCCACCGCAAAGGCATCTTGCATCTTCTTTTGCTCTAATTGGATCTTCATCCAAGACTCCTCCTTCACCAATTTCAACCTCGCCCTCTCAATGTCCATCCTCTCCTTAAACCGGAGGCGATCAAAGTCCATTCTTTCCCTTTGCAAAGCCAATTAAGAAGGCATCATACCTCTCGGCCTTCTTCTGCTCTCTATCTTTTTCCAACTTCTTCATGGTTTCATCCTTGTTTGAGAAGATGTCCATCCAGGTGGCGGACATCTTCGTGGCGGCGCCGCCACGAGCCACCCTATCCTTCTCCCATCTCCTCCCCATCATAATCCTCTTTCGGCCGCTTCCGGCTTCAGACGGCCCATCTTTTTCATCAAGTCCAATTGGGATGGATGAGCTTGATCCATCATTGGTCTTCCATTTTTTAGCCGGATTCTTGTGATCATCATAGTGGGAGGTCCACTTCGGCTTCCCCGTCAACTCTAGCCAACATATGCCATGGTGGAGGGATTGCCCTCCTTTTGATGGTACAAAGTGGAGGCCAAACCAAACTAGGAAGCAAACAATTTGAAGCCAATGAAATGTGATAAAATCAAGATTTTTCAATGAAACAAATAGAAGCAATTGCTTACATGGGAAGTCACGTTGACACCACTTTGATTCCTATTCACCACTTGTGCATGTAAACCACAGTACTTGTTCACACTTTCTTGGATCAAAGCCCACCTAAGTTGGAGAGAGCCAACGTTGCGATCGGACACAATTGGGTGGGGTTGCACATAGCACTTTTGATGATGGAAGTGGATGTGTATCTTCTCCCACAACCTTGTGCCCTTTTGTTCGGTTCCACATATAACATCCATGCTTGTGGCTAACCAAGCTCGGCAAAGCAAAACATTCTCGAAAGTTGTGTACGAAGTGCCTCTTGGCGTGTACACCTTCTTCGCCTTCGCCTTCTTCTTCGTCGCACCGTCCGCCGGCTCGTCCTCACCCACATTGTAAAAGGGGAAGTGTGCATGCTGACGGATCCTGTGATGGCGGATTGACCCCATTTCGGATCAATTCCATCATGGTTTCATCCTAATCATGCTAACAATTACACTACGGACCTAAAATTGACTCGGAACTATGCAATTCGGATAGAAATTCATACCCCAAAGTCCACTTGACTTCCGTCAAACAGGTTGTGGGCGTGGTGGCTGTCGGTGAGGCCGGAAGAAGCACGCGTCCGGTGGAGCGGCGGAGAGTCCTCCACCACCTCGTCGTCCTGCGTCGGCGGAACCTGCGACGGGTACTCATCCGCGATGAGGCACGGCTCCTCCCGGTTCGTCGTCGAGGACGTCGACCTTCTTGTCGCCACGCCGGGAGGCGGAGGCGGCGTCGGCGTAGGGCGCCTGGCCACGGGTACGGGCGTGCTCATACCCATGGGCACCGGCTCCTCCTCCTGCGTCTCCGCATTCGCAATCCTCTCGGCCTCCGCCGCCTTCTCCCTCTTCTCCATGTTCGCCCGCTCGTGTTGGCGCTGCTTCCGGCGCCGTGTCCACGGTTTCCGGCTTCAGCGCCGAGTCCGGCGTCTGCTCAACGGACTCAGAGGATGCGCCCTTCTTCGCCGAATCGATGGCTCCTTCCGCCTCCATCCGGATTTGCAAGTGGACGCGGCGGGAGGAATGAAATTAAACCGGCGGGAGTGGAGGCGGAGGAGGGGATAAATGAAAGTCGCCAGCGCCCAAATTTGGTTTCAAATTTCATGGAGCCGCCTTGCCAGAGGCGACGTGGCGGACACATCCAGGCCGCCCCAAACTCGCCCCACATATGGGCTGGCTTTGGGGGGAGCCGGACCGCCCGGACGTTTAGGGAGGATTTGCCAACCGTGGTTGGAGATGCTCTTAGCCTCACATCAGCGATCATGTTGCTCTATGCTGGTTAGTGTTCAGTGTTTCATAGGATGCACACATCATGGACGTCATGTCACTGATATAGTGATATGAAATAATTTGTTATGTTCATGAGTTTGCTCAAAATAAAAACTAGGGTGTTTACCCACCCAATCATATTTGGTGTTATCATAATTAGGTGAGCCATGCTAAACTTTGACAATGGCCAATTTATTTTTTGATGGAGCATCCATGTCTATTAGACATGACAATTTTTCCCATGGGCATGGTACATGCCTGTGAAAAGGATATTGACACAAATTTATACCCGTGATTATTGTTTGAACCATACTCAACAAGTCATTTTTGGGGTATGTTCATAATTTTGTGTCCATCGTGCAAACCTGCTGCATGTCAAGTCTAAGATCAATCTCTATTTTGACGTTCCATATGATGTCCTCAATTATACTGAAACACATGTGTGACTTGATCAATGTTAAAACTCCACAACTACAGTTTTCGGTAGGCATTGTGTGACAGTATGAATTTGACGGATCCCGCTCTGCCCGACAAGCTCACGCATTTTTTAATGTAAACAATATGAACGTGGCTGCTCTCAACGCATGCCTCCTGTTTTGCATTGCTCATGTATATATAGTACAGGTACATAGATTACGTGATCAACACGATTACAACTCAGCTAACAAACTTTGGTATGTTGAATACGTATCCAACGTGATCTCCAATAAGGGCAGCGTTCGGCTGTGTGGCATTACGGTACTCTAACACGCCCCCGCAGTCTGAACTCGGTGGAGCGCCGATGTGAAGACTGGATCGGAATTCCTCGAAGAGTGCCCTCGGCAAACCTTTTGTAAAAATATCCGCAAACTGCGAGGATGACGGAACATGCAGAACTCGGACAGCTCCAATGGCAACCTTCTCTCGTACAAAATGTATATCCAGCTCGATATGTTTAGTTCGCTTGTGCTGCACAGGGTTAGCTGAGAGATAGACTGCACTCACATTGTCGCAATACACAATAGTAGCATCGTCAATAGGCCGGTGAAGTTCCATGAGCAGCTGACGGACCCAACATGATTCGGCGACCGCGGTGGCAACAGCTCTGTATTCCGCTTCTGCACTAGAGCGAGACACAGTAGTCTGACGACGTGAAGACCAAGAAATCAAGTTATCTCCAAGAAACAAGCAGTACCCCGACGTAGAACGTCTGGTGTCCGGACATCCGGCCCAATCAGCATCCGAGTAGGCAATCAATTTATGTGAGGAAGAAGAATGGATGGAAAGACCGAAGTGTAGTGTACCTCTGAGATAACGCAATATGCGTTTGATAAGGGAGAAATGCGGCTCTCTAGGGTCATGCATATGAAGGCAAACTTGTTGGACTGCATACGAGATATCAGGCCGAGTGAGAGTGACATATTGTAGGGCACCGGCAAGGCTCCTATAGAGGAAAGCATCTGAAACAGGGGGACCAGCATCCGCGGAAAGCTTAGCCTTAGTATCAATGGGTGTAGGTACAGGGTGACAATCACGCATGCCAGCGCGAGACAGGACATCGAGAATGTATTGCTCCTGAGAGAGATGAAGCCCAGAAGGTGTACGTGATACAGAAATACCGAGAAAGTGGTGTAATGGACCTAAATCCTTCATAGCAAATTCACCGCTGAGCGAACGAGTGATAGAGGCAAGGAAGGACGGTGTCGAGGCAGTGAGAATAATATCATCAACGTAGAGGAGAAGATAAGCCATGTCATGACCACGTTTGAAAATGAAGAGTGAAGTGTCAGATTTAGACTCGGTGAAACCTAGAGATTTGGCGAAGGTGGCAAAGCGATGGAACCAAGCGCGAGGTGCTTGTTTTAGGCCGTATAGAGATTTTAGGAGTCGACAAACATGGTGCGGATGTTCTGGGTCGATGAAACCCGATGGCTGCTGACTATAGACAACTTCATCAAGATGACCATGGAGAAAGGCGTTTTTAACGTCTAGCTGATGAATAGGCCAAGACTGCCCGATGGCGAGAGAAAGCACAAGACGAATAGTGGCGGGTTTGACCACGGGACTGAAGGTCTCATCAAAATCGACACCGGGTTGTTGAGAAAAGCCACGTACAACCCAACGAGCTTTGTGACGGGCAAGGGTGCCATCGGAATGATATTTATGTCGAAAAATCCACTTGCCCGTGACTATATTGGCGCCGGAAGGTGGTGGAACGAGTACCCAAGTCTTGTTATGCATGAGCGCGTCATACTCTTCCTGCATGGCAGCACGCCAGGAGGGATCTCGGAGTGCAATCAAATAGTTAGAAGGCAGAGGAGATGAAACAGTGGCCGAGAGGTTGAGACGATCGATGGGAGGTGGAAGGCGGCCGGTGCGTTGACGTGTGCGATGCACTGGGGATGGCGGGGCTGTAGGCGCAGCTGGGGACGGCTGCGTAGACACGGGAGGCGAGGGTGCCTCGGTCTCAGAATCAAGAGAATGCATAGGTGTAGCTGGATCATTTACGTGAGCTGTTGTTGGTGCGGCATGCATGGTGCGCTGCTGGCCGGAAAAACCATGCATGTTGGGCTGGCCTGGTACGTGAGTTGTAGTAGGTAGGACAGTAGTGGAACGATTGTGTGCAACAGGTAGAATAGGTATTGGATCGAAAATATCTGGGCAAGTCGCCGGAGGTGTAGGAGTAGATGGTGGCTTGTATGGAAAGATGGTTTCGTCGAAAACTACGTGGCGAGAGATAATTATGCGGCGAGATGTGAGGTCAAGGCAACGATATCCACGGTGCCGAGATGGGTATCCGAGAAAAACGCAAGCGGTAGATCGAGGTGCTAGCTTATGGGGAGATGTGGAGGCCGTATTAGGATAACATAAACAACCAAACACGCGAAGATGATCGTATGACGGAAATTCGCCAAACAATAGGTGATGGGGTGTGGAAAAGTTTATGGTAGAAGAAGGTCTTATGTTCAGAAGATATGTGGCTGTATGGAGCGCCTCGGCCCAAAGGGAAGGTGGCATGGATGCTTGGAAAAGTAAAGTACGAAGGACATCATTAGTGGTGCGAATAGCGCGTTCGGCCTTGCCATTTTGTTGGGACGTGTATGGACATGAGAAGCGTAATTGTATGCCATGTGTGGAGCAGAAAGTATCAAGTTTGGTGTTATCAAATTCTCGGCCATTGTCGCATTGCAAGGATAGGATGGGAAGGTTAAACTGGGTTTGCGCATAGGCATGAAACGCTTGAAAGGTGGGGTAAACATCTGATTTGCGACGAAGGGGAAAGGTCCAGAAATAGTGAGTAAAATCATCCACAATGACAAGATAATAACAATAACCAGAGGTACTTGGAATAGGTGATGTCCACAGATCACAATGAATAAGATGGAACGGTCGAATAGTAAAGGTTTTAGATGCTGAAAAAGGTAATCTAACATGACGACCTAACTGACATGCATGACAAAGCGAGTGCCCATCTTTATGGCATGTAATATTTTTGGAATGATGTAGACGCGACATGGTATGATGGCCGGGGTGTCCGAGGCGTTGATGCCAAAGGGCGGAGCTAGCGGTGCTAGTGGCTATGTGAGCGTCAGCAGTGGATGGACGACACAGGGGGTATAGAGGTCCGGAGCTATTGCATCGAAGAATCTCGGTTCGAGTGGGTAGATCTCTCACGGAAAAACCAAAAGGATCAAATTCGATAGAACAATTATTATCAGTAGTAAATTGTCGGACCGATACGAGATTTTTGATTATGTTTGGAACAACAAGAATATTACGAAGGTGAAGAGGTTTAGTGGACGAATAGATAGACTGGGAACCTATGTGAGTAACCGGGAGAGAGGCACCATTGCCGACAGTGACAGAGTGAGAAGCAGAAGGTGTGGGAGAGAGGAGATTACCCGCATCGGAAGCCATATGAGATGAAGCACCAGAATCCATATACCAGTCGTTGTTGCCGGCGAACTGCATGTTATTCGCCGCGTTGATAAGGGCCGGGTCAAGATGCTGCTGCCGGTACAGAGTTGGCGTAGTGTGCGGTATTGGCCGCGCCTGGCCGTACGCAGTATAAGCCTGGGGTTGTGCCATACCAGGACATGGTTCAAGGAGTCTTGGAACAGGGCCACGCCAAGCCTGGCGCTGCTGCATGTGTGGCTGCAGCTGCCACCGTGGTGCCGGCTGTTGGTGTTGATGCGCGCGAGTAGGGAGCCCTGTCCACGGATTGTACATCCACGGTGTGTCATGCCCGCGGCTAGGTCCGCCATTGCCGCGGCCGCCTGCGCCGCCGCCGAGATTGCCGATGAAGATGCGGTTGCCGCGGCCGTGGGAACGGACGCCCCCGGAGGAAAAAGAGCCTTTGAGTTCATCGGATGTCATGGTGGATTGGACAGAGAACGTAGAACTAGATTGGATCTAAAGTTGGAGGAGACAGGAGAGGATCGACCTATCAATCTGATACCATGTAAACAATATGAACGTGGCTGCTCTCAACGCATGCCTCCTGTTTTGCATTGCTCATGTATATATAGTACAGGTACATAGATTACGTGATCAACACGATTACAACTCAGCTAACAAACTTTGGTATGTTGAATACGTATCCAACGTGATCTCCAATAAGGGCAGCGTTCGGCTGTGTGGCATTACGGTACTCTAACATTTAATATGGTTGCACTAAACTTGAGATAAAAAACAGTAGTAAACATTTCAAAAATCCCGTTTTTTGGGTGTTGAACATATACATGTTCTAAATGCGCACCATGTTTTGCGATGGCATGAAATTGTGTGGTGTTCTATGCGAAAAAACAAAATCAGTGCTATCAAAAAATTGTAATATCTATTTTGATCAATGATTTGTCTTTTTTGCACGGAGCTACATACGTGTCATTTAACCACGAAACTTGGCACATATTATAGCATTTGTATACGTTCGTCTCCAATTTTTTAAATATTTTTGAAATAGTTTACTATTTTCAATGTTTTATTCGGGCAGGAACCTCGGAAGGCATTGTGAATTTCCTTAAACTTGTCGAAGCTTACGAAATTCGGCCGTGCTCCATTCAGACATCCCTAACTATATGAAAGGTGAGCAAATTCTCGCGCTGAGGTTGCTCAGCTACTGTTAACAGTAGCTACAGTGTTGAACAGTCCCACGATCTGCACCGTCAAATCTCGATCCAACGGCCCACACAGCATCTCCGCGATGCTTTTTAAAAAAAAACCCTCACTAATCCAGAGCTTGCTCCGCAGTCCACGTTTCACGAAGAAGTGGACCTACTCGCAAATTGTGCAAATCCCAGGGACCTCCGTGCAAAACAGACGCACAACTCCCCCTCCCCCGTCTCTCTCGCGCGCGCAGCCGGAGATCGCTGGCGCCGTCGACGCGCCTCGCCGCCGCTGCAGCCCTCCCCGCATAGATCGACGGCCGTCGGACGCTCCGCCGTCGCCGCCTCCACCTTCTGGCCGAGCGCCGCGTGCCGGGACGCCGCGGCCGCGCGGGAATCGCCGCCGCCGCGCCCGCTGCCCTCCGCCGCGTTTCGACGTCGCCGGCGACGCCCCGGTGACCTAAAGGAAGCGGCGCGCCGCTCGCGGGCTCCCCGCGTCGGACGCGCCCAGGCGCGCGTCCCGGCTCGCCCTGCTGCGCCTCCGGGCTTGGGCTCCCTGGGCCGCGCAGCTGGGCTGCTTGCTGGGCTTGGCCCTTTCTTCTTTTTCCATCTGTTCTTTTTTCCTGTTTTTTTTTCAAACTCTGAAATCTAATTAGATTTTAAGTGTAAACTTCTCCCGAATTTCAATATATTCAAAACTAAACAAATTTTGACGCATACATTTCCAAATTTGAATTTTCTAGACCACGGTGTTCCCACTGAAATTTAAACAAAATTTAAATTACGCAAGGTGGAAACATTTTCTAAATTTCAGTATACTCAAACCCAACCAAATTTTAATGTGGAAATTTCCAAATTTGAATTTTCCACACGACGGTATTCACAAATACTACCAATATATCAACATGTCTACAAAATCTGAACATTTACTAAACGTGCAAACAATTCAAACATAAATGGCTCCCCCATTTGACCACTCCAACAAATTCAAAAGACTTCTCAACATATACATTTCCTGAATTTCAACAATTTCGCAATCTAAACAACTTCCGAAAGTGGACATTTTCAATTTTCAATATTTCAAAATTTCAACTGCCTTTCAAATCTAACCATTTTACTACCGTTAAAAAAATCAAATCTACATACCTTTCTCAATTAAGCAAAATATTGGCAAAAAAAATAGCTTTCTCTAAATGTGAAATTCAGATGCAATTCCTCGGATTATATATTAACTTTACTAAATGCTCATATAATGCACATCTTCTGATTACGAAGCTAAATTAAATATTTATACCACCATATAAACATAATCGAACATTCAAATTTGCAAAGTATTCGAATTTACCGTAGCATTTCGAAAAAAAACTTGAATTGGACAACATTTCCCTACAACTCAAATACATTTTCTCTAATTACAGTTAAGAATTCATGTCAACATAGAAACATATTTAAATACTTCAACTTGCCAAATATTTGCGTATTCTCTAAACTATATAACAAATGCTCAGAAAAAAACAACACTAACTATGTATGGCAAAACACAGAACATGTTTAAATAATTCAATAAAGCTAATATTTAGATACAATATAAATGAACTTTCCCGAATTGTGGAGTCGAATCAAAAAAAAAAAATAGCACTAACTACGTTCTTAAATTAAATATTATTTGCAAAATAGAAGTATATTGGAATATTCTAAATTGCTATCATATTAGAGGTACTACAAAATATACGTGCATGCTCACAAGAATAAATGGTACTTAGTAATGCCAGAATACAAACAAATCTAAACAATTCGAATTAAAAAAAACAATTCAAAATATCTAATATTTTTATACAATCTAGGTGGACTTCATCTAATTACGGATTTAAATTTGAAACATGCTAACAAACTACAAATTCTCCAATTATGGAGTTATTTTACATATCTATACTATTATTAAAAGAGCAAACTTGTTGAGATATTTTAAATCTGTACCGTTCAATATCCGATCAAACGGTTTAGATCGTCCCAATGTTTGACAACTCAACAATGTCCGATTTTTTCCGTTTTACCCTCCCACCAAATCACATAATACTACTAAATTGCCACCGTACCAGTTCGTTCTTCTATTTCTCCTCTCAAAGATGGAACCGCCGCTCTGCCTCGCGAGCGACGACGATGAAGAACCTCCACCGTACGGCGGCGACGCTGCTCTCCACGACCCCTCGGCACCATCAAGTGGCCCCTCGCCGCCCCCTCTTCCGACGATATTTTCCCTTCCTCTTCGCGTTTCTCAAATCCCCGCCGGCTCTTACCAGATCCCCACCCGCCCCTGGACGCCGCGGCGCGGGTGGAGGAGGAGCTAGGGAGGGCGGCGGAGAAGGAGAAGGAGAGGGCGCGGCGGGCGGGCCACCGGCGGCTGCGCCAGCGGCAGGTCAAGGAGGAGACGGAGGCCTGGGCGCGAGACCGCCCAGGAGTACCTCCGGCTCGAGCGCGAGATGCTCGACCGCAACCTCACCCCCGCGCTGTCGCCAGGAACCAGGATTTGCAGCGCCGGAAGCGGGTCAAGCACGTCTACGCCATGTACCTGCTACTGCTCCCCGCCTAGAAGATCGCCGGCATCGTCATGCACAAGATGATGGGACTCCTCAGCTCCAGCAAGGATGGATGCAGCAGCGCCCGCATTATCCAGGTCGCACACTCCATCGACTCGTCATCGCGCGACGCCCACGGTCGGACTCGAAGACGGCGAGCTCTCGGCGGAGCTTCTCGGCTACGGCCAGGACACTCCTCGCGGGCGCGGTCAAACTCGAAGGCGACCGGCTCACGGCGGAGCTTCTCGGCCGCGTCCCGGTGCGCCGCCGAGCTAAGCGACGGAGGAGGCCGACGCGACTACGCGACGGCAGCGGCGCACTCCCGGGGAACCTACTGTCGCCAGGTACATCCCCTACCCCGGCCTCCCAATCCACCACGCGATGGGCCTCCCAGCTCCATCTCGCGAACCTCTTGCGGCCAACTCGGCCCGGCGGGAGAGCCACACTACGGCAGCCTGCCTGCATCCCGGCGGCGGCCCCTACTTCTGAACTTATTCTGGTGTTAAGCCTGAACATAGCGGAAGTGCCACTGCTCCCGTTTGTGCAGGTGGCCGGCTGGTACCTTTCTTATTTTCTGCTGTCTAATCGGTCTAACCTGCTGCGGGTTTGCAGAAACAGGCATAATCAGCATCGCGGGCTGCAACAAAAATCGAACGGTTAGTTCACCATCAGTGCGTGCAAGCGTCTTCAGGTAAATTGCAATTTTTGTTTTGCCAAATGAAGTGTTAGTTCGATGTTGAGTTTGAAATTTCCTGAGCGAGTAGTTCTGAATTCCAACAACCATCGCGCATATGAGAGAAAAATACCAATTCCTTAACTATGACACCGTGTGCTCATCTCGCAGGTGGTTGCCAATCAGGCGTGAAAAGAAAAACAAATTGCATCTCCAGCTCTATCCACATCTGCCTATCTCCTGTGTTGCCTCACGTGCTCCCTCTCTTGAGTAATAACTCACCAAGGTCTGGTTCTCCACTGTAAGTATCACATGCATGTTTCCCCTAATATGCCTGATATCTTTGTCACATCTCTGTCTTCACCCCCTCTCGGTACTGCACTCTATTGTTTGTGTTAATACATCAAAAAACCTACTCTTTTTAAGACCGGACATTTATCTGGCCCATCTCAACAACTGGAGAATGCATTTAATGATTTGGAGCATTGGTATTTGACTGGTAGGCATTCTCTTGTGAAGTTATAGAATGTATAACCGGTAGCCATTCTCTTGTGAAGGTATATAGTTGTATTCAATAAATCATTCTTGCAAAAATACCACCACGATCTGACACTCACGACATTTTGTATTGCAGCTTGCGCATGGAGCTCTAATCTGGTAGCATTGTTAACATGAGCAAGTATCTTAGTGATTTAAGAATTACAAATTTCAGAACAGCACAGTGATGAGTTGGTTCAGGTATCTCAGGAATCCAATAACCAGTACTTTTTTTGCAAAGATATGACTATATATAAACTGGAGCATACTGATTGGAAATGCTTGTAGTCTGGAAGTGATTCTCGGCCTATATATTTACCTATAGGGATACATTATCCATGACTCCTTCCTCATATACTAATTAATCATCATCGGTTCAGTGCTTCGTACAAATTGCAGGCATGCAAGATTGTATAAGGGCAAAGGTACTCTAAGAAGCTTGATGACAAACAAGTGATCAACATACTTACAGAAAACTGTCAACGTCCACAGGAGAGGGAGCAAAGCATTCGTGAGCATGGTGGAGCGTGGGATTAAATTATGGACTATAATATTAGTGCTCAGTTGTGCTACTTAATCAAGAAGAATACATGTTCAGGTGGGCTAAAGTGGCACATCCGTGAAATTTCCGTCTGTATTGTCTAAAATACCGGTCAATCCAAGAGAGGCCTTAATTGTAATTTAGAGTAGCCTTGTGTAGCCACATTCTTTCTCTTTTAAGAATCAATGCTCATAAGTAGGTACAAAATCTGTGTATCAGCATATTTTGTATCATTTTTCTAGAAGTTGTCTTCACATTGGTATGCTTCATTTTGGTCAACACTGCGTGCGTTTGAATTGTCATACTCTTATATAACTTATTAAAACTACATAAAAATAACTCATTAAGCGCCTTTTTGATTCGTAGGATAGGAAATTCAGTTCTTTAGAATTTCCTTTAGGAATGTCATTCAAAAGAATCCGTATGTTCTATTATATTTTGGAGACGTGCGTTGCACGCTGCAAAGCAACTAGTTTATAAAAAATTACCGCGCAAAATTCCACTAGTTGAATCCCAATTTACGGGCTTGACCTGGCTCCCGAGTCCTTCGCCGCCGCGCAGCTTTTCCCAGCAGCGCCACCGCGCCTCCGTTCCCCAGCCGCGCCGGCGCCACCCTCCACCCCTCCCAGCCAATCCGCACCTGCCTCCCCTACCCGATGGCTTGAGACCATTGTTCCCCATCCGGAAACTCCAATTTCAGAGAAGCCCTAGAATGAGGGCGACGGCGTCGATGTGCACCCCGCGCACAGTCCGGGGCACGCACTCGTTCAAGATCGACGGCTACAGCCTCCACAGGGGCCTCGGCGCCGGCAGGTACGTGCGCTCCGCCACCTTCGACGTCGGCGGCTACCTCTGGCGCATCGAGTACTACCCCGACGCCGAGATGGAGATGAAGAACGGGGACTACGCCTCCGTCTCCCTCGAGCTCGTCACCGCCGACGCCCAGGCCAGGGCCTTCTTCGAGGTCAGGCTGGTCGACCAGGCCAGCAAGCTGCCGCCGGCCGTGGTGCTCGCCCGGAAGAAGCCGCTGGTGTTCCGCTCCAAGCCGCCCACCTACATGAGCGAGGACTTCCTGCAGCCGTTGGCGTACCTGCACGATGACAGCCTTTTGATCGAGTGTGATATCACAGTCATGAAAGAACCCGAGGTGGCACTGGTTGCGACTACCTTCGACATTCAAGTGCCTCCCTCAGACCTGTCGGATAATCTCGGTGAACTGCTAGAGACAGCGGAGGAAACAGACGTCACCTTCGAGGTTCGAGGGGAGGCGTTTCCTGCGCACAAGATCCTCCTAGCGATGCGGCCGCGGGTCTTCAAAGCAGAGGTCTTTGGGCCGATGGGCGACAGGACAAGAAGGACCATAACCATAGAGGATATGCAGCCTGCTGTTTTCAGTGCATTGCTTCACTTCATCTACAAAGACTCGTTGCCTTCGACAGGGCACCTTGATGGAGACGATGGTGAAGAAATGGTTAAGCACTTGCTCGTGGCGGCAGACAGGTATGCCATGGAAAGGATGAAGGTGATGTGTGAGAGCATCCTTTGCAAGAGTTTTAATGTCCAGAATGTCACTACTACTTTAGCTCTAGCCGACCAACATCAGTGCAACCACCTCAAAGATGCTTGCCTTGAGTTCATCACTTCTCCAGATAGAGTAAATGATGTGGTGGCAAGCGAAGGGTATGCTCGCCTCAAAAGATCTTGTCCTGCTGTCATAGCAGATATCTTTGAGAGGGCAACCAAGTCTCGCAAAATTTAGCATGCTCATCCTTGGTTAGCTGTATATAGGTTATGAGAATCTGGTTTATCATTTAGTTTCTAGTGATCTTTTAATTTGAGAAGACCAAGCTCTTGCAAAAGATCTCTCTATGTCAATACTCAATATGTGATGATGCAACAACTTAATTATATCTTTTATCTAATGGCTCATCTTATGTATGAATAAAAGCAGTGCGTGCTGGTTAGTATCCTCTAAAATGGTCTGTTCGTCTTACTAAATAGTTTGTTTACTGTTATCAATTTTCCGTTTATTGTGCTATTTTAATTTCTCAAAGAAGTGACTAATTGCCCAGTAAATCATTGAATAGGGGTAGGTTGCTAGCATGGCTACTTTCACTGCGAATTGTCAAATAAGCAAATATATACCAACATTATATCTGCAGATTTTTTGAGTAAAGATTACGTGGCAGGTTGATGAGCAACAAATTTGTTGCCATTGTACCGGTTATACTTTTTTTAGCACACCACATCTTCTACAGTATGAATATCTTGTCCACATTTTGAGTTATATCAGATTGTTCTTGTGGAGGCAATGAAAATTTTGAAGCATTTAGATTCACTTTACAGTAAATCCCGAGCCTTTTTTAACCACTTGTGCAGTTAAACACTCAGTTTCCAGTCAATGAACGAGTAGTTGGTCATTAACATTAAATTCACATGCTATCAAGTTATATTTTAAAATTACTTTTGACCTGCTTTAATTGATCGAATGTTCCTGGGATTTGTAACCATGAATGTTAAGTCACCACTTGAAGGCTACTTCCTTAGGCTGCATGTACATATCAAACTATATATGAACTTTTTCATGCTCATAATATGACCATGGAGTACGGGAATGTGACATATCTGGATTATATTCCGTCTGGGTCCCTAAAAGTTGTCGTTTTCAAACTTTCAAAACATTTACTACCAATATCTTAAAAAAATAGAGAATTGGATGCTCACACTTTCAGTGGATTAGTTAGTTTCAAATCCTGCTACTTGTTTCGACGGAAAGAGATATTCATTCCTTATGTTTTTCTTTAGTCTGGTCTCAGTTTAGAATTCTTCACAGAGCATTCATTTGTTTATAATGGTTATTTTACCAGCAAGCACAAAGGTGTAACTGACTGCCATTTCACCGTACATGAGTTCCAGGGATTAATTTATCTTAGTAATTAGCATAGGAAATGTGTTACAGTTATCATCCATATGCTTCAGATTCCGTGGAATAGCTAACTCTGCTCCATGTTTTCACAGTGCAGTTTTATAACCATTTCCTTAGAATTTGCTTCAGCTACAATGGATTAGCAAATTCTGCTTCACATTATTTTTGCTTTGGTGCAATTGGTAATTCGTTATTGCAATGAAACAACCTCTTCAAGGTACTTTCCCAGTGCAGCAGCTCCACTACCTTCAGGCGGCAAGATAGGTGCATCAATAGTCCAAAATTTTGCAGAAGCATAGATCAAGTCGTTGTCAACATTTAGTATTTTTCCCGGAATTTTGTAAAACTTTAAATGGTGATTAAAAAATAAATCCAAAACCGAGTTACATATGGCCGGGGCTACCAAGATACTTTTCGAGAGAGGTAGTAGGATTCTAATTGAGCTTCGGGGGCGATATTGCGCAAGATAGCCATTGATCAACCGGGCCCTACGCCGAAACTACCTCCAACTGCTGGCACCCCGATCAACCGGGCCTCTAGGGCTGGGAGCGCATGGTGGAGCTCAACACCATGACCATGGAGTTTTCCATGCTGGAGCTCCCGTCTTTCATGCGGAAGTTCAGATTCGACGTTGTTGAGAAGGGAGAGGACGGCGCCGGTGGTCTCTACCTGCTCACCATGCGCTTTTTCTGCATCGAGGTTTGGGGCGGTTGGGAGGATGGCAGCGGTCGGCTGACATGGACGCTTGTGGAGAAGTCGGTGAGGTTCCAAAGGGCGATGGCAGCTATGATTGGTTCAGAACAATTTTACCGGAATGGGCTGCAGGTCATTGGGGTGGTTGCCGCTGTCCTGTTCTTGCGCAATGGGGATCGTCATCTCTCCATTGATCTGGAAACTATGAGGCTGAGGATGTTGCCTCATATACAGAAACGCGGCAAAGGCCCATTGCCATCGGGGCTGATTTATCCTTACACTATAGCGTGGCCGCCTTCGTTCCTCAACCCTACTGAAGAAATTGCTTGATAAGATGGTAATTCATGATGCCCCAAAACTTTCTTCGTTTTCTTCATGGGTGAAATCTTCTGATATGCTGAACATCCTGAATTTGCTGCAGGAATGTGAGGCTACACTTCAGTTTATGATGATAGGAATTTGTGGCAGAGGTAACGGAATAGAAGAAATTTGATTGTCCAAATGTCCATACGAATTCCTGAGGATGATCGGAGCTCAAGTCCTCCAGCTGTGCTTACATGTTTGAGCCTTGTATGACGTAATTGTTCAGTCTTCTGGTCTTAATTGGTGTAATGCTCAGTCCAATGATGTGCATCGACGCTATTATTCGACTGCATACTCTGGGAAATGTAGCATTTAGCATACTTCCTGATTTCTGTGCCAGTTCATTTGGCTCCTAGCATTAGTTACTTAACCTGCAGTTGGTGTGATACAATTCTGGAATGCTGGATAGTCTCACTGGGCTTTCAAAATCATGTGCAGTGGGTGCTGTGATTGTGTGAAAGGTTCATGATAGCTGCTGTATGCTTTTATTAATCTTATCTCTGAAGAAATTTTGAGTTGGAAACTGCAGCCTCAGGTGTTCGGGCTGTTTCTTGAGGTTATCTTGATCAAAGGTTTTGTAGGTAAGCAAACTCTGATTTCACAGAGACATGTTATCATTTTTTTTGTCAATCATATTATTTATGGATGGGCTTAAAATGGGCGGCTACAATAATGAGCGTGAATGTCTGATGTTCATATATGCCCACTTGTTTTAGAAGTAAGCAGCCATGTTGTGTGCCAATGGATCGGCTCGACTGGCAGGTATAACGAGTCAACTTCTGCATTATCTGAATCAGCAGAGGAGCTATGTTTACAATTATGCATCTTCTTTACTTTGCGTATGCGAGTTCCGCAACAATAAGAGTGTTGTCGGAGTTTCATGTACCAAAAAATTCAGCACAATGTGTTAGTCGTACGCAATCAAAATGTGGGTGATATGTTTGAAAATGACACAGTACCTGCCGTCTGTTATTTCAGTCTAGGTTTTAACAGTCTAAACTTAAGAGTGTAAAGCTCTTGCTGTAAGAAAAAATATCATGTTCTTAGCACGGACTAGACTACGCTGTGATGTGGTACAGTTTTGAGTTTTGTAACATAGCTATCTGGTATCCTGACACTTGTAAGACACTGCATAGGCAAACGGCAAACCTGTTAGACCTATCATTACTCTAACCACGACTATGCTTTGGGAGCAGACATCAATCGGTAACTTGTACTTCTAAATTTGTAAGCTCAACACAACCAGGCTATATGCGCATCTCATTCAAATACTGTGCCTAGTACCCAGCAAATAAAGATGGTATACATAATTACATCAAAGAAGATGATAGCCTTGATAGGATAAACCTTTGTTTGTCAAGTGCACAACCTAGAGTACGAAATTATGTTGTATCTGATGCATGCGCCGGCCATTTCCTTATCTACAATGATGCTATTCACGGGACAAGGTCATCGTCTCCTCCTTCACCTGATGTGTCGGCGTCACCATGGCAGAGATCTGCTCCTGTTTTCCTGTAAGAACACAAACACTTCACTTCACAGCATCCCACCGTTCTTTGATCAGCAAAACTGGCGCTCATCTTGATTCACAGCATGTGATCGAATTTCGGATTTTTTGTGCTCTTCTTATAAGCTTTCACTTTTTATTTGGACAGTAAAAAAGGATACGAAAGTGGCATGACTGAATCTTGAAAGCATCTTTTATTTGCTCTACTTGGTATTCTGGGAAGAAAGCTCCATGTCTGTGACCACAGCTGACATCCTCTGTTTCCAACATAAGTGCTCTCAGCTTATCATGGAGATTTGATCTGGACCAAGTGCTGTTGAAAAACAAAGAACTATCTAAATGTCAAGATCCTAAACATCAATACTATATATTGTGCTGAAATATGAAAAATGACCAGATGAAGCAATTATGTAATGTTTTGTAACTTATAAAATATGCATGGCAACTGAAAGAATTCATGGTCACTTCAGTTAGGAACATAAAGTTGTGAATATACTTTCAGTTGACAAACTTGTTGGAGACTATGCTGCAAAATCTAGAAGGAGGAGGTGCCCTTTCCATTTTCCCCAAGGTTTCTGGACGATTTTTCGTCCAAATGTGAATTGGAGTCATAAATTTATTTATGAATACCCTTATGAGCTAGTACTGTATAAAAATTCTGGCAAAACTAGCTGCAAACGTTGCAGGCTATTAAATCTAGCGGAGGCCCTATGTTCTGTCAGATGAGAGTGGCCGTCACGCTAACCTTCCAAATTCAGTTCGTCGCTGGGCAGAAAACTTGGAAAGCCAAGTCCGAGTTCGGGACGAGGAGGCGAATCCGACATCAGATCAGACACAAGCGCGTGGAAGCCTGCTCATCGATCCCAGGATACATGGAAACCCAACTCCGACTTCGGGGTCGACTCCGATATCAGATCAAAAGAAGCGTGACGCAGCTCGCAGACCATATAATCAGCCCGATCGATCCCTCCCTCCTCCCACAGACCTCCACTCGGCTTCACCATGGCCATCAAGGACACGAGAGAACGGGAGACCAAGAAACGAAAACGAACCAACGCAACCACCAGCAGCTCCGTGGCCATGGAGGAGGTGCCTCTCCAGGGCGCGAACCATGTCCAGCCACCGCCGCCGCCGCTCCCTCCCGGCGTCTACTTCAGCCCGACGCGGATGGAGTGCCTGGAACTCCTCAACAGGTCGATCGCCGGCGACAATGCGATGCGCGAGCGCGACACCTGGGGCTGCGTCCGTGCCGGCAACATCTACGGCGAGAACCCCGACGCGCTGCGCCAGCAGCACCCGCCGGCCAGCGTCCGCGAGGGCGACCACACGTGGTGGTTCCTGAGCCAGACGAAGTTCCAGAGCCAGGAGGCGGGCGGCGGCGCCTCCAAGCGCGCCGACCGCCGCGTCGTGACCGGCGGGTACTGGCGGCTGGAGCAGAGCAAGCAGAAGCTGGACGACGACGGCTTCAAGAACACCTTCGGCTACTACGTCGACGGGCACTCCAAGTCCAAGAAGAAGTACAAGACGCCGTGGCTCATGCAGGAGTTCACCAGCGCCAACGACGACGGCGCCGGCAAGGGGGGCGTGCCCGCGCTCTACAGGGTCTATGTCACGCCGCGCGCCACCTACAAACAGCAGAGAGACGTCTACGGGGAGGACGGCGTGAAGATTTATCCTGACGGGAAGAAGAAGCCTGCACGAGCCATGGTCCCGGAGGAGTATTTCGACCGCACAGCCGACCTGCTGCCGCAGGGGAGTGTCCGCCTCTGCCTCTGCCTCCGGTGGCGCCAAGAGCACGTACAGGCGCCTCCGCCTCTGCCTCCGGTGGCGCCAGAAGGTCTTCTGGAGTACGGCAGCCACGAGGAGCACTATCTTGGTCAGTACGAGCTGCAGCCACCGCCTCTGCCTCCGGTGGCGCAGCCGGAGCAGTATCCCGGTCCGTACCAGTACCAGCAGGATCCGTATCTTGGTCAGTACGAGCAGCAGTATTCCGGGTACCAGCAGGATCAGTATCTTGGTCAGTACGAGCAGCAGCAGGGGGCGCTGTCGATGGTCGCTCCACCGCTCCCTCCGCCTGCATCGCCGGGCCTCCTTGCTGAGCTCGCGGGGGACGCGCCGCCGGACAATCTCAGCATGCCCATGGGCGACTTCATGAGGATGATGGACGATGACGAGCAGCCGGCGGAGACGGTCAAGGGGGGAGAACCGAATTGGGAGTCGTTGGACGATATAGTTGATGACGATGAGCTCGCCAACTTCAACTAGGAGGACTGATCACAGGACGGCGATGGCTGACAGAGAGTAGATTAGCATGCTTGAGGCGATCATCTGGTCAATGTGGGGACAATTTTTTTGTAGTGTTCTTGCTGTTGGCTTAACGGTGTATGCTGATAGATCTGTCAAGACTGTTTTGTGTCTGACGATTGCAAGAAGCAACTGTTGATTTTTGATACTCTGTTTTGAAATTACTGCCTTTTACTTTCACTTTTACTACTTGATAGTTCACGATCATACCGTCATAGGAACATGGCTTGGGTGAGCACTGGAATTCTTATAACTGTCTTTGTTATTTTTTGCATGAAAATATTTGTACAGAGGAATCTGATGGAAAATAAGACGCCACTGTATGTTTTTCTCATCTTCAGCAAGCAACCATAAAAATTCAGACTATGGAATATGGAGGAAACAAAGTAGTAAATGATTAGCTTCCTCGCATTACTGGAGTTGCTGTAATACAGTTCTGGAGTGTCGTTCCTCTCATACAGATGCACCAATGCAGGCCAAAATCATGCACAGTGGTTGCTGCGATTGTTGACAATAACTGATAGAATAGTTGTGTCAGTTGGTATGACTGCAATTTTCAATCTATTCTCTAGATAAATTTTGAGATGCCATGGATGGAAACTGCAGACTCTTGTTTTGGGGCTTCTATTTCTTCAGTTTCTCTCCCTCAACGGTTTTGTGGGCAAATAAATCCGATTTCAGAGAGACAGGTTATCCTTGTCTTTCAGTCATGTTGCATATAGACTTAGAGGGCGACTACAGTAATGAGTATGAATGCCTGAAGTTCGTAGATGCCCACCCATTTTAGTGTTAAACAGTCGTGTTCCCTGTGTGCCGATGAATCGCCTGGGTTGGCATCAGGTGTCAACTTGTGCATTATCTGAATCAAAAGAGGAGCTATGTTTGCAGTTATGCATCTTTTTTTATTTTGCCTATGCAGGTTTCGCAACAATAAGGCCTTGTTTGATTCATAGGATAGGAAAATTAAAGGAATATGAAATATGGAGGATTGGTATGGCCTCTCCACTTGCATGAAATATGAAATCCTACGGGAATGAAAAACATGGGAATAAGCACAGGTGGGTGTTTGATGGCACCGTAGGAAAGGAAAGGAAAAAATAATGAGTCATTAGCTTAGTACAGGGAACATGGAAATCAAGGACATGATTTGCATGGCAATAAATGAAAAGGGGGCAGTAGCAGATCATGTGCATGGCAAAGGGAGCGCTGACAGGTGTGATTTTCCTCTAAACGCGAGCAGCCAGCGTTTTCCTTCGGCGCAGGAATTTTTCCAAGAGCTCCCAGCTAATGGAAAGTTTCCTACGAATCTGACTAGGGAAAGTACCACAGGAAAAGATCCTACGGGATCAAATCCTTCAAATCAAACAGCTGCTAAAGGAATAATTCCGTAGGATCAAAATCCTGTGAAAATCCTACAAGATTCCTACCAATCAAACGTGCCCTAAGTGTGTTGCTTGAGTTTCATGCACCGGCCAATCCACCCAATGCAATCTTCCCTGTGTCAGTTGTACTGAATATACTCTCCCCCATGTCGAGGCTCGAAGTTGCGACGTCAGGTGTTCCGTGATGATAAGAGTATCTTCATCGTCGGAGTTTCGTACTAAACATAACCCCTCACGTCGAAGGCCGATGGTCTTTGAATGTGACTCACAAATTCAGAAATGACAAAACCCGGCGTCCATTATTTGCAGTCTAGGGTAAAAAGACTAGATTCTAGCGCCTGGTGGCCTGAAACTTGTAGGACACTACATGGACGACTTTGTTAGACCCCCATTACTCTAGCCACAGATATCTAGCGATACAAGAGGTTAGCTGATACCAAGGTTTTGGTTACCGGTGGAAAAAAATTTCCGAGGGTGGTCGGGATTTCCGGTTACCGCGGTTACCGGAAAATCCCGACCAGTTACCGGACAAATTTGAAATCAGAAATTCAAAAATTCAATTTTTTTGGCTCCTAGTTTAACCATTTACCAAAAAAATTCGTTAAAATTTAAAATTTCTGGATTTTTCGTCCGGTATGACCATTTCCCGAGGGTGCTCGGGATGTCCGGTTACCGACCGGTAACCAAAACCATGGCTGATACAATGCACATGACGAACATGGACCGTTGGATACAAAGGCAGGGACAGGATTAGCCCACTTATTCCTTCGCATCCCACGCTGGTAATTTTACAGTTGGCCCCTTCAAAGAACATATTAATTCAAAAAACAATGTCAGCTGTGCCAACGTTTTTTCTCTGAAACAACATCTTCTCTCTGGTCTGTCCGTATTTGCTTGTAAGAAACAGGATTTAGATCTTGGCGGCGAGTTCAGCGAGCTGCGCCGGAGGTGAGGGACTGGTCGGATCTGACGCTGGTGTGCGTCGCGCCGCCGGCTTCCCAAGAGAAATCGCGCCTTTCTGTTCTGTTCCGTTTCGACTCCGGCGTCTCCCCCTCCGGCCGCCTCGAGCCCCGCGGAAAATGGGACTCTCCTCCGCCACCTCCGACAGCTCCGCCGCCCTCCTCCGAGACGATGCTGCTGTGCCTCACCTCCTCGCCGCGCCTCTCTCCCGCCTCTGACCGGCCGGGTCCCCAGATCTCGGTGAGCCCAAAGTTGTTTTATTTTTGTTGAGTTCTGCCTGCCCACGTCGAGTTTCTTGACGGCGATTTTGATGCAATGCCGCGCACGTGCAGGGGGACTCCGGCGGCGGCGGCGGTAATGTGCGGCTGAGTAGCGGCGTCGTGGTGTCGTCTGCCCCGTCCTCGCTCCGCTGGTCGGGGCCACGCAAGGTACACGCGCCTTCTCCGTTTACTCAGCAAGATTCGCGAATACGACGCTATGTCTGTCATCGCTCGCACGAACATGATCTGGTGGTGGTTATGTCTAAATACAGAACTAATAATCTGAGGCTGGATTTCGTTTTGGGTCTGGCTGGATTGCGTGGTAACCCTATTTATGAAGTAGATGTATTTCCTCTGCTGCAGTATTTGAACCGTATCACTTTCTATACAGCCCAAATGTGTGTGATCTGCGATTAGGTTGTGACAAAAAATAGTTAATTAGTACTCCCTCCGTTTCTAAAATATGAGATGTTTAACTTTTTTCTAAATCACATGTATCTAGACGTTAATTTGTTGATTCTCTCATTTCAATCCGTATGTAGTCCACGTTGAAATTTCTAAAACATCTTATAATTTAGAACAGAGGGAGTATAAAATAGCACTTGGTCATGTGTTCTTCAATCTGTACTTGTTCATTTCTAATATGCTGCTCGCTCTGACTGTCATTCATATATACTAGGCAAGATGGCGCGTCGACACGCCGCGCCCGTGTGGATATTAGTGTATTTTGTGTTATATTATTGTACTGAAAGGTGATTAATATTGATGAGATAATTTTATTCATACAACAGGGAACTGTCGGTGTACTGATGAGGCAAGCTGCATGCTTGGATGGTAGATGTAAAATTGTTATCATCTATGTTAGTAACATGGAGGACCATGCAAGAAGTTAGTTGCTGGTGAAACTACGCAGAAACATCAAGGTGGTTATTATTTAGAAGTAAGAAGAAGAAACGCATATATATCAGAGTGGTAGTATTTGATAAAAAAATGGTACTTCAAATAATTGTACATAAATGGTTGGTACGGCTTTCATGCTTGGTAGTATTACGAAAACACATTATTTTATACATTATATTTGGAGCGAAAGAAGGCCATAAAATAGTTACTGCGATGCAAGATCTCCATCTGGAAGCATAAGTACTTTATAATCTTAGTTTGCTTAGTTTTGTTTTCTGATATAGATCAAGCGCAAGCAATTGCTGCAAAAGAATGGAAAGATAAATTAGCAACTTAGTATGCTACCATTTGGTTTATTTAAATGTTACTTCTTTTTCGTGAAGGCGGACATTTTACCTATAGAATAAATCTCTTTATCTTCAGGATCCCGCAAGGCACAATTAAACTAATTGCCAATTACCCAATTGAACCAGTTCATAATATCTAAAGCATGACATCATCATCTCCATGTCGCTAAACTGAAATTATTAAAATCTATGGGTCCTTGTGAGAGCATAACAGTCATAAATACATGCTATGAGTGGCACATAAGGGTATAAACAGCAACGGTAGAAACATACCACAGATACCCTGGCAAGCATACATAGTAGTCGCAGTAAAATTTTAGAGCAAAGCATACAGCTCTTTCATACATTAAGTTCAACACACATATGAGGAGCAAAGCATAAAGCTCTTTCATACATTATGTTTAACAGATATCAGGGGAGATGGGTCTTGTCACACGCCAAATGCCTTTCGCATTATAGATGAACGGTAAAAGGCTATGTAAAACATGATTACTTCCAATGAAAATGATATTCACCTGCTAAGCACATGAAGAGAATAGGTTTACATACATGGAAGTCCTATAAGAATATTTGCATACATCAACGTTATAAGAATTCAGATGCCCACATACAATAGAAGTAAAAGATTAAAAGGAACATAAGTACATCATATATGGCAAACTAATTTAATTACATGGAAGCGATCTACCTATGCGATAAGTATATGCTGCAGGTTGCAGGTTTGTATGCAGCTTGTAATAAAAAAAAAACGCACATTTGCACAGCGCAAGCAGACTGAATTGTATATAAGTTCAGATAAGGTTAAATCCTGATACATGACAGAAAATACTCAAGTTTAAAGTTCAAAAAAATAAATCAAGGTCATAGTATAAGCAGAAAAAAATAGAAACACATTTTGACGGCTACAAATAACAGAGACGAAAAGCTAAGAATTCCTCAGAAATAATAATCCTACTGGTAGCACCACAATGATCAAATGAACATACTCGAACCGTGTAGCTCAGTTGTTACTAATTTTAAGAAAATATATAAGCACATAAGCTCAACCGACTACACCTTAAAGTTTAGCACACTCACGCTCATGACGTCTAAAATCTCTGGGAAATTTTGTCTAGATCAGACCAAGTAGGAAATGCAAAAGGTTATTAAGCCTCCATAACTGAAGAGGGATCTTCCTCATAGGTATAACTGAAGCATTATAATAAAAATACCAACTCAACATTGAACGGCAAAGGATTGTGAACAATAGATCTGGACATCTAGTAAACTGGGCTGTTATCAGTCCTGATGCCAAGTAAGATAAATGCAAGAAAAAAATCATAAATACTAAGCAGCACAGTAACCAACATATCAGTGATCAAATGCAAGTATTTTGCACTGCGAGATAAGCACAAAAACCATGTAACATGATTACAGAATGCATTGCACTTCATGAAAATGAATGCCCAGTTTATGCCATTATAAACTGATGAGCACATGGGGCCTTCTTTCTCATGTTTTACTAAAAAGACCTCTAATATGACAAAGAAAAACTTTGAGACGCATATAGCTGCGTATACTCATGAAATGTAATTGATATGTATAGAAAGAAAGATGATACAAAATTCTTACTCAGCCTGGACTAAATCAAGCAAATAAATAAATAAGAGTGCAAAAGGAAAAAAATATATGAGGTCACAACAGATTGTGTGTGATGGAATTTGTGGAAAATAGTCAGTGATTCACCTAAATCATGTTTATCTCGTATTATACACAACAGGTCTTTAATATCCCCGTCTTTCCTCCGAGAACATGAATGACATATGTTCCTCGCAGCTCCAATATTTGATACTGGATCTATATAACTCCCTTCTAAGAACTGAAGGACACATGATTATCCTGAAAGGTTTCAGTCATAAGATTAAAATCAATGGCACCGATCATCTGATAGTCTTGCAATATGAAAAGGTAGAAATAACAAACAACCAGATTATCTTTGCAAGCAGCAAAAATAGTAATGGATGTGCCTAAACAGAAACAACACCAAGCCTAGTTCGAAACATCACCAAAGATTGCACCGATAACGACATAGTCAAGCACAAAATGCCCAAAATATCTATATGAACTGGAAAAAGTAACAATTTGTTTCAGCGAAATCCATGTGTGGACATAGTTTGTAATAAAATTCTACTTATTAGGTGCATATAGAAATAAAAATCTCTTGCCCATGTTCACAGAAAGATTGAAAGCTAAACCAAAAAAATCGATTCCACAAGCACCTTGTGCTATCTCCATTAGATTGTATATGCATAAATAATTGAGAATCCTTACATGGAAATTCAGAGCTACAAAACATGCAAGACACTTTTTTCATCTGTCCTCAAGGTCATAGCTTGAAATGTAATAAACATATGTGGTTTTTATAAGGAATAATCATCAGATGGGAGCTTCGATGCATATGACTTGTAGAACCGCTCAGCCTCACCTAAATCTTTGAAGTCCATGCATATGGCTGGTTATCTTGCCTCATCACATTCAGGGTTGCAGGAGGTAACCTGAAACGTGATTACAATATTAGTAACCAAATGTATGTGAGAGGTAAAACAACAGATTAAATTCCAGATACACGCACGCGAAATCGAATGTTCCTGCTGCTCGCTGGTGTATGAAATGAAAGCCATCTGATATGGTAGAGCTCGCTAGAACAATTGATTCAGCAACATCACACTCGTTCGTTTCCATAGGACACTTGTCGCTGGGCGTCGTCCAGGCCCAGCTCCTCTCTCAGGACAGCGCAGCGAGGTCGCAGGCACTACTGCTCCTGCTTGGTTGTTGGCGGGGGGAGGGAAGCGCTAGGGGTTGGATGCGGCCCCGGCGAGTGCCAGCACCAGGCGGCGCTTCGTGGTCCGGCAGGGGAGCTACGCGAATGGCGGAGGGGAGCCACCACTAGCGCAGGCGAGCGGCGGCAAGAAAGGGGATTGATCGCCACAGATGTTTAAGATTAGGAGTCCACCTCTCCTTTCCGTGCATCAGGATTTGGGGAAGACCGGGCTTGATCTCCTCCTCCTCCACCTCAGTCCCAAGGAGCGGAGATGGGGGCTTGCCCGTGCAGATGGAGATCGAGAGGGGTGGTCTAGCAAGATCTGGTGGGTGGGGGAAAAGGAGACGGTGAGCTGCGCGAGAGGGGAGAAAGGGAGAGGTCGACGGCGGCGTGCTGCTTGGCGAAGAGGAGGGCGGCGGTGAATCCGGTGAGAATCGAGGGAGTGAGCGGCGGCGGTGGCGATGGATGTGGGAGAAAGGGAGGAGGGAGGATGCAGGGTGTTTTTGCAGTTTGATCCACTAATTGTCCGATAACTGCAAAAAGGTCCCTCTCAGTTAGGAGCTGGGGCCTGCGGGTTAATTTGTCGATTTGGGAGGTATTATTTTTGTAAAAAGATGCGGCGACCGGTGGGCGACCGGCTGGTCACCGGGGCGGCCGGCTGGTGACCGGTGACGTGGCGCGCTCCGATTGGCTGGAATCGTTAGCTACAGTTGCTACAGTACCGCGCGAGATAGCGAGCGACGTGGAGCAATCCTGGCCCTCCATTTCGTAGATCGGACGGCCGAAACAATCCTGGTGACGTGGCGCGCGGGAGAGGGGTGGACATGTCTAGCCTTTATATATAGTAGGTATGCAAGGCGAAGAGCAAGTTTTCTGTCCCTGTGACCACGCAAGATAACGTAACTATGGAAACAGCGGAAGACGGTACCGACCACCTTCCCATATGCGATCTGGACCCGAAGCTCGCCGAATTCAAGGACCACTACGATTACAGGATGAAAAGATACCTTGACCAGAAACAGTTGATCGAGGAACATGAGGGAAAAGCCTTGAAGAGTTCTCTAAAGGTTAGCTCATGTTCACGTGTTCGCGAGTTTTCCTGGCATCTGCAGCACAAAAAGGACTTGTTCATACGAATACAATCATAATCTAACTCTCTGTTTCTGGCCTTCCACCACGTGTTGTAGGCTATTTGGAAGTTTGGGATCAATACCGAATGTGATGCATCTGTAGGATTTTACTTCTGTGCTAGTTTTTTTCTCTTATATACAGAAATTCATTTGTAAAGGATCAGGTTTATGCGACCATCATGACGGGTTCCATAGTAATTGGGCATCCACGCTCGACTCGTTGCTGGATTTGATGGCCGACGGCATCCACTAGTTCACGCATATTTTTTATGGTGAGAATTTACAAGTGCTTCTGTCATTGCCACAACCTCAGTTGGTTGTCTGCTTTGTCTTATGAAACCTGCCTCCTCCTTTCCCAGCCCGCTTGATCAAAATGTATGCACATGCTTTAATATTTGGATTAGTTAGATGTTGATGGATCTTCTACGATTTGTAGTGAATACAATTCATTACTTAGATCCCAATATTTCAGAATCTTTTTAAGGACCGCTTTTATCTTGCTGTAAGTTGTTTTGATTGTGTTTTTTGGAAAGAAATGAGATGAAAAGTTGTCCTTACCTATTGTACTGTACTGTACTCTTGTCATGTGGTAGGTTATGTATTTGCTACATTTGTTACTAGATGATTTTGTTGTTGACACTTGTATGACTGTACAATATTTATAATCCTGTCCACGTCATCATGCATTGAAATTTAAACCATTTAACTGAACTCAGGCATCCAGTATAAAAAATACCTTCCCAATTCCCATAAAGGGAAAGCAGAGCAGAGGGAGCAGGACGACGCTGCTGGACGGCCAACTTCATATTAGCGACGGTCACTCCCCGATGCGAGGTAATCTGCTCTCTCGCTCCCTTCCTCTCCCCACCCATTGCCGCTTGCCGGGTCACATCCTGACCGTCGCGCTAACTCGCTAAGGACCTACTCCTCTGTACATATTTTGGTTCTAATTTTAATTCATGTTTTGGACAGTAGAAAATAAAGCACCAACATTGTGTTTCTGGAAGTTAGCCAGGTTCATTTTTTCAAATGTCGTAGGCACATATCCTTTTCTGGACAAGATCAGTCTCCGAGTTTTATTCCACTCATTGTTGGGCTTTCTAGACATAATTTTCCTTGACAGTCACTACCAGGAAAAAGCCTTTCCGTGGCGCACCCACTTTGCCTTTCTGTGGCGCATGGTGGGTGCGCCAAAGAATCCTCGCCACAAAATTATATTTCTGTGTGCGCCACAGAAAGACGAAATTTTTGTGGCGCACTCCACAACCGTGCGCCACTGGTATATTTTTTCAGGTTTAAAAAAAATACAAAATACAACGTATATGATTTCGTATACGTCGTTGTACGCCACCACCGTGGTCGGGGATGCGCCGCCGCCGTGCCCTCGCTGTCGTCGGAAGGCCCGGCTCGCCATGGCCATGGTCGGGGACAAGGTAAAACAAAAACATATTACTCCAAGCTGGGATCAAATCGGACAGAGCTAGATGAAATCAGCGCAAGGGCCTATTTGAACTAGCAAAGCAATCAACGCATCGACAGAACATGCAAGGCCGAGGACTGAACTAGTCCAGCAGCTTGGTAAAAGCGGATCAGGGAGAAGGAGGGAAAAACAGAAGATCGGATCGCTCCTCCTGCACGCGACGACCACGTATCTTGCTCCTCTTTCACGCGAGGGTCGGGATCCGAGCCCAGCCAGGTCCACGCCGGAGCTCGAGACGAACCTTGCGGGAACGCCGGCGACCCGGGCAGACGAACGCCGGCGACATCACCTCCCACAAGACGGACGCCGGCCACGGGTGCTGGAGTCGGTGGGACACGTCATCCCCACACCGAGCCTTCCAGCCAGCGAAACAAAAAGTGTCCCTCTGCTCAAGATCGACACCGGCGTTCGTCTGCCCGATCTCGTCCGCCTCGGCACCTCATCGACGTCACGGCCGCGGGACTTGTACAGAAAGGAGAGGAGGGGAGGCGCCGTGTGGGGGAGAGGATTTGTACATAATAGAGAGAGCGGTGCTGATCCGAGAGGAAAGGGTAGATCTGAGGGGTCCAGATTCGCTGACGTTGTGAACCAACGTCATTGGCTGACTTTGGCCGCTCATCCACCATGCATTCTCCATCCAATGGCTGCTGCTCCTCTTAGCTCTCTCAATGCAAAAGACCAAGCCCGATGCATGTTTAGCAATGGATAATGCAACTAGGGACAATAAAGACGAGTTAGAACAAGTCAGTGACATGGGTAGCATCACTACCTACACTCAACTTTTTATGGTAATCTCGTAAAAAAAACTTCTTATGGTAATGCAGCTATATATTTAAATAATAAATTTGATGCAAAATTATATTGCTCTGCCTCCGTTGTTCATTTGTCGCTGCATGGTACCAGTCAAGCTACTGATTTATTACTCCAATATCTTCTCTAGACCTCTTCTTTTTGTGCGAATATAGAGTATGCGAGCATATAGTCGATTTTTTTCTTAGAATTTTTTGACATTTGAAGTGCCATTTTTGAATTGTGGGTGCATCTACACCTATGAGCTGAAGATGATTTTCCACTGCTATTCTTTTTTTTTTTTTTTTTTTTTGAGGAAAGGATCCGATCCAGATACAGGCAGCTCAGTACACTTTACAAGACAGTCCAAAAGAAAAGAGAAATTACAAAGGGACCCAGGCAAAGTGCAAAGAGCACCCCAAGCTACCGGTGAAGACCACGATCAGATCCTTCGTCTCTCCCAAAGCTCCGAGACGACAACGGAGGCGCCGTACCACGCACCGCCGGAAGAACAGCACCACCACGCATTGTAGAAGGCCGCAA
This sequence comes from Poa pratensis, assembly GCA_947311845.1. Classification (NCBI taxonomy): domain Eukaryota; kingdom Viridiplantae; phylum Streptophyta; class Magnoliopsida; order Poales; family Poaceae; genus Poa; species Poa pratensis. The sequence goes on from CAMZMU010000104.1 coordinate 16,224,159, forward strand.
GAGCCACCCGCCGCCAGCGCCGGGATCTGGACTCGCTGAACGTGCTCGGCCACAGCGCCGTCTTCCCGCAACCGCCCATCATCCAGCCGCTCTGCCACCGCCACGGACCACCACCACCAGCACGCCGGCACCGACAGACACCACCCCCCTCGCCACCAAGGCCGGCCGGAGCAGCACCCGTCGACGAAAACCACCACCACCAACAGCACCATGCTATTCTGTTATTTTGTTCCTGAAATGTTTGTATTCCAACTCTACACATTGATTTACAGTGAGAAACCGAATGTATGGTATTGATTTGCAATAGTTGATTCCATGGATATATTGTGTTTGGTGCTCTTTTGTTTGATGAAGCTGGGCACTATGACTATAATGATCTGCACCAGTTAATTCCATGGATATATACATTGTTTAGTGCTCTTTTGTTTGCTAAATCTTCAAACTGGGTGCTCTGTTTTAGCACTGATTTCATGGGCAAATGTACCCAGCTTCAAACAATATCATTGTTCTGTTAGGCACCCAGATTCAGTATAGATTTGTTGGGTACTTTGACTAACAGTATCAGACTAGCGCTTGTTTAAATCTAGTGCTAAGTGGAGTGAAACTTTGTACTGAAGTCTAGGCTTTTTCTTGCATCGGGCTTGGTGTTGTGCACTGACAGAGCCAAGATGAGCGGCAGCCATTGGATGGAGGATGTATGGTAGATAAGAGGCCAAAGTCAGCCAATAACGTTTGCTCACAACGTCAGCGAATCTGAACCCAGATCTGAGACGGGTTGAGATTCGCTGACTTTGCTCCCGCTGACGTGGTGGGCCCCACATGTAAGTGACTCAAAGTCAGGCAAAGTCAGCGGGAGCAAAGTCAGCGAATCCGCGCCCATCTGAGACGTGTGTGCGTGTATGGATCTGACTTTTTTTTTTTTGAAATCATCTGATTTTCTGTGGCGCATGCGCCACAGAAATGTGACTTTTTGTGGCGCATGTGACCAGATGCGTCACAAAAAAGTCCCTTTCTGTGGCGCACCAGATGCCATGCGCCACAGAAACAACCCGGAGTTTGAAATCTAATGATTGGTGGTGGGCCCTCCTTATTTCTGTGCCGCACGGAGCGGGGTGCGCCACAGAAAGCAGGAATTCTGTGGCGCATGAGACCTCCATGCGCCACAGAATGTGGAATTTTTCTGTAGCGCACCACCTGGGGTGCGTCACAGAATCTTTTTTGTGGCGCACCGGCATTTTGGTGCGCCACAAAATAGCATTCCACAGAAAGCCTGTTTCCTGGTAGTGAGTTGGTAAAGATTCATACATCTTTATAGGTGCTCATATATAAATGAACAGACATCCAACTCTCTGTACACATTTTTCTCACCTGGTGTGGGATCTAATTACACGTGAGCTGTATTTAATATTTGCAGTAACATGAAAAATCAGCCTTCCATTTAACAATCAGTCAATACCTACTCTTATTGGGTGTTGATGCTTGCAGTAACAAGTGATTCTAGTGGTCAGGCTTCCAGTTTACACATTTGCAGCTACGGAAGCTACTTGTAAAACAGGAACTATTTAACAAATAGTATGGTTAATTAAATTGTAAAGGTTTGACTCAGAGAGCATGAGTATTAAAACTGAACTTCGGTTTGACAATGTACTACAATGTTATTTTAAAACACAGTGCACTATAGTTCGGTTAGCTTCACTGAACATTTTGATCAGTTAGCTTCACTGAAATTGCTTGATGGGTGCCAACTTGTGACAAACTCATGTGCTCATGCATTTATCTGTCCTCCTGGCAACAACTCATGTGTGGAAGTGAATCAGACTTGTTATGTTGAGAATATATTGATATGGATTTCTTTGTTGACGGCCATGCTTTGTTTAATATTTAGTACTCCCTCCATAACATGAATATTTGACGTTTTAGACAACAATTCTGATACCAAGGCGGTGTTAACTGCCATGCTTGTTTACCATCTTGCTCATACTTAATATACACGCGGATTCACATATTGACAAATATGGTGACATACAAGTAAAAGGATCGAATCATGGCGCTTTCATTTTGGAGGGCATTAATAACACAAGGCAGACCTAACCATGAAAAGCCTAAAAGGCCTGAATATTTTGCCATGTGCTTTCTGAAAGTATGCTTTTAATTTAAACCATTAAACTTGGAACTATAAAATAGGTGGCTTGTAATTTTATTATTTCTCTGATTATGATGGTTTGTTTAAAATATATGATTGTTTCTTATTCTTGCTTTTGTCCTGTAGGTTTGCTGCTGTGCTTGGATGTGGATGGTGGTGGAACAAGATTGTCCATAATTAGTGTAGTATTATATTTGGTTATTTTGAACTTACAAGCAAAATGTATTTCGCGAACAGCTTATGTCGTTGATGTTCTGATGTACTCGAAGATATTAATAATTATTGTAAAAGTATGTTGTTCCTGATGTTCGATGTTCTGCTTGTTTAAAAGAAGTGCCGAGTACATTAAGATATGTTGTTTTTGGTTATGAAACCAAGTTAAACAGGGGATTCCAAGCAGTTTATTCGTTTAGTTCCAGTGTTTGATTCCGCCAGTTGGTCTGTGGTTACAGGAAAAACAATGATGTGGATGATCTGGTCCTGTGCATGCAACATGGGATTTCAAACCTGGAACTCAAACATGAGAGAGCGAAGAGAAGATGCGGTCCAGGAAAAATGCGGTACAGGAAAAAAAACGATGGCACAGATGAGCTGTCCTGTTAATATAGAGGTTCTTTCAAGGGTCCAAGTGCAAAAGGACCATGAGTGGGATACAAAGGGGAAAGTGGGCTAATCCTGTCCCCACATACAAGATCCAACGGCACATGTTCTTTGAAATGCATTGTATCAGCCAACGTCTTGTATCACTGGATATTCTCTCCGTACACGAGTCAGTAATGTGCACACTTGCACTTCTGAATTTGTACACTCAACACATCCAGGCAGATGTACAAATAAGCCAACAGCAGCAAAGGACGTCTCATTCAAATACTGTGCAAGTACCCTATAAATATGATGCATAATTACATCAAAGAAAATGATGCCACCCGCTCCCAGGCCATGTCCCTAGCCCCATCCGTCGTCGTCACTAACTCACCACCACCTCCACCTCCACCACCTGCGAGCTCACTGTGTCTGACCTGCCCCAGGGCGGCGGCCTGGAAGAAGGACCTCGCCGAGATTGCCACCGAGCTGGACGAGTACTTCCTCGAGGCAGCCAGCTCCAAACCTGCGTCGCCGCGCTTGCATGAGGCCCCAATCTGCGAGCTGCCCGAAGCCACCAATAGCCTCCCAGGCAAGACTAATCAGCACATCAGCTTGCCTTCTTCTTCCATCCTTCTCAGTTCTCACTGCTTTTGACGAATTACAAACAGGAGAACATTCTGGGAATTGATATAAAATTACAATAAAAAATGTACTAAGTTGGTAACTTATGATACACGAGGATTATTAGCCATGAATCCATGACTTCTTACTGTCAAGAGAAGTATGCAGAAGTTCTAGACAGTGTAGTAGCAGATGAACTGTTCTATACCAGCTTATGTGTAGATTCAGAGAGAAATCAAGTTTAAACTCCTTGATCAAGCAGTAATTTTTATATGACCAGGTTGACCATATAAGCCCACTGTAGCTAAGTTAGCATAAGAGACAAAGTAAGTTGGATGATTTAGAATTTATCCAGGAGCTGGCATAAGTTCTGTGTACATTACTTCCGGTGTAAATGTTGGGCTTCGTTGTTGTATTTCGGTGCGACTTCTGTTGTCCGGTTATTTTGGGATCTTCTTTGTAAGAGGGCTACCTCACTACTTTGTATCGTTCGGCCGTGTTATTGCTTTATCTATAAAACGGGGCTACATACTGTTTCGAGGCATAAGTTCTGTGTGGAATAAATGAGGAAACCATTTAAATACCATCGGTTCATTTTCTTAAAATAATTATGATATGCTTTCAAGCATTACTTGTACAGAAGATATATCTAGATTCATCCGATGGATATAATGGTTCAGAAAATAGAAGACAGAAGAAACGCAAGGTGTTTATGCCAATGGGTCTGTCATAATTACGGAGAATACCGGTAGCCTCCCACTACCCCCAGTTCTTGTAGAATACCACAATTATCAATTGATTTTTTGTATGGTGATATGTATTTCTTTATTATTTTTCATATTCCTTAAGACGAAATAAAGATTATGATAATGTATACTGTGAAACTAATGGCAAGCAGAAGAAATGAACTAGCACAAGACATGTTACAGTCATATATTTTCACAAATGCTCTCTAATGGCAAGTTTGTTGATTTGTGTAATATTTGCCTCCAAACGAGGACGAGCAAAGAAGTTCCTAAGATTGCCTTTTCAACTTATCATCATATATTTTTATGCTTCAGGATTTTAACCGATATTATGTGCGTGGACCTTACATCTCACGCGCATGTTTAGAACATTGGGCCATAAGACCTATCTATACCAATATAAAAAGGCACAGAAGGGGCAGATCCAAACAATCTCAACCATCAAATCTACATCTAAGGGCTCAATTACCGCCCGTCATTAACGCTAAAACAAGGCGGAACGGACAACACTCGAATCGCTATTCAAACAGATCCTTCCCGTCACGCGAGGAAACCTCAGCCGACCCGCACAGGCCGCCGGAATGCCTGCACCCGCCTGCCTACGCTAGGACGCCGCCGCATCTGCACTGCCTGCGCCTCCCTGGCTACACGAGGGCGCCGCCGCCGACTGCCCGCCACAGGACTGTTGCGCCCCACTGCACGACGCAAGGCCGCCGACGCCGACTCACTGCGTGCGCCGCCCTAGACGACGCGAGGCCGCCGCTGCCGGCACCGGCTGCCCCAGGCGAGGACGCCGCGCGTCCAGAAGGTACAAAAGCTATGCAACACTGTCCTCGCTAAGATACCGGCTGCACCAGGCGAGGACGTCACGCTATTGCAAAAATACAATATGCTCGAAGAGTAGTACCTTTAATCACTGTTATTGGTGCCATATATGTATAAGAGTTGTTTAACCAGACAAGTGATGCTAGGATGAGTCAGAAGAGTCTGATATTTCTACTCTGACAAATGCTCTGTAATTTTCTGAACTGGGCTGCCCACTGAAGTTTTAAGCGCTTAGCTATGCATTGCAATCACTATATGGGCGAGATATACATGGGTGATCTGATTAATCGGCCGCACGGCCATAGACGGATTTGATCTATTTTATCTTGTTCCAATCAAGATTTGTTAAGATGCTAAATAGTTATGGTCCTTTCAGGACATCGATAGTATGTTTTCCTGACCTTAGAACTTTTGTTCTTCAGATTGAGATGTCATTTGCCACTAAACATTAGTACTGTAGGCTCACGTATTCACCTGCGATCACCTATCTATTAATTGTTATTTTGCTATATGGCGAAGAGAGAGGTAGCAGTAGCACAGTGTAAAATGGAGAGATGAGGTTGAGAAGAATGTACAGGAGAAAGGGAATGCATTGTTTGGAGAAGCATGGTGATGCAGCAACGGTTCCAGAAAATAGAGATCTTTATCTGAATGTATGCATCTCCAAACTTATGAAAAGGGAATTAGATCCATTATCACTTTTCAGTGCTTATTGCTTTTCAGCTAACTATTTTAATACATGGTCTGTATGGATTCAATTTTTTATCACTTCTCATTTGGAATAATATTGGACTCATACATAATGGTCACTGCTCCAACACAGAGAAAACATAAACCAATTAAGGATTATGGATAAATTATTCGCTGACATCCATAAGGAACAGTAATACTTGCAATGCATTTTTATGAAGTTTATATCAGTCGAGACGCGCGTTGCGCGTGCAAGATTACTAGTTTAATTAAGTGGCTCAGTGAACAAAACTACATAAACACAACTCACTAAAAGCGAGAAGGGATTCAAAACCACATGGCATATGCGGTGAGTAACAACAACAACAACAAAGCCTTTTTTCCCAAACAAGTTGGGGTAGGCTAGAGTTGAAACCCATAAGATCTCGAAACTAGGTCATGGTTCTGGCACATGGATAGCTAACTTCCACGCAGCCCTATCCATGGCTAGTTCTTTGGTGATATTCCAATCCTTCAGATCTCTCTTAACAGACTCCTCCCATGTCAAGTTTGGCCTACCACGACCCCTCTTAACATTCTCATCCCGCTTTATCCGTCCGGTATGCAATGGCGCTTCCGGAGGCCTACGTTCTATATGACCAAACCATCTTAGACGGTGTTGGACAACCTTCTCTTCAATTGGTGCTACCCCAACTCTCTCACGTATATCATCATTTCTAACCCGGTCCTTTCTTGTGTGGCCACATATCCATCTCAATATGCGCATCTCCGCTACACCTAACTGTTGGATATGTCGTCTCTTGGTCGGCCAACATTCTGCGCCATACAACATCGCAGGTCGAATCGCCGTCCTATAGAACTTGCCTTTTAGCTTTTGTGGCACTTTCCTATCACAGAGGACGCCAGAAGCTTGGTGCCACTTCATCCAACCAGCTTTGATTCGATGACTCACATCTTCATCGATATCACCATCCTTCTGGAGCATAGACCCCAAATATCGGAAGGTGTCTTTCTCAGGTACCACCTGTCCATCAAGCCTAACCTCTTCCTCCTCGTGCCTAGTAGTACTGAAACTGCACCTCATGTACTCAGTTTTGGTTCTACTAAGCCTAAAACCTTTCGATTCTAGAGTCCGCCTCCACAGCTCTAACTTTCTATTAACCCCCGCCCGACTATCGTCAATTAGCACCACATCATCCGCAAAGAGCATACACCATGGGATATCTCCTTGTATATCCCCTGTGACCTCATCCATCACCAAAGTAAAGAGATAAGGGCTCAAAGCTGACCCCTGGTGCAGTCCTATTTTAATTGGAAAGTCATCGGTGTCGCCATCACTTGTTCGAACACTTGTCACAACATTATCATACATATCCTTAATGAGGGTAATGTACTTTGTTGGGACTTTGTGTTTCTCCAAGACCCACCACATGACATTCCGTGGTATCTTATCATACGCCTTCTCCAAGTCAATGAACACCATATGAAGATCCTTCTTCTTCTCCCTGTATCTCTCCATAAGTTGTCGTACCAAGAAGATGGCTTCCATGGTAGACCTCCCAGGCATGAAGCCAAATTGATTTTTGGTCACGCTTGTCAATCTTCTTAAACGGTGCTCAATGACTCTCTCCCATAGCTTCATTGTATGGCTCATCAATTTGATTCCACGGTAATTAGTGCAACTTTGAACATCCCCCTTGTTCTTGAAGATTGGCACTAATGTACTCCGCCTCCATTCTTTGGGCATCGTGTTTGACCGAAAAATGAGGTTGAAAAGTTTAGTTAGCCATACTATCGCTATGTCTCCAAGGCCTCTCCACACCTCGATGGGGATACCATCAGAGCCCATTGCCTTGCCTCCTTTCATCCTCTTCAAAGTCTCCCTAACCTCAGCCTCTTGGATACGCCGCACAAAGCGTCGGCTGGTATCATCGGAGGAATCGTCTAGCTCAATGGTAGAGCTCTCATTATCTCCATTGAACAGGTCGTCGAAGTACTCTCGCCATCTACGCTTGATATCTTCGTCCTTCACGAGGAGTTGATCCGCTCCGTCCTTTATGCATTTAACTTGGTTGACATCCCTCGTCTTCCTTTCTCTCGTCTTCGCCATCTTATAGATGTCTCTTTCGCCTTCCTTCGTGTTTAGACGCTGGTAGAGGTCCTCATACGCCCGACCCCTTGCCTCGCTCATGCGATGAGTAACCCAAACAAAAATTAATATCGGGAGAAGGGATTCAAAAAAAAAGTATTATACTTTAGATGCATGTGTTGCACGTGCACACTTACTAGTTGCAATAACGAATTACCAATTGCACCAAAGCAAAAATAAAGTGAAGCAGAATTTGCTAATCCATTGTAGCTGAAGGAAATTGTAAGGAAATGGTTATGAAACTGCACTGGGAAAACATGGAGCAGAGTTAGCTATTCCATGGAATCTGATGCATATGGATGATAACTGTAACTCAAACCCTATGCTAACTATTACTAAGAAAAACTAATCCCTGGAACTCATGTACGGTGAAATAGCAGTCAGTTACACCTTTGTGCTTGCTGGCAAAATAACCATTATAAACAAATGGATGCTCTGTGAAGAATTCTAAACTGAGACCAGACTAAAGAGAAACATAAGGAAAGAATAGCTCTTTCCATCGAAACAAGTAGCAGGATTCGAGACTAACTAATCCACTGAAAGTGTGAGCATCCAGTTCTCTATATTTTTTAAGATATTGGTATTAAATGTTTTTAAAGTTTGAAAAACGACAATTTTTAGGGACCTGCACGGAGTAGGATCCAGATGTGTCACATTCCCGTACTCCATGGTCATATTATGCGCATGAAAAGGTGCATATATAGTTTGATATGTACAGGCAGCCTAAGCAAGTAGCCTTCAAGTGGTGACTTAACATTCATGGTTACAAGTCCCAGGAACATTCGATCAATTAGGAGGTCTAAAGAAATTTTAAATATAACTTGATCAGCATGTGATTGGAAATTGAGTGTTTAACTGCAAAGTTGGCTAAAAAAGGTTAGGGCTTTACTGTAGAGTGAATCAAATGCTTCAAAGTTTTCCTTGCCTCCAACAGAACTACTCCGTATCTGATATAACTCAAAATGTGGACAGGACATTCATACTGTATAAGATATGGTGTGCTAAACACAAAATTGAGTATAACTGGCACAATGGCAACAAATTTTGTTGCTCATCAACCTGCTAACATAATGTTCCCCGCAAATAAAAAACCCGCAGACATAACGTTGATGTTTGCTTATTTGACAATTCACAATGAATGCGGCCATGCTAGCAGCCTAGCAGGCTAGCACTATTCAATGTTGTTACAGGGTAATTGTTCACTGTTTTGAGAAATTAACAGAGCACATAAACGGAAAATTTATAACAGTAAACAAACTGTTTAGTCAGAAAAACAGACCATTTTAGAGAATACTAGATACAAGATAAAATTAAGTTGTTGCATCATCACATATTCACATAGAGAGATCTTTGCAAGAGCTTGATCTTCTCAAATCAAAAGATCACTAGAAAGTAAACGATAAACCGAGTTTTCATTCATATATACAGTTAACCAAGGATGAGCATACTAAATTTTTCGAGACTTAGTTGCCCTCTCAAAGATATCTGCTATGACAGCAGGACAAGATATTCATACTGTATAAGATGTGGTGTGCTAAAAAAAAGCATAACTGGTACAATGGCAACAAATTTGTTGCTCATCAACCTGCTAACGTAATGTTTACCTCAAAAAAAAAATCTGCAGATATAATGTTGGTATTTGCTTATTTGACAATTCGCAGTGAAAGTAGCCATGCAAAAGCCTGATCTTCTCAAGTTAAACGATCACTACAAACTAAATGATAAACCAAATTTTCCTAATCTATATACAGCTAATTAACCAAGGATGAGCATACTAAATTCTGCGGGACTTAGTTGCCCTCTCAAAGATATCTGCTATTACAGCAGGACAAGATCTTTTGAGGCGAGCATACCCTTCGCTTGCCACCACATCATTTACTCTATCCGGAGAAGCGATAAAGTCAAGGCAAGCATCTTTGAGGTGGTTGCACTGATGCTGGTCAGCTAGAGCTAAAGTAGTAGTGACATTTCCGACATTAAGACTCTTGCAAAGGATGCTCTCACACATCACCTTCATCCTTTCCATGGCATACCTGTCTGCCGCCACGAGCAAGTGCTTAACCATTTCTTCACCATCGTCTCCATCAAGGTGCCCTGTCGAAGGCAACGAATCTTTGTAGATGAAGTGAAGCAATGCACTGAAAACAGCAGGCTGCATATCCTCTATGGTTATGGTCCTTCTTGTCCTGTCGCCCATCGGTCCAAAGAGCTCCGCTTTGAAGACCCGCGACCGCATGGCAAGCACGATCTTGTGTGCAGGAAAAGCCTCCCCACGAACCTCGAAGGTGACGTCTGTTTCCTCCCGCGCCTCCAGCAATTCTCCGAGATTATCGGACAAGTCTGAGGGAGGCACTTGGATGTCGAAGGTCGTCGCAATCAGGGCCAACTCAGGTTCTTTCAAGACTGTGATATCGCACTCGACCACGAGGCTGTCATCCTGCAGATACGCCGACGGCTGCAAGAAGTCTTCGCTCATGTAGGTGGGCGGTTTGGAGCGGAACACCAAGGGCTTCTTCCGGGAGAGCACCACGGATGGCGGCAGCTTGTTAGCCTGGTCGACCAGCCTGACCTCGAAGAAGGCCCTCGCCTGGGCGTCGGCGCTGACGAGCTCGAGGGAGACGGAGGCGTAGTCCCCGTTCTTCATCTCCATCTCCGCATCGGGGTAGTACTCGATGCGCCAGAGATAGCCGCCGACGTCGAAGGTGGCGGAGCGCACGTACCTGCCGACGCCGAGGCCCCTGTGGAGGCTGTAGCCGGCGATCTTGAAAGTGTGCGTGCCCCGGACTGTGCGCGGGGTGCACATCGACGCCGTCGCCCTCATTCTCGGCCTGTAGGGCTTCTCCGAAATTGGAACTCCAGCCGGGAAATTGATGGATTCTCGGATGGGAAAAGTGGTGTCAAGCCATCGAGTAGGGGAGGCAGGTGCGGATTGGCTGAGAGGGGTGGAGGGTGGCGCCGGCGCGGCTGGGGAATGGAGGCGCGGTGGCGCTGCTGGGGAAAGCAGCGCGGCGGCGAAAGGGTCGGGGACAGGACTCGCTGAGCCAGGTCAAGCCCGTCAATTTGGGGATTCAGTGGTTCAGTGTCTGAATGGAGCACGGGCAAATTTCCTAAGTTTCGACAAGTTTACGGAAATTCACAGTGCCTTCCAAGGTTATATGCTCCTGTCCAATTACATAGTTGAATTTTTTTGTAAAAAATGTATTAAAAAATGGTGACGAACATATATGTGTGTTATACATATGTGCCAAGTTTCGTGGTTAAATGACATTTATATTGCTATGTGCAGAAAAGGTAAATCTATGGTCAAAATAGGTTTTAAAAATACCTTTTTAGAGTACTGATTTTGTTTCGCACAGAGCAAAACACATTTCATTTCATCGCAAAACGTGGTGCGTATTGCAACCTTTGTATATGTTCATCAGTAAAAAAAATCGAAATTTGTGAAATGATTTACTATTGTTTTTTATCCCAAGTTTAGTGCAAATGCTAACGTAAAAGTACCGTAAAGAAGATGCTTCTAAATTTGACAACGGTTCTAAATGTTGCCTCAATGTGAAGATTGCCACACCGTGGGTACTATTACATGATCAATTTCTTGAGTTTGGTGGTTGTGAATCGTGCGATGTTTATGAGGTGTGTTTGTGACGTATGTTCTGATTTGGGATTATGACTGCGTATCTTTGAAAGCAATGCTCCACATCACTAATCTTAGACTTGACATTCAACCGTTTTTCATGCTTCTTTGGAAGAAAAATAGGTGGGACATTGTTTCAGCTTTTGTTGGGCTGAAGGCTTTGGATAGGGAAAGACACGTGGAGATTGCATCATGGACACAAATTATACACATATCCCACAAACGACTTGTTTGAATATGATTCAAACAATAATCACGAGTATAAAATTATGTCCATACCCTTTCTACACGCCCTGGTACCATGCTCATGGGCAAAATTGCCATGTCTAGACATGGATGCTCAATCAAAAAAATGAATTCGCCCATTTTCAAAGTTTAACATGGCTCACCTAATGATAAGACCAAATATGATTGGGTGGGTAAACACCTAGTTTTTATTTTGGGACTATCTGGTGCTCAGTCGACTGAGAACTCGTTAGTTCTCAGTCGACCGTGGAGCGATCGTTCTTGTCCAGTCAACGCGTAGGAGTAGCTCTATATGTACTCGCTTCCATGGATTATGGGCCTTTGCTTTTCGGGCTTGCTAGGCTGCTAGCTGCTTCTCTTTTGTTTTTGGCGCAGGGCATGTTCGCATGTTTTTTTTTCCGGTAATGCACATAAGGTAGCTACATAATATGATACACTAACTGTCGTGGGGCTACCCTTCGACTACCCCACGGTGAAGATACCTGGTGCACGCCAAGACTAGGACCCGACATGCGGCCTATTAGAAGATGACAACAAAGGCCCACCTGGCGGCCCAATGAAGTCCAACAAGCTACAACTTGGAGTACAAGACAAGAAACTCATGTAAACCCTACCTGGCTCCCTTTATAAAGCCAGGCAGGGGCACCCCATTAGAGGGATCCCCACGGGACACACAGATAGGCATAGCCCTAGCGAGACCACGTCTCATACCATCGCCCTTGCGGCCACCATGTAACTTCATATCATCATCTATACAGATCAGACAAGCAGGATGTAGGTCTTTACCTCACCATGAGGGGCCGAACCTGGGTAAATCCTTGCTTGTCAGCCGACGGAACTACCAGCGCTCAACTCTCTCTCCCCTTCAATCAACCCGGGGTACACAACCCAGGGATTTGCCGAGTCCACACCTCGTCAATTGGCGCCGTCTGTGGGAAAGAACGCGCGCTGGATTCAACGTTTCGTCGGCTCCAATCTACTTCGACAACGGCGGCGGCGTTCCGTGTGCATACCCGCACGATCCAATCTGGCAGCGGCGTCTGTCGAGGGCACGGCGCTCCGTCGGTGCGATCAAAGCTGGCGGTACACAGCACGTGAGATCCGATCTTGCTGCGGCGCTCGCCCGTGTGCTCGCGCGTGACGGCGTTCCGTCCCTGCAAGCCACGTACGATCCAATCTTGTCGACTAAGCCACGGCCGCTGGTGCCTTCTGCGTGTGGGAATCCATGCATGTCTTCTGCCGTCCATCAGCGCGGTGGAGCGGTGAAAGCCCGGCGAAAACTTCTTGTCCTCGCTGCACGCATGCAGGCAGCCGACGAGAACACATGCAACGCATACATGCATGGATCATAGATCGATCCTTATCCTTGTCTTATTCGTTTAATTGTGCGGTCACTATTTTCTACCAATAGCTTTGATCTCTTATTAATCATGATGTGCATGTACACGGGGAACCGAGCCCCAAAGATCATCACAAGATGCTGCTACGCATACGGCAGGGACATGCACGAGGCAGCAACGGCAGTCCAATCTGATCAGCCGTACCATGATCAACAGCGATCAACGTCGACGGAACAAACGCATCCACTTCGACTGCGCGCACACGGAAGACTGCCGACTCGGGATGACGGTGGCGTTGTGCATTTTTCATCGTCTGCTCGACAATCTCTGCACCGACGCAGGGCGCGCCCGGGACTCGGGGCTGGCGGCTCAACGTCAACAACAACAAGCTCATCGTTGCATCCTGACAGGCGACTCGAGTGCCCTCACCGGCTCCGCCTTCGACACTCGGGGGCTGGCGGCCTCGCCCTCGTCGACTCCGCCTCCAGCACTCGGGGGCTGGCGGCCTCGCCTTCGTTGACTTCGCCTTCATTGACTCGGCACCGTCGACTCCGCTTCGCCGGCCTGATACGGGACTCGGGGGCTGAGCGTTGCCCGCGTCGCGTTGACTCCGGTCCGCCGCTTCGACTCCCTACGCCGTACCACCTCACAGCATCGACTCCGGTCCGCCGCTTCGACTGCTTCCACCGCGTCGACTCCGGTCCGCCGCTTCGACTGCTTCCACCGCGTCGACTCCGGTCCGCCGCGTCGACTGCTTCCGCCGCGTCGACTCCGGTCCGCCGCTTCGACTGCTTCCGCCGCGTCGACTCCGGTCCGCCGCTTCGACTGCTTCCACCGCGTCGACTCCGGTCCGCCGCGTCGACTCCTTCCACCGCGTCGACTCCGGTCCGCCGCGTCGACTACTTCTGCCGCGTCGACTCCGGTCCGCCGCGTCGACTCCGGTCCGCCGCGTCGACTACTTACGCCGCGCCGCACAGGCCGCAAACAAATTCGCCTTGGCCGCACCTGATGCTCTCCCGGGTATTGCGCCGCACAGGCCGCAAACAAATTCGCCTTGGCCGCACCTGATGCTCTCCCGGGTGTTGCGCCGCACAGGCCGCAAAAAAATTCGCCTTGGCCGCACCCGATGCTCTCCCGGGTGTTGCGCCGCACAGGCCGCAAACAAATTCGCCTTGGCCGCACCCGATGCTCTCCCGGGTGTTGCGCCGCACAGGCCGCAAACAAATTCGCCTTGGCCGCACCTGATGCTCTCCCGGGTGTTGCGCCGCACAGGCCGCAAACAAATTCGCCTTGGCCGCACCCGATGCTCTTCCGGGTGTTGCGCCTTACAGGCCGCAAAAATTTACCTAGGCCGTACTCGAAACACTCGGGGCTGCGCCGCACAGGTTCCCCTCATCAAACATCTTAGGCCGCGCTCGAACACTCGGGGGCTGCGCCGCAAAGATCCTAAGTAAAAGCCTAGGCCGCACTCGAATCGCTCGGGTGCTGCGCCGCACAGGTCCTAAGTAAAAGCCTTGGCCGCACTTGAAACGCTCGGGGGCTGCGCCACACAGGTTCACCTCATTAAACATCTTAGGCCGCGCTCGAGCACTCGGGGGCTGCGCCGCAAAGATCTTAGGCAAAAGCCTTGGCCGCACTCGAAACGCTCGGGGGCTGCGCCGCACAGGTCCTAAGTAAACAACATCCCAAGCAACTGCTGTAGGCCAACAGGCTGAAGAGGAACTCGAACACTTGTCGAGTGCTCACAATCCAGTAGGCCAACAGGCTGAATGAACACAACACAGTAGGCCAATAGGCTGAAGAGGAACTCGAATATTTTTCGAGTGCTCACAAAACAGTAGGCCAAACAGGCTGAATGACAACAAAACAGTAGGCAAACAAGCTGAGCAAACAACATACAGTAAGCCCATTGGCTGAGCAAGACTCCATTCATTGTCGAGTCCTCCATTTACTCCCATCGGGAGTGAAGCATAACCGGCTTTCGACTGAAGGCTAATTAAGATTAACCTCAATTACAAGCAATTCAGCTTAATCTCGAGGGCTACTCCCATCGGGAGCGCTGTCGCGCCCCCGATAGCATGAGATCAATATTCAGTCGAAACATTACCGACTAAACCATCCTCTGTAAGCCCTCAACGGCCGGAGTCGAATCATTTTTACTTGTCCCTTTCAGGAACCCGACGGCGTGCCCAGGAGGAAAGAGTCCTTACCCGAATCTTCGATTCGACCAAGCACTCGGGGGCTCCTGTCGTGGGTCTACCCTTCGACTACCCCACGGTGAAGATACCTGGTGCACGCCAAGACTAGGACTCGACATGCGGTCTATTAGAAGATGACAACAAAGGCCCACCTGGCGGCCCAATGAAGTCCAACAAGCTACAACTTGGAGTACAAGACAAGAAACTCATGTAAACCCTACCTGGCTCCCTTTATAAAGCCAGGCAGGGGCACCCCATTAGAGGGATCCCCACGGGACACACAGATAGGCATAGCCCTAGCGAGACCACGTCTCATACCATCGCCCTTGCGGCCACCATGTAACTTCATATCATCATCTATACAGATCAGACAAGCAGGATGTAGGTCTTTACCTCACCATGAGGGGCCAAACCTGGGTAAATCCTTGCTTGTCAGCCGACGGAACTACCAGCGCTCAACTCTCTCTCCCCTTCAATCAACCCGGGTACACAACCCAGGGATTTGCCGAGTCCACACCTCGTCACTAACAAAAAAAGGACGCTCCTCATAAAAAATAGTTTAGAATTATTAAAAGTAATTATTAGTTATATGATGTCACCAAGTCTTAGTTGCAACCCGCTTATAACTCTCATCCTTAGCAAGTCACGGCATAAATCAAACATTCATATTTTTCTCTCCCCACTTGCAAATAAAAAACCTAGTTGCAACTCACATGTAACTGACAAAAAAAAACTAGTTGCAACTGATTTGCAATTGGAAAATCTTAGATTCAACCATCTGTAAATGGGAAAAACTATTTTGCAACCCACTTGTAACTGCAAATTAAGTTGCAACCCACTCGCAACAGGAAAAAATTCAGTTTCAATCCACTTGCAACTCAGAAATCCCGGTTTCAACCTACTTGCAACTCAAAAAAAAACTCAATTGCAACACATTTGCAATAAAAAAAATCTCAATTACAACCCACTTGCAACTAAGAAAAATCAGTTGCGAACCATTTGAAACTCAAAAATCTCAGTTCAACTCACTTGCAACTTGCAAAAAAATGCAACTCAAAATCTCAGTTGCATCCTACTTGCAACTCGTAAAATAATTTAATTGCAACTCAAATATCTCAGTTACAGCCCACTTGCAACCGGAATAAAATTCAGTTGCAATCCACTTGTAATTAGAAAAAAAACTCAAATGTCTGGTGTAACCCACTTGCAACTGAAAAAAATTAACTATGAGTTGCAAGCCACTTGCAACTAAAAAAAACTCAACTGCAATCCACATGTAACTCAGTTATAACCCATCTGCAACTCGCAAGCTATCACACGTCACGACGTAATCTACATTTCATGAGTTGACCGAGCTCTAAGTTAAATCTTCGTCGACCAAGAATCGGCAAAATTGACAAATATAACTCAGTTGCAATCCACTTGCAACTAAAAAAAATCTCAGTTACAATCTAGTTGCAACTGAAAAAATGTTAGTTGCAACCCACTTGCAACTAAAGAATTAATATTTTTCTTAGTTGCAACCCACTTCCAACTGGAAAAACATGGTTGCAACCCGCTGACAACTCACAGCCAGCACAGCTCACAAAAACAAAGACGGACATTTATTCTCAGTTGCAACCCACTTGCAACTGAAAAAAACTCAATTGCAACACACTCGCAACTAGAGAAAACTCAGCTGCAACCCACTTTCAACCGGAAAAACTCATTTGCAACCCAATTGCAACTCCCAACCAGCACAAACCAACCGCAAATCCCACGGTCAAAAACATTTTCTTCCGATTACAACAAAATTATAATTAGGAAAGTAAAAATTTAGTTACAACCTACTTGCAACTGAAAAATCCGGTTGTAAACTTCACGCTAGCACGAATCAAGGGGCGATTCAACAATTGAGGAGTCGACCGAGTTCTAACTTCATTATCTATAAAGTACAATAAGAAAACAAGAAAATTAGGAAGACACAACAAAAGGCACAAGATAGATATACACCAAGTTAGGAACGTACCAAGTTAGGAACGTACAAATAAAAAGAAAATGCAAAAATTGATATTAATCGTGAGATAAAAACAAAAACTGGAGTAAACACGGATGCAGCCACGAAAACCAGACAAGCACCTAGTTACACATGACATGTAATTTCTACTTAGTTACACATGACAAAGCAACATCAGTATATTGTTTAATTTGCACATAAAAAGGTAGAGAAAATCAATGTAAAAGTGACTTGTTACAATGGTGAAAAAAATAAGACATGGAAATAGATGATAAGAAAGATAAGAAAATAATTATCGTGCCATCAATTTTGAAGCGATGTAACCATCAATCAAAAAAATAATGTTTAAAAGAGAGACAATATAGTCGTACGACTAAGTGGTGCGCACCAAATACAACAAGCAAAAAAGAAAAGAAAAAACAGAACGTACAACAGAAAAAAGAAAAAAAAGGAAAAAATATATCGTGCAGCTGAATACAACAGAAAAAAGAAAAAAATGAGCCGTAGTCAAAAGAATAGCAACGAGCAAAAAAAGTAAAAATAAAAAAACAGCTACTACTAAAGCCCACGATACAGGACACTGCATGCCAAAAAAGGCCCACATGCCACACGTCTGGGCAAACACGGTCGCATGCTCCCAACATACAAACAGGAACAGATCGAGCGACGTGTTGAAAAAAAAAGGAAAATGCACGAATCTTAACGCGCACATCTAACGGTGACAGACGCGACTGAGAACTAACGAGTTCTTAGGCGACTTAGAACTAGCAAATCCGTTTTATTTTGAGCAAACTCATGAACATAACGAATTATTTGACATCAGTGACATGACGTCCATGATATGTCCATCCTATGAAACACTGAACACTAACCAGCATCCAGCAACATGATCGCTGATGTGAGGCTAACAAGTCTGCTATCCGGAGCTGGTGGTGCCTACGTGGTGAGGCTCAGCTCCTCGATGAATCCCACCAGCCGCTTGAACTCCTCCGACGAGGAGCCACCGTCGGCAATGTCCCGCTTGACCTCTCGTGCCAGCGCCTGAGCGGACCTCCTGATCTCCTCGGATTCCATGGCCTCCCTCACCATCCTTTCGACGACAGCCCTCTCACACACGTTCTTCATGTCCAGCCCTGTCCCCCACACGGCGCCCACGAACCGGCTGTTCGTCTGCTGGTCGGCGAAGAACGGCCAGCACACCGTCGGCACACCCTCGATGACAACCTCCAGCGTGGAGTTCCACCCGGCGTGCGTCAGGAAGCACCCACGGCGCGGTGCCGAAGCACGTCCCGCTGCGGCGCCCAGTCCACCACACGAGCTTTGCTTCTCCCTGCCGCCTTGATGGCCTCCTGCAGGACGGCGTTCTGGCTCGCCCCGACCATGTCAGGGCGGAGCACCCACAGGAAGGGGTGGCCGGCGCCGACGAGCCCGGACAGGAACTCGGTGAACTGCTCGAGCGTAATGACGGCCAGGCTCCCTAGGCTGACGTACACGACGGAACAGTCGGCGTGCCCGTCGAGCCATGCCGTGCAGCCGTCGTCCTCGCGCCACAGGGCGCCGCCGGCCGCCGGCGCCTGGAACATGGCGTGGAGAGGGCCGATGGCGAAGACGTCACGCATGCGCGGGGCGATGTGTGCGAGCGCCAATCGCTCCAGCGACGCGGCCGTGTTGAATATGAGTGCCCGTGCCTTGGAGCTGTGCGCGGTGAACTCGTAAAGTATCTGCAGCATGGGTCCAAGCCACCGTCCTCGGCGTGGCCCCGGCAGAAGCTCGGAAGGTCTCCCCGGCGAAGGAAGCCCTCCATTCCCTTGACACCACGGACGAGCTCGTCGAGGTCGGCGCCCGCGGGACAGGCACCTCGCCGAGTTCCGCGAGTTTGGGCACGGACAGGTAGGCGAGGAAGCTGCAAGCGCTGGCCGTGCGGAAGGCGAGCGCCGGGACACCGAGCTCCTCTGCAATGTCGATCGCGAACGGAAGTATCCCGTCGGCGACGACGCATGTCACAGGAGGGAAGCCATCGACATCGTCGCGGCCCAGCGCTCCCGCGCTGCACAGAGACACGAGCAGACTGCGGTACGCGACGCTTGTGTTGGTCTGCAGGGACTCCATGATCTCAACCAGTTTGCCCGCGGAGCGGGGTGGTCGTCGGGGAGACCGTCTGGCACAGACAAGAACCGGAGCCGCGGCGAATCAACCGACCCCGCCGCCTTTGCGGCTGCGGTAAGGCCTAGCCGCCGCAGGTTGTGGTCGCTGTGGAGAAAGGTGACGTGGAGACCGGCGTCGAGGAGGCCTGCGGCGAAGTGGAGCATGCAGTTGATGTGGCCCTGCGCCGGGCACGGGAACACCAGCACGTGCGCCACCATTTTGATGGTCGATTACTTGCGTGCACCGGCGGGCCGGCCTCAGTACGTAGCTGGAATGATTGTAGTGCACCTTCGAAGTGTTGTTGGCATGGCTGGTATATATAGCTCAGACCTCAGAGCGTACGTCAGGAGGTACGTGTCGGAGAGGACCGGTCTCCGGCGGCGGCGGCGGCGGCGGCTAGCGAACGCCTGATTGCACTTCCACCTGCCGGATGAGAGTTGGCATCAGAATCCAACCCAAACACGGAAACAAATTCCGTGGCTGCTTCAGAACGTAACAAATTGTATGATTGTCAAAAAGTGCTGTGCTAGATTGTTTGGTCCTGATTATGCCTACGGCCTCTGTTGCATGTGCTTAATTCTTCAAAAACAGTGGCTAAAGAGAGTATACAAGGATGGATACACCCAGCGAAAGGCATCCCAAGGATGTTAAGATGATGAAATGGCCAAGGAAACTTGTATGCAATCAACTTACACGAGTACAATTCCATTGAAATTCTTTTACAGGAGAAGAAGGTGATTTGGTTACTACTATAATGCTTAGTGATTGATTACAAGCATAACCTACAAAAGAGCAGATCCCCAAGATCTCACTGTTCTACGGGGTCACTCAAGAGAACAAGAAATGCTGAATTTGTTTACACCTACAAGTTCAGAGCAAAACAGCAATCGTTTAAATAAACAGAGGCATGATCCGCGCGATAATCCCACAGTGCATCACGTATTTCTCACCCGGGAATTACCAGAGTTGGCTGCTCACTGGGCTCCTGAATCTCTTGAAGCACACATCGCAACGGCCTGCAGTTATGATGTTTCTTCCAGTACTGTAGCACTACCACCATTGATGTGTCTTAGTAACCGTCATGCTACTGTGATCTGAGCTATGTGGTCCTCTGTTTCTTCCTGGGATACATCATCTGAAAATGTTAACCAACATGATCCCAATATCCATTGGGAGGATGCTAAGATGATGAAATAGCCAAGGAAACTTGTATATAATCAACTTACACAAGTACAATTTCATTGCCATTCTTCTGTAGGAGAGAGGGCGACCTGTTACAATTATGCCTAGTGATTGATTACAACCATAGCCTACAAAAGACCAGATAGATCCCCAAGATTTCACTATTCTTCAGGGGCACTGAAGAGGAACAAGAAATGCTGAAATTTTACACCCACAAGTTTGTAGCAAAACAATGATCTTTCCAATCAACAGGCATAGTCTACATGATAATCCAGCAGTGGATCACATATTTCTCACCCGGAATTACAGAGTTGGCTGCTCACCTGGGCTCCTGAATCTCTTGAACCACACATCAGCAACGGCCTGCAGTTATGATGTTTCTTCCAGTACTGTAGTTCTACCACCATTGATGTGCCTTAGTAACCGTCACGCTACTGTAATCTGAGCTCTGTGGTCCTCTGTTTCTTCCTGGGATACATCATCTGAAAATGTTAACCAACATGATCCCAATATCCATGGGAGGACGCTAAGATGATGATTTTTTTTGGAGAACAGGCCCAAAGGGCCCTGCTTTTTATTGAAAGTAGAGTTCAGGACATACATTGTACTGGGGATACCAGTTTCAGCAAAATGCAAAGCGAGGAAACAGTACTGGAAAAGAGAGTACAAACTCCAGGCCGCAGCCATTACATATAGAACAAGGCAAACAGACTGCGGCACCCGCCACCACCTAAAGCTACCTAGGAGACTATCCAACACCATTGCGCATCTTGAGGAGGAAATGCATGTTCTTTGCCAAGGATTTCAGACACTCCGACATGATGATCCAATCTTGCTTACGCTTTGCCAGCAACAAAGGGGTCCACTGCGACAGAAGAGATAGCATTTTGAACACCAAGATGATGAAATAGCCAAGGAAACTAGTACATAATCAACTTACACAAGTACAATTTCATTGCCATTCTTCTGTAGGAGAGAGGGCGATCTGGTTACAATTATACATAGTGATTGATTAAAACCATAGCCTACAAAAGACCAGATAGATCCCCAAGATTTCACTATTCTTCAGGGCACTGAAGAGGAACAAGAAATGCTGAAATTTTACACCTACAAGTTTGTAGCAAAACAACGATCTTTCCAATCAACAGGCATAGTCTACATGATAATCCAGCAGTGGATCACATATTTCTCAACCGGGAATTACCATAGTTGGCTGCTGACCTGGGCCCACACACCAGCAACGGCCTGCAGTTATGATATTCCATTCAGTTCTGTAGCACTGTCACCGTTGCTGTGCTGTTGTAACCATCATGCTACTGTAATCTGAGCTCTGTGTCTCTCTGTTCTTCTTGGTATACATCCTCTGAAGATGCTAACGACAATCCCAATATCCATTGGGAGTATGGAATTGTGTACCAGCACCTGGCGCATGTGTAGGAATCATACAAGCCTGGAAGACAACTCATCTGCTTCTCACTTGTCTTTTCCCCTTGAACTTTTCTTGAAATCTTCAGGGCCTAACAGATCAGAAGCACATTTATTCATCTCATCGGTGAGCTTTTGTGCTAGTTCAAACCGTCCAACTTCTTCAGTCACTGATTAGTGCACGGTAGACATAAATCGAAGGCCGATGTGACTTCTTCATCTGCTCAAACGCTTCGAGGGCATCACTAATATGGCCTGCCCGCCAAACCATCAATTAGCGCGCTATACGTTCTCAAATCTGGACTGATGCCCCTCTCAACCATCTCTGTTGCAAAGCTTTTGCACAGATCTAACCTCCCAAGCCGACGCAGCAGTTTATCACCGTATTATATGTCACAATGTCAGGTAAAATGCCAAGTTCCTCCATTAGCTTCACCTCTTGGAGCATTTGGTCCACCCGGCCAGCTTTTCCCAGCATATCCAAGACAGTGTTGAAGGTGACTACATCCAAGCATCTCTGATCTTTCTTCAACTCCTCGAATATGATCAAACTTTTATCGATGTGTCCGTATTTACTCGCGGCGAAAACAATCTGATTCGCCACCGTAGGATCTCTACTTGCGTGATCTCCAATACTCTCTCACAAACTTGAGCACAGTTCAGGTCATCTAAATCCCCAATGGCCCTGGCGACACACATGTAGGAGGTCAAGTCGGGAGCGGCTTTGGAGAGCAGCAAGTATCTGAATACCTTGGCGAAGAGAGCGAAGTCGTCTGCTTCGCACGCTCGCTTCAGCAGCAGATTGAAGGTGCCCAGGCCCAAATGGGACTGCTCGTCGTGCAGACGCCGGAGAATCCCGTGAATCGCTACCGGATCCTCTCGGGACAACGTCGATCCCCAGTCCCGGTCGAGCGGCTCGCATCGGGGTTCCAACTCGCACCCCTGATCAGCTGCTGGATTGTCTGCAGGGGCGAACCTGCGAGACGGGAGGAGGGTGCCGCGGGTGTCGTTGACGTTGTCGTTCTTACTTGGCTGTGTGGCCGCCGGAGTACGAGGGCGGCTATGTGGGAAGGAACGGCGGTGAGGCGGCGGATTCGGAGGAGCATGGGGCGGCGGGAGAGAGTGACGCCGGCGAGTTAGGGCGAAGACAGGAGACGAGCTCGCAATGGAGAACACCATGGGCCCGAGGGGAAGTGCTGGATGGCTCGGTATCGGAAACACGAAACGCCTAGCTATGTCAGGCCCAACATTGTCTACCACTTCGTAGGCCTTTCATGGGCCGGAGGAGAAGACAAATTTTGGAAACTTCATTCACTTTTGTACCCTTTAATGCAATTGCATAAATAAAAGGTAAATCCACTAAGAAAAGGTAAATTACGCTCAAAAAATAAAAATAAATAAAAGGTAAATTTACAAAAAAAATATTTACAATTGCATGTAAAATCATGAAACCGGGACAAATACAAAAACAAAAAATATACAAGACCAAATAGAAAAAAAGATGAAAGTGAATTTGCACAATAAAAGTGCACAAAAAGTGTAGATGCATGATAGTAAGTACATTTACAAAAACAACGCGATATAAACAAATACAAACTGAGAACATATAAAAAAATTTGATTGAAATTTTCGCGCTAACTATCAAAAGCAATATTGAACAAAGACGTGAATGTGAATTCAGAAACATTCAAATGCATGTGTTTTAGCAATTTAGTTTAGGTAGATGCAACTACAATACCTATTTTTGTAATGACTTAGTATCAATCTGGATCCAAAAAAATTAGGTTGCCAAACCGCCAAGCCTTCTATGTCGGCAGTAATTTAGTTACATCATGCACAATTGGTAAAATCAGATGTAGTCATGAACATTTGCAACTCATTTCCAGGCCCCTCTGCATCTGAATATCGTCGCTAGATTTCTTATTATAGGATCTTTAAATTCATGTGTATAAATCACCAAATTTGAATTTGGTTTATCACCACTAATATAAAAAGAGCGAGTGTGTCAGATCCGAGCAATTTCGGCCGTCCATACCATGAAATCTAACGTCCCACATCATCCCAATGATGTATGTTGTGCACCTCAAAACAACCCCCCCCCCCCCGAAATAACTGCCGCTAACGCGTATCGCGCACTCCGCCCTCCTGCACCTACTCGCCCGCTTCCGTCGCTTCGACGTCTATCGTGGCGTTGCGCCCACGCGTACTTGCCTTGGAGCGGTTGTGGCCGCCGAGGCGGACGCCGTGATGGAAGGGGTCGGCCGGAACTCACGCCTACGACCTCCATGCCGCCGCCGTGAACTCCTCAGCTACCCCCATATCCGCCACGGGCTTCTCCCGTGCAGGTAGCGTACAGAAGGTACCCCTCTCCTGATTTTGTAGATATGCACTGCCTCCCCACGCCCTCCGCCCTCAGCGGTGCGGCCTCGCTTCACACCAGTGCGTGGCGGCTTCTGTCCACCGCGTGGAGGATGGTGCTGCCACCGCCGGCTTCCGGCTCGTGATAGCGACAACGCAACGCCGCTCCCTCGAGCAACGCGAGGAGCCTAGCGGCGAGCGGCCAAGACGACGCCTCCGTTCTCCATGAGGCCTTGTTCCAGTACATCGTCACCCACCCCGCCGCGAGGACGCCGCCGCCCGACACCTGCCGTATGGCACTGGCACCAAGCCCCCTGCACCCGCCCCTCCCCTGCACCCAGCTCGACGGTGTACTGCTCCTCCAAGGCGACGGGCTCCTCGACAGCAGGGTTCCTCATCCTTGCACACGGATTCGACGGGAAGCTAATTCTGCATCTATTCATTTTATCCTCTGAACTGTCATTCGACGCTCCAAAGGTACTTGCACATGCCTGATTGGTTTCTGCATTTTAACCTTTTTTGAACTGCTATCTCTAATACTAATAAAATTTCATGCCTGTATCTGTTGTACCGTTCCTCTATATGCAAAGATGTTGGGATGTTGAGATTTCTATCTTAATCTTGGTAATTGATTTTCGTGTCTTTTGTAGCTGTGTCCGTTTTGCAGATTTCAGAACCACAGTGGTGTCACCTCAACTGAACTGATCCATTTGCTTGACAAAGGTTTCCCTTTTCCATTTAATTCAATTTCAGCTATTTTACATAGGGAATCTAGACATCTGACATGACCTCAGTTTATAAAGGAAAAACTGGTAGTTATGTAAGAAAACTCCTGATCAGCTTTCATTATTATATAAAAAATTGATGTTGCTTTCAGTTTTCATTCTCTTATTTGCATTTAGGAATCATTTCTAGCTGCCTCTTGTTGTGTGGTTTACAATATGGATTATTTTTTAATCGGAGGCGCTGCTGATTAACCTCAAAATCTCCTCTCTTAGTTTTCCATTCCCTTATTTTCATACATGATTTGGTGAGCATGTAATTATGCAGATTAACCTCAAAATTTCCTCAATTATTATTTTTATTTCAGGAATTAACCAACAATTAGAAATGAAATCATTATAGCACTGGCTGGCCAGAATTAGATAGCTTTTACATGGTTAATTATTTTAAATCTTGAATGCTTAACTGGGTGCTACGTTTGTAGACAGTGCCAAAGAGAAGTAGCACAAGGATTCTATATTGGAAGCTTTCGTACAGTCAAGTAAATAGTTGCCGGCTTTTTCTCGCGCCGTGGAGGACAAATAATTGGAAGTGGACAACATATCGGTGGATTTCCCAACAATGTTGGTATTTAAATTTTGTATTCGGTGTTAGTTCACCAATAAAAGCATTGGTGTACATGATAGCTGCATTGTGTGATCAATTTAACCTGTGGAGGATTAGATTCATGGCTAAAAAATTAAGATCGGCCACACGAATTTCGGTTCCTTTATATGCCAAAACAAAAACCAAGTTGTAAACCTGTGTCAATAACTCAATATTGAATAATGGGGCAAATAACAGTTTGGAATCCTTGATTCGCCCCTTTGTTAGCTTGCTATAGTTTCCAACTCTGATACTGTCATGTAATAGGTGAAGAAGGTGGAGATGGCGTCAGTATCAAACAAGGTCTGGAGCTTGGCGACCATGATGGCAGAGTTGTCGTGCTGATTGCTAGCTCTTTTCACTCATTGCTATCGTTGTTGTGCTGATGAAGACAGGAAGCGACAGAGATTGTGAGATAATTAGAGTGAGATTTGTAGCTTCGCATCATGACAAATATGTACTGTATTGTTAATCACAATGCTGTTCTCGCAGGAGGTCAAGGCAGAGGCCAAGCCGAGCCATAGTTATTGGAGGGTTTCGGCCAGCAGGGCATCGAGTCTGCATATATGCTAGGTGCTCGACCAAATGCCAGAGTTTGTATCTGCTGTCCTTAGGATCTGACATTTAATTAGTAGATGGAGTTTACGTGCTATTGTGTTCTATAATTGTTTGCTGCATATACGCTATGAATAAGTAGCTGGTTTCAAATGGCTAGGAGCTATGAAATGACCAATATCCAAGTTAAAACTGATTCACAACTGTTGGTGCAGGCCATCGCTTCAAATGATCATGACCTCGCGCTGAATGGAGCCCTATCCTGAGAGATAAAAACCTTTGCTGGACTGAATTTTAATCCGTTTTCAGTTGTGTATTGCGCACCGGCATGTAATAAGCTTGGGTACACATTGGTGCAGGTTCAGGTCATCTTCCACAAGCCATAGGGCTGGGAGATGTGCCTGACTCTGCACATGATTTGGTAGCCAGCGATATCGCTTTGCAGTCTGGTTAATGGAAATCTGTTTTCCATCTAAACAAAATTCCTGCAATTAAGTGCTGAAATATACATTCATTCGTTAACCTTAGTCTTCCACTAATTTGTGTAATGGTATACAAAGTGGAGATTTGATAGCATTACTTTGTATAGCTTGAACAGATTGTATCACAATTTTGATTAAGGATTGTTTTACTGCATGTTGAATTGTATCAGTTTCCTTGTCGTTTCCCTAGATTAGCATGGTCCTTACGAGCTTATGTGTTACATCAACATGAGCGTCACGCATGGTATCATCACCATCACACTCGCCATAAGATGGTTATGGTGCTACCACTTTTCTTGTTAGTTGGTCTTCATGTTGAGCAATTTACCTCCTGTTCAAGAGCACCTTCCTATTAGCCTGTTTCTTATTCCTACTTTCGGAGCTCCTGTAGAGGTTTTAGTTTAATTGCCTAAGCAGTACGAAACATTGCTATGCTCAGTAAGTTTTGCTCTAGCTGACAGGTATCCAGATTAAATAGTAACACAATTCTAATCTGTCTGGAGTTGGAGTTCATCAATGCATACTTCTTAATTAGTAAATTAAATGTTCGACGTTGATTTTCTCACTTCTCGCTGAAGAGGAGATTGACTTTTTATTGTGCTGGTGATAATGCCTCACGAGTTTGTTCATGGAAATATTTCTCTACAGCTTATACAGTTGTGCAGTATTGATTTTGCTTTGTGTGCCTCACGATTTCAGGCTGCTAGAGGAAAACATTTAGGTGTAGTTGTCGGGGGATCAATGTAGAACAAGGAAAACTGTGTGCCACTGATGTATCAAAAATGAACGTGTCAGGGTATTTTCCTTTCTGAGGAATGTATCAAAGAGTTGTTTAGTACAGCGACCTTTTTTAAAATATCGTTTTTATTTCTTTATTGGTTGTACATTCGTGGAGGTTTTCATTTCTTTGTTCAGCAACATATAACGGTAATCTTTAACTGATGCACTGAATTTTGGTTACTGATTCTTGAGGTTGTTTTTTTGTCTAGCTCCGCCATCGACCTCCTCCACCAGCCGGATGCCATCCTCTCCCTCCTATTGGTTCGGCATAATCGGTGATTAAGTGATTCCCAACACCAGGCAGTGGGGCGTACTCAAAGAAAATAGTCTGCCCCAACTCAATTTTTAGGTAGAAAAGAAAGTGGTATGATTCCATCTTTTTTTTTGTTGTGCACTGTGAATATGTAGGCTGTTCGTGAATGTTGGCTGCTAAATTTTCTTTGTAGTTGTTATACATAATATCTTTATAAATGTATATTTTCATTGATATACGATTATTATGTATTGTGATCTGCCATAGTCCGAAACTGCAGATACACTAATGAGAATTTTTTTCTGATGTTCAGGCATGTACACAGTACAAACGTTATTTCATTGTATGCTACATTGGTTGGTAATCGGATCGAGAGCAATAGTCTTCTGTTTGGACAAATCTGAGTAAGTGAAAGCAACGGGCCAATCTATTCTTGTTGTTTTATTGTACATCTTTGCTTTTGATACCTCTGATTTTACTCCAAGTTTTTGAAAAAATATATAGTAATTTATATATTAAATTTAACTTACAGAATATGTATATCATCTCATACACAAATATATTCTTTGATTCTTAACAAGGTCTTTCATTTGACAGTCATCCTTAGTTCTACCTGAAGTTATCAATGTTGCTTACAAATGATATTAGAAGTGACTGAATAAATCTAATTAATGGAGTTTTAGGGTATTCACCATTCTTATATAAGAATGGTTTGTTAACCTTGCAGCGCTTGTCACACAACTTCATTAACATCGCCAACTTCAAGTGCAGGTGTTTCTCAGTGGCTCTCGGTAGCAGCAGCTCTCTGGGGCCAAGATTCAGGCGAATTTATGAGCTTCATGGCGATAGGCAGAAAGAACTTTAAAGGACCATACGTTGTAAAGCCTATGGCTACATAATTACTAAGTGGTGTGGCGTGACTTGTACATGATTAATGATGTTCTTCATTATATGAACAAATAGAACAATTATCTTGAATTTTATAAAAACAATGGAATATGGGCGATTGCCCTATTGATCTAAGAAATAATACTTGCCAAACTTTATCAGGCGACAGTGGTGACACAAATTATTATATTTTCATCCAATTCGGTCATTGTAAGAAACGTGCATGTGCACGTGCTCGATTACTAGTTGTAGCTAAATCATAAAAAGGTTGTGCAATGTATTTTTGACAATTACGAAATCACAGCAAAATAGAGCCTTCAGAATGAATATAATAAATAGAAAATTTGTATCACATAATCCATGTATCATTGGCAATACATACAAGTATACACACGGTAAATAAATGCAAATCTCTAGCACAAGCAAAGAAGGACCGTAATAAATAAAACTTCAGCGGTTATTATTGCGCGATTGCCATTTGGCAACTGGTGTAAAGCCAGAACTACCGCAAGCCCGAGTGGGGAAAATATCCCTTCCCAGTTTCCCCTTCCCCGTCCAGGTGCCTCACTCCGTCTTGCGCCACATGGCTCCGTCCGCCGCCACCGTCGCCGTCCTCGGCGACGACCTCCTCCGGGAGGTCTTCATCCTCCTCCCCACCCCCGCCGACCTCCTCCGCGCCGCGCTCGCCTGCAAGCCCTTCCTCCGCGCCGCCCGCAGCGCCGCCTTCCTCCGCCGCTTCCGTCGTCGCCACCCCTTCACCTGTCCGCGCCTCCTCGGATGCCTCCTCCCCGACCCAAGCGACCGCCGCGGAGCCCGCCCTCTTCGCCAGCTCCCTGCTTACCCCGACGCCGCCACGCACCGCATCGTCGAGGGCGGTGACCTCGCCTTCTCCTTCCTTCCCCGCGGCGGCTGGCCGGAAGTCGTTGGCAACCCGTGGCAGCTCATGGACTGCCGCAACGGCCGCGTCCTTTTGCTTAGCCGGGCTTCCAGGGAACTCGCCATCGCCGATCCGTTGACCCGGCGCTGGGTCTCGCTCCCCGCGCTCCGCGGCCTAGGGTACGCCCTCGTCGCCGACGACGGCGACTCTTCGGTGTTCAAGGCGGTCTGCATTTCCCGACGCGCCGGAAACCCAGGGCTGCGCGCCTTTCTCCTCTCCTCCGCTGACCTCCGCTGGGCCGAAGTCGCCGGTCTCGCCGTGGAGTCCGATCTCGCTGGCGCCCGGGCGATGCAGGCGAACCGATCTCTGTACTGGAAGCTAGTGGGCGGCGAGCGCATGGTGGAGCTCAACACGGCGACGATGGAGCTCACCATGCTGGAGCTCCCGCCTTTCTTGAGGGAGATCAGTTTCGACGTCATTGAGAAGGGGAGGACGGTGCAGGTGGTTGTAGAAATTTGTGTCTTGCAACATTTTATTTACTACATTCTC
The DNA here is from genome assembly GCA_947311845.1 of Poa pratensis. Classification (NCBI taxonomy): domain Eukaryota; kingdom Viridiplantae; phylum Streptophyta; class Magnoliopsida; order Poales; family Poaceae; genus Poa; species Poa pratensis. Next base: position 16,254,194 of record CAMZMU010000104.1, read on the forward strand.
CGGAATTAAACTTCATGTGGAAGTATCATGGAAATAACAGGGAACTAATGATGTGTAATTGTACTTAAGGAAATATACTTAAGGAAGCCGGTACGTCTATACTGGAATACAGTGTATGTGAATATGCTGGAATTATACCCGGGACAGTATAGAGTGGAAAGCCAGGTTGTTCATATGTTGGCTATATGAATTGATTAAAGCCTGCGAATTTGAATTATTCAAATTCGGCACGTGACTCACACACGTGTGCTCGTGGGACTAATTGCAGATTGAAACTCCTAGATGGTTACTGATGATCGTGGTTGGTTTGGTTAACCTGGAGTTTCTGGAATAAATATCTGCGGAATTACGGTTTAAATAAAACCGGAAATTAGCACTATATAAAGGTCCCTAACCCCTAACCTCAAATTGATCATTGTGAGCGGCACCACGGAAAAGGATCGGAGGAATAGGGGTTAGACCGGATTGTGCTAAACCTAACATTGGAAAAGGATCGCCAACGCCGGAATCTCAACTTCAGCCGGCCGCCGCTTCTAGACGCCGAAGGTTGATCTTCGGCCGATCCTCTCCGCAATCTCGCCGCCGCCGTGTACGGAGAGGAAGATCCGCTGCGCACACTCCCGCAAACCTATTCTGCTGTGATATCCGCGCGGTCGCCGGAAACCAATCCGCTGCAAATTTCACGTCCCCGCCGATCCAAGCCCGCTCGGAACTCTACGGCCGATGTCTGCTCCGTCTAATTGATCCGGTCGCCGTTCTGTGTTGCGCGCTTGGACGCCTCTGTTGACCTGCGCGGAATCTGCTCTTCAGATCGATTGGCCGCCCAATCGATTCCACTGCACCGCTCCGTGGACGAACCGTGACGAGCACGACGAGCTCGCCCAAGCCGCTCCTGCTGTTTTGGCGAGTTCGCGCCGCGCCGCTCGACATCTACTACGCCGTCAGTTATACTGCTGCCCGGCCTGGTCCCTGTCCCGCTACGCCTCGCTGTCACCTGAACTAGTGGAGTTGGCGCGGCCATGCCGCACCCGTGTAGCAATTAAAATTAAATTTTGGTAGTGTATATATTTAGAATTGATGTAAGGCTGAAAATCAATGAAGGTTGTAGAATCTTGCGGTTATGAATTGTTCAGACTATCGAAATTGGTTAAGGTGGAGCATTCTGTAAATTTGAATTTCTTTTGCGTTTCTAATATGAGTAAGCATTTTTTGTGACCGTCTCGACATATTCGGATGGAACACAATATGTGAGCAATTATTAATTTCAATTTGTAATTTGGTGGAACGAATATAGAATTTTTTTTGTAAATATTCACCTCATGGGGAAAAGCAAACATCTTTCCATTTTAACATAAGTAATTAGATTATTTTACTGCGATCATTTTGGTATTTTTTTTTGTATTTTTCTTATGTATAAATCTGAAGATATGAATTTTTCAATTTTATTCATTTTTCTGGAATTTTATTTTCCGGGAAAGATCGTGTCACGCTGACAGACGGGGCCCACCTCGGCGTGACGCTGACGTCAGCGGCGGGCGGCGCTGCCCGCGGCGACCACGACGGAGCCGGGCTGAATCCGGCCGAATCCCGGCGAACCAGCTCGCGCGGCTGGACGCGGTGGACGCGCGCGGATGCGGAGTACCCGGTTGCGGCGGCGCCGCTGCGTTATTGTCGACGGAGATCGCCGGAGCGCGGCCAGAGGCGCGCGGACACGGCGATGGAGGCCGAGCGACGCGGCGGCCGATCTCCGGTGTAATTGTAGGGGAGGCGGCGGCGCACCTCCCCGCATCCGCCGATTGGAACGGGAGGCTCGCTGCGCCGCACGAGAGAGAGAATGGAGCAAATACAACAGGCAATTTTCGAAAAGTCCTTATTACGGAATGGAACCCACTCGTCGGCGCGAAAATTTTCCGTGTACATTTTTTCTGCGGGGTTCGCAAAAAAAAAATTAAAAAAAAAAACTGTAGCTAACACTGTAGCTACAGAAGCTACAGTGTGATGCTACAGAAGCTACAGTGGCCGAAACGGCTCACGCTTTTATATATAGTAGTGATATCTCATCTCCAATACAAGGACCTGGCAGCCACGGAAAGACACCTGCAACGCATCGTGGTCTCGGCTTCGTCAAGCTTGCGACTGCGGACTAGAATTGCTCCCTAGAGGTAAAATCCGCAGCTCTTGGGAACGGAAGCTAACCACAAGGAAGTCATCGCAATGCCCAGATCATCTTCGTACGAATCGTCAATGACTGTTCGGAATTAACAATAACAAAGCTCACTTGTGAATTTCTGTTTTCTACTCGACTCTGTTTTCTACACTTTTAAGGAAAACAGAGGAACCTGGGATATATATTTGCGAGAGGATCCAACCGCTCTTGTGACACCTCTGCATGGACACCTGCCAATTTTGACAACGAGCTCGCCATCTTGTTCACAGCCGACTCGGAACTACAATACTATCTCATCGGTGCTCCTTTGTTCCATCTGCTTCAGCCGTGTGCAGTGTGCTAGTTGGATTTTTGCTACAGCTGCAACAAACCGTATTTTAATTGCAAGGAGGAAAAGAAACTAATGCTCCTAGTGGAGCATACAAAATTCAAGGCAACGATTCCAGGTTTGGATCGGAAATCTTTTAATTAACGTTATTATTGATGGTGCACTCCGGATCTTCGTTCTTCCGGTTATGTTTGATCCGTTGGAATTTACAATGGTAAACGGATTATGCGGAAACTTATGCATAGTCTGGAAAGGAATTTTGGAGAGAGGAAATTGGATTGCACTCTGAGGGAAAGTATTAAACTCTTTGTCAGATTTACTTTTCTTTTATCACTTTTTTTTTTTTTTGCTACGGTTGGACGTTGTCACCGGAATATATATTGGTCTCGTCGCATACTTGGAATTTGTCGGAGTACTTAATTATTCTAGCGGAAAGACAAGAAGACGGCATCAAGGATGTTTATATTGAAATTGACATCACTTATTTTTGGAGGAAAAGAGAGAATACTCCATGGAAAAGGAAATCAATATTTACTCAACGGTATGTCGAATGTTATTTTATGCACTAAATACTTGTTTATGATTACTTCTCCATATAGTTTGGATTTTACTTGTACGTCATATTTTGATGGAACACAATAGCAACTTATTTATATGCAAACAATTCCAAGAGGAAATATATATGTCTACTTAGGCATTATTGCTAAACTGGATATACTTGGAGTTTGGAAATATTGCTATCAAACTCCCCTGTGGAGGAAAAGTATTATCATTCTTATATTCACCTACGATGAGAAGGAATTTAATTTATACTTCTCGATCGAAATTTGTTGGTTATGTATGCTATTTGGAAAGGGAAGAGTGAAATTATTGCTCAAAGGAAATTAGTGCATTATGAAACTTAACACAATGGTCTCATTTATCTTGATAATCCATTGGAAGTTGGCTACCAAAGTGTTTATTTGGTTGATGAAGAGAACTCCATATGGAGGAACACTTGTAATAGGAACACATGCTCAGATTTTTTTTTATTGTCGATGGAATTTACGACTTGGCTTATCTTATAAACAGAATTACGTCTTTTGTTAATTCTGGAATTATGAAATTTAAGTGGGAGGATTATCATCTGTGGATTATTTCTTCAGAGTGACATTTCTGGTATTTTGGCTTTACACTCCGACTTTAGTGGGAGGATTGTGATACTTGATCAACATATTTACGGTATTTTTGGACACTCCTATTGAGGTGGATATATATTATATTCATGATTGCAATGATATGGTTATTTATATCTTTTATAATACAAGTCGAAGGTCTTTGTTGTATTGACATCTAATACTGAAGTGGAAATCAGTTCATCAAAGGATTTAAAGGTTTGAAAACTGATTGGTGGGGGAAGTACACTTCAGGAATATTCAAATTAATGAAATGAGCATGGAATTATTCGCTGTTGTTTTATTCATATACTCCATGGTTGAATGGAGGAATACAACTCTTGGTTATTCCCTTGATTTTGTAGAAAAGCATTACATACTACTATTTTCCCAGTAAGTCTTTATTTATCACAGTCACTGTTTATATTTTGTGAATGGAAGGAAGTATTCTATTTATATTTTGGTAGTATGGAATTGGAATGATTGTTTACTACATAGCACACCAAGATTTTATTTTTAATGTCTATACTCTAGTGGATCGAATGGTATTTTGTTTTTGATCCGGAAAAGGAAAATTGGTGGAAAGTAGGAATTTGATACTAATGAAGGGTGTTTATTAATATACACCGAAATATATGTGCTAAACTCACAGGAAAACACCAAGTTTCACTCCCAACACTAACAAGCTTAGGAAAAGTGGGAGGAATTAAATTGGGCCATCATATCTTGTACTATTGTGTGTTATTTGAGGAAGTTACTCTATATTTTAGAGGAAAGAAAAATACTAAAACTTGTTGCTAATGTTAACTATGGGTGGAACATTGCGGGAAGGAATAAACTCAATGAGGAATAATTAAAGTTTGGGAACTTGTTTTTTACCAAACAACCGCAAGCCTATAGGTTGTAAATGTATTTATTTAGAGGAAGTTGTTGTTGTTTAAGTTTTACACAAAGGAAATATTTATACTTTGTGGAAACTCTGGAATTTAGAGGAAGTTGTTGTTGTTTAATTCTTTACACAAAGGAAATATTTATACTTTGTGGAAACTCTGAAATTTAGAGGAATGTGTTGTTGTTTTATTCTTTACACAATGGAATTAATTATACATTGTGGAAACTCTAAAATTTAGAGGAAGTGGGAATAAAGATATGGTTTGCTAACTGATTAGGTTCATTCATGTTCTTGGAACAAGCTTCACATCAATGGTATATCAGGTCATACGGTTTTATTACTGATGGAAGATATTCATATACAAAGGTTAGTGTGAATTGTTTTTGTGTTATCATTATATGTGCTAACTATGTTCTTATTGATTTTAAAATATCACATTGATGGAAGTGAAAGTTGGTTTGGTTCTAACTTTCTTATGAAAGGAATGTTCAAAGCTTCCTGTGTTTTGAGAGTGGAATTACATAGTGAATGTTTGATATATTTTTCTATGGAAAACTGCAAACCTGTCAAATACCTTTGGTAAAGGGAATGATACTCTGCGAGGAATTATACTTTAACTCGTGAGGAAAAAGGAATAGTAATTGTCATACCACTATTATTGTGGGACATTATTTGTGCGACCTGAACTTAGCCATTCCGCTATAATTGTTGCTTTTGATTAGCATGAAAACGATTTGCTGGAATTATTAGCAAACGGAATATGAATCTTATGAAAATTGTTGGAATCACATAATGGACTTGCCGTGCAATGTCAAGGAAACATGGATTACTCATTATTCATTGATGATCTCAACCTTCAACTACGTGGATATATTGACGCTATTTGTGATCTCGCTAAAAGGTAATTTTGTTTTATGTTATATGTTAATATCTACTTTTGTAGGTCTTTCTGGCGTACAAAGGAAACATGATTTAGATACTCGTTATTTACGAAATATGAATACTTCAATGCATCTCAAGCATTGAAGGAAGTTCTATGGTTAAGGAATTTTCTTCGTAAACTTAAGGTCGCGGAAAGACGCATCATAACCTGTTACTTTGTGATAATATGAGTGCTAAAGTCACAAAGTTTATATGCAACATGAATACACTGAAGAAGGAATTATTTTATAACCATGCTAATTGTGTGGGAATTCACTTGTTGAAATAAAATGTTTTCAGTCAAGTGGGAGATGTAGAATTTGTGTCTTGCAACATTTTATTTACTACATTCTCCGAATTAAACTTCATGTGGAAGTATCATGAAAATAACAGGGAACTAATGATGTGGAATTGTACTTAAGGAAATATAATTAAGAAAGCCGGTACGTCTATACTGGAATACAGTGTATGTGAATATGCTGGAATTATACCCGGGACAGTATAGAGTGGAAAGCCAGGTTGTTCATATGTTGGCTATATGAATTGATTAAAGCCTGCGAATTTGAATTATTCAAATTCGGCACGTGACTCACACACGTGTGCTCGTGGGACTAATTGCAGATTGAAACTCCTAGATGGTTACTGATGATCGTGGTTGGTTTGGTTAACCTGGAGTTTCTGGAATAAATATCTGCGGAATTACGGTTTAAATAAAACCTGAAATTAGCACTATATAAAGGTCCCTAACCCCCTAGCATCAAATTGATCATTGTGAGCGGCACCACGGAAAAGGATCGGAGGAATAGGGGTTAGACCGGATTGTGCTAAACCTAACAGTGGTCTCTATCTGCTCACCATGCGCGGCTTCTGCATTGAGGTTTGGGTCGGTGTGAAGGACGGCGCCGCCGCCGCCGCCGGTGGGCTGACGTGGACGCTGGTGGAGAAATCAGTGAGGTTCCACAGGGCGATGGCGGAGATGATTGGTTCGGACCTCCACCAGCTTACACTGGATGTCATCGGGTGGTTGCCGGTGTTGTGTTCTTGCGCAATGGCGATTGTGTGTTCTGCATCAATCTCGAGACTATGAAGATGACGAGGATGTCTCCCAAGGAGAATTGCCCATCCCATCTGATTTATCCTTACACGATTGCGTGGCCGCCGGCGTTCCTGAACCATACTGAACAAGGTGCTTGATGAGATGGTAACCTCTTACTATATGCTAAATGCCTCCTGCAAGTTTTGATCAACATGTGCTTATATACAGAAATAATATAGCCAAACAATTCAGTAGACCCTCTATCAACCTGATGCCAGCTTTATACTCCAAACTTTCTTTATTTGCTTCTTGGGTGGATTCTTATGTTATGCCTGAATACGCTGAATTTGCTGCAGGGATGTGATGATACATTTCAGCTTAAGATTATAAGGTTGTGTGGCAGAGGTGACACTTTATGAGGAGGCATTTGATCCACATGAACTCTTGACTCTTGTTGTGCTTACATGTTTGAGCCTCGTATCATGTACTTACTTATGCTCGTGATCTTAGTGTTATGTAGTGTCAAATTATGTCTATGGCAGTCTGTTACTCGAGATTATAATCTGGGGGATATAATATTTAGCTTGCTTTTGCGAACGCTATGCAGGAGCTTCACCTTGATCATTATGTTGTGTCAATTTCTATATCATTTCATCTGGCTCCTCACATTTGGTACATATCTTACTGTTGTCGTGATACAGTTCTTGTTCGGTTTGGAGTGTGGCTCCTCTAGTACTGATGCATTAATGCTGGATGTTCTTCCTTTGCTTCTAAAAACATGCACAGTGAAGAAACTCATTTGATATTGTCGTTAGAGCATTCTTTTCACTGTAGATTTTCTTAGATGCGCCATAGATGGAGATAGCAGCCTGTCCTGGGGTTGTTTCTTCAGTTAATCTGGGTTGAAGGTTTGGTAGGGAAGAAATGCACTGTGGTTTATAAGAGATAGGTCATCCTTTTCTTTCTATCATATCTGCATAACTACAATTCTTGTTGGGGATTCAAGTGTGGTTCTTGAGGAATTGTCGTTACTGGCATAAAAGGTTTTATGGGCATTTGTACAAATGCCTGTAAGTCTTATTGTGCATCCAAATGTCGTAGTCATGCACAGGGAAGAAACTAAGATGGAAATTTTTTGTGGGTTCTCGTACAAAGTTCCGAGACGTGTTGCATATGAAGATGACATCCTCAGGGTACTAGGGTCGTTTCTTCATTTTCTATGGGTTGCACATTTTGTTGGCAAGTTGCACTGATTCAACAGATACAGGTTATCGTGAGCACTTTCCATCTTACAGTTCTATAGATCTTCCGATGTTTACTGTCCATGTTGTTACTGTCAGAACGATGTTGCAGCGAACAGCTAAGGGGGTTAATACTACTCGAAGTCATCGATGTCCCCCCCCCCCCCCCCCCCCCCCCCCCCCCCCATGTTTACAGCGGCGATCAGCATCAGAACTGAAGTTGGTGTTTCTTTTCACGGATACCATAGACCAAGTCGGCAAGTACATCAATTTTGTGCAAAATCTTGCTGCAATAGACTAGACATGACATAATATAGAGGGGAAAAAGGATCTGAATCCGCTCAGTGCAGTTTTGACTGTATGGATTAATGGATGCATATGACTAGAGCCTTACGAGAATTTGCACTTTCCTTCCAGCATACGAAGCTGCTTCAGGGTATTCTAAGCTTCTAGCAAGAAACTGGAAACCATGAGCAGACTTTACTGACTACTATTCAGTTGTGGTAAGCTTCCTATAGATTGTTTCTGGCTGTTGACCGATAACTACATTTTGCGTTAAGTACTTAAGTTGCAGAGTGGAATGACCGAATCAATTGTTCAACTTGACCTAGAACAGCAACCTACGTCTGATTCCGCCGCCTTCAGTGGCATCAGAATGCATTCTATACAATGATCTACTGTATCATTCTGCACCTTAGGCCCCGCTTGGAATCTAGTATTTTAGCCAAAACGATCGTGCAGAATTACGGAGAGGTGGAGGTCGGGCTAAAAATACGAACCGTCTCCGTAAACTGCTCGGTTCCGTAATTCCTCCCGACTTTCCAAGCGGGCCCTTATGGTTATTTGGTGTCTGGACCTTTCAATCAGCCTAGTCAGTGCACCAGGTCAAAAATGACTCATTATTTGAAATGGAGCATTGTTGCTCACCTAACCTAAAACCCTTGTAGCAAACCACCTCCACGAGTTACTCGGAAAGTTCAAATTCCCAGCATTTTCCTGGCCCTTGGTGGCTGGGTATCCAACATTCATCCAATCTCTCATCTATGTGTCCTTTAGCCTTCCTCATCCTTCTACTTGCCGAAACATTCATCTACACAAGAGCACAACCACACCTTTTTCTGAAAGCAGAGAACTGCGTCCAAGGGCAGGAATCTCATCTCGGGATTCAATTTCAACCGCAAAGTTTGCAAAATATCATAGGTATTGGTCACACTGTGTTGCTAAGTTTTCTATACCAAATCTTTATTGTCATGAAGTATTTTATTTTTTTGTCTAACTGGAAAAATCAGATGAAATGAAGAACATTTGAGATTTGTCACTCCCAAACCCTCTGCATCTTGTCAAGAATCTCCATTGCTTTATCGCATTCATGGGAACAATGGACTTCATGTTAATTTCATTCATTGCATTTATTTTGTATAATTGGTAAATTCAGATGTAGTGATAAACATTTTGGATTCATCACTCGGTCAAACACTTTGCATCTTATCATGAATCCGAATCAGTCGGATTACTTGTTCATTGCTTTATTGCATTTATTATGGGAACAACATACTTCATATTAATTTGATTTATTGTAATTGAATTGTCAGAATTTTTTCACAAGTTGAACGTTGAAATAAGTAAGCTGATCAGATCGGGTAATGCTCTCTTGATTATGTTGCTTTTTTTGCCTGATTTGATTACAATTATATTGGACTACAAAGAAAAGAACGAGAGCGGACTCGAGAAAAAAATTTATCAGATAGATACTATAAAGGAGCATAATTTTTTCACTGTGCAAACAACATGAATACACCAGACAGTGGTCAAGCCTTGATAGTCACACCCCACGCCAATGCTGCAATGGTTAGCATTATGGGCGGTATGTGCCACAAAGGCACAAATCGCATAATTTGTAGTACTAGGTTATATCTTTCACTCGGTGTAATTGATTTAGTGAACTACTCCAGTTGAGTATTTGGGCTGGTCCGATGTGTTAGCTTAATAGTAGGATTTTTTTTATGGGAGCTTAATAGTACTCACTCTGTTCATTTTTATAAGACACGGTAGATATCTTAATTTGGACGATATCTTAATTTGGACTGTATAAATATCAAAATGAATGAAACTACAGTCTAAATATCTAGATACATGTATATTTTTTTAAAATCTAAAAAGACTCATAAAGTGAACATAAATAGTAGGATAGTTCTAATTGAGCTTATTGCGCAAGATAACCATTGATCAACCGGGCCCTACCCCGAAACTACCTACAACTGCTCGCACCCCGATCCGGCGATCCCCCCCCCCCCCACATCCATCCTGCGCCACATGGCTCCGGGCGCCGCCACCGTCGCCGTCCTCGGCGATGACCTCCTGCGGGAGGTCTTCCTCCGCCTCCCCACCCCCGCCGACCTCCTCCGCGCCGCGCTCGCCTGCAAGCCTTTCCTCCGGGCCGCCCGCATCGCCTCCTTCCTCCGCCTCTTCCGCCGCCGCCACCCCTTCACCTGTCCGCCCCTCCTCGGCTGCTTCCTCCACCGCCCCATCGGATACCGCATCGGCAAGGACCCCAGCAATCTGCTTCTCCACGCGTCCCCCGCCGCCGCCACGCGCCGCGTCGTCGAGGGCGGCGACTTCGCGCTCTCCTTCCTCCCCGCCCGCCCTTCGTCGTACGCCGCCGACCAGTGGGATGCCTTTTACTCATACGCCGATCAGTGGAAGGTCTTGGACTTCCGCAACGGCCGCCTCCTGCTGCGTAACCAGCTGTCCAGAGAGATGGCCGTCGCCGACCCCTTGACCCGGCGCTGCGTCTATCTCCCCGCGCCACCCGCCGAGCGCCCCGTAGGGTACGGCCTCGTCGCCGACGACGGCGACTCCTCGGTGTTCCAGGCGTTCTGCATTTCTCAAGACGGCGGCGACGGCTCCTCCGGGCTGCGCGCTCTGGTCCTCTCCTCCGGCGAGCTCCGCTGGACCGACGTTGCTGGCCTCGCGCTCGCGCACCAGCCCGGTTTCGCCGACACCCGGGCGATGCAAGCGAACCGGTCTCTATACTGGGGTCTCAAGGGCTGGGAGCGCATGGTGGAGTTCAACACTGTGACCATGGAGTTCTCCGTGCTGGAGCTCCCGCCTTTCGCGCGGAAGTTCAGATTCGACGTTATTGAGAAGGGAGAGGACGGCGCCGGCGGTCTCTACTTGCTCACGATGCGCGAATTCTGCATCGAGGTTTGGGGCGGCCGGGAGGATGGCAGCGGTCGGCTCACATGGACGCTTGTGGAGAAGTCGGTGGGGTTCCAAAGGGCGATGGAGGAGATGATTGGTTCAGAACAATTTTACCGGAGTGGGCTGAAGGTCATTGGGGTGGTTGCCGGTGTCCTCTTCATGCGCCATGGGGATCGTCATCTCTCCATTGATCTGGAAACTATGAGGCTGAGGAAGTTGCCTCATATACAGAAATGCGGCAAAGGCCCATTGCCATCGGGTCTGATTTATCCTTACACGATAGCGTGGCCGCCTTCGTTCCTCAACCCTACTGAAGAAAGTGCTTGATAAGACGGTAATCCATGATGCTTTATACTCCAAAACTTTCTTCATTTTCTTCTTGGGTGAAATCTTCTGATATGCTGAACATCCTGAATTTGCTGCAGGAATGTGAGGCTACACTTCAGTTTATGATGATAAGAATTTGTGGCAGAGGTAATGGAAAGAAGAAATTTGATTGTCCATAAGAATTCCTGGAGGATGATCGGAGCGCAAGTACTCCAGCTGTGCCTCGTATGACGTGATTGTTCAGTCTTCGTGTCTCAGTCCAATGATGTGCATGATCACTATTATTCGACTGCATACTCTGGGAAATGTAGCATTCAGCATGCTTCCTTATTTCTGTGCCAGTTCATTTGGCACCTAGCATTAGTTACTTAACCTGCAGTTGGTGTGATACAATTCTGGAATACTGGATAATCTCACTGGGCTTTCAAAATCATGTGCAATGGGTGCTGTGATTGTGTGAAAGGTTCATGATTGCTGCTGTATGCTTTTTTCAATCTTATCTCTGAAGATATTTTGAGATGGAAACTGCAGCATCAGGTGTTCGGGCTGTTTCTTGAGGTTATCTTGGTTAAAGGTTTTCTAGGCAAGCAAACTCTGATTTCACAGAGATAGGTCATCATTTTTTTTGTCAATCTTGTTGTTTATGGATGGGCTTAAAGTGGGCGGCTACAATAATGAGGCGAATGTCTGATGTTCATATATGCCCACTTGTTTTAGAAGTAAGCAGCTAGCCATAGATCGGCTTGACTGGCTGACATAACTAGTCAACTTCTAAATTATCTGAATCAACAGAGGAGCTATGTTTACAATTATGCATCTTCTTTGAGTGTTGTCGGAGTTTCATGTACCAACAAATTCAGCACAATGTGTTAGTAAACGTGGGTGACATGTTTCATGCTTACCACAGTACCTGTTGTCTGTTATTTCCAGTCTAGGCTTAACAGTCTAAACTTCTAGAGTCTAGAGCTCTTGCTGAGTGAAAAAATATCATGTTCTAAGCAAGGACTAGACTACGCTGTGGTGTGGTACAGTTTTGTAATATTTCTATCTGGTGGCCTGACACTTGTAAAACACTGCATAGGCAAACCTGTTAGACCTACCATTACTCTAACCACAACTAAGCTTTGGGAGCATAGATCAAGCTCTAACACTGTGCCTAGTACCCAGCGAATAAAGATGGTATACATTCTTACATCAAAGAAAATGATAGGATAAACCTCTGTTTTGCAAGTGCACAGCCTAGATTAGATGCATACGCTGGCCATCTCATTCTCTACGATGATGCTATTCACGGGGATCATATCACGGTCATCGTCTCCTTCTTCACCTGATGTGTCGGCGTCGCCATGGAAGAGATCTGCTCTTATTTCCCTGTAAGAACACAAACACTTCCGTTCTCAGCATCCCACGGTTCTTTGATATGCAAAATTGGTGCTCATCTTGATTCACAACGTGTTATCGAATTTGGGATTCCCTGTGCTCTTTTTATAAGCTTTCACTATTTATGAGGACAGTAAAAAAGGATATGAAAGTGGCATGACTGAATCTTGAAAGCATCTTTTATTTGCTCTACTTGGTATTCTGGGAAGAAAACTCCATGTCTGTGACCACAGCTGACATCCTCTGTTTCCAACATAAGTGCTCTCAGCTTATCATGGAGGTTTGATCTGGACCCAGTGTTGTTGAAAAGCAAAAAATTATCTAAATGTCAAGATCCCAAACATCATTAGTTCATTACTATATATTGTGCTGAAATATGACAAATGACCAGATGAAGTAATTACATAATGTGTTGTAACTTATAAAAGATGCATGTCAAATGAAATAAGTCAAGATCTCTTCATTTAGGAACATAAATTTGCGAACATAATTTCAGTTGCCAAACTGGTTGGAGACCATGCTGCAAAATCTGACAAGGAGGAGGTTACCTTTCAATTTTCCCCAAGGTTTCTGGACAATTTTAGGTCCAAATGTGAATTGGAGTCATAAATTTATTTATAAATACCTTATGAGCTACTGTTAAAAATTCTGGCAAAACTAGCTGCAAACATTGCAGGCTATTAAATCTAGCGGAGGCCCTATGTTCTGTCAGATAAGAGTGGGCGAGCGCTAGGCGTCCCCCGGGGGATCTTTCCGTCCTATCCCCCGGGTCGGTGACCGTCCGATCAAGCCATCATGGACCGTCGGATCCGCGTCACCCCCCACCAACCACGCGTGTTGCTGCCGTGCAGCAAATCCATTCCCGCGTAGCAAAAACGGTCAGAACGGCAGATCGAGCAGAATCCCGTGACTTGAGGGAGGCGACGCGCGAGGCGGACAGCGACGAGCGGGGCGGCGCGCCGGGTAGCTCCGCAGTTGCTGCCGAGATGGAGCACCTCCGCCGCCCCATCCTGTACCCACCCCCTGGCCATCCTCACCACGTAGATCCGCCCCCCATAGTTGATTCGAGCGCGAGCTCAAACCCTCCTCGGCGGCAACGGTGGCGAGCGACGTACAGATCTGCAAACGGCGGCGAGAGAGCAAGTTTTATGCAAGGATTTCTGGGTGATATCATGAATCCATCGACTGTTTTCGACGCGGATCCAGAGATCGAGCAGCCCGCAGCTTCGGTAAGTCAGATTTGCTTCTGCCTTCAGACATTAGGTTTACAATTTGAGATGAAATCTGTGTATTCCTTCCTTTGCAAAAAACTTGAACGTAGCAATTTCTGATATGTAGCAAATTTGATATGTAGCTGGGGTGCTAGTATGTTGCATTTCTGATATGTAGTTATTGTGTGTAAGAAAAATTCAGAAGCAAAAATGTAATTCTGATGCAGAGAATTCAGAAGAGTTGCAGCAAAAATATTGTACATATTTTTGCATCGTATAACCTGCATTGCATCAATTATGACCGCAAGATTGTAGCAAGCTTTATCTGATGAAAGCAAAAAAAAAAGTGTTTGAATACAGTTCTATCCTGTTGTGATTGATGAACTTGTTTTTTGCTGCATGTAAAACCTTTGATGCTTCATGAGAAACCTAATGTCTGATGCTTGCAAGAAAAATTTGCTGCAGTATAAACATATTGAACTAATCTTCGTACAAAATGTTTTTTAATGATGCAGGGTTTTGTTGCAGATAGCATCCTAGGTGGTTTTGACCTGAACCAGCCTGCTCATGCAGAAAGCTTTGATGCTTATGTGCAGCCGGACAATGCTCCCAACTGTTTTGCTGACGGGCCACAAAGCGCAGCTACTGATGCTGCTTCAGTTGCTACTGAAGAAGTTGGTGAGGAGGTTTGCTCCCAACCAGTTGTTCCCAGTGTTGGTATGACATTTGACTCCATAGAGGAAGCACAGGTAGTGTACAATGACTACGCATGGAAGTTGGGCTTCGGTACACACATAGGGAACACCAAGTACAGTCAAGCAAGAAATGCACCAAAAGACGCAATCCTGAGCAGAGTGTTTGAGTGTGTCCACGCTGGAAGACCTGCTGCAGCAAAACCTGCTACTGGAAGCAATTCTGCCGTTGCTGCGATGGTAGAGGATGCAACTATTGACATGAGCGCCTACTCTGGACAGAAATCTCGCAGCAAGCAAGCTGGTGTGCACAAGGATGCTCCTGACTCAAGACAGCGCAGTAAGTTGCTCCGCCATGATTGTAAGGCAAAGATGCTAGTAGGGAGGCGTGGCGGTGTTTGGACTGTGAGCAATTTCGTTGAGGAGCACACCCATCCGATGGTGCAGCAAATAGGACGCCGCCGGTACTACCGCTCACATAGAAAGTGCCGGAGGAGGATTTTCAGTTTCTGCAGACTTTGCACAATCAGAACATAACAACAGCAAAAATAATGGGCTGCCTCGGAAGTGTGCATGGCGGGGACCCGAGATACCTTGGTTATGTGAATAGGGATGTTTCGAACATCAGGACCATGCTGCGAGAAGAGGTGACGCTGCGAGATATGAGCATGACCATGGAGTATTTCAAGAAGCGGCAAGCCGAGTGCCCCAGTTTCTATTATGCTTCGCAGGTAGACGAGAACAATGCAGTCAGAGCTCTCTTCTGGGTGGATGGGAGGACACGAGCTTTGTACCCAAGTACAAGGACTGCGTGTTCTTTGACACCACATTCTGTACCAATCGCTACAACATGCCCTTTGCTCCGATAGTTGGCATAAACAACCACACCCACACTATAGTCCTTGGGTGTGCTTTGCTACCGGATGAGAAAGTTGAGACATTCAAATGGGTATTCGAGAAATGGATGGCAGCAATGGGTGGTGAGCAACCAGAGCATATAATGACTGATCAATGCAGCAAAATTGCCGCAGCAATAAAAGAGGTTTTCAAGAAGTCAATACACCGGGCCTGCGTCTTCCATGTCCTGCGCCTAGCAAGAACCAAACTCGGGCCACTTTTGAGAGAAGGCAACCCGTTTGCTGATGCTTTCTATGCATGCATATATGGCACGGACACGGTCGAAAATTTGAGGTTTGCTGGCAGCAAATGGTGGAAAATTTTGCTCTTCAAGAGAACAAACACCTGAATAACATGTGGAAATCTAAGGCTACATGGGCTCCGGTGTATTTCAGAAAAGTTTCTTCCCGTTTACAAGCACAACAGGGAGATCAGAAGGTCTCAACTCGTACTTCAAGACATTGATCACTCCTAGTGACTCGTCTGGACCTTCGTGCAGCAATATGAAATGTGCCAGACCTTGATGCTTGATCGCGAGGACAACTCAGGGTTCATAATGGAGGCTACAACAACACCACTTTGGGGGAGGTGAGAACTACATGCATGTAGCTCTAATTCTTGTAGGTAGCAACTTCTTTTCTTCAATGTAGCATACTACACAAAGTAATGAAGCAACTATGTTGATATATTTTAGCAACAAGCAAGTTTAAACACTGTTGAAAGGCATGTTGTTGTAGCATTACATTCTATCTGATTTAGCGCCTGCTAACCTCTTTTGTAACATTAAAAAATTGTAGCTACCCAATGGAGAAACAAGCGCTTGCTTTCTACACCAGGGAGGTGTTCGAAAGATTTCAGAAAATGATTGTTGCATCAACAAGGTTTTATCCGTTGCGAGCAGAGGAAGATGCCCTTTGCTACGATCTTGTTCCAAACCCAGGAATTGAAATGAAGACATACAGGGTTCGAGTGGTGGTTGAGGATGGGCTATATGCATGTGGCTGCAATGTATTTGAGATGTGTGGTCTGATCTGCCCACATATCATCCGGGTGATGGTGCACCTGAATGTGCAGGAGATACCGGAGAGATACATGCTACGTCGATGGTCTGCTGCAGCAACAACACCCTCCCTACCCTGGAACAAATTCCATCAGGTTTGGTGTCCCTCCAACGAACACACTGAAGTATAATGCATTGTGCAGGAAAATGAATGATCTTGCATCAGATGCATGCTTCGCTGATGCTACCTACATACTGGTGTCTGAGGTGGTTGCTGATACAGCTAAGCGGGTCGCTGTGATGACAAGAGAATTAATTGCAGCGGCTAATCAACCGCAGCAGGATGCAGAAACAAACAATGCTCAGGCAACTGAAACTGAGGAGCAATGGACACAAGCACAGCAAGCTCAAGGTGACCAAGAAGTGCAAAATTTGAATGATGGACCTGACAGTAGCAAACTGAAAAACCCTGCAAGGGTAAAGCCGGCTGGTCGTCCAAAGTTGAAGGAGCAAAGGCGGAAGCCATTGATTGAGCTGCGCCAGGAAGCAAATGCAAAGAGAAGGAAGAGGGCAACTGAACCAAAAACAGACAAGAAGCAGGTCCCCAAGCAACCTAGGAAGAAAAGGGTGAAGAAATGTCCGTTTTGCAATGAGGAGGGGCATGTGGTGCAAGAATGCATGTACTTCAAAGCGAGGCAGGCGAGACAAGCTGAGTTAGATGCAGGAGCTGAGTTGAGGCTGTAGATGCAATACATACAAATTTGCTACACACATTCATACTTGTATATCATTTCTGGTGCTGTTGTAGCTTTTGATACTAAGATTACATTTTGGAAACAATTACTCTGTCTTGGGATGAACAATTTGGTTCATATAAGATTGGTCTGGTTAATGTTTGCTTCGCACTAATATGACATTGTCTGGTTAATGTTTGTAGCAAACCTATTTATATGTTACAGCAAGCTATTTTATCTAAAATGAGCAAAAAAAGTGAATGCATTTTCAGCAAAAAGTTCTGATATGTTACCTGTGGTTAAATTTTTTGTAGCAAAACAGAATTGTGTAGGAAGCAAAAGAAAATCATCATTCATAGCAACATTATTATACATATGTATCAAACATTGTTGATGCTAAAGGAAACTGTAGCAAACTGTAAAAATCTGCAACGCAGCAACAAGTTTCTTCAATTTCAGCGAAAGTTGAACAAGTATGTAGCAACAACACAGAAAAATAACCAGTTTAAAAAGACAATCTTAAACATGTCTTCTCCAGGAGAGAAATTTATCCAGGTAGTGAAAGGTAACAAAAGGCATCGCATGTTCAAACTGAGTTACATAGGTAGCAAGCTACAAAAAAATAACATATTCCAACTGGTTACATAGGTAGCAAACTTCATGCTGACATCTACAAACTAAGCTTCCTATTCATCAACCAAGTCCTCTTCCATTATCTTGACAAGGTTCCCTTTATTCTCCCTGCTTCAATGAGTTTTGCTGCGACAAACATGCGAAACTTTGGGATTGCAGCAACATCGAAGTCCGCCATCACCTTCGCATTGAAGTGTTCCATGTACAACATTGTGAAAAAGCCACAATCATAGCTGCAGCAAAACAAACAAATAAAAGTTAATTTAACCCAGTGAAACTCAATAGTATCTTTTCTCTGAAAAAGTTACATGGAGTAACTATGGTGCAACACCAAAAAAATGCTTCAGCGTCTTCTGCTTTGGGTGGGGAGGTGTGATGTGCTTGAAGCCTGACCAGTCAATGTTGGAGCACTTTGCAGCAGTTACAAGTGTCACGAAATTTGTAAACTGCAGAAACAAAAATATGTAACAAGTTAGAAATGCCTAACATGATTCCTAGGAAGACATAAAAAAGGTGTTCTGTAGCAACCCACCAGGTTTTTGCTGCATCCTCCAATATGGTCTTGTCCTTGGATTTTGTCAAAGAATCAAAAGTATGAAACTGCTTGTGCAGCAAGTTGACTGAACACAAATCCAGTGGTGACTCATGACGACAGGGAAGTGAAGCTGCATTGCAGCATTGAAGCACATTCAGAAAAAACATGTAACACAAGTGTGGTTTTTTGGATAAAATGAAAAACTCACAAGGTCAGACTTCATAAACTTGAACTCTTTATTTAGGATGTTGAACTCTCTGATGCACTCATCTGGGTCAAATACTTCTGGATCCATAGTTAGCTTCATCTATTTTTGGTTTTGTAGCAAATAATAAAGCAAAAAGGCATACTCAGGTTATAGCAAAAAAGAAAGGTGTTGTAGCAACAACATTATGATGCCTCTGTTGATACATTAAGAAAGCAAAAAAGGAAAGCATGCTGCGAAACGCACCGTTAAATAGCAAGAAAATGCAAACTTCTTCAACTCTTTTGCGCTTTTTTTCGATGCCTCTTTTGATACCTTATTCGAGTTCTCAGTCCACACACCCATGACCTGAGACTCGAGATATTGGCGAGGACGCAGTGAAGAATGAAAGCTCTTGTATGTACAGTGAGTACGCCCAATCTGAACAAACGGAGTGCTGCAATGAAACACAAAAGTGTGATGAGAAAAACAGCAAAATTCAGGAACGTAGCAACATATCTGAACAGTTGTAGCATCCAAACTGTAGTAAAAAAGCAAACGTACAGCAGTAAGGCAGCAAAGTACAAAAAGTCTACTCTAATAGAACTATTATGATCCAGTAAAAGTAGCAAAAAGCTCACGGAATTGCGTTCTTCTTCTTCAGACGGTCAGATTTCAACTCCCGAGTATGCATGATAAACTGATCATAAGTGTTAGCAACATCTAAAGGGACCTTCATGCTCTTTAACTTTTTCTTAGGCGACAAGTCCTCCTTCATAGCTCTCTTGAACCTTGTCTGCTTCTCCAGTGTATGAACACCTACACTGGCACCATTCTCTGAAGCATCCTCAGCATCTGAGGCACAAAAAAGAGAGATTGCACACGAATCAAAAAAAATGAGAGAAAAATGTAGTGAATGGAGCTGAGTAAAATATGCGAGTAAATGAACCTTTGATATTCTGCTGCACTGGAGTCAGAACCTCGGATACCTCAACTGTTGCTTCGACGGTTTTTTGTGCAGCAAGAGAGACTGTAACATCACAAATGGGTTTGTATCATCAGGAATGGACTCTGAAGCATCAAGAATGGACTCCGGAGCATCAGCAATGGACCTGTAGCATTTGCCAGCAAAACTGTAGCTACAACATCCTTTTGTGCAGCAGGAGAGGCTGGAGAACTGCTTCCCAAGTCATTTGCTACGGCGTCATTATGTGCAGCAGACGAGGTTGGAGCATCACTCGCAACTTGTGCGTCCTTGGCAACCTCTGGTACAATGGCATGGTTATCCACACATGATGTATCAGCCACAAGAGATGGAGTAGAACTGCACAGCTCCCATGATGGGGTGTTGTTACGGCGAGATCCTTGGCTCTGGCTGCACAGCTCAAATGATGGGATGTCATCCCAATACCCTGGAGGTATAACCCTCTTGGGACTGTTGGGAATTGGGTGGACGGTCGGAGATCTCGCAGGGCTGTTGACATCCTCATTGCCGCCGGCATCAGCTCCGGTGCCGGATGAGTCTATGATAACAGCAGTTTGTGGCATGTTTGCTTGTATAATAGCACAGCTTGATTTGTCTGCTGCCATTGTAGCATTGCGTTGCTGCTCACCCTCTTAATTTTCGTGACAGCAACCCTGGCCTTCTTTTGCTCATCAACCCCATCAGTGGTCACCTCCGGAAGCTTAAGCCTCTTTTTATGCTCACCCCATTTTGAATTCACCGCCTTATCCCTCATCCTCTTCTGCTGATCACCAACTTTTGCTGCAGCCTCTGGGACCTCAACATCTTTTGCTGCGACCAAATCATGTGATAACTCGTTTGCTTCATGAACAACTGCTGGGCCATTTTCATGTGACAGCTCTTCTGCTGTGACCCCTTTTGCTGACTGGTCTAAAGCTACAGCAACATCAGTTGCAGCATCGGGTTTTTTCGCCTTCTTCTTTACCGCAGCCCTCTTTTTGTAAACAACCCCTTTTGCTGGACGCCTTGTCACATCACCATCCTTTGCTGCACCAACACGGGCTGTTTTGGTGCATCCTCTTCCTGTGACGCCTGATCCTTTTGCACATTCCCCTGCCGGTCTGGTGATGTGTCAGTTGAAAACATGACGCCGTCACCCTCTCTC
The DNA here is from genome assembly GCA_947311845.1 of Poa pratensis. Taxonomy (NCBI): domain Eukaryota; kingdom Viridiplantae; phylum Streptophyta; class Magnoliopsida; order Poales; family Poaceae; genus Poa; species Poa pratensis. The sequence goes on from CAMZMU010000104.1 coordinate 16,274,856, forward strand.
ATAGCAGCATCAACATCAAACAGCAAGCTAGACATCCGTTTTGAGTGCATGTTTTTCAAGCCTTCACTGAGTTGCTTCAGAGTGTCATCTACCTCAGAAGCAAAAAGGACCTGTGCTTCTCGTACAAATGCTTGAACCGAGGTGGAACCTGTCAGTTTGAAAAATGCAACATATATTAGTAAGGAGCACATAATAAAAAAATGTGATAACAACCTAATAACATGAATGTAGCAAAATTTCACAATAATGTAGCAGGCAATTTAATAGCAGAACATGTAAAAAAGCATATTTTACTTGCCAGCAGGTAAACAAAAATACTACTGTTGCAATCAAAATGAAATGAAGCAGCAAAACAAACCCATACCTCTAAATCCTGCATGCTTGGGAACAACAGCCATTCGTTCAATGATGCAGAAGGGTTGGCTTCAGTTTCTTCTACATGAACATTGCTGCATTCTGCTACTGATCCATAAACTGTTTTGGATAATTCCAAAAACTGCACAATATTGCTACATAAGCATAACACAAAAAAAAGACAGATAATAGCACAAAAATGCATAAGATGGGCAGCGCCTTACCGGACGAATCCCAAATACAGTCTTCCTTCCCATCGATTTGTCGAGGTCGATTTCCACTATAAAGGTGAAGTCGGCACAAGTCACAAAACATGCTCTAGGGAAAGAGTAGTTGAAGCTGTGCACATTCCTTGGGATATCGAGATGGTCCATGTAGACAATCTATCAAAAAACGAATTAGGTCAGCCTATGCTACAACATAAGTTAAGATATGCTACAAAAACACTAGAGCTATGCTACGAAAACACATTTTGCGCTATGCTACATAAGTCAAGCTACATATCAAGAACTACATGCTACAAAAATATAACTCACGTGTTGCTACAATATAAGTCACGAGATGCTACAATATAATTAAAGATGTGCTGCATAGAAGAAAAAACAAATAGAAAAAAGGAGTAAGACAACTTACAGCAAGGAATGGCAAAGGTCCGCATATCCAGAACTCAAACTTTGGGTCATCCTTCTCAAGAACCAGTGGCCTCTTCTTCATTAACTGAATTTTATTTACATACTTCATAGTCAATTCCAGTATGTGTTCATCCCAATCAAACTCATGCACCTTTTTCGGATCATCCATACTGGCAAGGTAATCCAAGCACATCATATTGCCAGACCCTAGGTGCAGGACAGTGGCGCAGCATAGGAGGTCCCAGTGCCTAATCACAGCATCCTCATCAGTGGAGTCCTGATTCTTCAGCAGAATTGCTACATTCTCTATAGGTAACCTTTTGAGGTTGCCTTTGTAGAAATCTCTCATATCAGAATGTTCACTCTTTGTGAAACGCTTTACCGGCTTGATACCCGACCGCAAATTGAACACTTTGCTCACCATGTCTTTCGTGAACACTATCCTTTTATCATTGTAATTGAACTCACGGAGCATGGTACTTGTATTCACTGCCAAGAAATCAATGAGCTCATTCGGCATGTTGAAAGGCGATACATCCAGCAGCGAGGCGAAAGCGCTGTGCTTCTGATTATCTTCCTCTTGTCATCCGTGAGTTCTTCTGAAATGCTGCGCAAACGCTTCGCAGCAAACCGATCTTTCGACATCCACTCCGTATCCATTCAACAACAAAAATGCAAAAAAAATTGCTGCAACACACAAAGCAAAAACGAAATGGCAACTACTTAAACAATAAAACAGCACCAGAACATTACTTAAACAGCAATAAATGAGACAAAACAAATATAATAGAACAAGATACAACAACAGATTGCTGCTATGGGGAAAAACTGAAAACACCGTAAACAGCAACCCAGCCGAACTGAAGCAACAAACAGTAAAACCTAACATAGCACAAAACACACAACCCCACATAGCGAGTGTATAATGGCTGGCCAAAACGGCGGCCCCTCCGCGCCCCGGGTAATGTAGATAGCTACAGTACGCACTGTAGCAACCTACAGTGTTCTACAGTGCGCGGTGGGCCCCGCGCGTCAGCCTCACAGCGCGCTCGGTTTTTTTGCAGAGAAGCACACGGGCGCCCGGAAATTCCATGTTCTTCACAGAAAAACCGGCTTCAGGGACCTGTTTGCAATTACGTGAAAGTTTCGGTTCTTTTTTGTAAAAACGCCATAACCCCCCACCCTCCCCTCTCTCTCTCGTCCCGCGCGCTGCCGTGCCGCCGCCGCCCCGCCCCGCCGTTCTGTTCCTTCTTCTTCACATCGGCGCACACGGCGCGCTCCGCCGTCGCCGAAGCTCCATCCTCGCCGTCTTTCGCGTACCGGGCCGCCGCGACCTCGCCGCAATCGTCGCCGGTGCCCTCGGCGTCCTCCGCCGCATTTACGGGCCGCCGGCGCCGCTCCGGCGACCCAGAAGGGGCGGCGCCGCCACCCGCAGCCACCCCGCGGCCGTGCGCTCCCAACGCGCCCGCGCGCGCGTCCCGGCTCGCGCAGACGCAGCGCCGCCGTGGACGCTGCCGTGGCCACTGCCGACGTCATGCCGACGTCGCAGTGGGCCCGGAGTTTTTTTTTTTTAGAATTTTACAGGAAATTCAAAAATTCCTATCAACACCCCTCCGAAAAATATGGAAATATATTTAAAATATTCAGAAAAATAACTGCTGATTATTTACATCAAAAAACAAATATGTTAACCATATTTTGTATTGGACAAATTTGGACTGATTCAGTAAATATTAATGCAAAATAAAATCAAATTCGCACATTCAAAATTGCTAAACAGTTGACCATTCTTCACAATACTTAAACATGCTCACAACCATGTTTAAATATTTCGAATTGTCCAGTATTTGGAGGTACTCTAATTCAGTAAATGTTCATGAAAATCAGGAACAAATTTAAACATTATTTGAACATTTCAATTTGCCAACAATTTGAAAATACTGAAGACAAAAAATCTGCAATGAAAGCATTTTGAATCCAAAACATCATCAACATTTCAACACTTTAAAATTTCAAAATTCCTTCAAACTTGATCATTCTACAAACGCAAACATAATTCAAAACTTAATACATTTCCAGTTTAACCAACTTTTAAAGACTAAACGCCCCTAAGACATAATTTTATTTTTCCACATTACAAAACTTTCGAATTTAAGCAACCTCTGAAATGTGAACTTTTTTACAACAACAAACTTTTCGAAAACCAGTAATTTCTAAACTTGAATATTTTTACATTTCCCGCGTCTTCAAATTAGAATTTTAACACACAGGCGTGGCGTGTCGCCGCGCTCATATCTCCCTTTACGGATATATACACGTCATCCTAGAAGCTTTGGGTGAAGTAGTAGTACATATGTTCATCGTATTCTTTATATGGAAATCATTTTCAAATTGAGCCAAGACGACAACTGTCCAGCGGGCAACAAAGCTTGCCTACTACTATTCTGATCGAGCAAAGATTGAATTAAAAAAAACACCACTCTTACAACTGTCCTGCTTCTTTCTAAACTCTGAAATTTAATTAAATTTAAAAATCCAGAGTTCTCCCAAATTTCAATATATATATATATATATATTCAAAACTAAACAAATTTTGGCACACAAAATTCCAAACTTGAATATTCCATACCACAGTGTTCCCACTGAAATTTAAACAAACATTCGGTTAGGCAAGGTGCAGACATTTTCTAAATTTCAGGACACCGAAATCCAACCAAATTTTAATGTGTACATTTCCAATTTTGACTTTTCCACATAACGATATTTTAAACTCCGCAATTTAATTAAATTTAAAGTTCAAAATTCTCCCAAATTTCACGATATCCAAGACTAAAGATATTTTGCCGCACATATTTTCCAAAGTTGAATTTCTCATACCACGATGTTCTCGCCAAAATTCAAACAAATTTTTGCTTAGGCAAGGTGTAATTAGTCAAGATGTAAACCTTTTTGTAAGTTTCAGTGCACCATGCACAATTCCAAATTTGAGTTTTCTACACGACGGTATTTTAAAGACCAACATTTAATTAAACTTAAAGTCTCTCCCAAATTTAAAATTCTCTCAAATTTCATTATATTCAAAAACTAAACAATTTTAAACTTAAATTTTTCATACCAAATTCCATTATATTCAAAAACTAAACAATTTTAAACTTAAAACTTCCATACAACGGTGTTTCCCACTGAAATTTAAACAAATTTTTAATTAGGTATATTTCCAAACTTAAAAATGTTCCATACCATGGTATATTCCACTGAAATTTAAACAAATTTTTAATTAGACAAAGTGTAATTAGGCAATGTGCAAACATTTTCTAAATTTCAGTGACCATGCACAATTCCAAATTTGAATTTTCCACACGACGGTATCTTAAAGACTTCTATATTTCAGTGCACCATCCACAAATCCAACTTTGAATTTTCTACACGACGGTATTTTGAAGACCAACATTTAATTAAACTTAAAGTCTCTCCTAAATTTAAAATTCTCCCAAATTTCATTACATTCAAAAACTAAATAATTTTAAACTTAAATTTTCCATACCAAATTTCATTATATTCAAAAACTAAACAATTTTGAACTTAAATTTTCCATACCACGGTGTTTCCCACTAAAATTTAAACAAATTTTTAATCAGGTATATTTCCAAACTTAAAATGTTCCATACCATGGTATATTCCACTGAAATTTAAACAAATTTTCATTTAGGCAAGGTGTAATTAGGCAATGTGCAAACATTTTCTAAATTTCAGTGCACCGTGCAAAATTTCAGTGACTGTGCACAATTCAAAATTTAAATTTTCCACACAACAGCATCTTAAAGACCGAAATTTAATTAAAATTAAAGTGCAGATTTCTCCCAAATTTCATTATATACAAAACTAAACAATTTTTTACGCACATATTTCCAAACTAGAATTTTCCATACCACGATGTTCTCAAAGAAATTTAAACAAATTTTAAAATTAGGAAAGGGGTAATTGGTCAAGGTGCAGACATTTTCTAAATTTCAATACATTTCAATGTGAACATTTCCAAATTTGATTTTTCCACACAACGGTATTCACTAATATTACCAGCATATCAACATGTCTACAAAATCTGAGCATTTACTAAACGTACAAATAATTCAAACATAAATATCTCCCCCATTTGACAATTTCAGCTAATTTAAATGAGTTCTCAACATATACACTTTTTCAATTCCAACAATTTTACAATCTAAACAACTTCCGAAAACAGACATTTTCAATTTTGAATATTTCAAAATTCCAGCTACCTTTCAAATCTAACCATTTTATTAACGTGAAAAAAAACGAACCTAAATAACTTTCTAATTTGCCTACTTCTCGAAATCTAGACAATTTGCAAACATGAACTCTCTTTGCATACTAACAATTTCCAAATCTACACAATTTACAAATGTCGATATTTTCAAATTTGAATTCCACCACACGGGTGCGGCGTGTCCACCATTTAAGTTCACATACCAACATTTTCAGACATTTCCAATTGCTTAATATTCCGATAGTCCACAAAAATATAACGCAAATGCTCAAAAAAAAATACTCATATCAAAATAACAAAAGATATTACAGCATTTCATTTTGGCCAATATTTCAACACCATGCAAACAAACTTTCCGCAAATGTAGAATTAAATTAAAATGGATTTTCCTGATTTTACTTCAACATAGACGTCGAAGTGCAAACATGTTTGACCATTTCGGTCCACTGAAATTTTAAATATTATATACAATATATCCGAAATGCACAAAAAAAACTACCTATTCATGACATAATAAAATCATGTTCCAACATACCAATTTAGCTAACATTTTAGTTAGCAAAAAATATATATGCTGCAAAAAAAAAACATCAAGGGCGTGCCGTGACGGCACGCCAAATTCAACTAGTCGTACATAATAGCTCATGGAAATTAGCTTGCACACACAGCAATTTACTCATGAGAATTAGCAGCATACAGTAAACTATTGCAGCAAAAAGTTTGAACAGCTGATGAAACATACAGCAACCTATTGCAGCAAAAGTTTGAACAACTGAGGAAGCATCAGCGTCATGGGATGAACTGACCCCCAATTTGGGGATGAACTGAAAAAATAAAAATTACACTAGATAGCTCACGTGGACGGGGGAGAAGGCACATACCGCCATTGGTTGAAACCCAGGAGGAAACCCCTAAAATCCGCGCTCGAATCGGCCGTCGGAGAAGCTCTGGGTCGCGGAAACCCTAGAAAACACGCACGACGGATTCAGATACACAAATTGATAAGAAAATCGCATGGATTCGCGGGGCGGGAGGTCGAGGGAGGACGAGGAACTCACGCGGAAGCGAGAAATGGCTGATGAAATTGTTGCAGACCGCGAAGTCGTCACGGCGGCGCGCGGGGCCCTCCCGCGGCGTTGAGCTCTGGTACGGTCGAGAAGGAGCACAGACAAGGGGAGGGAAGCAGGTACGTGTGCCCGGGGGAGGTGGAGTTCGAGGCAGAGGCGCGGGAAGCAGCAAAACGACGGCGGCGCGCCGGCGCGTTCCCGGCGGCGGCGCCTATGTCCGCTTCGCGAGAGCGAGAGCGACGAGGAGCGGTTCCGCGAGCGAGGAGGACCTGTCGGAGGAGGCGTTGGTAGCAAAATTAATGAGGTGTAAAAAACTGGGCGACGTGGCTAAATCTGGACGGCCCGCTGGCGCGTCGATCGGACGGCAGGCGAGGGGGAGGATGGGAGAGAGAGTTCCTCCGGGGGAACAGAAGTGTTTTCCATTAGAGTGGCCGTCACGCAAGGGAAATCCTCGGTTCCGAACGCAAACCTTCCAAATTAATTCAGTTAGTCGCTGGGCAGAAAACTTGGAAAGCCAAGTCCGAGTTCGGGACGAGGAGTCGAATCCGACATCAGATCAGACACAAGCGCGTGGAAGCCTGCCCATCGATCCCAGGATACTTGGAAACCCAACTCCGACTTCGGGGTCGACTCCGATATCAGATCAGACACAAGCGCGTGACGCAGCTCGCAGCCCATATAATCACCACTCCGATCCCTGCTCCTCCCACAGACCTTCACTCGATCGGCTTCAACCATGGCCATCAAGGACGGGAGAGAACGGGAGACCAAGAAACGAAAACGAACCAACGCAACCACCAGCAGCTCCGTGGCCGTGGCGGAGGTGCCTCCCCACGGCGCGAACCATGTCCAGCCACCGCCGCCGCCGCTCCCTCCCGGCGTCTACTTCAGCCCGACGCGGATGGAGTGCCTGGAACTCCTCAACAGGTCCATCGCCGGCGACAATGCGATGCGCGAGCGCGACACCTGGGGCTGCGTCCGTGCCGGCAACATCTACGGCGAGAACCCCGACGCGCTGCGCCAGCAGCACCCGCCGGCCAGCATCCGCGAGGGCGACCACACGTGGTGGTTCCTGAGCCAGACGAAGTTCCAGAGCCAGGAGGCGGGCGGCGGCGCCTCCAAGCGCGCCGACCGCCGCGTCGTGACCGGCGGGTACTGGCGGCTGGAGCAGAGCAAGCAGAAGCTGGACGAAGACGGCTTCAAGAACACCTTCGGCTACTACGTCGACGGGCGCTCCAAGTCCAAGAGGAAGGACAAGACGCCGTGGCTCATGCAGGAGTTCACCAGCGCCAACGACGACGGCGCCGGCAAGGGGGGCGTGCCCGCGCTCTACAGGGTCTACGTCACGCCGCGCGCCACCTACAAACAGCAGAGAGACGTCTACGGGGAGGACGGCGTGAAGATTTATCCTGACGGGAAGAAGAAGCCTGCACGAGCCATGGTCCCGGAGGAGTATTTCGACCGCATCGCCGACCTGCTGCCGCAGGGGAGTGTCCGTCCTGGTGTCGGCCAAGAGCACGTACAGAATCCTCCGGCGGCGCACTATCTTGGTCAGTACGAGCTACAGCCACCGCCTCTGCCTCCGGTGGCGCAGCCGGAGCAGTATCCCGGTCCGTACCAGTACCAGCAGGATCCGTATCTTGGTCAGTACGAGCAGCAGTATTCCGGGTACCAGCAGGATCAGTATCTTGGTCAGCACGAGCAGCAGCAGGGGCCGCTGTCAATGGTCGCTCCATCGCTCCCGCCGCCTGCATCGCCGGGACTCCTTGCTGAGCTCGCGGGGGACGCGCCGCCGGACAATCTCAACATGCCCATGGGCGACTTCATGAGGATGATGGACGATGACGAGCAGCCGGCGGAGACGGTCAAGGGGGGAGAACCGAATTGGGAGTCGTTGGACGATATAGTTGATGACGATGAGCTAGCCAACTTCAACTAGGAGGACTGATCACAGGACGGCGACGGCTGACAGAGAGTAGATTAGCATGCTTGAGGCGACCATCTGATCAATTTGGGGACATTTTTTTCTAGTGTTCTTGCTGTTGGCTTAACGGTGTATGCTGATAGCTATTTCAAGCCTGTTTTGTATCTGACAATTGCAGGAAGCAAGTGTTGATTTAGTACTCTGTTTTGAAATTACTGCACTTTTACTTTTACTACTTGATAGTTGAGACGATTATACCGACATATGAACATGGCATGGGTGAGGACAGGAATTCTTACAACTGTCTTTGTTATTTTTTGCCTGAAAATATTTGTCGCAAAGGAATGTGATGGAAAATAAGACGCCACTGTATGTTTTGCTCATCTTCAGCATGCAGCCATATAAATTCAGACTATGGAATATGGAGGAGACAAGTAGTAAATTTCTGGAGTGTGGTTCCTCTCATACAGATGCACCAATGCTGGCCAAAATCATGTACAGTGGTTGCTGCGAGTGTGGCATTGGTCGACATTTTTTTGTGTGTCAGTTGGTATCAGTGCAGTTTGTAATCTATTCTCTGGAGAAATTTTGAGATGCATGGATGGAAACTGCAGCCTCTGGTTTTGGGGCTTCTGTTTCTTCAGTTTCTCTCACTCAACGGGTTTGTGGGCAAATAAATCCGATTTCAGAGAGACAGGTTATCCTTGTTTTTTAGTCATGTTGCATATAGGCTTAAAAGAGGGCGACTACAATGATGAACCGCCTGGGTTGGCATCAGGAGTCAACTTGTGCATTATCTGAATCAACAGAGGAGCTATGTTTGCAATGCTGCATTTTTTATTTTGCTTATGCAGGCTTCACATCAATAAGATTGTTGTCCGAGTTTCATGCACCGACCAATCCACCCAATGCAATTTTCCCTGTGTCAGTTTCTTGTATACCCGGCATCCATTATTTCCAGTCTAGGCTAAAAAGACTAAATTCTAGCGCCCTATAAATAGACGACCTTGTTCGACCTCATTACTGTAGCCACGAATTAGCTTTGGGAGCGTACATGAGTCTGTAATCTGCATACTTGCACTTATGAATTCGTACCAGCCAGATGTACAAATAAGCCAACAGCAGCAAAGGACATCTCATTCAAATACTGTGTAAGTACCCTATAATAAAGATGATGCATAGTTACATCAAAGAAAATGATACTAGGAAAGACCTCTGTTTGGCGAGTGCAGAGTCTACAATACTTTGATTTCAATGTGAATGCAGCAAGGAACAACTACAGCTGAAACAAGCCGAAGAACAAACTCCACACAATAATGTACATAGAGTGCACATAAGTACATAACCCAGAGTAGAAGATAAACAAGATCAGAGACCTATACATAAAAAAAATAGAGCAGCGCACCACTGTCACACGTACACTGCCATCAACTCTGATCGAGTACATATAAACGGGGATGCTAACAATAATATTTCCTCGTACACTCAAACAAATTCATGACAGCGACGGTGGCGGTGGCGACGCCGTTGATGATTGGGTTGGCTCATTGCCTTGCTGGTGACCTTTTCCGGCAGCCTTCTCATCCAAGACATCCTTCAACCCTTCCTGGTAGGTCTCCACATAGCTCTTCACCGCACTCGTGTATGTCGAGGCACGGGTCATGTATATATGCCGCAACGCAGGCTTCAGGGTCTCTGCCCCGCCCCTCGCCGCGACTGCAAGATCCTCGAGCACGCTAGACTCACTTGTAGTCTTCCCTCCTCAGCGATGTTGGTGTCGGATTCCTCTTTGATCTTCCTGTAATCATTTGGCCTGAGCTCGGGACCAATGTCCCTAACCCAGGATGCCCCATAGAGCCTGGATGCCTCCTTGAGGATGTACCATTTCTCTTTCAGTGTGAGCTTAGGACGCCTCTTGGTGCCCGGTGGGTCTGGCAGAGAAGAGGGGAAAGCGATCTCTCTAAGATCATACCTCACGTAATCATACAGCTTCTTGCAAATAACACTGAACTTCATCCTGATTGGCTCTACAACAACCTCTTTATGTTGTTTTCGGCGATGGACGAAGACGAACCTGCATCATGGTAAAAGTAAAGTCAGTCATGCCCCTTTGTATCTGCTCCCACATTTTATTCAAGTTCCTAACACAAGACAGGTTCAAAAAATGCAGGACGAAGTCATGAGGTCTAAGTTAGGATTCAGCATGTATTTGTGAGCGTGACAAGGGTGAAGGTAGACAGAAAAAACCGCAAACACTAGAATCTCAGAACCATTTAACCAAACACCTTGCCTGCATAAGAAAACGAGGATGCAGAAAGAAGAACTACAATAGAATCGACGCGACTGCAGTGCACACCAGTATAGATATGACCGCTGGCCAAGCATAGATATAACGGCAAAACAGTGTAACTATCAGTAGTAGATCGATGTAAAGTAGACGATCGGCTGAACATTACCAGTTCTCAGGTTTCACCAAGCTAGACCATGACCGTAAGAACTTCGGCATGCAGTGCAGCTAGTTCTAGCTCATTCTCGAGCAGATGAATCAGAGGGAGCTTTAGCAAAATCTAACAGGTACTCAACTTATTGACAGGAGACTCTCCAATATATCCCCTTCTCGGCGCTTTATCTCTCCCAAAGACTGACGGGATTTTAGGACCGAATAGCGTCGTAGCGGCGAGGGGCGAGAGGTTTGTGGCTTAGGCCGCGATGGGCGCAAAACAGGGTGGGCTGGACTGACGAGCTGTCATATTGGCTATGTGGTCGGGAACAGTCCACACATATACCTTCTCCACAGATGGCATGAAGGGGATACTAAATATTCCAACAGAAACCATCAATGATAAATATCTGGGTATGCCATCAGATGTGGGACGATCCATCAATGGGGCTTTTAAATTTTTGAGGGATCGGTGTGGAAACGGATACAAGGTTGGATGGAAAGTATCCTATCGGCGGGAGGCAAAGAAGTGCTGATCAAATCAGTTGCTCAAGCTGTCCCGACGTACTCAATGTCCTGCTTTAAACTTCCAAGAGGGCTTTGTAAAAAGCTCAATGCGCTGATCCGCAATTTCTGGTGGGGAAGCCGTGATGGACAGAGGAAAACATGCTAGGTTTCTTGGGAGGAGATGTGTACTCCGAAACATGCATGGGGTCTTGGCTTCCGAGATATTGAGTTGTTTAACTTGGCTTTACTGGCAAGACAAGCATGGAGGCTCCTGCAAAACCCGGAGATATTGAGTGCTCGGGTACTCAAGGCAGTTTATTTCCCCTCTACTGATCTACTACACGCTACTTTGGGCTCTCATCCATCAAAAATTTGGAGATTGATCTTAGAGGGGAGAGATATTCTGAAGCAAGGTTTGGTTCGCCGCATAGGCTCGGGTGAGAATACACACGCATGGGATGAAGCTTGGCTTCCCGTGATGAGGTTCGGAGACCAATTACCTGTCTGAAGGCGGATCCACCACTTCGGGTGGCGGATTTCATTGACCCAACATCGGCAACTTGGGAGGTACGGAAGCTGCAAACCTATTTCTTACCAATGGATGTTGAGGTGATCACATCTATCCCATTAAGAACCAGAAGGACGGACGACTTCTGGGCTTGGCACTTCGAACGTACAGGCATCTTCTCGGTCCGGTCAGCGTATCGCATGATTGTTAACACCAAGAGGGTCAGAGAAGCCTGGCTGGAGGGGAAGGCAACTTCCTCCGATCACAACCGAGAGGAAAAAGACTGGACCTCGCTCTGGAAGGCCAAGGTACCGTCAAAGATACGGGTCTTCATGTGGCGGCTAGGTAAGCAATCCATTCCCACAGGGGATGTACGCCACCGGAGGAACATGGCTCCCGATATTTCATGTGGGCTATGTGGACATGCTGACTCTTGGCGCCATTCACTCCTAGAATGCAATATGGCAAGATCGGTCTGGGTTTTGGCTCCTGACACCATCATGGAGCACTTGTACAGAACAACGGAACCCAATGCCAAACAATGCATCTTCTCGATGATTTCTTCTCTGAAGCAGGAGAAATTAATACGATGTATGGTTACATTGTGGTCTATCTGGTATGCAAGAAGAAAGCGATCCATGAGGGCATTTTCCAGAGCCCTTTATCGACGTACAACTTCGTCGAGAGTTTTATCCGTGACTTGGATATAGCAACAGCAGCAAAACCGTCTGCCCCGGCAAGACGACAAGCACAGGAGACGAGAAGATGGATTGCCCCGGCTGTTGGCTATGCCAAGATAAATGTTGATGCAGCGGTGCGGAAAACTGGCAGCTTTGGTTCTGTTGCCGCAGTGTGCAGAGCGGAGGACGGTACCTACCTCGGGGCATCAGCGATTGTGATCCGGGGCATCGGAGACCCGGCCACACTGGAAGCTCTGGCGTGCTGAGAAGCTTTGTCTCTGGCGAGGGATTTATCTCTCGATCACGTTCAGGTAGCGACAGATTGCCTAGAGGTTGTCTCATCTCTCGAGGCCAAGAATTTGGGAAGATTCAGTACCATACTGGAGGAGATCAAGGCGAGAAGTAGGGAGTTTACTTTGGTGAATTTCTCTCATGAGCGGAGGTCCTCAAATGTCGAAGCTCACAGCCTTGCACGTAGCTCTGCTTCCCTAAACCCCGGCCGTCACATTCAGCGGAGGAGGTAGCGCGGGCGTCGAATTTTGCGGTCAGCTCATATAAACATACATAATTACAGTATAAAATTTATACGTATATATCCGACGAAATAAAAAAGTTACAACGTGAAAGTTGTGAGGAACGGCGAGATGAATCAACTCATCAAAGGAAATTTCAAACGGTTGAAGGAGTGCGACAAATTTAACAAAATTTGTCTAGAAATAGTACGAAGTTCGGTCTGAAATTAACAGTCTACAATTGATGAAATTCGAAACCGATCACGGGAATGGAATCTACTCGTCGGTGCGCATATATTTCGTGTACATTTTATCACGGATCTCAAATATGTGGTAGTGCTATAAGTCAATGCATGCAAGCTGGACCAGACACAACACGAACCAGAGTATCAGAGTATATGTGTCTCTGACAGTGGGCCACATAATAAGAAAGGATGAGGTGGATGCACCACAAGGCTGGAAAACCAGGGAGCTTAGTACTTAGAGAGATTAAGTACAGCTCCCGGTTGTTATTGGCTCTCCACGATATTTTAATAATTATAAATTTTAAAATCTTCCCCGGAATTTCATTGTTTCCAAAACATATACAAATATTATTGAATGGTGTTAGCTATATTTTAATTAAATCTTTACACGACTAAACGTGCATTGCACGTGCGTGATTACTAGTGACTATAAGTGTTCAATAAAGTGACGGGCGGTTAATCTAAAAAAAAAAACCTTCTCCACAAACACTAAAAACTTTAAAAATGTGAAATTCACTTTGGCAGCTGGTACATATGCACACGGTATCTAATCGGAAGGCATAACGACTGCCATGTTCCTAAAAAATATGTCGAAAAATTCTAAAATAAAATTTCGCGGATACGCCTGGAAATTCTATGTGTCCACATAATCGTTTCACGAAAAAATGATTTTTTTGTGTGTCCTATGTAAAAAGACAAAAAAAATGTGTAAGACTTGTTCTTACACCCAAAACTTGTTTTTTTAACACAAGCTACAGAATATGTCGATTTTTCGTAAAAAGACTTCCTGAACACATAGGATATGTGCGAACCTTTTTTCAAAAAAAAAATGACATTTCAAAATGCGTTGAAAATACATTTTAAATGAAGGGTGCATATGCACCGGGGAGGCAAAACACCATCTTCAAAACATTCCATGTGAGGCCATCTCCTTAAAGCGTTCAGATTGTAACAGAAATAAATTCATGGCATGGCGAATGTTTTTGGTCATCAGCTAGTTGATTAGTAATTATGATATTTTAGATTAACCTCTCATGATAAAATTCAGATTTTCTATCGATGGTATTATGTATAGAATTTAGAAATGAACATGTTGTGGTCTAAATAACAATGAGGCCCACACCATGGCCAGATGTGTCAAAAATACTAAACAGATGTCAAAAATAATTTCATGGTGACAAGTGACACGGATCTTGTTGACATGGGTGTATGTGAACCCTATACAAACAGCTGAATAAGAAAAATACTAAACAGGTTAAAAAGACGGTATAAGTCATATCCGTAGAGAATGTATGCACGTATGTGCAGGTGATGACTCCCAAGTGCAGGAGATCAATTGTAGTACCTTTCGAATAGAAAAGGTTGTCGAACCCACGAGGAGCTGAAGGTATTGGTTAGTAGTAATGATAAATAAAACAGTGAAAGATGCAAGTGTTTTTGGGATTTTCGGTTGTATAATTGCAGATGGTATATGTAGTAGCAGGTGGTAGTAACAATGGCAGCAAGCAAACAGACAGCAAAACTGAGAGTAAACGGTGATTCAATGCTTGGAAACAAGGCCTAGGGATCATACTTTCACTAGTGGTATCTCTCAACACGTTAGCACAACTGAACGCAAACAAATGCTACTCGGGATTCTTCTTCTTCTTGATGAAACAAGAGTACTATGCGTAGGGCTACAAAAGCATGGCTCAAAGTCTGAGTAAACAAACACCACAATTCCGCAAAGAATAAGACATGATAAATATCTAAATTATTCATAGAGTCACACACAAGTACCCACACTGTCATCTTGATACCGTGTTGTCACAATGACTCCGGAAACTAGATAAATTCACTTGAGTAGCATAAACATTACATATGAATTCAGCGGTACGTACTATCAATGTTCATGATCACATAAAGATCACACCATGGGAGAGAGATGTATACCACATAGCTACCGTACGAGCCCTCGGCCCCGAGGGAAACTACTCACACATGGTCATGGTGATGAGGAGTTTGATGGAGAGGTTGATGAAGAGGTGCAGCCCGGAGTGGAGACGGAAGCCCGCAGCAGCCACGGCGCGGCGGCGGCGGCCTGTGGAGGAGACGGCGCGGCAGCGGCGGCGTGATGGCGTGGCGGCGGCTGCAGCCTGAGGCGGCGGCGGCTGCTGCCCTTGGTGATGGAGATGGAGTTGAGGGGGTTCTCCTCCCCAAGATGGCTGCTGGGGAGGAGGAAAATTCGTGGTATTGGGTGCCTCCCATGACCTAGGGTTTCCTTCTTTATATAGACTCTCGGATTTCCGTCACCCCTTTTAGTGTTCCACCAAAACGGGCCTACAGGCCGCGTCCGAACTCCGATTGGGCTGATCTCGGGCTTAAAATCTTCGTATGGAAAATTGTGACAACTTTTCTTTAATTTGATTTCCATTGGACGCCATCTTCGAGGGTCAAACTGACAATCTCCGTAAAAAGTTTCAGACAGATTTCAGGAAAGTCCCAATTTGACTCCAACAAGGTTTCCTTTTGTATTTTTGATAATTCCTACACAACAAATAGGAAAACAAGAAGATTTTGCACTTTGGCAACTATTAGTAGGTTATTCTAATAAATGTCATAATATGATATAAGTGTATATAAAACATGTGCCAATTGACATAAAACATGCATGGAACATCAAAAATTATAGATACGTTTGGGACGTATCAAGCATCCCCAAGCTTAGTTCCTACTCGTCCTCGAGTAGGTAAACGATAAAACAAAATAATTTTTGAAGTGACATGCTACCATCATAATCTTGATCATATAATATTGTAAGGCACATGTTATGAATGAAGTGATGAAGTTATTGCTACATACAGTCAAATGATTCATTCTTCAAAGGAATAACAATATGCAAGATAAATTATGAAGTGATATCAAATACTCAATGTAAAGATGTTCAATGATAAATTCACAAAGTGTAACATAGAAGAAAGTACTATGGACCAAATGTATGCATAATGAAAAGTAAAAACATCCTATGGTGGTCATAGAGTACTTCTTATGAAAACTGAATATAAAAGGTGGACACTTTGGATAGATAAATAAGTAGAGGTAAAGCATGAATAAGTTTCATCTAACTTCCAAACACTTCTACTTAAGTTAATGCTTGCAATGTGGTAGTCATTGGTGTGGAGCTCTCATTACCCCTATCATAGCATCTTGAATGATTAATGTTTAAAGTGAAAGCAAATATGGTGGTGTGCTTGACAATGTATTGGTTGAATGTCTCATGTCCCTTGAATACAAGTACCTACACCATGTGTTACTCACTTTGGTCCACAAAGTAAATTCAAATAAAGGTCATTGCAAGTAATAATAGTATCATCAAGAACTGCACTGGGGTACCTCTTGCCCCTTGACATGAACAAGCCCATGTCAAAACAACAAGACAAACAGACAATGAACAATCTCAGCACTCTTTTATTTACTATGGGTATAGCTTTTTATTATGAGGTGCATCACTGAATGAACATTATGGTTATGCTGTAAATTTCCACCATGAATGATGCATGGCTTAGATTAGCGGCCCAGCATTTCTCTAACCATTTATACAAACTCTTTGAACTTACTAAGTATCCACATTCATTTCACCCATGATAGGCATCCATAAACAAAAGTACATGACATCAACTAAATAAATTAAGTGCAATGTTGAAAGCTTGCCATGTGACAGCACATATGGGCTAACTCCCAACCAAAACTATTGTCAAGCCCACAACTTCATAATTTTAATCACAATGGTTCATGTTTATTTAATGCAATAAAAGTAAATTGTGCATCAAGTTCGTGAGAGCTTTTAACCAACTATTCCCATAACAATCAATAACATAAGCATTTTAATTCAGAGGTGTAGATAACACAATATAACATGATAAACATACTTGGAATAGCTTAAAGCTAATAGGTAGATATGGTGGACTCACTGGAAAAACTTTGGTTGAAGGTGTTGGAAAACAAGCTTTTTACTTGTTGTAATTTTTGGGCTAGCAATAGGGAGAAAGTTGACCATCTAAATGCATGCATAAGTGTCCATAGAACTAATCAATCCATGTTAAACCAAGTAAAGTTAAAATTTCAACATCTAAACATGGTAAAAGATAGCTCTTAACAAAACACTTGCAAATTAATACTCATTCAAAGCACATGAATAATGCAACTATATGTATCTTTTAAAATCAACTCAAACATCCCTATCCCAAAATATTTAATAGCATCCAACATAATTCAACCCAAACTTCCAGTAGCTCTCTCATATATAAATGATAGTGGTGGTCTTAATAAATATCAAACCGAAATAATAAAAAGCAAATAACAGACGCTCCAAGTTTATACGATAAAGTGCTTTGATCGAAAAACAGAAGTTAGACGTGTGCAAACCGAGAGTGTGTTGGTCCAGTGGGGTTGTCTTCACATCCCCAAGCTTATGGTCTTCACCATCCTTGGATAGCTCTTGGTGCAGCTCCTCTAATCCCTGTGAAAAAACTTCAAAACACCGTTTCTCCCATTTCTTTTCTGTGGGGTGATATTAGTAGTGATAGACAAATAGGTTCCTTGCTGCATAAAATCCTTAGGCAAAAATTCATATGAATGTCCAGAGAGTATATAATGTTGTATGCCTACTCATAAACTCAATTGAATCAAAAAGATTCAAGCAAAAAGCTCAAAGAATGCATCAAACAATATCAAGACAGAATCTGTCCAGAAAAACAGCAGCAGCAAAACGCATTTTTCTACCCTACTTAAACTCGTCAGAAAAATCTGCAAAAAATCACGCATACAGAGGATGAAAAGTTGAAGCTACGGTTCAAATTACAGCTCAATCGGAGTTACAGATAAAAAATGAAAAATCAAACCGTGCACAGATTTCGTGCAGAAAACCTCCGAAAATGAGTAGCAACTTTTCAAACCCAAAATAGGTAAAACTTGGCACTTTATTAAAAATTCCAGAAACAAACTAACAACCTAAATCTCTTGTTACAGCAAGAGGACTCAAGGAAAATCACAACAAAAGCAACCGGGTTGCCTCCCGTAAAGCGCTTTCTTTATAGCCATATAGCTGGGCTTGATAGTTTTGATGATGCTCTCATATATATAAGAGTCTAACCCACTTCCTATGCAAAGGAATCTTGTAAGAGAATAAATCAATAAAGCACAAAGTGAGTAGCATAGGAAGACAAAACAAGTGCAACTTCAAGACTTTGAACTTAAAGAGAGGAGACACAATAATATTGAGATATTTAGAACCATGTTTTCCCCTCTCACAATAATTTTCAGTGGCATCATGAATAAACTCAACAATATAGCTATCACATAAAGCATTCTTATCATGATCCACATGCATAAAAGTATCATTATTTTCCACATAAGCAAAGTTTTTCTTATTAATAACAATGGGATTAGGATCATCATAAAGAACTTGAACATGATAGACAAGTTGTATATTAGGGGAATGGTTGTAATTATAGCCTATGTCATAGTATTCTTTATAATAATTATCAAAGACTGGAGGCATAGTATCATCATAAGCAATGGAATATTTATCTTCCAAAGTTTGTTCATTTGTAAACATATCATCATCATTTTTACTAGAAGGAGAGGTTTCAAATATATAATCATTAGTAGCAAAAGGATTTTCAAACACCTCCTCCCCAAGCTTAGAGCTTTCCATATCATCATTGGAAGGAACATGGATAGTACTAATAGCATAACAATTAATAACATCATCATTTTCAGAATTGGTATCAAAAAGATTTTCAATATCAAAAGTAGTGTGCTTTTCCCAATCATGATCACTACTATAAGTAACAGGCATAGGATCATCATCGAGTTCGGACTCATCAGCAACAACTGTAATAGGAGCAACATGTTTAGGGGAAGATACCGTTTCCTCTCTCATTTTACTCCTCCTCTTCTTCTTCTTCTTCTTCTTCTTCTTCTTCTTCTTCTTCTTTCCTTCCTTAGGAGAGAGAGGCTTGAAAGGAAGCTTCTCCATATAACCTGGTTTATTGTTAGAAACAACGGAAGAAACTTGGGAGGATTCCTCTCTTTCATTAATAAGAGTAAAACAAACATTAGTCCTTTCATATTTTGGTAAAGCCATTCCATCTTTTATAATATTTTGTATGTAAGTGTTGGCATGACAATTATTAATACAATAGAGATAACATCCATGCAACACGTTATTCATATCAAAAGCACTCATATCTAACGAAGAAGTTTTTCTTGATAACTCTTCACACCCCAAAAATAATGTAAGTTCATCATGCTGATTAGGAGTGATCATGTTATCACAAAAGTCTCTCGCAGGACTCATATTAGATCCTGAGCATTGGAAGTTGAAATGACCCTCTTTATAGCAAAGTTCACAAATAAAAGGATAGAGGGCACAAACTTTTCAGCAAGATCACTTAGAGCTCGGTACCATGTTGTAGTTTTTTCATTCCTATGATGAATACAATATTCCTCTTCGATTTTATTATTTTCACAAGGTCTAAGTGCTCCACAAAAATTAACATGCTTATAAGAATAGTATTTTCAGAAGTTTGAGCATGTTTATTGCAATCATTAGTAACAATTTCATTTTCCATGCAAGTGTCTTTAAAAGGTTCATGATACATGTCCCAATTCTCTTTAGGAATATTAATATGAGAAGCAAAGGTTTTACAGCAATTAACAATAATTTGAGAATCAAGACCAAATTTAGCACTAAGCTCATGAAAACTAGCAGTTTCAGCAAAAGACTTAATGCTATCATATTCATGGTTTATACCTGATTCTTTACCTTTGTCATTCTCCCAATCTTCAGTATTGTGTTGAATTGTTTCAAGAAGATCCCATTTAGCTTCAACCTTCTTACTTGTGAAAGAACCTTCTGAACAGGCATCTAGATGATCCTTGTAATGACCTGAAAGCCTTGCATAAAAATTAGTAACAATTATTTCTTTAGGAAGCTCATGGTTAGGACATTTGAGTATTAATGTTTTCAGTCTTCCCCAAGCTTGAGCTATGCTTTCTCTATCATGAGGATAAAAATTGAAAATGTAACTCCTAGCTAGTTGCACTTCATGAAGAGGATAAAATTTAGAGTAAAAGATAGATTCAAGCTTTTTCCAATTCGAAGGACGATCATCCAGCATCCTATACCACTTCTTTGCTTTGTCCTTAAGTGAAAATGGAAATAATTTCATCATGACATCTTCTCTTGATAAACCTGCAACCTTAAACAACTCACAAAGTCTTGTAAGTTTCAACAAGTGATCATGTGGATGGACTGTTCCATCCCCTGCATAACATTCCTCCCTAACCGTTTCAACAAGTTCCATAGGTATTTCAAAAGGAATACTTTCAGTTTCAGTAGGTGGATTTTGAACATCACAAGCATCATTAGAATTATCACATATGGAAGACAAAGCATTATCAAAGCAAATTTTCTCCTTCAAAGCTGGGGAACTAAAAAGATCATTTTCATGTAAACTAGCTTCCCCAAGCTTAGACTTTTCCATAGCATTAGGAGTAATAGTGTTCAAAGAATTCATGCTAATAATATTGCTATCACTATTATGCAAACAAATTCCCATTGCCTTTTTAATTTTCTCTTCCTGCAAAATATTAGTACTTTCCGTGGCAGCAAGAATTCTTTCTTTAGGAGTAAAATATTCAAGAAAAACATTCCTCAAACTACTCCATTCAATAGTGACTTCTTCATCCAAAGACTTGAACCAAATACGATCATTACCAGATAAAGACAAATATAATAGCTTCCTTTTTACCTGATCATTAGAAATAGGAAGCCTAAATAAACCACATATGTTTCAATTGTCTCCACGTGTTCACGTGCAGACTTAGTTCCATCTCCTGTAAATGGATTTTTCATAACTCTTTTAACATGATCAACGGAATTTTAATTCCCACTTTAGGTACCTCAGACACAGTAGTTTCAACCACTTTAGGAGCATTAGCATAAGCACTTTCATATAAAGCAAGATGCAGCGAAGCACGATTCATAAATGCCATAGTACGATGAGACAAAACAGTAAATAAAATTCACCTTTCAAGTTTCCTTACCAAACTTCTTACCAATAGCGCTACGCTCCCCGGCAACGGCGCCAGAAAAGTATCTTGATGACTCCCAAGTGCAGGAGATCAATTGTAGTACCTTTCGAATAGAAAAGGTTGTCGAACCCACGAGGAGCTGAAGGTATTGGTTAGTAGTAATGATAAATAAAACAGTGAAAGATGCAAGTGTTTTTGGGATTTTCGGTTGTATAATTGCAGATGGTATATGTAGTAGCAGGTGGTAGTAACAATGGCAGCAAGCAAACAGGCAGCAAAACTGAGAGTAAACGGTGATTCAATGCTTGGAAACAAGGCCTAGGGATCATACTTTCACTAGTGGTATCTCTCAACACGTTAGCACAACTGAACGCAAATAAATGCTACTCGGGATTATTCTTCTTCTTGATGAAACAAGAGTACTATGCGTAGGGCTACAAAAGCACGCCTCAAAGTCTGAGTAAACAAACACCACAATTCCGCAAAGAATAAGACATGATAAATATCTAAATTATTCATAGAGTCACACACAAGTACCCACACTGTCATCTTGATACCGTGTTGTCACAATGACTCCGGAAACTAGATAAATTCACTTGAGTAGCATAAACATTACATATGAATTCAGCGGTACGTACTAACAATGTTCATGATCACATAAAGATCACACCATGGGAGAGAGATGTATACCACATAGCTACCGTACGAGCCCTCAGCCCCGAGGGAAACTACTCACACATGGTCATGGTGATGAGGAGCTTGATGGAGAGGTTGATGAAGAGGTGCAGCCCGGAGTGGAGACGGAAGCCCGCAGCAGCCACGGCGCGGCGGCGGCGGCCCGTGGAGGAGACGGCGCGGCAGCGGCGGCGTGATGGCGTGGCGGCGGCGGCTACTGCCCTTGGTGATGGAGATGGAGTTGAGGGGGTTCTCCTCCCCAAGATGGCTGCTGGAGAGGAGGAAAATTCGTGGTATTGGGTGCCTCCCACGACCTAGGGTTTCCTTCTTTATATAGACTCTCGGATTTCCGTCACCCCCTTTTAGGGTTCCACCAAAACGGGTCTACAGGCCGCGTCCGAACTCCGATTGGGCTGATCTCGGGCTTAAAATATTCGTATGGAAAATTGTGACAACTTTCTCTTTAATTGGATTTCCATTGGACGCCATCTTCGAGGATCAAACTGACAATCTCCGTAAAAAGTTCTCAGACAGATTTCAGGAAAGTCCCAATTTGACTCCAACAAGGTTTCCTTTTGTATTTTTGATAATTCTACACAACAAATAGGAAAACAAGAAGATTTTGCACTTTGCCAACTATTAGTAGGTTATTCTAATAAATGTCATAATATGATATAAGTGTATATAAAACATGTGCCAATTGACATAAAACATGCATGGAATATCAAAAATTATAGATACGTTTGTGACGTATCAGCAGGTCAAGTTTGAAACTAAAATAGGTACAAAAGTATGCTATTTGTGTAAAAAGACAAAGTGTCCAACGTATGTACAGTTAACATGATTCTGACTCTACAGAAAATTGCAAAATTCCATTTTCTCTTTTTTATATAGGCCAATACGATCGTATTTTTTCTTGAAATTTCGCATGAGTAAGTATCAAGGCAATATGTATTTGCGTACGTGAGTTATTTAAAAAGATTTGAAACTTTGAAATATTAATAACGATTTGAAGTTCATATCCATGTGCACCCATGTTCACCATGATATTTCCGTGGTGACAAGTACTTATTTTGGTCGCCAACTAGCTGATAGTTATTATGTTATGTCAAATGAGCACCCAATGTTAAAATTCAGATTTTCCATCATTAAGATTCGATGTATAGTTGTGAAATTAACATGTTCTTGTCCAAATAATAATGATAGCCACAACAATAATTGCTAGATGATGTTTAGGTAAAGTAATGAAAATTATCGACCTTGGGTATATTGCATATTTGGCTAATCGTGTCAATGATATTTTCAACTTAATACGGTTAAAAAGCTATGGAATTTTGAGGATTTATCCATCACGGGGATTACCAGCTAAATATATTACTTTTCACGGATTTGAGGTTGATTTTTTCTAGTTGAGTGTATGAGCTTTCAATATATGTGTTGTGAATGAATCTGGTGATGATAGATTTTCTGATGAGTAATTCACATAAAACAAAAATATTATTTTTGGGTTCTTATTCATGTTAGAGTATATTATGAATGGAATAGAGAAATAATGTAATTAATTATGTGATTATAAAAATATGTAAGTAAATATTGTTGACATTTGGACCAACTAAACAATCAAAAATATTTTCACCTGGTCCATAAGTTTGTTTCTTTCATTTACTTCCTTCACTTTGAAATACTAGCATTGACAACTCTTTTATGAAATGCGTGACATTTTTTATATTACACATGGTGTGCAAGAAATAAATTTGACCATTATTTATTTTTGGATATGTTGCTAACGCATTATGAAGTACTTTAGAACATAAACTCAATGGTCTTATCTTGGTCACTTTCATTTATTTGTCAATAATCGAAGTTTTTGTGCAACGTTCTAGATCATCATATATTTGAAATGTATTAGACATCCCTCGTTTTCAAATATGTTCCATATAAGTGTTAATCGAAGTTAACATTTGTTAATTTTATCTAAGTATATCCAAATACTATCGACATCTAAAATATCAAATGCATAAAGTATGAAAATATATTTTAGGAGGATTTCAATAATATTGGTTTGATATTGTGTGTATATGTTTTATTATTTTGTTATATGCTTGATGAAATTTTATAAAGTTTTACTTCGACCAAAACTTATATACTCCCTCCATTCCGGTTTATATGATGCAATTCCAAAACCAGGTTTTTTCAAGAATAAGAAACAATTAGCATTAATTAGCATTAATTAGGAGCAGTTAATGTTGGCTTTTGGCCTTTCCCAAGAATATGAAAACTGATTGGGTTTGGGCTTTCCCTATTTATTGTAGGCATTAAATATGAGAGTGCTAATTGGGTGAAATATTAGGGAGATAGATTTTACATGGCCAATCCCCATTCACCTAGGTTCTATAGATTTGTCAAATACATCCTATAAACCGGAATGGAGGGAGTAGAATATTTCTAGGAAGGAGAGAGTAGTAAATAACATAAACGACGACAGAAGAGATATGGTTACAAACAATCAAGTGTAGATCTTAACGTGGAGATCTCGGACGATTTATGTGACTGTGACTCAAGTCAGTCTCAAAAGACAGCGCGTCTGAAGTGAAGCTGATGAGTTTTAATTTCAGGAATTAATTACGGCACCTGAAATAAATATTTTTCAGACTCTTCGACGCTAGCAAGAGGCAGCAGGCCGGCTGGCCCAGTAACCTCATGAACATGCGGGTCAGGCTCACTCAGTCACTGCCTCACTGGCTCAGTGAACTGGCTGGCCTTTGTAGGCTTTTCACGAGGCTCAAATGGCGCCTTTCCTGTTCCTCGCACAGCCACTGCGCGCGGCCGCATGCATGCACGAGCCAAAACAATGAGCCATCGTTTTCCTCCGACGCTCTCCACCGTTGTTTCCCTAGTTTTGGCAGCTTTCTGTAGCCCCGCATGCTCGTATTGAAGGCAATTGCAATTGTTGCACTTCGAGCTCCGGGCGGCTGCTTTCTCCCTCGTCTCCGGCGATGGAGGGCATTCGTGCTGGAGTTCTTCGTGGTTGAAGACGGCGTGTTGCAGCGGTTCTTCGCTTTGTATTCTCCTTGTTTTTTTCCTTGCTTGTATCCGACTTTGTACTGGTTTCCCCTACGTATGAATACAAGTTTGAAAAATCAAAAAAAAAAATTGCAATTGTTGCACTTAGGTTGATTTGGATTCCTTGATGGGATTATATAGTACAAGGAGGTGACTTGGTAGTTAAGTAAAGAGATTACAATTATGGAAATAAACTAATCAAATCTAATCCTCCTTGATTTCGGCTAGGTAGACGTGTCCTACACGTACACGTCTAACACCCCCCGCAGTCGGAGCGGGAGCAACGCGGACGTTCAGCCTGGAGCGGAACTCGGTGAAGATAGTGGAAGGTAACCCCTTGGTGAAGATATCAACATACTGGGAAGATGTCAGAACATGCAGAACCCGGACATCTCCAAAAGCAACCCGCTCACTAACAAAGTGTAGGTCAATCTCCACATGTTTGGTGCGTTGATGCTGGACCGGATTGGTCGAAAGGTAGACGGCAGATATGTTGTCGCAGTAGACTACCGTAGCTCGCTGAAGAGGTCGATGGAGCTCGGAGAGGAGCTGGCGTAACCAGCATGCTTCAGCAACAACATTGGCAACACCCCTGTATTCAGCCTCCGCACTCGAGCGGGAGACAGTGTGCTGACGTTTGGATGACCAGGAAACCAGATTATCACCAAGAAATACGCCATAACCAGAGGTGGACTTGCGAGTATCGGGGCAACCGGCCCAGTCAGCATCCGTGTATGCAGTGAGTGGTACCGGAGAATCCGCTTGACCGCATTGAGATGCGGTTCCCTTGGGTCATGCATGTACAAGCAGACCTGTTGCACTGCATAGGCGATGTCTGGTCTTGTGAAAGACAAGTACTGGAGAGCACCAACCAGGCTCCGATAGGCAGACGGATCAGCGACGATGGCGCCAGCAGCTGAGAGCTTAGACTATGTATCTACGGGAGTGGAGCAATTGCACTCACTCATTCCTGCGCGATCAAGGATGTCAATGATGTACTGCCGCTGGGAGAGGAACATGCCAGCCGAGGACCGTGTAACGGCGACTCCGAGGAAATAGTCCAATGTACCAAGGTCCTTGAGGGAGAACTCACGCTCGAGAGCCGTGATGGTTCGCCGAAGAAGCTGTGCAGATGAAGCTGTGAGAACTATATCATCGACGTACAACAGCAGGTAAACAATCTCAGTGTTCCTGTTGTAGATGAAGAGCGAGGGATCCGCGCGGGAGCTGAGAAAACCAAGACGCAGCAGGTGGTCGGCAAAGCGGCTGTACCAGGCACGCGGCGCCTGTTTAAGCCCATAGAGAGACTTGTTGAGCCGGCAAACATGGTCGGGCTGGGAGACATCGACAAACCCTGACGGCTGTGCGCAGTAGACCGTCTCGGCAAGAGTACCATGGAGAAAAGCATTGTTGATGTCGAGCTGATGAACCGGCCAGTCTTGCGCGACAGCAAGTGAGAGGACAGTGCGAACGGTGGCCGGTTTGACAACCGGGCTGAAAGTTTCTCCATAATCAACGCCTGCGCGCTGGTGAAGCCACGGAGAACCCAGCGGGCTTTGTAGCGATCCAAAGACCCATCCGGCTTAAGCTTGTGCTGGAAAATCCACTTGCCAGTTACGACATTAGCGCCAGGCGGACGAGGAACAAGATCCCATGTCCGGTTAATCTGCAGTGCACTGAATTCGTCCATCATTGCGGAGTGCCAATTAGGGTCCTTGAGAGCGCCCCGGTAGCTCTTTGGTAGCGGACTAAGAACATCAGCCAAAAGATTAAGACGGTCAACAGGTTTAGACATGCCACGTTTTCCACGAGTAAACATGGAGTGAGTGTTGTCGGCGAGGGGAGGGCCGACAGGGGCTAAAGCCACTGGCGAATTTGGAGGAGTGGGTTGAGGTGTGAGAGGAGGAGTATGGGGTTCGGGTGTCGGCGGGGTGTTTGCCTCGGGTGGAATAGGTGTTTGCGGCATTGGTGCAAGTGGGGTAGGTTGGGAGGGCAGAATGATAGGATGATCATCAAGAAAGGAGAGATCGGTGGCAGTAGGGGGTGTAGTGGATTGTTGGGCGAAAGGGAAGGTGTTTTCGTCGAATACGACATGGCGAGAGATTATTATTTTATGTGTCGCGAGGTCAAGGCAACGATAGCCGCGATGGTTAGAGGGGTACCCGAGAAAAACACACGCGGTTGTGCGAGGAGCTAGTTTGTGTGGTGCTGTAGCGGATAGGTTAGGATAGCAAAGGCAACCGAAAACTCGTAGGTGCGCAAGAGGTAGAGGGAGACCACGGAGAGCTTCGTAAGGTGTACGGTGTTGGAGGGTTTTGGTAGGGTGTAGGTTGAACAGAAATGTGGCAGTGTGAAGAGCTTCAACCCAGTAGGTTGGTGGCATGCTAGCTTGAAAAAGAAGGGAACGCACCATGTTATTAGTCGAGCGAATGACACGTTCGGCTTTACCATTTTGGGAAGAGGTGTATGGGCAAGACATGCGAAGGGTGGCGCCGAGGGATAGGAGAAAAAGGTGAGCAGTTTTATTGTCAAATTCGCGACCATTGTCACATTGGACAGACTGGATAGTTGTGTTAAATTGTGTAGAGACGTAGGCAAAGAAGTCTTTAAGGGTAGAGAAAGTGTCAGATTTTGCACGCAAAGGAAAAATCCAAAGGTAATGGGTGAAATCATCTAGGATAACTAAGTAATATTTGTAACCAGACACACTAGGAAGAGGTGAAGTCCATAAATCACAGTGGATAAGCTGAAAAGGACGCATAGTTTGAGTAAAAGATGTATCAAAAGGTAGACGAACATGTTTTCCTAATTGACAAGCATGACACAGGTGATCATCGGTAGTATTTTTATTACAAGGAAAAGAAAAAACACTTGCTAGGTGCGACAAAGCTTGACTACTGAGATGTCCTAGGCGACGATGCCACAATGTTGAAGATGATGTGGTGGTGGAGAGGGCGTGTGCAGCGGAAGACGGCCACCAGAAGGGATATAGGTCGCCGGAACTATTGCACCTGACGATCTCGTTCTTGGTGCGGAGGTCCTTCACAGAGAGACCAAAATGATCAAACTCAATAGAAACAAGATTATCAGTGGTGAACTTACGGACGGAAATAAGATTTTTTACAAGGTTAGGTGTTACTAGGATGTTATTAAGAGAAAACGAGTGATTAGGAGTAGAAAGGGTGGTGTGGCCAGTGCGAGTTATAGGAAGAGCATGACCGTTGCCGACGATAACATGTGGGTAAGGGAGCTAGAGGGGAGGATATGTGAAAGGTTACCCTGATTGCCGGTCATGTGGGCGGAGGCGCCAGAGTCCATGATCCACTCATGCGGAGGTGGTGGTGCGAGGGACATGGTGTTGTAGGCCTGCATGAGTTGTCCTTGGTCGAAAGACGGTGGCGGCGCAGCATATGTCGGTGCAGGCATCGGAGTGGACAGTGGAGCTCCTTGCATCCAGGCCATGGGTGGCGAAGGCACCCCTGGTGGACACGGCGTGGACGAGGCAGCACCGTAGGCCCACGAAGACGGAGGCAACATCATGGCATGATGAGCCTGAGGCAGGCCGGTAGGCGGCGGGCGTGGTGGCGGACCGGGCCACATCTGGATAGACCCTGCCCAAGGGTTTTGCATGGATGGCCATGACACCTGCGAGCCCTTCCCGGACGTGTTGGAGTTTCCACCTCGCTGCTGAGGAGGGCCGGAGTGGAGGAAGCGGCATCTCGCCCCATATTGGCAGCTGCCTCGCTGCTGGAAGTTGCGGCAGGGGTAGGGGCGGCCGTAGGCGGCGCGGTTTCTGTTGGACCGCGCGGTGGAGGAGGCGTGGGGGCGCCTCGGGCGACGAAGGCGATCGGAGCAGGAGAAGACGGCTCAGACTGCTTCAACGTGAGTTCCTCGAGCAGAAGAGACGAGCGCACGTTGAGGAACGACGGCAATGGGCACTGTTTGAGGGTCAGGGTGCGCATGTAGGCAAACCCAGATCCGAGGCCGCGGAGTGTGTTCTGCACGAGGCGCTTGTCGGTGATGGTTGTGCCCAAAGCGTTGAGTTCATCGGCGAGAATCTTCTGCTTGCGACAGTAATCAGCCACGGTCATGGACCCCTGTTGGAGACCGTGGAACTCTTGCTCGAGGTAGGAGGAGCGGGTCTCAGCGTTGTCGTGGTAGATGTTGGAGAGCCGCGTCCACAAGGCATGAGCAGGAAGTGGTGTGGTGGTGTCGACGATCATGGCGAGAAGCTCGGGCGTGACGGTGCTGTTGAGCCACGATCGGACGATGGCGTCGTTCCGACTCCACTGTGGTGTGGGATCGGTGGGGTACTCCTTCTCATCTAGATGGTCTTCTAGGGCATATTTCTCGACGGCGTCGGAGAACATGCCCCGCCATTGGAGGAAGTTGGAGGTGGAGAGCTCGAGGGTGACCGGAACGGCGGCGCAGATGCTGGGGAGTGCGGCCGCGAGCGCCCATAGGGCTGCTTTGGCGGCGGCCTCGGCCGCGATGTCGGCGGCGGTAGGTTGTGACGGCGCCATGGGGAGAGAATCGAAACCTAATCTGATACCATGAAGGCAATTGCAATTGTTGCACTTAGGTTGATTTGGATCCCTTGATGGGATTATATAGTACAAGGAGGTGACTTGGTAGTCAAGTAAAGAGATTACAATTATAAAAATAAACTAATCAAATCTAATCCTCCGTGATTTCGGCTAGGTAGACGTGTCCTACACGTACACGTCTAACACGTATGTGTGCATATACTGTGTGTCACCGTCGATCAATTCGTAAGTTGCTAGTTAATTAATGACAACACTAGTGTGGTGTCTTCGCAACTGCTGGGTAAAAGCTGAGAGTGAAATCAAGTGCCAATATCTAAGTTGACAGAGAAATGTGTTTTTCTGTGTGACGGGATCTGCACGCACACATTAAGATTTTCTTTACCTAGTATATGGAAAATAGGTGGTTACAAATTTGTGTTATAAGCGGCTTGTGCAACTGGGTCGTCGTTGTTGCAAATTTCTACACATAAAATCTCACAAACTATTGTGGGCATCTCTAGTAGTCAAAATGTGCAATCTAGTCAACCTAGAAATAGCAATTTCCCGGCCGTCTTATATATAGCAATTCCGAATAGAAAAATTGCTGCGGAGCCGGAGAGGAAGAACCATGTGACTGTGAAAATAAAACTATATAACAAAAAAGAATGAAAACAGTTTCCATACTTGCAACACATGTGACGAGAGTTTTCCCGCAACGCGACGAAAGAACCCCACCATTTTTGTATGCTCAAAGCCTCACACCGATCATCCTCAGGTTGACCATGGTTCTTCGAGTCTCCTACACCCCATATGTTTTGGCACATTGAGAATGTGTTTCTTAGTTCGTGATACATTGATGGCACAATACCTAATCGAAATTCTACACCATAAATAGTCTCAATTTCCGGAATATCGTCAAGCTTCTTTTTTTAGTTTTTGACACACTAGTGGTCAAGATTTCAAATTCACATTTAGAATGTACCGAACAGAGACGATGGATATGCATATGAAAACTCATATTTCTTTTTCTCTTTCCTTCTAACACAGCTTGGCATCAACGTTGAAATGTCAAAGGTGCTATGACACCACATTTGACCGTTCCGTTTATGTCGACGTCACCGATTACTTTCAGATATTTCAATTTGGCTAATTTGTTGGTACAGAACAAAGCGGCGTTGTATGATCTTGCCCTTTGCATTGGATATATTTTACAGCTTTATTTCCCCTGAAGCTGCGTGATAATTTTTTTGTAAGGAAAAAAGACACGGCGCCGCACCACACGCGGCGTTTGTGCATGGCATGCATGCAGCGGTGCGATGGATATTCGGCGCAGGAACACGTGTTGTATGGCGCATTGATTGTGCTAGCTTCGTGATCGATCACAGGCTCACAGCTAGCTAGTGAGTACTCCTGGATTTCATTTTTCTCCATTTCTCCATTTTTTTTTTTTTGCGAGAAAGCGCAGTTTACATTAAACCATGGTTCTTACAGAACAGTCCAGAACAAAGAAAGAAATTACAACTAAGTCCTTCTGGACCCCGATGCCGAAGACGACGGCGAGAACGTTACGCCGGCGCTCCGCCGCACCACCTCCCCTCAGCCTTGGAACGGGAGGATCCCCTGCACGGACGGGAAGTCGACGCCACTCGGCTCCGGAGAGCCTCCGCCCTGCACCGCCACCACCATCGACGTGGTCAACACAAACCGCAACCTTCAACTTCAACACTTCGCAGATCCTTCGCCACGCAGGATCTGGCCGGGGAGCTACGCACGGCGCGGATCCACCGATCCGCGGTTGCCAGGGAAGCAGGCGCACCACCACAGAGCTCCACCGAGCGCCGTCGCCGGAGAGGACGCGCACCTGCACCAAAAACAACACCGGCGACCCCACCGCCTCCACGGCGTCGCCGGCTAAAGCCCCAAAGGAACCAACCTTATCTACACCCGTGAAGCGGGGATCCCCCACCCTCCCGCCGCCGGAGCGGCCGCCGGAGGGCGAGGGATCCGTCGGATCTACAGCGAGGAGGTGGATCGACCGGGAGTTGGAAAAAATCGCCCCTCTCGCTACAGTGACGGGAGAGGAGAGACGTCCAGGCTCGTCTTAACACCTTGTCCATTTCTCCAAATTAACTATCTATTCCGCAGGCAGCTAGCATGGTCAAGCCGGCAAAACATTTATCTATCTTATATTCTGTACATGTCAGGAAAAGGAAAACATAGATAAATGTTTAGATGCGTGCGTGGTGATATGGGGAGCCACGAGTATAAAGTTGTGATGTCTCAAAATTGTGACGTCAAATACATGTACTTGTATGAATTTTGTATTTTTTACATGATTTCTACCCTATATATGATTTAACATATTGTGTGTGTCAGTAAACGAGTAGGTTGTTTTCTATCATCCACTACATGTGTCATGTCTTGGCCTTGTAAGGCAATTACATTTCTTTTCTCTTTTCTTTTTTTGCAATTAAGGCAATTACATTTCGACTAGCAAAAAAAATGGGCACCTGTTGCACTTGCACCTTGTCTAGTTGTCTTAGGTTTGACTAAAGTCAGACCAAAGGCGAGCATACCAAACTGCCTGCAACACGCGCGTACACGAGCGTAGACATACCGAAAACAAACTTCGGTTCCCACGAGGCCCCAGGCAGTCACTCCTGGCAGGTGGGCCCGGAGCCACCTCCCGCCGCACGAGCTCCAGCCAGGCTGACTCAGCTGCGGGCCCCCAAGCAACCCGGCGATAACAACGCCTCCGCCGCCTCGCACCACCCGTACAAAAAAGAACACGCTACTACACAGTTCCAACCGAACCCAACCACGCCAGAAGAGAGGCCGAGAAGGCGCGGAGCAGTGGGAGGGGATCTCGACGGCCGCGGCGATGCCGGTGGCGGGCGGGGACTCGGAGGACGAGAAAGCGGAGGGAGGATGGTGCTCGGTGGAGGCGGCGCCGGGGTCGGGGTGGAGGACGCGGTGGTGATGGAGCTGGCGCCGGGGGAAGGCGAGGACAACGTCATCACCGTCAACTGCCCCGACCAGGCGGGCCTCGGCTGCGACCTCTGCCGCACCATCCTCGAGTTCGGCCTCCGCATCACCCGCGGCGGTGAGCCCTCCTCTCCCCATCCCTCCCAAATTCTGCTTCCCTCCCAATTCGCCCTTATTTTCAGTTCGATTCTTTATCTAAAAAATTTCAGTTCGATTGCTGCGGCCTGCCTTGTCACCTCCACGCGGAACTCCAATTCGTTGGTTTTACCGCAAGCGCGAGTCGCATATATCGGCCGGCTGGATTTTTTTCTTGTCCGGGATTAGGCGCGGCGCGGTGCTGTGCTTAATTTGTTTTTCTTTCAAAAAAAATCATTTTGCCCTTTTCTCTCCGCTGTGTACGGTTGGTGGTGAGGATGGCTTTCCTCTATTCCGACAAGTTTTACGCCACCTTTCCGCCTGTATCCGCAGAAAAAGTTTTCCATTGTTTTTGCCCGTTCTGTGTTCGTCGATATCCCTGAACCAGGCATACAGGCAGAACTCACGTGTGATTTGTACTGAGTTCCGCATTTTCTCTTCTTTCGGTTTCTGGAAAAGCTAGGCTTTCTTTTCTTATGCCAAGTTGCCATCTCATCTTGACTTTACTGTCCATGTTACAGTATGATCACTGTCAGTCCATAACACTTGAATCGTACATTTTACTGTGTGCTCGCTGTTAATCATTGGCAACGGCACCTGGCTTATCCTGTTCATGTTACTGTGTGCACACAGTTAATCATTTAGGGCTTCAATCATAACCATTAAAACTGGGCAAACGTTGCAACCTGTTCACTTGTACAGGACCCTGTTTCGTCTGCAAGCTGCATAATTCTGCAGTCCATGACTTTTACTCTCTATCATCACTGTCTTCTAAATTTCCTGTCTTTGTCGAATTTAGCAGACGTGTCCACGGACGGGCAATGGTGCTACGTGATCTTCTGGGTGGTCCCACGCTCGCCGTCCATCAACATCCGGTGGGGGAGCCTCAAGAACCGGCTCATGTCAATGTGCCCTTCATCCTACGCCATCCCTTTCTACCCCGACATCACGCAACCAGGGCCCCCGCAGTTCTACCTCCTCAAGCTCTTCTCGACCGACCGTAAGGGGCTGCTGCACGGTGAGGACATCTGGCCCTGCTTCGTCTTCTAAATGTCTGCATCCAGATATTTGCTATAATTACACCATGCGATTTTCAGACGTCACACATATTCTATCGGCCCTAGAGCTTATAATCGAGAGAGTGAAAGTGTCGACAACACCCGACGGGAGAGTTGTGAACCTCTTCTTTATCACGGACGGCATGTAAGTCACTGTCTTGAAGTTCAGTTGTTTTGTGCATGTTGCTGAATCATTAACTTCAACTTTGACACTCTCTTGCTGCTGCTTTGATGTCAATTGCTGCTTATTACAAATGATGTTGGTTGGTTGCATGGCATAATAACTCTACTATATATATGACAGTTAATGTTTCTATCTGAAGGGAACTTTTGCACAAAAAGGAAAGACAAGAAGAGACTTGCTCGATGCTTATTGCTACCTTAGGTTCTTCCGTAAGTTGTGAAATCCTATCAGCGGAAGGGTTCCAGCAAGGATTCTCTTCTCTTCCACCAACAATCTCTGAAGAACTGTTCAGGTTGGAACTAGATGATTGCGAGAGCAGTTCAAGCTCTCTTAGCGCGGAGATGAAAAAGGTGCAGACGGCCACCATCAACTTTGACAATTCCCTGAGTCCTGCCCACACACTGCTCCAAATAATTTGTGCTGATCAGAAGGGCTCCTTTATGACATGCTGAGAACACTGAAGGACTGCAGCATTAAGGTACCTGAGGATAGATATGCAGTCAATGATTTATTATGGCTTAATCCTCACCCCATGCAAAATTCAGGCTGTGTGAAAAAATAGTACCAGGACGACTGTAGATATTCTGAATATCTGAAAATACTAACAATCATATAGTTAAATAAATTTTTGTTATAGCAAAACGTCTCAAAACAATATATATTGCTTAATCCTCCTTTTCTTCTATGACGATAAATATTAGTATCCCCTTTTTTACTCTCACTGTGATTGCCCATTGTATATTCTTCAAGGGCTACAGAATTCACTGTTAAAAAAGTAGCTGTAGATTTGTATCAATGTGCCTAATGTTGAGTGTGTATCATATTATATCATGATTCACTATTTTATTTTAGGTTACTTATGCACGGTTCTGGTCACACAAGAACGGTTTTCGAGAGGTGGATCTTTTTATCAAGCAAGCAGATGGCAAAAAGGTTATTGATCCCGAGAAACAGGATGCTCTTCGGTCTCGCATGAAGTCCGAGATGCTTCATCCTCTCAGGGTAATGATCGTCAACCGTGGCCCTGACACAGAACTCCTTGTTGCCAATCCTGTTGAACTATCTTGGAAGGGCCGGCCACGGGTATTCTATGATGCTACTTTGGCTCTGAAAGCGCTTGGAATCTGCATTTTCTCTGTAAGAGTTACAACCTAATTAAGAAGGTACAAAATAAATTTGCAAAGGTGTTAGTGTTTACTGTTTCACTTTCTCATTTCAGGCTGAAATCGGGAGACAGACAGCGTCGGAGCGTCAATGGGAGGTCTACCGTTTCCTGCTGGATGACAGCAAAGAATTCCCCTTACCAAACAGCCTAACTAATAGGAACCGTGTTGTTGATAGGGTAAGGAAAACACTGATGGGCTGCTTCAACTGAAGACTCGATTTCTATGTCCATGAATCAAAAGCACTAGAAAGCATCCAATGTATCTGATTAATTGCCTACTGAAGCTAAAGCTTGAAAATGATTGCTACAGTAGGTCGATGTATCCAGTTAATTACCCACTGAAAGCTCAAATTAAGGCTACTCCAGGATGTCCAGTCTCATTGGTAAATTGTCGGCCAAAGTGGTCTCCATAGTGCCCAGTATCTCACAGTTACCAGCCTCTGTTCATGTCATTGGACAATAATGTGGATGTTTGTGTGACCAATTTCTCAAGATCAATGGTGATGGGAAACAGGAGAATTCTTCATTATGTTGCATCCATGCATGATTTCAGAGCTAGCGAATCTTTGCCGAACAGACGAAGGCAGGACACTTGACAAAAGGCTTCCTGTTGATGTTCCCAAAACAATGAGGCTCCTTAGAGCTGCATCCTCTGAGCAGTGTTGTAAATGATCAGTGGGAAACAAGAAATGAACGGCAGCACATTATGTCACTCCTGTATTATCCTATTGCCAGGAAGGAAAGCAAGAAGAAGAGGAAATAACATGTTTGGTAAGAGGGGCAATCATTGTGCTTTGTTTGGGTCAAGAGATTACTGGATGCTGACACAGATACTACTTCAGTTTGCTATAGATTAATGCAGAATGTGTGCTATCTGCTCACCAGCCTGCCTCCTCCCTGCCTTCTTGTATGATTGCTGCTTTGTTAATAGATTAGGCATGTCTCCTGATGTAGGGTTTAGCGCATCCTTGTCACCGTGCATGTTATATATGAAACGATGACATTTTGTTTATGCAAAATATATGTACAAAGTTGTGGATTATCAAAGAAATGGTGTACTTATTGCTACCTTTTTATGATTGCTGCTGTGTCAATGGATTAGGCCTGTCTACTGGTGTAGGGTTTAGTACTTTCTTGTCACCAAGCATTTATTAATCTATATGAAATGAGGAACTTTGTTTATGCAAATCATATGTACAAAAGAATGTTGCACTTATTGCTACCTTGTATGTACACTGCA
Organism: Poa pratensis; assembly: GCA_947311845.1. Taxonomy (NCBI): domain Eukaryota; kingdom Viridiplantae; phylum Streptophyta; class Magnoliopsida; order Poales; family Poaceae; genus Poa; species Poa pratensis. The sequence goes on from CAMZMU010000104.1 coordinate 16,311,123, forward strand.
CTGTACTTGTATTTGTAACCAAGTACCTGCATGATTGGCCTGGTCAGTGCCTGATAGTCTGTGGTACAAAACAGTGATAAGCCACTGGCATTTTCCTACCAAGAATCATCAAGACTAACGGCAGAAAAATGCATGGAAGATTGGATAAGAACTCACTGGTGGTGGTGGATATCTATCTATCTAGTTCCATTGTGGTGCTGATGGGAGAGTGACTTGAGCGGCTGATGGTTTCGAGATGGTGACGTCTGAACCTGAAGCTGTGCATTATTGCTATTTGTCTGTAAAGTGCAACTTGCCCAACTAGCAGAGGATTATTAGAGTTTGACGATTTTGAATAAGCTGTCCTCTTTTCAGGGGCCGGCCGGCTCCAAGATAAATATAAATACATTGTGATTGTGATTAGGGAACCTGTCAATATGATAAGTGTCTGATAAAACGTCTTAGTTTATGAGACTCGTACCATCAGCTAGGGGTGAAAACGGTACGGATTATTTCCGACCGACCGACCGACCGGAGCCTCACGGAAGGCAAATACGGATACGGTCGGATAGTTGCCGGATACGGTCACGGATACGGATAGTAACTAATGGATACGGAAAAGGATGTGGTTTTACTAATATCCGCCCGTATCCGAAGATATACCATATTTCACGGTTATATCCGACAAATATCCGGCGTAATATCCGACAAGTAATACCTCGAATCTGAGTTGTTGGGCAAGATAAAACTTATGTACTTACACAACTCTTGAAAAGTCTTTGCTCAAGTCACTACCATATTTGTGAATCACATTTTAGGGAGGCACCCATAGGTCATGCAAGGGCAAAATTAAGTAGCCACTTGGAAATGGAAATATGAGTATGAAAACATTATCTATCTTAGTATATCACAATACATAGAGTTAATTTGGAGTAAGTTAGTTCATAATATCTGCTATATACCTGTCCTATTTTCAATGCGACATCCGATGAAATGTTTATCCGCAACCGAACCGTATTCGTTCCGTATTCGATCCATATTCGTAACCGACAAGATCCGATTCCGTATTCATATCCGCACACTATCCGTTCCGACTCCGTATTCAGAAAAAATATGGTCACGAACATGGTTTCACTACTATTCGACCGTATCCGCTCCGTTTTCACCCCTACCATCAGCTGTTCGTACAAGCAAGTTTAGTAAATTGACCAAGTGGTGATTTGCCTCCAAAGTGGAAAGTACGGAATTATTTTTTTACTGATGCAGGCCTTGCGATATTTCAGCTGATGATTAGGTTTGCTATTAATTACTCCATCGGTTTCACAGTACTGTCATGACACATACCAAGGAGACAAAAAGGTTGGGTCATGACTCATGAGTGCTGCGTTCCTGGAATAGGATTTTTTTTTTTTTTTGAGGGTAGGAATAGGATTATTCTTGCTTGCATTAGATCGGTCCGAACGAAGGAATCCGTTAGTACTACTGATACATTCAGTGAGAGCAAGAATGGTATTACTCGAAGAAACTTTAACTTCTATCTTCTGCCTCCCAGCGGATGGGCTCTCAGCCCAGTGGTTGGGACGCGGTGGCGTCAACCAGCCGGCCAGAGTTCGACTCTGCGTCCCGCACCTGCGCGCGGCACTGTTCGCGTGAACAGTGTCCAGCGCAACACTGTTCACGTGAACAGTGTTGCGCTGTAGCAAATTTCTGGAGGGCCCCATGGGCTGCATATATTCGCAGAAGACTGAGCCCATAAATCAGTCTGCCCCAGTTCCAGCTACGGAGCCAATTCCACCGCGTTTCGACACTGGTATTGTGGTGTGCCCACCACCGCAGGGATTTCCCGGAAGATCTAGGCTCGCGGAGGCTCAAGTCTTAGTATGGTTTGGTTAGGTCTAGCTTGCGCACGGGTGGCGTGCGTGTGGTGTTGTGTGTGTGTGGAGTGCGTAGTGCGTGAGTTCAGATACTACAAGCTGTAATAAGACCAGGAATTCTCAAAAAAAAAAAAAAAAAATCTTCTGCCTCCCAGGTGCCCACCCTAGATAAATGCATGTAAAGCAATGATGCTACTAGAAATACATTTTACCATGAAAGAGAAAGACCTGGTTGTCTATCTCCGGGCCTTAACGTAAGCCCAACTACAACGGGATCTTGCTTGTCAACTCTCTGGATAATATATAGAGTATGCCAACTTGTAATGTTGGAGACAGATTTATCTAGGATCTAATTCAAAGAACGGAATAAATACTTAAATGGAGGATAACTGAAAGGGGATTTCTTTTCCATGGTGTTTGATTTAGACGATTGACTGAAGAAGTATTTATAGGAGCTTTTCCTGTCTTTCTGAATATGAATGGTGTCCGATGCATGCCAGAGCTCTACAAGTAGTCCTGGTGCAGCCTCACTATATGTCCAAGAATCCAGATTCAAGAACATATATTCAACTTTGTTTGGTGGAATTTCGAAATTACAGAATCAACCCAGATACCTCAAACCATCAATTCAAAATCAGACAAGGACCGAATTTGCATACTAGGAAATGGACAAGGAGGTTCTGTAACGATAGGATTCAAGAAGGAAATATTGGTTATGGACAGTTTAACAAAATTATGAAAATATAGTACTGAAAAATACAGTACCGACAGCTGAGAGGCTAACTCATGTGGTGTTACTGTGTTACCCCAGACTAAACTACAACTATACTATTCAAAGAATTATGTTGCTCTCTACCCCTGAAGAAAACAGAGTTATCTTCTGCTTAAGGAAAAAAAAGAAACAACATACAAAGAAAGAAATTATATTCCGTTACCCTCTCTGTAAATGCAGCAATACAAAGGTCCAACAAAAATATGTAACCATTCCAAACAAAATACATGAGGGAGCAACGCTTATGAATGCAGATAGTGCATCATAAAGATTTGACACCAATGGATAACAAGTTGCACGCTGAATACACATGCATGAAGTAAAGGAAAAAAAATCCATACATACATGATGTATTCTCTCAAATTTAGCCCACATGGTAAGTTATCAAATGACCTCCATAATTAGCAACTAGATTAACTGACTGGGTTCATTCATATAAATGAATATTTAACATTAGAGGTATCCTTTCAATTCTGCTGATGTTCAAAGCCACAATAGACATGCACCCGAACACCAACAGATACTGAAGTAGAAATAGGAGTTGGTCAATATCCAAGCTAGTGCCACAAATACAAGAAGATTAGGGGTATATCCAACAACTGATTTTTATGAGAGCGTTGTCTCTTCATATGAGTAGAGAATAGAGAAGAGATATAGATTAGACTAAAGTTGACATAAAAAATTCTTCAACAAACTCCCTTAAGCACTTACAACGGTAGACAAATAGTGAAGTTGTGTAGCATTAACCCAGTCTAAACTACAGACATGTCATTCAGTGAATTATGCTGTTGTCTAAAAAAGTTATCTTCCCTTGAAAGAAACAAATATGTTCTCTAGGTCTGTTCAGCTGCATAATGATTGATACCAAGCAGATTTATTTACCCTCTCTACATGTAGCATACAAAATGACACCAGTGCAAAAGAGTATCAATTTCAAATAAAATCAAACAAACAAGAGTAGTATCTCCAAATGCAGAAAATATTTTAATTAATATGAATTGCATACTAAAGACAGGTGCTTGAAATGACAAGAAATATAAATAGTTCCAAATACTGATAACATATTATCTCAAATTTATCCCCACATGAGGAGCTAACAGTGACCTCAATAATTACCCATAGAGGGTTCATTACAAATTCGCTATGGCTAAATAGCATTGTTCAAAGCCACAGAACACCACATATCTGAACACAAACAGATAGAAAGGCCAAACTGAAGTAAACATAGGAGCCCAAGCTAGTTCCACAAAACAAAAAGATTAGGCCCATACTCAACAACTGGTTTTGATGAAGTACTGCCGGCACGCTAAGTGCATGAAGCTGCAATTTTTAGTGACCCTCTGACGACCATTCCTCAAAACAGGGAACATAGAGTGCACCATCCATGAATTCTGATCTAGAACTGCTGATAACACTGACTTTCTGATTATCCATATCATACGAAACTGTCATTTTCTTGCCATCGTTAAGGAAAGCCACATTACAATCTGGATGAATCGCAAACATTGTATAGGAGTGATCATCTTCATCAAGTCGCCTCCCAAATATTTCTGAAACATTACGAGTATGCTTTAGGGTCCACTTCCCACTAGCATAGTCCTCAAGAACCCATACACAAAGCTTGCAGTCATTATCATTATCTATCTGCCACGCATACAAGCATCCCTGAGACTGCCCAATCGAAATATAATTGTAGATATCAGGCCTGCCATCCGGCATTTCAATTTCCCCCCAAACCTTTCCCTCCATGTCCACTGTGGCTATTGTACCACTATGGGTAGCAAAATGCATGGTGCCATTCAGTAAAACACATTCTGGTTTACCGATCAGAACAGTTTTGTAACCCAGCTCATACTCCACGGAAGTCCACCGCCGAGTCACAGATGAGAAGATGGCCACTTGTGCAAACTCGCCAAAAGAATTGCTCAGGGGCGCAAACACCACAAAGCGGGACGGATTGGCCGCGTCGAAAGCCAGGAAGAACTCGTCTATATCATCGTAAATCACAGGAACGCCGTCCACCGGGTCCGGTAGCACGATGAGAGTTAACACAATCCACAGCCCAGTCGCAGGATTGCACACGGCATACCCGTAATTCTTCTTGTTTCGCCCTTTGTAGGATTCCCAGTACTTGCAAAGGAGAAGGCCGCCGCAGCATTGTTCGACCTCGACGCGCTCGTACCTGCCGCGCAGGAAAGGGAGCGAAGGGTCAACCATTGGGGCGCCCTTCCCGGACAGATTGCGGAAGCTGAGGCCGGTCTTGCTCTTGTTGAAGAAGAAGCCTGCCAGGGTCTGCGGACACCTCTTGCGGATTTTGGGGTCGGAGCAGAGGGCCAGCCACGGCTTGGACACGCACTTGAAGCGGCAGAGCGACTTGAAGGGCACCCGCGACAGGATCTCGGCGAGGGCGGCGTCGGGGAAGCCCGCCGTGGGCTGCTGCTCCAGCTTATGCTTCTTCGTCTGCAGAGGGAAGGGGCGGTTCATCTCGGTTCCCTTTGTCGGATTCAAGATCGGAGGAAGGAAGCAATAGGAGGAAAGTAGGGAACAAACCTCAAGCGAAACCTCAGTGGCGGGGAACGGCGGCGGATGGGACGGAGCGTCCTCGTCGCGGCCACGGCGGCCGGTCGCCGGCGGACGTCCCTGCACGGTGCAGCCATGCTTGCCTCCTCCTCCTGGACGCATCGCTTCCTCCGCTCCCCGGATCAATGCCTCGGGGTCCTTGGTTCGACCTTCGCCGCCGCTGCTCGCCGAACTCTAGGGTTTTTGGAAGGAGAATGGAGCGGCGGCTGTATCGCCCGTGTGAATGTGACCCCGTGAGGAGAGGCTTCGCGATGGGAGTGGAATGGGCGCCTCCTCGATACTGTAGAAAAAAATAAAAATAGTTAATTGCACAAAATAATTTTCTTCAGAAATTTGCAAAGTTTATTCAAGAAAGATGAAACATCAACAATTGAAAAATATTAGTTTAAAATATTTAAAGAAATCCCGGATGTAGAAAATGGTGTATTCACCGAACGTGTCAAAAATCACCTTCAAATACTTTGTATTCTGAACTACACAAAAATGAACAAAGTGTGGATTTGAATATGCATATTTTCAAATATCAATCATATTTTATCATTTTGCGTAAAGAATACAAAATATTTGAAGTTGATTTTTACGCGTTTGTGGGATACACCATTGTTACACCCGATATTTTTTCAATTTTTTTTGAAACTCTTGAATAATATTTTTTCTTTTTAAACTATCAGGATCACTAGACCTCGGGAGAAAAAAGCACTTTCCGTTATACAATCAACACGATCATATATACGTGGACACAAATTCCATTAGACTATTGTCAACCACTCTGAATAAAAATAGTCCGAACAACCACCATCAAACGAGGGTACCCGGAATCCATATGACTCCATTGATCCACCGACACCAGGAATGACCATAAATGGATCTAGTACGTAGCCATGTGAATAACCAGCAAAAAAGGAGCATATCTTGTTAAAATTAATATCATTTTGACTATACCAAATTGTTCAGAAAATAGCACAAGCACCCGTTTAAATACGATTCTTTCGTGCTCTTATCAATCTTATTCAACCATCTACAAACATGGAAAACTCTCCAAATTGACTCAGTGAAAGAATAAGAAATAAACAAGTGTTGAACCGATTCCTCCAACCCAAGACACACTTTATGCAACCAGCCCATTACCGCTTAACCAAGTTATTCTTTGTAAGTAAAACTTACGATGGAACCATGTTATATTTTAAATCTTATAAGAGGGACCTCAATTTCCAAAACATTTTTTCAAGTACTTATTAAACTCATTCGTTAGGTCCTCATTCATAGATTGAAGACATTGATATATTGTCGTAGATAGAAACACTTGTTAATCTCTCAACAAAGTGCAGCCAAGAAACTCATTTATCCCCAATTAATGGCTTAATGCCCGGCTAAAACCAACATTTTGGCGATTCTTAAAATAAAAGATTAGAGAAAGTAACATTTTTACTTCTCACGATTGGGTTGGGTACTCCTATGATTAAAGAGGCTTCACCAAGCCAAGAATCTCCCGAAAACAGTGTTCCCTAACCATGCCTGGCGTTAGAGACTCATGGTTAAAAAACTCTTCTTTTACCCTCATCAGCCCTTTCAAAAGAGGTGACTCGGTTGGCTTAGCATGAAGCTGAGACAACATTTTGTCTTGTAAATATTTAGTGTACAACAACTCCTGCCACATGCCCTCCTCATGTAATAACTTAACCATGTACCAAGTAACCATTTGTTTTCCAAGTCGAACACTTTAATGACCAAATCCCCTATGCTCCTTAGGCCTACATATTATATTTCCACTTTGTAAACCTATATTTTTTTTCTTCAGTTTGGCACATTGCGAAAAAAGGCCCGAATGATAAAAGTCAAAAAATATTCTTACCCATTGGTATTTCAAAGAATGAAAATAAGATCATTGACAAACTAGCAAGAGATAAAATGATAAGAACAAGACGATTCCATATGAGAGCATCTTATCAACACAACATCCCAGTTTTTGATCAAACCGATCATCAATCGGGTTTCAGTCTTTAACCAAAAGGTTACGATAGTAATGTCCAACTATTTAAAAGGGATCAACCCGACCTCACATTCAAAAAATGTGTCGGTACTGGCCAGAAGAAAATGTTGACTTTGTCCTCTATGGCGACTCCGGCGATTTGCCGGCGACTGGTGTGATACCGCTCTAATCTCCCCCGGTTTCTCCTCAACCAGCCTCCGTTCCTATCTACTTCTCCTGATCAAGCTCAGGCACGATCCGTTTCCTGCCTTCTCACCAATACCGCACTCCATAGCTTGCTCTTTGCCACCGATTTCCCCTTCCTCGCCGACCTCCTACTTGTGGCCTTAATCCCTAGCTCGATCCAATCCTTTGTTTTGTCGCTCGCCGCCGTTCTCCATGCCGGATTCCGGCAGCATCCTCATCCACTCGCCTCCACCTGCGGTCTCTAATCTTATCCCCCAGAAATCAGAGATGCACTGAAAAGGATTATCCTCAAATCTTCAAATCCACGGAAAAATCTAGATTATTTCGCTCAAAATTTGCCCCTACTCTGTGCGGGGCACTCGAGAGCGATCTGGGTTGTGATGTTCAGAGGAAGCACCCTGTCACTTCCCCGATTGCCCGTTCCCAGGATGGGAGCGATGCTCCTCTTCAGAAGGCGCCGGTGACCCTGTCCCAGGCGGCACAGGTGACTTATGATTCTCTTCTTGAAGGCGTGATGAATTCACCTTCTAAATCCTCCTGCCTTGCCTCATTTATGATGGGGGAGTGTAAAATTTCTGGAGTGACAGTTATCCCTCGCCAAGGAAGGTACTACGGTCCAGAGCTGTGGGTATCGATATTCAGCAAGTTTGAGTTCCATCTTTTTTCTGTAAGTGGCACGGTGAAGAACGCCCGAAAGCTGTCGACCCCTCGGCCTACCTGGATACCGCGGGGCGCTGCGTCGCCGACGACCACAGTGAGACTGGAGGCAGACACTCTAACGGCGCTTGCCAACGAGCCTAATAAGCAAAGCAATTGTGCCCTTCCCGGTGTACGCCAGTTGAATGAGCAAGGTGAGGTGATAACAGGCATTGGCGCTAATGGAGTTTTCTCTCATCAATCTATGTCCTGCGGAAAGACGGTAAGTGCATGCGATGCTGTTGCTGCCTCTGCTGGGTCGTTGATGTTGGATTATTAGGCATAATTTCCATGATTAATTCCAGAATAAAACATGATCGCAACAGCTACTAACATGTTAATCTCAAAAATACTAGACGTATTAATTAACATGAACAGCAGCAAAACATCTACTAACACAGCCATAATAAAACAGCAGATCGGAACGTGACACACGTACCGAACGGTAGTAGATGAAGTAGTCGTTGGAGCAGCGACGGCGGCAGCTTGAGCAGCGACGGTAGCAGCTCGAAGAAGCGACGTTGAGACGAGTCGCCCGCGGACCCGGAGATCGTCCAGGAAGTCGAGCCGTGATGAAGAACTTGAAAGCAGTCGCGCGGAGCGCTTCCCAAAAACCTTATTCGCCCTCTCCCGTACAGGATCACAAGGACAAGTGGTTCCGGAGACCTGCTGTCCCGTTCGCCGGTGCACGCCGGCGCACGGGATGGAGTAGACTACGGTGGCGGCGCAAGGCACGAGATTGGCAAAACCTAGATTGGTTCGGTGTGTGACGGCGCACGCAGTGCACGGCAATATATAGTGCGGTTCGGGAAACCCTAACGGGTACAACGTGGGCCGGCCACGTCGCACACGTTCGAGTCGGTGCAGCAGCCCACGATCCGGGAGCGACCCGAACTGGCTAAGCTGTACGCGTACGCTAGCGACTCGATTTTCCAAACTGCATATAATGCTCGGCTCATTCCCGCAACCCGCGGCGTGTCGTGACGAGACGGACGGACGGACGGCGGCGGAGGAGGAGGAGGAGGAGTGCGCACGAGAGAGCCTTCTGTTCTCACAAGCACCAAGTGGTACAACACTCCACTTATAAGGTGGTGTTTGTCTCCTCCAACTAGCAATGTGGGACTAAACTTTAGCACCACTTTGCACCTCCAAAATTCTGCCATGCACATGGGCCAATTTGAGATTTTCAGGAATTTTATTGGGCTGCCCAAATGGGCCCAAATTCTAACAATCCCCCACCAGATCTCAAATTCCCATTTAGAGATTTTGCCAAACCTCGTTTCTTGTTTATATACCAGTGTTTCAGCAGAGACTGTTAAGTTGAACTTCCGCCTAGAGCTTCAAGCTACATCTACCAGCAACTTGAACAATGGACGAACCTTGAATTGCAAGTTTGGTGCCAATAGACTTCACTCAAAGTCATAACCAGTACGTGGCTGCCAGTAGCCTACCCCGCGGGTGGAGCATATGCGTCATACTCCCTGGTCTCTTCATGAGCTTACTAGAGATCACCCAAATCTCATAGACTGCGACGTTTAACAGTCGGACTCATATAGGTGTGTTCTTTCAAGGTCGCTCTGTAGGATAGCACCTTTGCTACGAATAGCCAACAGAAACACATTAAGGCATATTGCCAACCTGCCTTACAGAATGTGAGAGTTATGCATCTTCCCACGGAGAGGGTTATAAAATAACTCTCCTCAGTTAAACCACTAGCTTGTTCTTCCCAGGTCCTAATTCACGGGATCTCCGATCACATAGGTTGGGTTACCACTATGGTGTAACGCTCACGGGTCTCAACCCCATCTCCCTCGATGCACTATCTATCACATTACGTGATAGTCCCTTCGTAAAGGGATCTGCCAGGTTTTTGTCTGTTTGAATATAACTAACAGTTATTACTCCGGAGTTTCTCATTTTCCTGACAGACTTCAAGCGTCTTGACGTGTCTTGATGACTTCGCATTATCCTTAGCACTGTTCACTTTCGTAATAACCGTTTGGTTGTCACAGTTCATAAGGATGGCCGGTAATGGTTTCTCAACCACCGGCAAGTCCATCAAGAGCTCACGCAGCCATTCTGCCTCAACAGAAGCTGTATCTAAAGCAGCAAGTTCTGCTTCCATGGTTGACCTCGTCAAAATGGTCTGTTTGCAAGACCTCCATGACACTGCGCCACCTCCAAGAATAAATGCATATCCACTTGTGGCGTAGAGCTCATCAACATCTGAGATCCAGTTCGCATCACAGTATCCCTCAAGCACCGCAGGGTGCCCTGAATAGTGAATCCCATAACTCATTGTACCGTTCAGATAGCGCATGACCCTTTCAAGTGCATGCCAATGATCAATACCCGGGTTAGACATGAACCTGCTCAACTTGCTCACAGCAAAAGAGATATCAGGTCTCGTCGCGCTCGCAAGGTACATGAGTGAACCGATCACTTGAGAATATCTTAATTGATCTCTCGTTTCCTTTTTGTTCTTTCTGAGTGTCACACTGGGATCATAGGGTGTTGGAGAAGGCTTGCTGTCTATATAACCAAAGCGGCTCAAGACCTTCTCAACATAGTGTGATTGCGTTAACGTAATCCCACTCTCATCCCTAATCAGCTTAATGTTCAGGATCACATCAGCTTGTCCCAGATCTTTCATATCAAAGCTCTTTGACAGAAAGACTTGACCTCATTTATCACTATCATGCTTGTACCGAAAATCAGTATGTCATCAACATACAAGCATAATATAACACTATCGCCCCCACCATGGCGATAATATACACACCTATCAGCCTCATTAATGGCAAAGCCTGCAGAAGTTAAAGTTCTGTCAAACTTCTCATGCCATTGCTTAGGTGCTTGCTTCAGCCCATACAAAGATTTTAACAATTTGCACACCTTTCTCTCTTCACCTTTTACTACAAACCCATCAGGCTGATCCATATAGATTTCCTCTTCCAACTCTCCGTTAAGGAAAGCTGTCTTTACGTCCATTTGATGAACGATAAGACCATAGGAGGCAGCCAGGGAAAGTAGTACTCGAATGGTGGTGAGTCTAGCAACAGGTGAATAGGTGTCAAAGTAATCTTCGCCTTCGCGCTGGGTGTAGCCCTTGGCTACAAGCCGTGCCTTGTACTTCTCAATAGTACCATCAGGCCTTAGCTTCTTCTTGAACACCCACTTACAACCCACAGGTTTGCAGCCGTAGGGTCGTTCAGATAATTCCCAAGTTCCATTAGAAAGAATCGAGTCCATCTCATTATGGACAGCTTCTTTCCAGTCATCAGCATCAGGAGATGCAAATGCCTCTGCAATGGACGTGGGAGTATTGTCCACAAGGTACACAATGAAATCATCACCAAAGGATTTTTCAGTCCTCTGTCTCTTGCTCCTCTTGGGAGCTGATTCATTGTCATCCTTCTCAAGGACTTCCTCAACAAGTGGTTGTTCAGAATGATCAACAGATGTACTAGGTTCAGCAAATATCTCAGAAGAAATTCTAGCAATGCTATGCATATCCTTCATAGGAAACGTGTTCTCAAAAAATGTTGCATCACGAGATTCCAAAATAGTATCAACATGCATATCAGGTATCTCAGATTTAACCACTAAAAATCTATAGCAAATGCTCCGCTGAGCATAACCTAGAAAGATCCACTGTCTTCGGTCCAAGTTTTCGTTTCTTAGGAATTGGAACATTGACTTTCGCCAAACATCCCCAAGTACGAAAATAAGAAAGTGATGGTTTTCTCCCAGACCACTCCTCGTAAGGTGTCTTCTCTTTATCCTTGTTAGGAACTCTATTCAGGACATGACACGAAGTCAACAAAGCCTCCCCCACCATGCCTTAGATAAACCAGCAGTGTCCAACATGGCGTTCACCAAGTCGGTCAGCGTGCGGTTTTTCCTCTCGGCAACCCCGTTTGATTGGGGCGAATAGGGAGGCGTCCTCTCATGAATAATACCATGTTCCTCACAGAATTCATCAAATACGTTGGAGAAATACTCGCCACCACGATCTGACCTAAGACGTTTGATCTTTCTCTCTAATTGATTTTCTACTTCAGCTTTATAGATTTTAAAGTAGTCTAAAGCTTCATCTTTAGTGTGCAACAAATATACATAACAGAACCTAGTAGCATCATCGATTAAAGTCATGAAATATCTCTTATCACCTTTTGTCAACACGCCATTCATCTCACATAGATCCGAATGTACGAGTTCTAGAGGTGCCAAGTTTCTCTCCTCGGCTGCCTTGTGAGGCTTTCGAGGTTGCTTAGATTGCACACAGCTATGGCACTTAGAACCTTTGGCAATGGTGAAAGTAGGAATTAAACTCAAACTGGAAAGTCTACTCATTAAACCAAAATTAACATGACATAAACGAGAGTGCCAAACATTAGCATCCGAATCCACACTGCCACAAATATGGTTTACTGACTTATTACAAAAATCCGATAATGAAAAGCGGAACAAGCCTCCGCACTCATACCCTTTACCAATAAATTGTCCAAACTTTGACACAACTACTTTATTGGACTCCAAGACTAATTTAAACCCATCTCTGCATAGAAGGGAGCCGCTAACAAGATTCTTGTTCATAGTAGGGACATGCTGCACGTTCCTCAGCTGCACGATCTTCCCGAAGTAAACTTCAGATCTACCGTGCCAACACCACGAACAGAAGCATGTGATCCATTCCCCATTAAGACGCTTGAATCTGCGACCTGATAAGAAGTGAACATAGAGATGTCAGCACATACATGAACATTAGCACCCGTATCAATCCACCAACATGGAGATTGAAATACTGAAAGCACAATCGGTAAATTACCGTACCCATCAGCATTGCTAGCGGTCACGACGTTGACATGCTTTTCCCTTTCTTGTCTGCACGATCTGGGCAGTCCACAGAGAAGTGTCCGGGCTCTCCACAAGTGTAGCACTTTAGCTCAGATTTGTTCAGCATCTTCTTCTTCTTCTTGAAAGAAGTAGTCTTGGTAGGCATGTTGAAGGAAGGCTTGCTCTTTGCCTTGCTCTTGCCATGGTGAAAGTTCTTCTGCACCATGTTGGCGCTAGACTGACCTTCACCACCTCTCTCAGCAGTGTCCTTAGCCCGAGCCTTCTCCTCAACATCAAGAGACGCTATCAGGTTTTCAACCGATATCTCCTGTCTCTTGTGTTTGAGAGTTGTGGCGAAGTTCCTCCATGAAGAGGGCAACTTTGCAATAATGCATCCAGCCACAAACTTGTCAGGTAAGGCACACTTAGCGTGCTCAAGCTCCTTAGCAATGCACTGTATCTCATGAGCCTGTTCGACTACAGAACGGTTGTTAGCCATCCTGAAGTCATGGAAGCTCTCCATGATGTACAGTTCACTGCCAGCATCTGCTACACCGAACTTAGCGTTCAGTGCCTCCCAGAGCTCTTTGGCATCTGTAATGTGCATGTACACATCAAACAGCTTGTTGCTAAGAGCACTCAGAACGAGTCCCACAAAGGCAGTATTGGTTTCCTTGAACTTGTTCTGATCCTCGTCAGATATAGTTCCTTCAGGTAAACCCTCACTAGCCTCGAACACTTTCAGAGATCGCAACCACAGTGTGGTCTTGTACTGCCATCTCTTAAAGTCCACACCGGTAAACTTGTCCGGCCTCAGCGCATCAGATAGATGTCCCATGTTTAACTCAGGAAATTGCCTATAACAAATATAAGGTTTTTGGATTGTTGGATTATTAGGCATAATTTCCATGATTAATTCCAGAATAAAACATGATCGCAACAGCTACTAACATGTTAATCTCGAAAATACTAGACGTATTAATTAACATGAACACAGCAAACATCTACTAACACAGCCATAATAACAGCAGATCGAACGTGACACGTACCGAACGTAGTAGATGAAGTAGTCGTTGGAGCAGCGACGGCGGCAGCTTGAGCGGCGACGGTAGCAGCTCGAAGAAGACGACGTTGGAGACGAGTCGCCCGCGGACCCGGAGATCGTCCAGGAAGTCGAGCCGTGATGAAGAACTTGAAAGCAGTCGCGCGGAGCGCTTCCCAAAAACCTTATTCGCCCTCTCCCGTACAGGATCACAAGGACAAGTGGTTCCGGAGACCTGCTGTCCCGTTCGCCGGTGCACGCCGGCGCACGGGATGGAGTAGACTACGGTGGCGGCGCAAGGCACGAGATTGGCAAAACCTAGATTGGTTCGGTGTGTGACGGCGCACGCAGTGCACGCAATATATAGTGCAGTTGGGAAACCCTAACGGGTACAACGTGGGCCGGCCACGTCGCACACGTTCGAGTCGGTGCAGCAGCCCACGATCCGGGAGCGACCCGAACTGGCTAAGCTGTACGCGTACGCTAGCGACTCGATTTCCAAACTGCACTATATTGTCTCGGCTCATTCCCGCAACCCGCGGCGTGTCGTGACGAGACGGACGGACGGACGGCGGCGGAGGAGGAGGAGGAGGAGTGCGCACGAGAGAGCCTTCTTGTTCTCACAAGCTTACCAAGTGGTACAACACTCCACTATATAAGGTGATGTTTGTCTCCTCCAACTAGCAATGTGGGACTAAACTTTAGCACCACTTTGCACCTCCAAAATTCTGCCATGCACATGGGCCAATTTGAGATTTTCAGGAATTTTATTGGGCTGCCCAAAATGGGCCCAAAATCTAACAGTTGATGCCAAAGGATGCCGTTGTGCTACAAGAGAAAAAACATGTCCCAAGCCATGCCAAACACAGAACCGTGCTGCTGTGCCTCTGCAAAGCTCTTGGCATCAACTACAGAGTGTACAAGAAGCGCAAACAAATTATTAATCAGCTCCAAATTCATGATCCAGGTGGAAGGCAAGGTATGCAACAGGCCCGTGCAAGCGTTCTGCTTGGCAAATGCTCGGGGAAGCTTGAGATGATTTATGTACGGGTGAGCTCATGTTTTGAGCTCATCGCTGACACCGGGAGATTCAGCTCTGAAGCTCCATCTTCTGGTAACAATGAACACATGTCGGGACCTCATGGCGAGGCCCGACATGAGCAATGAGTATCTTGGCTTGGAACCCCCCGGGGGTGGGGCCCCCTCGGACGGTTCAAGAGCTTGTTTGCCTTGTGCAAACGCATAACCCCGCCGTGGTATTCATTAGCGAGACTCGGCAGAAAAAGGATCGAGTAAGGAACCTGCGTTTTCGTATTGGTATGAAGGCTTGTTTCCAGGTCGATGGGGAGGAAAGGGTGGTGGACTGGCTCTCTACTGGCAAGAAGGTATCAACGTGTCGCTGCTCTCCTTCAGCCAACGACACATTGATGTCCACATCGAGGGCGGACCATATGGTGCGAGATGGAGAGGGACTTTTGTCTATGGGGAACCAAAGGCTACTGACCGGCACAACATGTGGACCTTGCTTAGAAGGATAAAACCACGATCTGCTGAACCATGGATGCTAATTGGGGATTTCAATGAGGCTTGCTGGCAATCAGAGCATTTCTCGAGGGCAAGACGATCAGAGCGGCTGATGATGGACTTCCGTGAAGTTCTGTCCCATTGCGATGTCCATGATTTGGGTTTTATTGGTGTGCCTTGGACTTATGACAACAAACAAGCGGGAGACCGGAATGTTCGGGTGCGCCTTGACCAGGCCGTGGCTTCGCCGGCGTGGTCGGCACGTTTTCCGGAGTTTCGTGTGCAACATATCAGCAGCTCACGATCTGACCACTGTCCTCTCCTCTTGTCTGTTCAGCAGACGGCTAATCAGGGGAGTGGTAACGTTATACGACGATATGAGGTTATGTGGGAACGTGAGCCCTCTCTTACGGCTGCTGTGGAGGATGCATGGTCTCGACGTGTCAGTGGACAAAACCTTGGAGATGTGAGTGCTTCCTTTCAATCGGTCATGGCAGGCCTCTATGATTGGAAAAAGAAATATTTTGGGTCAGTACCTAGGAGACTAGACAAGAAACGGAAGGAGCTTGATCAGCTGATGCTCAAAACGGATAGCCAGAGCATAGCTGAGCGGAAACGAATTCTAGCGGAGATGGATGAACTTCTGTATAGAGAGGAACTCATGTGGTTGCAGCGTTCTCGGGTGACCTGGCTAAAGGAGGGGGACCGAAACACTCGTTATTTCCACAGGAAGGCTTCCTGGCGAAATAGGAAAAACCGTATAAGCAAGCTGAAACGAGGAGATGGTACTTGGGCTTCAGACCAGGTGGAGATGGGACAGATGGCCTCCTCGTATTTCCAAAACTTGTATGATCGAGAAGATAACTTGGAGCCGGATTCTGTACTGGACCTTATGGGTGCTTGTGTAACAGAGGAGATGAATGGTAAACTGTGTGCACCATTCTCTGAGCAAGAAATTGGCGACGCTTTATTCCAGATTGGGCCGCTCAAGGCGCCGGGGCCTGACGGCTTTCCTGCTAGGTTTCTTCAGCGAAATTGGGGGCTTTTGAGGGAAGATGTGACCAGGGCAGTACAGAATTTTTTGAGGAAGGGGTCATGCCTGACAAGGTTAATAACACGTCTATTATTTTAATCCCGAAGAAGAATGATCCGGCTGATTTGAAGGACTTCTGCCCCATCAGCCTTTGTAACGTCATCTACAAGGTAGTTTCTAAATGCCTTGTCAATCGTCTTCGGCCAATTCTTGAGGACATAATCTCTCCATCACAGAGTGCTTTCATCCCCGGAAGGCTAATTACTGATAATGCCTTCATTGCGTTTGAATGTATACACACAATCCGGAGCAACTCAAGGGAGCGGTCTGGGTTCTGCGCGTACAAGCTGGATATGGCCAAAGCGTATGATCGTGTGGACTGGTGATTCTTGGAAGGTGCCATGGCGAAGTTGGGCTTTCATCGTTCTTGGATACGATGTGTGATGCAGTGTGTGACCACCGTACGTTACTCAGTTCGCCTGAATGGACAAAGTTTTGACACCTTCACGCCTACACGGGGTTTGCGCCAAGGCGATCCGCTGTCGCCCTATCTTTTTCTTCTGGTTGCGGATGGACTATCACGGTTGATTCAGCATGAGGTGGACCGTGGCGACCTTCATGACCTGCATATCAGTAGACATGGACCTGGTGTGTCTCACTTACTTTTCGCGGATGATAGTTTGCTATTTTTCAGGGCACTAGCCAGCAGGCCCGGGTGATACAATCGGTGCTGCATCAATATGAGCGTAGTACTGGACAACTTCTCAGTCTTGGGAAGTGTTCTATCCTATATGGTGATCGATGTACAACTGAAGCTAAAGCTGAAATAAAACAGATCCTCAAGTATGAGACTGAGAGTTTTGAGGAGAAGTACCTCGGGCTGCCAGTGCCGGAGGGACGACTCAAAAAAGGGAAGTTTCAGCCAACCAAGGACAAGTTCCGTAAGCGAGCGAGTGACTGGATGGAGAAGTACTCGTCAAGCGGGGCAAAGGAGGTGTTAATAAAGGCCGTGCTGCAAGCTTTGCCAACATATGCTATGGGTATTTTTAAGTTTCCTGCTGGTCTTACAGAGGAACTGTCAAAAATTGTCCGTGACTTCTGGTGGGGTGATGAGCATGAAAGGCGAAAGAAGCATTGGCTTGCTTGGGACAAGGTGGTGAGGCCAAAGGCCTATGGCGGCATGGGCTTCCGGGACCTTCGAGTTTTCAACCAAGCACTGCTGGCACGGCAGGCATGGCGCCTAATCCATTTCCGGATAGTTTGTGTGCTCGCATCTTGAAGGCCAAGTACTACCCTAATGGCAATCTCCTGGATACCGCGTTTATTCAAAATTCATCGGCTTCCTGGCAAGGGATTATGCATGGACTCAAACTGCTGAAGAAGGGTGTTATATGGAGGATTGGAGATGGTAACTAGGTTAAAATATGGAGGGATAACTGGCTGCCTCGTCAGGATTGCCTGAAGATTTCTGTCCGTCGCACGCGATCAAGGCGGAAGTGGGTTTCTGAACTTATTGATCCACTCACCCGCTCATGGAATTCAGACATTGTACACCAGGTTTTCCAACCTCACGATGCTGATACTGTTCTGAAGATCAAGTTGCCGGCGCGTCCAACACAAGATTTTGTTGCTTGGAACTTCGAACAGAACGGTATTTTCTCTGTCCGTAGTGCATACAAATTGGGCATCCGACAAAATTTGATGGAAAACAGTAGCGGACAAAGCAGCACAGCGCCGGAGGGTGAGAGGTCGCTGTGGAACCTGATTTGGAAATGCCCAGTGCCGCAGAAAATTCGAGTCTTTGCTTGGAGGCTGGCAACAAACTCGCTGGCAGTGTCTGACAGCCTACATAGTCATGTTATAGTAAAGAAGCAGGGCCCAGAATCACATGCTTAGATGCCATGCCCACTTCAGACTTAGCATTTATATCATTCGGCTTTTTCATTTAAGTTTACAAGCCTAGAAAATTAGCCACACTAGTGTGAAATGCATACCTGTATTAGTAGGCAGAGACAATGTAGTTTGAACTCTCAGATCTTCCACTGCAACACTTCAATCAGAGCAGGAGAACCATTCAACGAAATTTATAATTAGAAATAATTCAATTTGCATATTTAGGAACTGAATACACAACTTGAAATTCTCGGTAATGGATAACAAAGTTCTACAAGAAAAAATATAGTCAACAAAAACCGTAAGATGCTCACGCATAGATTTACTCGGACAACAACCTAGAAATTTATGAATCTGGACAGAATCCAAGTAGGAGAATGGTCATGGACAGCTCAATCAACACAAGAATTAAAATCAGAAATGAACGGTGCACAGTCTTTTAGGTTATCGTCTTACCCTAAGGCCCTAACCAAGAAAGAAGATGAAATAAATATGGTTTCTAGGTTTGTCAAGCTGCATAATACTTGAAACCATACATGGAAGGCCATGCAGGTTTCAAAAAAGATAATAATACTTATACATTCTCTCTGTATATGCTGCAATATAGAAGGGAGAATCCAAAGGTAAGCATTTCAAATATTGAAAATGCATAAAAACAGGGCAATATAAATGTTTAGCATCAATGGATAAAAATACGTACATAGAAGATAATTACTTGTATACAATAAAGGGGAACAATGAGGTGAACATGTAAATGCAGGTTATGTAAGACAATGTACTCTCACCGTCTTACATTTACCCCACATCAATTAGTACAGCTTACCAACATTGAATAACTGGTAATACTACATTACAGAGAATATATTAAATGACTAGGTTCATTGACACAACTAAGTGTTAGCCTTACAAAGTCTTGTCTCACCAACATTATTCAAAACCACAAAAAGGCATGCACCCGAACAACAACATATAGAAATACCAAACTGTAGACATAAGAATTGGGGACATTTCCAAGCCTGTGTAATAAAATTAGAAGAATAGGTCCATACCAACAACTGATACTTGTTGCGTTGCTAAGATTGTGAAGCTGCACTGACATTTAGTGACGGTCACTCCGCAAAACATGGAGTATAAGGTAGACCACCCAAGAATTCTTCAGAAGTGCAGATAACATGCACTTTCTGATTATCCATATCATATGACACTGTCATCTCCTCCCCATCAGTAAGGAAAATCAAATTACACTCCGGATGAATTGCAAACATTGTATAGGACTCGACATCTTTGTGACAATGCCTTCTGAATAGTTCCAAAACGTTAACAGTGTGCTTTAGGGTCCACTCTCCACTGTCATAATCATCAAGAACCCAAACAGAGAGTTGGCAATCATGATGATAATCTATCCGCCAGGCATGCAAGCGTCCCTGAGACTGACCAATGGAAGCAATAGCATTATCATAGCTGTTCGGCATGATGCCTGGTATTTCAATTTTCCTCCAAATTTTCCCATCCGTGTCGACTGTCGCTACCGAGGAATGATGGGTGGCCAAATGCATAATCCCATTCAGGAAGACACTTTCCGGATTACCAACCAGGGTAGTTCTGTTACCCCACTGGCTCTGCACGAAAGTCCATCGTCCAGTATCCGATGAGTAGATGGCTACCTCTCCAAACTTGTCGCAATAACTTCTCAGGGGCGCAAACACCACGAAGCGGGACGGAGAGGCTCTATCGAAACCTAAGAAGATATTAGTTGGGTCCAGATTAACCTGACCATCCTCTTGGTCCGGCGATACTAGAGGAGGCAACACGATCCACTTCTCAGTTGCAGGATTGCACACAACATAATCATATTCATCTCCCTGTGAAGGCGATTTCCAGCATTGGCAGAGGAGAAGGCTGTTGCAGCATTTCTCAACCATGATGCGTTTGTACCGCTTATGCAAGAAAGGAAGGGAGGGGTCGACCATGGGCGGGCCTCTCCCGGACAGATTGTGGAACTTGAGGCCGTCGATGCCGAAGTGGAAGAAGCCGGACAGGGTCTGCGGCGACCTCCTGCGGATGTCGGTGGAGGAGCAGAGTGCAAGCCACGGCTTGGACACGCACTTGAAGCGGCGGAGCGACTTGTAGGGCACCCGCGACAGGATCTCGACGAGGGCGTCCTCTGGGAGGCTCGCCACGAGCTGTTGCTGCTGCTGCTCGTCCTCGTCCTCGTGATGCTGCTGCTCCTACAGATGGCGGAGAGGTTCGATTCAGGTTCCCGGAGATCCCTTTATTAGATGAAAGATCGAAAATTGAAAGAGCAGCGGAGCAAACCTCAGTTGATCTCTCCGGTGAGGGATGCGGCGGCGATGACTGGGATGGAGGATCCCTGTCCTGGCCTAGGTGGCCGGTCGGCGGCGGGTTGCCCTGGTCCTTGCAGGCATCTTCCCCTGCTCCAACTCCTCCTGACTGCATCGCCTACTCCCTGGCTCGCGGATCAGTGCCCCGAGGCCCTCGACTCGGCTGTGGCCGGCTGGCGGCGCAGGTCGCCGGACGCCGGGCTCCCCGGCTACGGGAAGAGGAACGCCGGAACAGAGTGACACCTTTCCTTTCTGGTTCGGAACAGAGTGGACTTCGTTTGACGGCTTGAGAACTGATGAAAAGGATGGGACTTCTTTTCCGCCTGGGAACTTGAATGAGCTCAGCTCGTGCTCATGAATTTGTGTGTGATGGTTGTTTGCATCCACTAATTTTGTCTCTCTGAAACTTCCACTATTTTGTATCCCCGGGTTTTGGCTCTTTTTTTCTGTTAACCTCATCGAAACTAATGATAATTTAGGACATTTAATTGGACAGAGTTATCTTATATCAGCCACATAAAATGGATATTACAACGATGAACAGTGAGCTATTTTCAAGTGTTGTCTCTATTAACAAGATATCCGGAGAGAGTTATCGTTGCTAAAAGATCATCTCTTCGTTAAGAAAAGGTAAACGTTTTCTTTCAATTTTTCCTGTCATCCACAATATTTATCCCATCGTGATACTCCTAAAATCGCACCAGTGTACATACCTTTGAAAGACACATGATAGATTTCTGCACATTGTCATTTGATAGAATTTCCATCACACTATCACACATGGATTGTTTCGCATTGTTTTAAGATATCAAGATGCAAAACAAGTCTCCAAATTCCAACCTACTCAGTTCAGTTCCATAAAAAAGACGTACAAAATTTATAAAAAATAAAACCATGTAAAGTTATCAAACTTTATAAAAAAAACTATCGAGCTCTACAAAATCCAATCGAGCTTATTAGGTACTAGACGGGCATGCGCGCTTTGCCGCGCCGCCTGCCTCCCGTTCTTGCGCAGTGAACTGCATGCGTCGGTATTTTGGTTTGGGCGTAACATTATTAGCAGCTTGTTTTGATGGCGTGATTATGTGCTCCGTAAACAGCCCAAAGAATACATGTGCCGAGGGAAGAAAAATACTCCACAAATAGCCCAGATCTCTCACCACATGACCCAATAATCATATGCGGGGTACGTACCACAGGACACACAAAAGGTAATCATACCTACAGCTAAAACTGAACCTTTTCATTGAACTACTGCAAATACAGAATTCACTCCGACCAACAAGCCCTTTTGGCAAGCTCCAGCATACGACTCTTGAGTCAGAAATGTAATCTGTATCGGTGCATTTTGCATCTCCATAAGAACCCATCATCTGAAAGCACTGGGCCTGAGCAATAATCTGTTTGGAAAAAAAAGACATATGGATAACTCAACTCTGCGGCCTAACAATATTATTAATGAGCAGGATGACCTTCTTATTCACACATACTAAAAGCAAAAAATCTGCCAAAAACAATCACACACAAATTTTAAATTTGGTACAAGTGCTGCCTGCATTTGCGTCATCTTAGACAGTAAGTAAATTCAATACAAATGCATCGTTAATTACATAACAATTCTAAGCATGATATTCTTTTATAAGCACTGTAACTCATGTGCTGCTTTACAGCTCATGCCTCTGCATCTCGCAAAAGCTATTTGCCAGCTAGCATCCAGATTTAGGGAAAACAAACATATGAACACTCTACTGTGCGGCCTACCAATAGTATAAGCAGAATTATCTTTCTATTCAGAATGCAA
Source organism: Poa pratensis (assembly GCA_947311845.1). Lineage (NCBI taxonomy): Eukaryota > Viridiplantae > Streptophyta > Magnoliopsida > Poales > Poaceae > Poa > Poa pratensis. The sequence continues at coordinate 16,333,674 of CAMZMU010000104.1, forward strand.
CACCAGATTATATAGCTTCCAAGTAATTTTCTTTGAAATATCACAAAAAACTTGGCATATGCAACTAATATCCATGTCGTGAACAATATTATCATGTTTGCATTCTTAGAGTAACCCTTTTAAAAAGAGGGTGTATACAACCAAGGGACAACTTCACCATGACTATGAAATTTTCAACCAGGATGTACTTATCAGTACTGCAATAACTTACCAGGCTATGGGGATATGTGACTACAATGATTGTCAGGAGCTAGTACAAACCATATATTCAGCCAGCATAATCTGCTATGAGAATCTTGAACTTCTAATCTATCTAATTATTGTATGTAAAACTCACACTATATAGAACTGTTAAATTTTGATGAAGAGAAATAATATTACAACGTCGGCTACAGGATTTACTCATCTAGTACACACACATGGATGGCGTAGACAATCTTGAAGAGCCTATGAATCAATTTCATCTAAGAAATCTTTGTCTTCTGGTTGCTATTTCTGAAAGGAGTTTGGCCACATTAAGCTAACCATGACAATTACCTCAAAGATTAAAAAAGAGTGGGTACGTCTTGTGTTAGTTCAGAGGGACAGACTAAATTGCTCCTCACTATATAGATGATAGTTTAACAAAAATGGGTACTGACATGAGCACAACAAAACTATATGATCACCTACAGGCGGACAAAAAAAAGAAGAAATTACTGCTAGCTTGCAACACCAGATTTCTGTAGGTGCTCCTTCTCCGCCTCCTCCGCCATCTGCACGCAGCTCTGCGTCTGCATCTGAACTGCACACATGGGACGGAAGGCGGTCAAACACCAAATCACAATCAGATTACAGGGTGCCCACGGGATAAAACGACCAAGGGAGGGGAGCGTAATGGATCATAGATCACCTTGATGCGCTTGGAGATGCGGGTGCGGGAGGCCTCGAGGTCACAGACGGAGTCCCCGTGGAGCGCATCCAGGCGACGCTTGAGCGAGTCGAGGGTGGACGCGGCGAGGTTCCTCAGGTCGCCGACGGTGGAGATCGAAACGGGGGTGGGCATGCGGAAATGGGGTGCCGACACGGAGATGGGGGACCTGGTCTTGGGCGTCAACGGCGAGGCGGGTGGGAGGAAGACACGGCCGACGGCGACGCGTCGCTGCCGGACGGGGAAGGAGACGGGGCTGGACTGCCCGCACCGAACCTGCGGAGCAACCCCTGTAGCGCGATTCTTCCGGAGGTGAAGGAGACCGGGTAGGGCGCGACGGCGGCGGCGGCAGGCTAGGGATTGCGCGTGCCGGAGGCGTCCATGTCCATGGAGAGGAAGAGGAAAAAAAGGAGATAGGAGAAGACACGGGCTGGGTCTGGGGGTGCCTCTCTGTATTACGGGTTGATTGCGCAGTTTCTGAGGGGCTAAAATAAAAAAACCTAGACGGGCCCACAAACAGTGACACATACTGTGGCAGATGACGGACTGCGGGTTGATTTCACAGCTTTTAAGGGGTTAAAATGCAAAAAAAAAAAGAGTACACGGACCCACAAGCATTGACACATTTGCTGCCCATGCCCTGAGAGTGCTCCTAGGCCATCGGCCTTAATTCTTGTAGTGATGTCACTAAATATATTTTATATTCTATCCATATAGTATTATAATTATCGATATTTTTTCCTAAAAGTTTGGTTAAACTATATAGTTTGACTTTTGAAAATTTTATAAGTTTTTTTTTTTGAAACAGAAGTAGTAGTGTTAATACAGTGTTGCAGGGAATGGTTGAGAAGAATGTGTGATAACTAATGAGTATAAGAATCTTACCGTTCTACCAGAATCGCGTGGAAGTACCGCTAGAGTTTCAACCTTGAACTCTAAAACTGATGGTTTTTTACCTTTAATTTATGAATTAGTATATTCTCTTGTACGACATATCCTTAACCGTTTCGCCTTGACAGTTTATACATGACACCATTTTTACATACAGATAGATAAAAAATATATAAAAGTTGAAATAAGGGGGTCCTTTTTTGAGAAATCTAGAACTTCGTAGGAGATCAAGGAAAAAATTATTCTTGACTGGTTCAATCCTTCGGCAGTTTCACTATTGGAAAAAGCTTTTTGAGGAACTTTGTATTTTATTTTCAACTTGACGATAATAAAATGATTAGCTACATGCCATATGTGGAATAGTATCTGTTTTGACCTTTGACTATTTTGAAATTCCAAAAAGCTCCATACTCTTCTAGATATGTGTTTTTTGTTTTTTTATTTGTCTACCTTACTAAAGGTTCTACGAGCATCTTCACCGGCGTCCTCGAAAGAGTGTCCACTTCTCCGAAAGACATACCACTTTGGGGGTGTAGGACACTTGTCAAGACCAATGGGAGTGGCTCCCCAAACTGCGCCCCCCGACCCTAACCCTACAAAAATCGTGTAATCAAATTTAAGTGAAGTTCAAATTTCCAGTCAAATTCGTCCTTGTTGTGGGAGAAGAGGTAGACGATAACGGCCTCTGTCGGGTCGCTGCAATGGCGCGACGGCGACTACTGCTCTCGTTGATGCCTGCAAGGAGAACGTGAGGACGAGCTGTCCAACCGGTCGTTGGGATGGCATGTTGGTGGCAGCGGCATGGTTGCAAAATCGAGCAAGGCCTGCCTGAGGCCAAAACAGTCTGGCAGGTCAGCATCGTCCCGATATGGTGACGAGACACGGAAATCTGGCGACACCTCCTTCCCACGGTCCGAGTTGGCATGCAGACATGGAAATCTGGCTGGCGGCGCAGGTCGCCAAATGCTGGGGCTCGCCGAGGGACTGAGGAGGGTATGGAACGGAGCACCGGAAGAGAGTGACCTTTTTCCGGAACATGGTGACTTTGTGCAACGGCTGTGAGAACTGATGAACTCGAATGCGTCTACAAAATAGTAGTAGGAACCATGAAGGAAATGAATAAGCTTTTTTAAAGTAACCATGTAATTCATTAATGTAAAAATAGTTTACAAAAGATTATTAGGAAACTATCAAAACATCGCGCAGAGACAACTGCTCTAAAAAATATACAAAAAAAACCTCATACAGAAATAAATACACCATAGTCCTTGGATCCCTGAACAGACACTGTTGGCCATCGCTCACCACCAGCGCCATTGAGCCGCTCGCCGGCAAAAAAGGAGAAAGACATCCATCGTCATCATAAGAGGAGAAGCACCATTGCCATCAAGTCCTTTTGAGCAAAAGACCAATGCCACTGCGCATGGCGAGGCACATATCGGTGTGTCATGTCACCCGGGAAATTTCCATGTGCCTTTCCATCCCGAGATCTACCGTCCACGTACCACCTTCCCATGCTTTAGGGTTGCCATCTTCAACCGCACGCTGGCGTCGCCACAACCACATGTCGCAGCTGCCAGACATCTCCCTCGACAAATCCTCCCTACTCCACCATGATGTTATAGACAACGCCACAACAACGTGGGCAGAGCAGGAGAACACATACATCTAAATCGTCGCCGCCTCGCCCACACCATCCATGAACACAAACGCTGACTATCTGAAGGATCAACAGGCACACGATGCCAACAATTCCAAGGTGCCGTCTGTAAGGGACACCGCTGGTGTGGAAGAGACAGATTTATTCGGCTGGACACCCCCCCCCCCCCCCACAACCCCCAATGGCTCATCAAGATATACTATACTAACCCTAAGAGAGAAAGGAGGAACGGTTCCCCCTCCTGCCGCCAGAGCAGCAAGTGGAGAGATGGGACAAACACCCTCACCGCGGAGATCGAGAGGAAAAAGAGCCGCATCCCTTCTCGCATGTTTGGGAGAAGGGCTGGCGGGTAGGTCCGATCGGTAGGAGTTGAATGAACTTTGTGTGTGATGGTTGTTGGGAATTTTGTCACCTTGAAACATTTTTGAAACCAATCTTTTCTATCCCAGGTTTTGGCTCCTTTTTCTGTCAATAACCTCATTGACATAGTAATTTGTATAAAGAAAAATTCAACAAAAATCTAAGAAATTATACAGATATTGTTAAAGGAAAATTGTTTGTTATATCATCTGATTTGCGTCATTTTCCAATTTGTTTGGAGATATCGAAATGCAAAATAATTCTCCAAATTTAGCATAAGTTTCAGCATAGTTCTGCAACACAACGATGTTTGGCCCCTATAATATTTAACTACAATTACTCACTGAAATTTTCGTTGTGTTGTTCTTCAACAATTGCTAGGGCTAGTTTCTCAAAAGTACTAAGTTGAACTTATATGTCATTTTTTTTAAGGGCTCCCTTTTGGGGTTCTACCAATTTGTCTACTTGCTTTATTTTATGTCCCTTTTTATACCCTGAACATATACACTTTTTAGAGAACATCTTACTATCTTATTCCTACACAAGCAGTACAAAAATTAGCACGAAAGGAATTCACAAGGAGATTTTCCAAATAAAAGATGGATTTGTCCAAAATCAACAATCGGAGCTCTTACACCATTAATTCCGACCAAACGGCAAAACTTGCCTTGGATCACCCTGCATATACATTTAACTGCTTCAGTTTTACAGAATCAACTAAGATCCATCAAGGCATCTTGACAGACATATACATGCCATCACTCTGTCCAGACTCAAGCGACAGAGACCTGTTCCGAAGAATTTCTGAAACACATGCACCATGATCTTGCTTGCTCTTTTATGTTCTCATTTTCTGCTTTACTATGGAATGAACACTTGACACTGAAATCAGGCAAAGTAACAACTAAGACATGTTTGACAAGTTTTTTATGTCCTAAACTGACAATGCTTTACAAGTCATGCCCTGATTAGGCTTTGCTTTCTTTTCTGTTTTTGCAATTCAAATTTGCCAGTCCGGAAAAACCATCAGTAGGTAACATTTAAAAATTGATAATAATTCAATTCGCATAGTAGGAACTTAAGTAATGCACAAAAAACTTGGAATGCTAGGTACCGAACGAGAAGATTCTGCAAGTTACAATACAGTCAACACAATTACAAGATAAATCAAGAACAGATTTAGTTGGACATCAACCTAGAATTTCAACAGTCTAGTCAGAGCTCAAGTTGAAAATATTGGTGGGAACTTAACGAAGATACATGGATAGCTCAATTGACAAAACAAACACTAAGGTGCATGGGTGGTACTAATGAACTAGCAAACTTCTATGGTGAGTGAACCAAATTATTATGTGCCCTTGAGATAACAAAGTTATCTTTTACTCAAAAAACTGAAAGAAGGAACTATGCTCTTTAGCTCTGTTAAGCTGCATATTGATTGACCCCATTAGTGGAACACCAAGCAGATTTCATTACTATCTCTGTATCTCATATGCAGCAATATAAAAAGTTCAATGCACAATACCTGTTACTTCAAAAGAGAAACCAATTTCAAATAAAAAACCATTGAGTATCCAAATGCAGAACTATAGTTTCATACCAAAGGCACTTGCATGAAATAAATGAAAATAAACAGAATATTTTACATGGGTAATGTTTCTCTTAAATTTGCCCCACAAAAGATCTATCATAGTAATCTTATTAATTAGTACATGACATGAAATCAATTAGATGAATGAGTGGGTTCATTCATATAGCTGAGTATTGCATGTTGAAGGGTTCCTTACAAATTCTCTAAGGCTAACTAGTATTACTGAAAAATCCATAAAACACATGCACCATGTTACAATTTGTAGTTTAGAACACCTAGTATGAGAAAAAAAACTTGTATAAGTAACAACACTTCAGATGTTCTGATTGCTAAGGAAATGTAATGGTGCTCATAGCAGGGCTCGAAATCGAGATTATTCAATGTAACAAGTTAACAACTAGGTTACAGTACGAACTTGCATGATTTAGAAATCATACCCAGATTAGACTACGCTTGATTCTTTCCTTCCATTGAACTTGACAAGTCTAGAAAATTAGCCACACAAAACTGGTCGATAACAATTAAAAGTGGACGAGAAAATAGTGCAAGCTAAATTATGGTCGACGAAATCTTAGGATGCTGCAAGAATATAATCTAGTTGGGCAATCATTCTGGAAATTAACAGTCAAGTCAAAATTCAAGTAGGAGAATAGTTGTCATAGATAGCTCAATCAAAACACGAATTAAGAGCCCACTAGTGCTGTACAAGTGATGAATTACAGACTAGTATGATACTCCCTCCAGTTCTTTTTACTCCGCATATTAGGTTTGTCTTAAGTCAAATGTTTTAAGTTTTGACTAAATATATAGGAAAAACTACTAGCAATTACGATATCAAATTGACACAATATGAAAAGATATTTCATGATAGATTGAGTGATATTGATTTGGTATTGTGAATGTTGATATTTTCTTCTATAAACTTGATCACACTTTACAATGTTTGACTTAAGACAAACCTACCTAATATGCAGAGTAAAAAAGGATCGGAGGGAGTACATTGTCCCAGTCTTACTACAAATATACCAATGAGTGACTAATGTTCTTCTCCTAGATAAGTCCTCTTCCGGTCTCCCCTTAAACAAAATTGTAAGATTTTTTGTGTCGTTTACGTTAATTAAAATACATATTGTTTGACACCAAGATCATGCATTTTCCTCAAAGTAATTAGCATTTCTATCCCCTCTCTGTGTATCCAGTAATATACAAGCATTACAAATGATGGAAATGGATAAAGATAGGACGAAGTCAATATTTATGATCGATGGTTAACAAGCCATACATCAAACATATTAGTTGCATGACATACATGGAAATAAAGAGAAAACACAAAGAATCCCAAGAATAGACTATGTACTCTCACGTTTGTTAGGAATATGCAACTTGTATTCCACGGGGGCCAAAGGCCACAATATATAGTACATGTACATGTGTAAATATGCAGGGAGCCCCTATCTAATAGGGAAACTACAATATACAAATATCTCTCTAACACCCCCCCTCAAACTCATGGTGGATCCACAACACTGAGTTTGGAGAGGAAAAAGCTATGCTGTGCTCTAGTCTGGGCCTTCGTGAAAAAATCCGCCAACTGTAACTCTGAAGGCACATACTGGAGCGCAATAATCTGATCCTGCACACTAGCACGGACAAAAGAAGCATCAACGCCAATATGCTTAGTAAGCTCATGCTTCACTGGGTCACGTGCAATGCTAATAGCACCTGTACTGTCTGACAAAAGAGTCGTGGGTGTCGTAACAGAGACACCAAAATCTGCAAGTAACCACTGTAACCAAGTCACCTCAGCAGTCAAAAGAGCCATAGCTCGCTTTTCAGCTTCTGCACTCGAACGGGAAACTGCGGTCTGCTTCTTTGTCTTCCAGGCAATGAGAGAACCACCAAGAAAAACACAGTAAGCAGAAAGTGAACGGGGATCCAAAGGATCACTAGCCCAAGTAGCATCGGAGTAGGACTGAAGCTGTAACGAGCTAGAACGAGGAAAGAAGAGACAAAGCGAGATCGTTCCACGAAGATAGCGTAGAACATGAAGAAGGTGACTATAGTGAACTGAAGTGGGAGCAGAAACAAACTGATTCAGAATATGGACAAGATAAGAAATATCAGGGCGAGTAACAACCAGATAGACGAGACTCCTGACAAGATGTCGATAACGAGTCGGATCAGAGAGGATCGCCATCAGACGCACGGAGAGAAATATTGAGCTCCATGGGAGTCTCAACAGTACGCTCATCAGTAAGAGCGGCACGAGAAAGAAGATCATGAATATACCGTTCTTGGGATATAAAGAAACCATCAGCGGTGGACGAAACCTCAATCCCAAGAAAGTAACGAAGCGGACCAAGATCCGACATAAGAAACTGCTCACTCAGACGTGCCTTGACAAAGGCAATATACTCTGGGTCGTCACCAGTGATGATCATGTCATCAACATAAAGAAGAAGAAGAAGAGTGCGACCACGAGGAGAATAGTGAACAAACAACGCAGGATCATGAGCACTGGGAGAGAAACTAGCAGCTGTGACCACAGAAGCAAAGCGCTCAAACCATGCACGAGGGGCTTGCTTAAGGCCATAGAGAGAGCGACGAAGACGGCAGACCATGCCATCTGTAACAGAATACCCAGGTGGTGGTTGCATATAAACCCAATATACAAATATCTCTCTAACAACGTTGACCCCACATGAAGAGCTTCACAAGTGGCCACAATAATTAGTAGTACTCCTACATGACAGCAACTACATCATGTGACTAGGTCCGTTAATACAACTAAGCAACAAAATGGGAGGGTTGCTTACAAATTGTTGGATGCAGAATAACTAGCGCAGTGCCAGAAAACTAGAAGATTATGACCATACCAGCAACTGATTTTCAATGAACAAAACTAGTGTCATGCTAAGTAGATTAAGCTGCACTCATTCAGTGACCATCCGGCAAAACAGCGGATATAGGGTACAGCAGGGCCCAGAAAATGTTCTTTACAATGCGGAGAACATGTGTGCTCCAGCTAACAAGAATTAAGAGCCCACTAGTGGTGTACAAGTGAGGGTGATGAGATGCAGACTTGTATGATATATTACCCCATTCTTACTACAAACATACCAATGAGTGAATAATGTTCACTTCTCCTAGATAAACTTCCAGTCTACCCTAAACGAAAAACATTAACAATTTTGGCTTTTACATTTATTAAGATCCATATTGTTTCATACCAGGACCACACATGTTTCGCAAAAAAAGTAGCATTTGTTTACCCTCTCTGCATATGCAGCAACATATAAGCATTTTAAATCATGCAAATGGATAAAGACAGGGAGAAGTCAATGTTTATCATCAATGGTTAACAAGCCATACATCAAACATATAGAGAAAATACAAAGAATCCCAAACAGACCCCACATGAAGAGCTAACAAGTGACAACAATAATTAGTAGTAGTTACATGACCACAAATAGATCACATAACTACATTCTTTAATACAATGGGAGGGTTGCTTACAAATTCTTGGCTGCACAATAACTAGTGCAGTACGAGAAAACTGGAAGATTAGGCCCATATCAGCAACTGATTTTCAATGAACAAAACTAGTGTCATGCTAAGTAGATGAAGCTGCACTCATTCAGTGATCATCCGCCGACCATTCGGCAAAACAGCGAATATTGGGTACAGCAGGGCCCAGAAAATGTTCTTCACAAGTGCGGAGAACACGTGTGCTCCGGCTAACCATATCGTAAGACACAATCCCCTTCATGTCGGTAAGGAAAATCAAATTGCATTCGAGACGAATTGTCAGTAATTCGTAGTGTTCACCAGGCTTACGACACCGCCTTCCAAACAGTTTCAGAACGTTTACAGTAAGCTTCTGAGTCCACTTTCCAGTAGCATAATCCTCAAGAACCCAAACATAGAGTTTGCAATCGCCAGGATTATCGATGTGCCAAGCATAAAACTGCCCTCGAGACTGTCCAATGGAAGACATCCTACGTGGCATTTGAATTTCCCTCCAAGTCTTCCCCTCCCAGTCCACCGTGAGCATCAAAGAATCAGAGGAACACAAGTGCACCATCCCATTTAAAAAGACACACTTTGAAGAATCATCCAAACTAGTTTCGGAACCCCACTTGCTCTGCATGGAACTCCATCGTCCAGTTTCTGATGAGTAGATCGCCATCTCTGTGATTTCACGATAAAAGCTGCTCACATATGCAAATACCACAAAGCAGGAGGGAGCACTGGCGTCGAAACCCAAATGGTAACAGGGTTGGCCCCGCAATTGCACAGGAGGGAACGCACTCCACTTCTCGGTGGCAGGATTGCACACAACACAGACGTATCCGTTTCCCTCAGGAAGTGATTTCTAGCATATGCAGAAGAGAATGCCGCCGCAGCAATGTTCGATCCTGATTTGTTCGTAGCTCTCGCGCAGGAAAGGCAGAGAGGGTCGACCAGAGGCGAGCCTCTCCCGGACAGATTGCGGAAGTGCTGGTGGTTGCCCATGCCGCGTAGGAAGAAGAAACCTGACACGAATTCATCACACACTTGACGCGACCTCTTGGCTCTTGCAGATGGCCGGGTCGGAGCAGAGCGCTAGCCACGACTTGGACACGCTCTTGAAGCGGCAGAGCGACCTGTAGGGCACCCGCGAAAGGATCTCGACGAGGGGGCCCTCGGGGAGGCTCACCGCGGGCTTCTGCTGCTCGTGCTCGTGCTTCTGCTTCTTCTTCTACAGATGGTGGAGACGGTTCAGAGTCAGTTCAGGTTCCTGGTTCCCTTGGGATCGAAGATTGGAGATAGGAAGAGCAGGGGGAGTGAACCTCAGATGATATCTCGGTGGAGGGGAACGGCGGCGACGAATGGGATGGCGCGTCTCTGCCGCGGGTTCGGCGGCCGCTCGCAGGCGGCTGTCCTTGCTCCGTCCAGCCATCCTCCCCCCGTCCCCCTCCCGGCGGCATTTTCCTACTGCCAGGCTCGCAGATCAGTGCCTTGGGGCTCCTCGACTCGACCGTTGCCGGCTGGCGGCGCAGCTCGCCGGGATATGAGGGTTTGGTAATGAACAGTGACTGATAAGAAAAACAAAAAATGAGCCCGTGAGAAAGACGAATTTAGTGTCGCAAACAAAATCCTTGTAGAAAGGCGCTCATTGCAGCTCGCACGAAAAAAAACTCGGAATATATTTTTATTCTTATGCGTGCCCGGCCCTTATATCCTTACAAAAAATATTTATTTTTGTGACAAAAGTTATACTGTAGTTTGATACTGCACTGTAGATTGATCTTTGAGTATGTTTTCTATGCTTTAAGTTTGCCTGAATAATCGGCAAAATATTTTTTCAGAACATGTGTACTCTCCGCTCACTTTGTATTTGTAACCTAACCATCTGTACGCATTTGTGTCGATGTCCACTAAATTTCATTTCATACTTCCGCTTCAAATTATGATTAACACGTAATTTCTCTTGAGGCATTATAATTCATCTTGTCTCTAGCTAAAATATTTAAAAGCGTAAAAATATTACTTTAATAATATTAGGATATTGGATATTTCCCTTAAACAAAAATAGTAACAATTTGTTTTACATTTATTGATATACATATTGTTTGAGACCAAGGCAACACATGTAACATGTTTCGCAAAGAATGCATCATTTATACACCCTCTCCGTATATGCAGCAATATTTGCAAATTTTTTTGAGTTTTTAAGATTTGCATATCAAGTTATGCAACTCCATAAAGACGTCCCAAAGTCAATATTTGGAAAGATAACACCCAATTAGCTCAAATAGCGATCTTGAAGTCCCTACAACGCTTCAGATAGCTATTTCAAGGGTGCAAACCCCTCGTGATCGAGATTGAGCATTCCAAAATAATCAAGGAACTCTGCAACAACCAAATCGATCACCCTAGTTTCTAGTTTTACTCGAGATCAACTCAAAACGAAATAAGCTGTGTAGCTCAGTTGAAAAATGAGTCGAGTTTGAGCCGACGCTAGCTCGCTCGATTTTGACTTGATGTAGCACAAATTACTAGAGTAGACCATTTATAACACGTAGCTAGGATGGATACAAATATATGAAGTGTATCTGTCTAAACTTTTGTTTTATCCATATTAGTTTATTGTGTTAACATATCACTTTTTTTATAAAATATTGCTTTTTAGCATGAATAAGTTTTTTTTGCGGGTAGCATGAATAAGTTAAGCTACTATCAAGTTTTTTATCACAATGTCTTTCTCTCAATAGAGTTTTGTATATGGTTATATTTTCTATGTGGTTGTTTAATTTGTGTGGCCTAACTAAGCAATAAATTTTAGATCATAAAAATTATTTGGCTGGAAAGTAGATCGAGATGGACACATGATCATTAATTCGTTATAAGCCATGAGTATCAGTTAATATGCAAACTGAGCTCAGTAGATTTATAAGACGAGCAGGCCTAGTGTAGTCTCGATCGCTTGAAGTCAACTCGTTTGCACCCCTACTTGCACTATATCTATCTTTAGCGTGTTGTTGAACAATATCGGATGTACTCCCTCCGTTTCACAATATAAGATGTTTTAGTCTTTTTTCACACTAGTACAATTGCACGTGCAACTCACGTCTATATAATGTTGGTTTTACGATTGTAGTAATTTATACCTACGCTGACGAAAATAAATTCGTATGTGTAATTTATGTGGATAAAGATGAGATTCTATGTTGCCGGTTTTTCACAATTTAATTGCAGTTTATCTCCACAAACTTGTGATACAACATTCAAATTTTGGTATACATCTTTTTCAAAAATCATTGTCAATCTTATGTACAGGTCAGTGGGATAAAATAGTTGAGCGAGAACAACATATTTACATGACTTTGTTGTAAGTAATATAAAAATGTGCCCTGTCAAGTCAGTTCCCATATAAAACGCGTGTACTAGTATTGCACAGGGGCTTACTTTTCTTATTTCCTCTCAAATCACAAACAATTATGACCAAAATTTGAACCAAAACCACAAACAATACCATCCCAGATTTTCGCTCTCATAGCCAGCGACATTCAAAGTGCAAAGCTACACGCTGAATACATTCCGTCAAGTTCAAGTTCAGCGTACTACACGTCAAAATAAAAAATTCAGATTATTAGACGTGATTCAGAGTGCTGAAGCTCAGGGCACTACACGCAGCAAGGAAATCGAATCCCCACTACCAATTATCACAAACTACCAACACCGAGCACTCACTCGATATTTCTGGACCCTTCCCTCTCTCTACAGTAGTCTAGAGGCGATCTCGGGGCGATCTCGGGGTTTCCCGGCGGCCGCCGGCGCATCCGTGGGATTCCTCCCCCTCCGCCGGCCGCTGCGGCGGCGGGAGGGTGGGGAATCCCCGGATCTGCGTTCCGGCGATGTAAATAGAGGTCTTTGCGGCGGCGCGGCGGAGGCGGGGTGGCCGGCGTCGTCGTTTTGCAGTTCTGCATCTTCCCCTCCACGGCGTCGTCAGCGGCGGCGCCCCAAAGGTGCAGGTGCTTCCCCGTCCTGCCGCTGCTTCTTCTGGCCTCGGCGGCGGGTGGGTGGTGAGTGGGTGCAAGGCCGGAGCTGGTGGTGGAGGTGCGAGGCGACTGCGGCGTGGTGGTGCGGCGTGTGGGAGGGGGATCGGCGGCGCAGGCCGGGATCCGGAGCAGGTGAGGTTTGGGGCCACGGCCCCGGCCGATGTGGTACAACCGTCTCAGATCCAGCTCGCTGGAGCTGGTGGATGACGCGGCTCAGTGACGCCTTCGGGCTAGGAACCCCTCTGCTCCATGGTTGCGAGCTCCGGCTGGAGTTCGGCGAGGCGACGACGGCGTGGTGCTGCAGTGTCAGCTCTCTGTATTCTCCTTTTTTTCTTGCTTGTAATCCGACCTTGTACTGCTTCCTTCTAGTATGAATACAAGTATGAAAAATTCAAAAAAAAAAAAAAAAAAATTATCAGCTATCCAATTTTAACAGCACACAGAGCTAGCCGTACCAAATAGTTGAGAGAGAACAACATATTTACATGACTTTGTTGTAAGTAATATAAAAATGTGCCCTGTCAAGTCAGTTCCCATATAAAACGCGTGTATTAGTATTGCACAGGGGCTTACTTTTCTTATTTTCTCTCAAATCACAAACAATTATGACCAAAATTTGAACCGAAACCACAAACAATACCATCCCAGATTTTCGCTCTCATAGCCAGCGACATTCAAAGTGCAAAGCTACACGCTGAATACATTCCATCAAGTTCAAGTTCAGCGTACTACACGTCAAAATAAAAAATTCAGATTATTAGACGTGATTCAGAGTGCTGAAGCTCAGGGCACTACACGCAGCAAGGAAATCGAATCCCCCACTACCAATTATCACAAACTACCAATTATCAGCTATCCAATTTTAACAGCACACAGAGCTACCATCTATGGAGTTAGCCGTACCTTCGGTAGAGCAGGCCTGAGAGAGTTCCAGAGATTAACGGCAAGACGGCAGCAATGTGAGCGCACGGGCGGAACCGTGAAATTGGAAGCTTTGGGGGTGGCTGACGACTTTCTTCTCTGTATTCGATATTCCCGACTTCTGGTTTATACTTCTCTGCTATTGGATTGTGCTTTTCGTCATGATGATGAAGCGCCAGATTCTGCATATGGTCAAGTCAAATATGTGTCTTTCATCATCGGGGGAGAAGCAGGTTAGTTTCAGCGTGTGCTGTTGAGTTATGTTTGTTCACTGAGTGTCATCTGCTTAAGATCAATTATTGTGGGCATCATGGGAGTGCATGTTCTCAACCATACCTTTCAGCGTCTGCTCGTCAGTTATGTTTAGCAATTACCCCAAGATGAAAGAGCTTCTCTTCAGGTTTTTGAAATGTGACAAGGTCCAGTGCTGTGTGTGCGCGGGTGTGCAGGCCTGACATGGCTGTGCTGATCTGCTTCCAAGAACCTGAGAATTGTGTTCAGGGTGTACTCTCTGAAGCTGTCGAGCATCATCCGCCGCCGCAAGGCCGAGATCGTGCTGGGGCGAGCCAGCGTCAATCAAGCAAGAGAAGGTGTAGTACGCACAACATTATCGTCAACCTGTCAATCTCTGGTCTGCAAACTCCATGGATCTGGTGTGCAGATCAGGCACGGCATCCTGTCGCGGTTCGTCGAGCTGGGAGAGGCTGGCGGCGACCATGGCGGCAGCCTACGGGGACGACAAGGGCCTCCACGACGTGGTGATCGCCGGGTGGGAAATGACGACGACGACACTGTCATGGTTTACTGTCGCGGTTTATCGAGCTGGGCGAGGCTGGCGGCGACGACGGCGGCAGCATGTTCCCGGACGGCGCCCGCCGCTAGAGCGGACTGTCCCTCCGGATCTCATCGTCGTCCGGGCCGGCGCGGAGTAGATGCGGAGGGAGCAGTCAGACCGTGACAAGAGCTAGCTGGAGCGTGTAGGCGGCCACCGTCTTCCTTGCCGAAATCCTTTGACGGCCCCACTGGTTCCGACGGCAGACTGCGTCTTTGGTGGGGGTGTTTCCGGCAACATGCAGGCTGCAGGCGAGGAGTACGGGATGGCTAAGGTTTCAATTATTTTTACCATCGAGATTTTTTTTTTTGAAAGATCTGATTACAAAGGAAGGCAGCTCAGAACATATTACAACCAAGTCCAAAAAGAAAACGAAATTACACAGAGGACCAAGAATATGCAAAGAGCTCCCTAAGCTGCAGAGAAGAACCACAATCAGATCCAGACGCCGCGCGCCCGATCTCCTAGGCCTTGCCGGAGACGCCGTACCGCTCGCCGTCGGGGAAGAAGCGCCTCCACCTTGTAGAAAGCTGCATGAGCCGTCCGCCGCCAGCGACGGAACCGAAGCCATTTAACACGCACAGCCACAGCGCCAGAAACCCCGCACCACCCTGCAACCCGCCGCCCCGCCGCCGCCCAGGACCACCAGCAACAACACCCTGCAACTTCCAGAAGCTCGCTCCCCTCGCCACCACGATGAACCAGAGCAGAAGCGTCGAGGAAGACCCCCACCTGAACCACCACCAAAACCGGAACGCCGACCTCCATCGCCTTCTCCCCTCGCCACCACAGCCGGCCGGAGAAACCAGGATGGAGAGAGGCACCGGACAAGACCACTTCACAGCCTCCCCGGCGCCGAGGCCGGAACGGAAGGAGGGGAAGAACAGCATCCACACCGGCCGCATCGATCCCGTCTTCGACGCCGCCGCCTGGAACCTAAACCTACAAGAAGGTACTAACTACACTCACCCACGACTACCAGAGCTCCCCCCCACCTCACGGTGCCAAAACGGCGACCGGAGGCGGAGGGGAGCGGCGGGAGACGCCGGCGAGACCTCGGGAACTCTGGTCGCCTCCTTACCGCCCGCTCTCAACTGTAGCAGCTACCTTTCTGAACTTGATTCACGATTTGTATACGAATCGAACTGGAAAAACTGTTGGACCAGTCAAAGTTGTTTGGTGCTCGACATCAGGATAATCTGAATCGTTTATTGAAAATTGAACGGACAAGATTTAAAGTGTTTGGTGCTCGACATCAGGACAATCTAGATCGTTTATTGAAAATTGAACGGACAAGATTTAAAGTATCCCAACATGTTTGCTCTTTTAATAGTAGTATAGATACACATGCACACACATGTATCTAGACACTTTTAAATGCATGTGTCCATTCTTTTGTATAAATCTAGACATGCATGTGTAACGTCTAAAACATATTACATTGTGAACCGGTGGGAGTATGTGTTCGAGAACTCTCTTTATAAATAAAAATGTGTTCGAGAACTTGGTGTAAGGGTGTCTTGCATGGCAGATCTGAGCACTCAACATTTATCAGACGACTGGGTTTCCAACATTAGGATCAGGTATGGCGACCAGCATCGTCGGGCATTCTCGGGCATGGTGACGGATGCTTCTAGACTCTGCTCAAGTCGTTTTGTGCAAACACGGTTTCAGATCAGCTGGCGATGTCCACGTCAGGACTGTGTGCATGAATCCTTGTCTCTGGTTCTCCAAGCCATGGATGGAGTCCGAGATTCTAGATTGTGGACCCATGGCGCATGTTAGCCTATCTTTGCAATCGTGGCATTGTAGCCGTTGACTTCTTTTTGGCAAGTGGAGGCAGCAACACATTGGAAATTTTGATTTGGTGGTGTTATTTGAGTATTGGGTCTCGAGGTTCAGGGTGAAAACTATAGGCCCGACCTTTATTGGTTGTGCCTTGCAATGATGTGTTTTTCATCCCTTCTTGAAGGCAATGTGTGGAAATTAGTCACACTTCTCTCTTGGGTGAAAACTCATGATCTGACCCTATTGGTTGGGTCCTGCGATGACTACGCATGTGCCTCGTTTCCTTGTTGGCGGCGCTGTTTGTTGGAGAACTTTTCTCGAAATCTTGGTGTTGTCAATGGTGGTGGTTGAAGTTGTGGTTGATATTTTTTGGGGGGGTTAACCCTCCATTATGACTTTTGTGTTTTTTTCTTTCTAAATGATTTGACTGTGTGTAGCCTCGTTGTCTTGACTAGCTATTGACATTTTTTACTGTTGCACACGCCGGGTGTATTTAGTATCTAACTTGATATTAATATATTACCCTTTTATGGAGAAAGAGCTTACATATTTTACGAGTATAAATTAAACCTGGCTAGCTTTTCAAATTTACAAGTCTAGAAAAAGAATCACTAGGTAAAAAATAGAAAATAGAAAGGAAATCAATCTGCAAATAGGCACTCAACGCAAGCCATAAAACATGATCAACAAAAGTATATGATGCTTCAAAAATAGATCTAGTTAGACGATGACTCAAAACCTTAATAGGATGGTGAGAAGTCAAGTAGAAAATATTAGCCATGGGCAGCTTAAACAAAGATAGTGAGCACGAACAGCCTAACAAAAAATGTACGTTGGAGCTGCATGACTGTGAACGGCTAACTTGCGTGGTATTACCCCAGCCTTACCTACAAACATATCATTTGAGTGAATTCTTTTGTTCTCTAATCACATCTCTTACCACAGCCCTAAAATAGGGCAGCATATTTTGATTATAGGGCAGCCGTTTTCAAGTTATAGGCCAGCAAAACAGCCGCAGCTTTACCACCTGCCCTAAAATAGGACACGGCTACTCCAGCGGCTGCCCTAAAATAGGGCACGTCTGCCGCGCTACATCCCCATTTTTGCGTTCACAATTGATAAAACAACATAAAAATCACCTAAATAAAATAAAAACTTTGGAAGATCATCAAACAATAAATCAAAACAATAGACAATAACCCACAAATCCACATAATGATATCATAATATCACATAGTTAAAAGTATATGGTAGCTCAAAATGGAAGTCTCATAGTTCAAAGTATAAAGTAATAATGCAAACACAAACAAATATCATACGATCACTTCTCATTGCCATTGTTGACATTGGTTGCATCTTTTTCTTCTTCCGCGGTGGCATTTGCATCCTCGGTGTTGGTAGCTACATTGCCATTTCCGAATCGACCTCCCATGGCACTCATGAAGCTTCACATGCCACCTCCGAAGCCATCTCCCATGGCATTCATGCCACCTCCGACCACCTTTGACAATCGGTGGATATAGTGGACCATCGATGATGAAGGGAAGCTGGGGTTCTTTCATTGCCATGTGGGTTGCAGGCATCAAAGAACTCGTTCATCCTTGCCCTATTGTTCTTTTGGTTGCTCGGTGCCAACAGCCGCATCGAGACCTACCTTCTTCCATGCCAAATAATGACATGGTCTTCTAGCAGAATTGTAGAACTCAACATGCACTGTATTGATTCAGAGATAGGTACATATATGGCAGGGAGACGTGCTCCACGATCTGTGATCCTAAGGATCCGGGCATGACTACAGAGTGCGGAGGTGGTTACAAAAGCTATCGCTACAGCTATACAGAACTACTGGTACAATACTTCAACACCCCCCGCAGTCGGAACAACGCTAGCGACGATGTTCAGGCTGGTCCGAAACTCTTGAAACACATGAGATGGCAGTCCTTTAGTGAAGATATCCGCAAACTGTGAGCTGGTAGGAACATGTAGAACTCGAGCTTCTCCGAGAGCAACGCGGTCACGAACAAAGTGCAAATCAATCTCCACGTGCTTGGTCCTCTGGTGCTGCACTGGATTAGAGGACATGTACATGGCGCTCACGTTGTCACAATAAACAACAGTCGAGCGGGATGGAGGGTGGTGAAGCTCATGAAGTAGTTGACGCAGCCAACAAGACTCAGCTATGCAGTTTGCCACGGCACGGTACTCAGCCTCCGCGCTGGACCGTGAGACGGTATGTTGTCGCCGAGAAGACCATGATATCAAGTTTGTGCCGAGGAAGACACAAAAGCCGGATGTAGACTTCCTCGTATCGGGGCAACCCGCCCAATCCGCGTCGGAGTACACGGTGAGATGAAGTGTGGAAGCTCGGTGCAGCTGCAACCCCAAGTGTGTTGTCCCTCGGATGTAGCGCAAAATGCGCTTGATCAACTGGTAATGAGAATCCCGGGGATCATGCATAAAGAGACACACCTGCTGGACGGCATAAGAGATGTCCGGGCGAGTAAGTGTGAGATATTGGAGCGCCCCGGCAATGCTCCTATAGAGGCTCGGATCTGCAACAGGAGACCCATGTGTGGCGGATAGCTTGCAGCGAGTATCAATAGGTGTGGATATCGGATTGCATTGCAACATTTTGGCCCTCTCTAAAATCTCTAAGGCATATTGTTGTTGGGAGAGAAACAAGCCATCATTGGTACGGTGGACATTGATTCCAAGGAAATGATGGATATCTCCTAAGTCACTCATGGAAAATTCATTTTTGAGGGACTCAATGATGGAATGAAGAAGAGTAGTGGTGTTGGCTGTAAGTATGATGTCATCTACATATAACAACAAATATGCGATAGAGGAACCATTTTTGAGAATGAATAGAGAGGGGTCACTCTTGGAAGCCGAAAAACCAATGGACACTATGAAGTTGGTGAAGCGATGAAACCACGTGCGGGGTGCTTGTTTGAGACCATAGAGTGACTTGTGTAGGCGACACACATGAGATGGGCGAGAAGGATCAACAAAGCCGGAGGGTTGCTCACAATATACCGTTTCTTGCAGGTGACCATGGAGAAAGGCGTTCTTGACATCCATTTGATGAATGGGCCAAGAATGTGTCGTGGCGATGCTGAGAACGACACGTATGGTCGCCGGCTTCACCACTGGACTGAACGTCTCGCTATAATCGATGCCTTGCTGCTGCGTGAACCCACGAACCACCCAATGAGCCTTATAGAGAGCAAGAGAGCCGTCGGGTTGCAGCTTGTGCCGAAATATCCACTTTCCGGTGACCACGTTCACACCTGCAGGACGAGAAACTAAAGACCACGTGTCATTCCGCATTAGGGCAGTAAATTCATCAAGCATAGCATCGTGCCAATTTGGGTCCTTAAGGGCAGAGCGGTAAGTTGGAGGGATGGGAGAAATGGTGGAAGAATTAGTGGTGGTTAGGGAAATTTTTTGCTTCGGCATGAAATATCCGGATTTGCCACGGGTGAGCATGTTGTGTGGGTTTTTGGGTGGATCTACTGGGATTGATTTAGGTGGCAGTGGGACAGTGTGTGTGTGTGCGTAGCAGAACCGGGTGGGGGCAGCGGAGCGGATGATGGCGATGGCTGATGCGGCGTGGGGGCTGAGGTGGGTGCTTGGGAGGGAATGGAGTGAGGTGATTGGTGCGGAGTGTGTGTGGTGGGGCTGGGGCTGGGGCTGTTTTGTCCGCTGGGAGGGAAAGGAGACGAGCTGGATGCGGTCGGGGTGGGTGGCGCTGTGTGGTTTGCTGGTGTGTACGAGGTAGGCACGACACGGACTCTGGAGCGGATCAGTTGGGTTGGTTGGATGTTGTCCGTTTCTGCTGCAGAGGGCAAATCTGAGTTAGCAGAAAAATAAGGAAAAGAGGCTTCGTCAAAAACTACATGTCTGGAGATAATTACGCGCCGCGAAGATAAATCAAGACATCGATAACCCTTGTGTTCCCGTGGATATCCTAAGAAAACACATCTCGTGGACCTAGGTGAAAGTTTATGGTCGGTGGTGGAGTACAAATTTGGATAGCATAGACATCCAAATACGCGTAGATGGTCGTAGGACGGATGGACACCGTAGAGGCGGAAGTGTGGAGTCTGAAATTCAACGGCACGTGAGGGTCGGATGTTGAGTAGCAGGGTGGCCGTGTGGAGTGCTTCGGTCCAAAAGGGAGGTGGTAGGGAGGCTTGAACTAGGAGAGTTCGTATGATATCGTTTGTCGTGCGAATGAGGCGTTCGGCCTTGCCATTCTGTGGTGAGGTGTGTGGGCATGAGAGGCGAAAGGACACACCACGGTTAGAGAAAAAATCACGAAGTGAGTTTGTGAGAAATTCACCACCATTATCACATTGCAAGCAACAAATAGTTTTATTAAATTGGGTAAGCACAAATTGAAAGAAACGTTGGATGGTAATACAAGTGTCGGATTTATTCTTCAAAGGGAAGGTCCATGAGTAATGAGAATAATCATCTAAAACAACAAGGTAATACTTATAACCAGAAAAACTAGCAACCGGTGATGTCCATAAATCACAATGAATGAGTTGAAACGCAGCGGTGGTGCGAGAGGTGGATGTGGGGAATGGTAGGCGAGGTTGGCGGCCAAGCTGACATGCCTCGCAAAGTGGTGAGCGAAGAGTGGTGCTAGCATTATTATCATTACAAGTGGAAAGAAAATCTAAAGGTAAACGGGAAACAGTTGCATTGCTTGGGTGTCCGAGACGACGGTGCCAAAGGTCGCCAGTGGTGAGGGAGAGGGCTGCAGGTATGGTGTTCTTGGAGCCGAAGAAGGGGTATAGATCGCCGTCATTATTGGAGCGATGGAGGAGGGTCTTGGTAGCTAGGTCCTTCACAGAAAACCAAATGGGTTAAATTCAATGGATACGAAATTGTCACGGGTAAATTTACGAACAGATATGAGGTTTTGGACTATAGAGGGAGAAACTAACACGTTCTGCAAATTAAAAGGGAGAGATGAAATTTGTACAGAACCTACAGCGAGAATAGGAAGCTTGGACCCATTGCCAACAATAATATGCTGAGAATTACTACCTAAAGTGGAACAAGAAGTGGTCAAGTTACCCGTCTTACCAGTGATGTGTGAAGAGGCTCCCGAGTCCATGATCCATGGTGGCTGGGCTTGCAGCTGCTGGTACTGTGAGTTGCTTGTGGTGGCATGAATCATTGCTGCATGGTCGAAGGAGTAAGGCGGAGCAGTGTACTGTGGCTGCTGGTACTGGTCCCCGGAGTACATGACAGGGTAGGCACGCGAGGGCATGCTGGGTCCAGCACCAAGGACGCTCGCGGCGTTGGGAGGCACCCACGGTGCACGAGGGGGCGGGAAGGGCATGTTCATGGGCGCGAAATAACCCAGCCATGGCTCCTGGTTGCCCTGTCCGCCGCCCCGGCCGCCACCAAACGCGCCACGGCCATGACGTCCACCGCGGCCGCCGTTGCCTCCACCGTGATTGTAGCCGCCACGATGGCCGCCGTTGTGAGGGGCACCAGGATAGTAGCCGCCGTTGTAGCCATTGTAGCCGCCACGGCCTCCACCGTGGTCACCACGACCACCACCATGCGGGTGGTCACCGCGTCCGCGGCCTTGTCCACCGCTGTTCTGGCCGCCGCCACGACCGCCACCATGTCCACGGTCGCCGCTGCCCTGAGCAACCATGGCTTGGGCGGCCTCGGCCTGTTGCTTCTTGGCGAGAGAGATCTCGGCGACCAGCATGCGGGAGCAGGCGTCGGCGAACGGCGGGAGCGTTCCTGACTCCATGATCTCGGCCTGAAGCCGAAAATCGTCACCAATGCCGTCGAGGAACTGCTGCGTGAGAACACGGTCGTCCACTGGATCACCGACGGCAGCAAGGTCATCGGCGAGCGTTTGAAGGCGGCTGGCGAAGACGGAGACAGACATGTCCCCGCGAGAGGTTTTCCAGAACTGCCGACGGAGATGAGCCGAGCGCGCCGCCTGGTGGCCGTGGAAGAAATTGTGGAGGCGCGCCCATCGGGCCCTACGACCAGGCGATGCAGATCGTCGGAGAGGGTTGCGAGGAACCATAGGGAGATGTGGATGTCGGCTTTGAGCCAATGGGCGTCGGGATCATGGGGAGCGGCACCCTCGGTGACATGATCTAGGGCATTGTACATGCGGAACAAAAACATCATGAATTGACGCCACTTAGAGAAGTTGGATCCAGAGATGGAAACCTTGAAGTTGATGTGATTGGTGATGTTGACCTCGCTGATGTCGAGAGGGGAAGAGGCAGCTTGAGCAAAGGGCAGGGATGGCATGGTGTTGGCGATGACGGGAAGATCAGCAGAGAAGACGGCACCAGATGCGCTAGATGCAGGCAGATCGGGGAAGGGGCTGGGTGGAGCGCGGGGCATGCGAGGTTGAGGCTGGCGATTGAGGAGAGGGGTTTGGGGATCAGCATCTAGGGGATTGAGAGAAGAGGGCACAGCCGAGACGAGGAAGAAGAGTTGGTCGCCATGAGGAGAGGAGAGGAGCGGAACGCGCTCTGATACCAAACAGAATTGTAGAACTCAACATGCACTGTATTGATTCAGAGATAGGTACATATATGGCAGGGAGACGTGCTCCACGATCTGTGATCCTAAGGATCCGGGCATGACTACAGAGTGCGGAGGTGGTTACAACAGCTATCGCTACAGCTATACAGAACTACTGGTACAATACTTCAACACTTCTTGGTTGGAGTAGTTACCCTTTCTTCCCTTCGGCGTCGAGCCGACAAAACCCCCCTCATCCCCGTCAAGAGTTTCCTCCTCATCATCATATCCTTACCGAGTGGACATCGTGTGAACCGAATAATCATTTGATGTCATATTCATACTCTCAAAACTTGATTGTCCAAACTACATATAACAAATAATAGCAAATAAGCAAATATTGACCCTCAATTGCATTGACATAGTTACGACAAAAGTTGTGCTCACCTTTGTCAAACTCTATCAAACAAGTTGTGCTTGGGTGGTGGGAAGAACGACGATGGTAGCACCTCTTCCACAGGAGGCAGCGACGGAACAATCGACGGCTGCGCACCTCGGCAGCGGCTAGAGGTGGCTTCCCATGGTCGGTCGCAGCCTTTTGTTTCTTCGTCTTACCGGCGGTATTACCACGGCCGTCTACCGCTTCACGTTGGTAGCCGCGGTGGTCTTCCTCACCTTCGAAGGCGGCTTTGCGGTGATGATTTGGATAGGATCCGCGGCGCCGACGGTCGGACGGGGCACCACGAAATTGGGCCGACGAGTAGGCGGTGGCATAGGGTTTGCAGCGGCGGCGGCTGCGGAGGGCCGGGGAACCGTCGATCTGCCGTTGGAAGGAGGTAGGGGGATTGCGGCGACGCTGTCCATGGCGACTTGGTGGACGCCGGTGGGAGGGGTGCGAAATGCGAGGAGGCACGCGTGGGCGAGAACTTCCGCGAGACAGTTGGGCTGCGTGCGCGAGGGAGATGCGATTTGCGGAAGCGCGCGTCGTGCTGCAAATATACAGCAGTTGGGTTTTGGGCAGCTGCTGCATATAGGGCAGCCAGGAGCGTGTTTTTGCCCCCGGCTGCCCTATAAGTTAGTTTTAACAGGGCAAGCCCTATATATATTTTTTGCAGGGCAAAGGGATTGTATTTAATTAATAAGAGTGGTGTTACAATCCCGTAGGATACAACTCATCAGAGCATCTGGAGCAGGCGCCGCAGCAGGCGCTCCCGCCGCCGTTGTGGCCTGACCAGATGGTTGCCGCCAACTCGTTCGAGAGCTAGCACAACGAGCAGGCGAGCCGCCAGGTCAGGTTCGGCTACGAGGCGGCTGGGGACGCCGTGGAAGCCGCCATCATCCAGGCCTCCATCGCGACCGCGGAGCGCGACGAGCGTTGCCGCGCCTTCATGGCCGCCGAGCGGGCGGCGTACGAGCAGCAGGCGGAGGATCCCACGCAGCAACAGCTCATCGCCCAGGCGGAGGAGCGAGCGGATGCGGCCTCCCTGCTGTGCGCCGAGTGGGAGGCGCACGAGGAGCTGAACCAGATGCGGGTGGAGAGGCAGGCTCGCGCGAGGCACGTGCAGGCTGCGGCAAGGCAGGCGCAGGCAGCGGCGGCGGCGGAGAGGGATGCCATGCGCCGAGCGGCGAGTCAGCTCCGGCAGGAGAGGCGTGTGCGCTCCCGCTTAGCCCAGAGTCAGAAGGCCGCGCACGACGGCGAGGCTGGCCCGAGCGGTGACGTTTAGATTAGGGTTTAGTTCTCGTTTTAGTTTTAGTTTCTATGGTTTTAGTTTAACTTTGTAACGTGTTAGTTTAAGTTTGCAACTTGTATCGGTTTAAATTTGTATCTTTTTAAATTAGTTCGAATGTTGCGGCCGACACAAGTTGCCGCCCGCAAGGTGTTCGATCATATGTCACGTTTGGAGGGCGGACCTCTGGGGTGCGTCGCTCTGGGCGTGGTACAAAACTTGGGCGGACACATGTCCGACACCCCTCAATTGGGTCTCAATTGGGGGTGCCGGACACAGATTTGAAGGCCCCGGTGAAGATGCTGTTAATATAGATATGATCCGATCTGAAGGCAACAATATCCGAAGATCAGCCACCAGGTGCCCAAAGCACGAACTATCTCGTTCACTGCTTGTCGCCATCTTCACCAGCTCAAGGCTGTCAGTTTCAACCATGATATTCTCCCGGCTCAGGTCAAGAGCAAGCTGAATTCCTTTTAGGCATGCCTGCAACTCGGAATCCAGCGCAGATGAGCAGAAGTTCAGAGACCTGCACGCTGAGAAAATGATAGACCCATCACTTCGGCGTAGAATCATTCCGGCACCAGCTGATGCAGAACTTGCTAAGTAAGCCCCATCCACATTGAGTTTGACAACACCAACGGGTGGCCTAGACCAAGGTTCCTTCACAGATAGCTGTTGCTGCTCTACTAGCCTATGCTTAGCTGGTGCATCAATGGCTTGTTTACCTTTAACTATCTCCTCTGGAGTCTGCTTGCGAAGCCCTATTTTGGGGCAGCTGTTACAGATGCTCTAACCCTCAGGGAAGAAAAAATTCTCTTCCCATAAGAAAAAATAATAAGTTGTCTAACTCTGTTAAGCAGCATACATAGACTGAAGCCAACAATGAACACCATGCAGATTTCCTTACCTCTGTTCTCTTACTAAAAAGAAACCATTTCAAATAAACTGAATGAGAGAGCAATATTTTGAAATGCAGAATAACAACGCGGCATCAGTATTTAGCATCAATGGATAACAGATTGCATACTGAACACGACAATTGCATGGTGTAAATAGAAATATAAGAAGTTTTAATCATAGATAATATACTCTCATAAATTTATCCCACATCAGGAGCTAATAAGACCTCAATAATGACCCATTAGAGGGTTCCTTACAGATTCTCTATGGATAGCCAGCATTGTTCAAAGCCACATAACGGCACACATCAGAACACAAACAGATAGGAAGACCAAACTGAAGATTAGGCCCATACCCAGCAGCTGATTTTTATGAGGTACGGGCGTACTGCTACGCTAAGGACATGAAGCTGCAGTGACTGTCAGTGATCATCTGAAGACCATTCGGCAAAACACGGAATATAAGGTATAACATCCTGGAATTCTGGATCGGTGCAGATAACACGTGCTTCCTGATTATCCATATCATACGACACTGTCGTCTCCTCGTCATCAGAAATGAAAATCAAATTACAATCTGGATGAAGTGCAATCACCGTATAGGACATATCATCTTCGCCACGTTGCCTCCCAAACAGTTCTGAGACATTAACAGTATGCTTTAGGGTCCAGTTGGCACCAGCATAATCCTCAAGAACCCAAAGATAGAGCTGACGATCATGACGATTATCTGTCTGCCACAGAAACAAGCGTCCTTGAGACTGCCCAATGGAAGGAAGATCAGAGCTGCTTGGCAAGTCATCTGGCATATTAATCTCCCCCCAAACTTTCCCCTCGGTGTCGACTGTGACTATCGTACAGTAATGGGTACTCAAATGCATAGTGCCATTCAGGAGGACACAATTTGAATTACCAACCAGAATAGTTTTGTAACCCCACTCACTCTGCACCACTGTCCATTGTCCCGTTTCCGATGAGTAGATGGCCATTTGTGTGATTTCGCAGAAACAGTTGGTCAGGGGCACAAACACCACGAAGCGGGACGGAGCGGCTGTGTCGAAACCAAGGAAGATATCCATTATTGGTTCGAAGTACACAAAGTCACCATCCTCTTGGTCCTGCCATATCACCGGAGGCAACACAGTCCACTGCCCGGTCATAGGATTGCACACGACATAATCGTATTCGTCTTCCTCGTGACGTGATTCCAAGCATCTGCAGAGGAGGAGGCTGCTGCAGCATTGTTCTAACAAGTGAAGGTTGAAAAGATGTCAGGACAGCCATGAACACGAGAAACAGCTAAAGCATCTTGAAAATTTTCCTGGAAGTAACGTTGACCTCCAATGTGGCTAGAAGGCAAAACGGTTCTTTTACCAACAGCCTCACCGTCAACAAACCCTTGACCTACAGCGTCTGTAATCCCCTGAAAGTGGTCACTTCTAAGCTTGTCCTGGTTTCTGAGGATGAACCACAAACGTGCCTCGTCTATGCTCGCACGAGCATCAACAACAGCTTGCGATGACAGAAGGGCATAACACAAATAAGGATTGGACTGGTCTAGTCGGTAATGACACACAAAAGAGTAATAGTCCTGCATTGTCAAAGTGTTCCGTACACCGCCTACGTTGCCAATATAAGGGATATTTAGATGGAATCCTCTTTCAGCAAAAGGGAACAGCAAAGGGTATTGCAAGGACATATAAGCAGGATGCAAAGAACTAATGTGTTGCAAGCCTTCTTTTTTGTTGTCAATTAGAATATCACGGGAAGATTTCTCAAGAGTAAAATCACCAACAACCAAAGCTGCCAATTCAGTAGTCGTTGGCAAATTATACTGAGGTCCATCATCAGCGGAGGCACCAACCAAACGAATAGAGAAATGTTCATCCTCATTGCCTTTTATCCGTTCGCTAGCTGTTCGGAATGTCTTTACCAAAGGATTACACGCATTAAGCATGGCAAGTAAACCAGTAACTATGTCCTCATCTAAGTTCGCATTGGTATCATTGTCTGGATTCACAGCATTAATCCTGTTTCTAACTTCATTACTGGTGTCATATATATACAGTTCAACAAACTTGGGGTTTTCTCTCTCCCCGTCAAACCTAGGCGAATCCTTTTTCTGTGGCAAAAGAGAACCAATCCGATGAGAGACCTGACCTAAGATTTTAAAAATATTAGGACCACGAGAGTTGTTGATTGACCGATCAATGTTGGCCCCCATCGAAGTAAAAGCAAACAAACAGTTATACTGTCGAATCTTGGAGACAAAACGTTTGGCACGACGATCACCATTAAAACGAAGCAACTTAGCAAGGAAAGCCGGTGGTTTTTTAAAGGGTGGAATGTAGACCTTTCCACCCTTACAGCAAAGGCTATAGAGGACACGCTGCAACGGGACAGAAGAGGTTGATTTAACTCGCTCCGCGAACCAAAAGATCGCACCACAGAACTGACATTGAAACTCGGGGGGGCCATGGTATGAACGACCTGCGTAAGACACTAAGCACACCAAGCGCACCATACAAACCTTAGATCAGCAATGGACGAAAAAAAATCTAGAAAAAAAGATACAAAAAAACAAACAAATTACCTTTCAAACTTTCAGCAAAAGTAACATCAAAACCAGTCCAATCATCACTCAATGGTCCATGGATAACATGTTCTACGGAAAAAGAAAGGTGCATTGAGCAACGTAAGAAAATGGTAGCAGGAACCAAAGAGAAAGAAACGAAGATAAATCATAACTCCAGGTTTCACACCTGCATACTTGGTTCGTTTTAACCGAAGCCTAAGCCTTCGCCTTTCACGATTTATCTTTGTGATATAAGCACTGAGAAAAGGATACCAACCATCCCCTAGAATCCAAAACAAAATAAAAAATGAGACAGAAGAAAAACAGAAGGATTCAAGCAGAGCGAAGTAGTCTTAAATAAACGGCGTACTCCTTCTCTTGTGAGCCGGCAAACCAGCCGCTGGACGGGGAACCCAATCAGGAATTACTCGCGGAGCTAGGCGTCGCCGACGCGCCATAAGCAGCACTAACAAAGGCAAGAAAAAACGCAGAGCATCCTACATGGAGATGAAAAGTTGGGAGGGAAGTGCATCACTAAAAGAAAGTCGAGAGAAGCTAACAGATTACAACACAATAACATTCACTGCCAGCGTGTCCAAACTCCCCACCCCGACTACCCCAACAGAAAGTCATTATGCCCTAAGCGTCAAGAAGCCTCCTCAGGATGTAAATGTTAACCACCTCATCATCATACCCTCAGCATCAAGAAGCTTCTTCAGGATCGAAGATAACAAACACACAAACTAAAGAATGTTCAGGGAAAAAAATAAGCAAATCGCCTACAGCACATGAACTTCTCATAAATCACAGCTATGATAGCAAACATATTTTGACAGTCAGGAACTGATGAAGTCACGCTGTCTCAATCAGGTTTCATGTTTCTTCCACGGTCAGACACATCAGATAAAAACAAATGACCCAAAACACCAAGATGAAAGAAGATACTAAACATATAAACTAAATACTGTCCAAAAGCAATAGAAGACAAAAAGAAACCTCAGAACATCCATTTATTACAAACATCATCAGCAACAGCAGAAATATCTTTTACAACTGTGGATTGGAGAAACCATGATCCCCAAAAAATATATCAAATGTTACACACAGATGAGAGCAGCTGATCACATAACATTTTCCACTGGACTACAGTCATGTCATCCACAGTACCAGCAGAAGAACTACAACCCAAGTTGCTAACAGAACAGGCCAGTGAGCTCGCGAGTAATACAGCAGATCGAGCGATCTCTCTATATGCTAACATTCCCTCATAGTTGAAGTCACGGACTACGAAGCCATACAAAGCCTGTAGAAAACGAACGGCTTGCAAAGCAGAATCTTCATAGGGGCAACGCGAGCCAACAGATGCGCACGCCCAAAAAAAAAGCCGCGCGGGGCTATCTCCTCCTAAAACAGGGATCTCGAGCTCGACACCTCCAAGGACGGAGCCATCCCCTCCTATCTCACGTACGTAGGAATGGGACGGTAAACAACATTGTGAAGCAACAATCTCCAGCAAAGCAACAGAGGAAGAGGAGAGAGCGAACATCCTGTAGTAGGTAAGTAGGAAGGATAAACGGAAAAACACAAGCCCAAAAAGTAAAAAAAAAACCGTAAGACTCACACATATTAATGACAGGTTATAAACACGACCAAGACAAAAATAAATGCAGGAAAATACTTACATAAAGAAACAACAGTAAGCAAAGATAGTGCGGCGACAGTTACATACCTAACAGAAAGAACGATGATGACAACCCCAAAACACCTGCAAGATCATAAAGCAAAAGGGATCATGTGACACAAACTAAGAGAAAAAAATAGACATCCACACAGAACACACAGAAGCCACTGATAGGACCTTCAAGGATAAATTGACACAGGCAGAGCATTTTTTTTTCATAGGTAAGTATAGCCAAATAGATATATGAATGTCCACGTAAACCCAATGTAACAAACATGCTAACGTGGGCAAGACGACATATAAGGCAATAGGCAATCTACATGACTAACTATTTCTGGTCTTAAAAGGCATAAAAACATGAAAACCATCTGAATTAACAAACTAACCACCAATCGCCGAAGCAAGAATAATTTACGTTCATCAAAGCCAACAGAACATTAAAACCAACCAAGCTGATCAGCTAACCACCATCTGTGTTCCTTGCGAAACCATGAAAGCATTACCAATTTCAGAAAACAGTATGCATCATATGCAATTAACTGACAACCCAATCTAACAGACGCTTCTTGCTGAAAGCAGCAATGCACATAACCAATTTCAGAAAATAGTATGCATCCTATGCAATTTACTGGCAACCCAATCTAGCACACACTTCTTGCTGAAACCAGCAATGCACATAACCAATTAAAGAAAACAATATGCATCGTATACAATTTACTGGCAACCCAATCTAGCACACACTTGAGTAAAAAAAACCTTGATATGTAGTTTACCGCAATTATATCAGCAAATTAAGTTGCATAACATTTGACCAGATTAAAATATAGACATACAAATAGCTAAACATTTGCTGGCATATTCTTGTAGACATTGTACTGCATATTCTTGCAGACATTGTATACACCAAATAAGAACTTGTAATTTTTTTGATACCTAACATAGAGAGTTTGATTTTTAAGTGCTCTTTAAAGGTGGGCCTGCTATTTCAGGAAAATAAGACAAAAGGGTGTGACCAAGGCTTAGCCTCTAGTATTATTGTGAAATATGAAAATCGCTGCTCATCCATGGTGTTCTAAGCGATGTGAACTTGTTTGCAGTCACAGAAATAACAATAGAAGACGGTGAAGGGTGGAGACAATGACCCTACCAACAGAGGCTACTCTATATTTCTATTCCTGTTGTTAATGTCGTGCTACTGCTAATTGACTGAGCACAAAAGTAAATATGACAATGTGTCAGGGATCAGAAGTATAATGAAATTACCATAGTGTTTTCTACTGAATAGACATCTACCGCAGTTCTAGGGTGGTAAATGGATGCATTTGCTCTAATGACAGTTTAATATGACAAATATGGTTATTAAGGTTCATCTTATAATCCAATATGTGCATCACACAAGCACCAGGAAATGGAGATGCAGAAGATAGGAGAGTGAATCCAAATGTATGCAACACACAAGCAGAACCCAAGTCTCTGAACCTAAATAGGAGAAGTATGAACTGGCATAGAGAAGTAAGATAGTAGACATAGTAATACATTGAGAACGGCTAAAACATAACTATTACACAACTACACAGAAGACACACACACAAAGCATTTCTGTCTAAGAGTGGAGATGGAAATAAATATATCTTTTTCTGTAACAGGTAATCATCACTTCCGGGGATAACTTGAGAGCGCCATTTACACATGGTTTTACAGCTTAAAGCCATTTCATGTGAATCATTACCATGTTTTTTGAGTTGTGCAGCAAACATTCCCCATCCCCACATCAATTAACATATGTAAATATTCCGCGTCCCCACATCTATCTGTATCACTAATATGTAAAAGCACACATTTGTCGTCAGGTCTTAACTTACCAGCAAGAAAATAGATCACAAATCAAGGTGCAGCAACAGTCTTCAAGCAACAATCATCAACCACGCGACGACCTGCAAAAAATACAAAGAACACCAAGAACGTGTCAGACGAAAACATAAAGAGAACGGAATAGCAGAAACCTCAAAATCATAGAGCTCGAAAAGGAAATTGTAAAAAGAAAGCAAGAAGCACGGCCAAACCCTGGAATATGCAACCTCAAGTAAACGAACCAAAGCAAAATCAAACAAAAACTGGAAAAGCAGACAAAACTGACCACGGATAGAATAAAAACACCACGAGACAAAGAAGAAAAAGTGGTAAAAAGAGACGAAGAAGCTCAGATAGGAAAGAACGGAACAAATTAGGAAAACCTAGACAGAAGCAAAAGCGAAGGAAGCAAAGAAATCTGGAAGCATGAAGAAGAACAAACCCCAAATAGAAACAAAAGCCAAGGAGCAACCGAAAGCAGAAGGAAAACCTAGGATCGAAAGCAAACAAAAAAGAAGAAAAAGACCCAGAGAATGGAAGCATGAAAAAGACCAAATCCCAGATACAAACAAAGCCAAGAAGCAACCGAAATCGAAAGCAAAGAAAGAAAAAGAATAAGAACCAGAGAATGGAAGCATGAAAGAGACCAAATCCCATATACAGACAAAGGCAAGAAGCAACCGAAAGCAGAGGGAATCGAAAGAAAACAAAGAAGAAAAAATAAGAATCAGAGAAAGCGAGCGAACCGGATAGCACGGACGAAAGAAAGCAAGAGAGACAAAAAAAATGGAGCCCTGGCCGGTGAACCATGTCTCACCTCACCCGAAACCACTTCCAGAGGCTTGCATAGCGTCAGGCGCGACCGGAGATCGCCGGCGCGGCGGCGGATCCGAAGCTGGATCTGAAGCGGACCCGAACCTCCGTGAAGGAAACAGCAAGTGGGAGGAAGGAGCGGAGGAAGTGAGAGAGAGGCGAAACAGAATAAGCGAGGTGTGCGGGCTCTCTCCCCCATCGTGGGCAGACGTAGGGCGCCATGGCTGCCCCGGCCCCCCCGGCGAGCACGGAGAGGTCGACAGCGAGGGAGGACAGCGAGACGCCCGTTCCACTCGGTGCCGAAATTCCGAGACTACCCCTCCGATCAGATATTTACCCGAGCACGGCCACGTCGCGCGAGCACGATCAGAATCAGCACCGAGGAGGGCACGCGCTGTTCCACTGCGAAGCGGGACCGCCGATCTTTGGGCCCACTGGCAGCAAGTGTTCTGGGCAGAAAAAAAGTCAGGCAAGGATCGGACGGCCCAGATCGCGTTCTCACTGCTCGATCCGACGGCCGGCGTGCGTCGATCGCTGAGGAGCGCCCGTGAGGTCTCGAGGTTTACCTCTGTGGATGTGAAGCAGTCATATACTCCAATCAAGAAAGGGAGAGAAGGGTCGACCAGAGCGGGTCCTCTGCCGTTCACATTGCGGAAACGGAAGCGTCCGCGGTCGTTGTAGAAGAAGCCGGACAGGGTCTGCGGACACCTCTTGCGGATGTCCGGGTCGGAACAGAGTGCCAGCCATGGCTTGGACACGCACTTGAAGCGGCAGAGCGACTTGTACGGCACGCGCGACAGGATCTCGACGAGCGGCCCCTCCGGGAGGCTTCCAAGGGGCTGCGGTTCTTGGTCCTGCTTCTTCTAAGTAGATACAGTTCGTTTAGTTCAAGATTCCATGTACTGGACTGAAGAACGAAAGATGGCAGAGGAGGGGGGAAATACCTTGAACGCTACCTCGGTGGAGGGAAATGGCGGCGCGTCCTCGTTGAGGCCTCGGTTGCCAGTCGACGGCGAGTGGTCCTTATCCGTGCAGCCTCTGGGAAGGCTCGCCGCGCGATCATGCTTCTTCATCTGCAGATGGTGGAGACAGTTCATTCAGGCTCCCTTTCTTGGATCGAGGACTGGGAGAAGGAAGATTCAGGTTTATCTACAGACTAACAGAACTCAGACGCTACCTTGGTGGCGGAGAACGGCGGCGGCGAATGGGACGGAGCGTCCTCGGCGCGGTCTTAGTGTCAGGTCGCCCGCGGGGAGGCTTGTTCGCCTCGTCCTACTCCTAATACTCCTGGTGGTGGCATCACCTCCTCGAGGCCCTCGACTTATCGCCGCGGCTCGCCGAGTCTCGAGGGTTTAATTTGAAGAACCTCGCGGCTGTACGACTTTGATTTCCATCTCGATAAGTGGAATGGGCGCCTCTATTAATTAATGTACCGCTAGAAAAGAAAACGAAATCTTACGTGGTTGGCTATTTTTATGTTTGGATCAAACACGTGAGTATAGATGAAAATATCACATGTGGATGAAATTAAATTTGCATTATGCGGCTTAAAAGCCTAGCTTCGCATGATTCGTATAGAACACAACCGAATGAATAAAATGCAACGCCAATGTATTGATTTGCCAGTGAAATACATCAACTTGCGAATTCTCCATCCAGAACTTCGCAAACGGATTCAAGTTGGGTCCAAAGTAGACCACATGGGTAAAAAAACACCACCGATGACGTCACTTTTTTTTTCCCACAAAAGCGCTTCATTGAAATCAAATTTCGCATCAAGGCGACATGAGCCCACTATTCAGTGCGCTAGGCATTTTAATTAAAAGTTTGAACTGATGGAAAGTGGTAGACATTATATTCAGATTTCGACACTCCCCTCACGATTTAGATTATTTTATTTTTTAGCGTGGGTCGGTGTATTGAATTGTAGTGAATTATCCAAAATGTCCGAACTCATGGAAACAGGACATGCAATATATTTATATTTCAACACTCCTTCTCATGTTTGCTATTTTACTCTTAGCGTGGGTTGGGTGCAAGCCGCAATTTTTTTCAGTACTACGTGAGCAGGGTGTTAAAATCGAAGCCTCTTAGCTCTGATATCATATTGAATTAATGCACTAGTCAGTTCTGTCAACATTCCGAACTGATGGATAGAGCCTATGCACTATATTTATATTTCAACACAGTGTAGGCCGCATAATCTTTTTTTTTTAATACTGAGTGAGCAGGGTCACACCTTTGACTCTGCTACCGTATTGAATTTGTACACTAGCCAACTTTCTTAAAATATGAACTGATGGAAAGGGGTATGCATTATATTTATATTTCAACACTCACATCCAGCCTATGGACAACAATATACACACGGCTTCAAAGGAAAAGAGTGACATAGAAAAAGATAGAAAGGGAAATGAAAAATACATAGATGCAACATGACAAACTCGACGTGTAGGGGAATGGAGAGACGATCCACAGATTGTGCCTCCCTACACATGTGATAAGAACATGTTTCGCCATATCGCATTTGTCGACGTCTAGGGAGAGGTGGGACGATCTCAAGACTATGCAGCCACCCAAAGGGTAAAAACATCTTTTCCAACATTTCTATAATTGCTAGCAGATCTCTGCAAACATGACGCGGTGTGCCGATTTCTGAAAAATATACCACACCCAGAAACAATGTGCACATTAGAAAATAACCTGAAAGGAGATGAAGGTTTACCCTTGAGCCAATCGCTCTCACCCGTGTGATGAATCTATCCCTGCGTTCTATTTCTTGTAACTAGTTGCAAAAAATGTTTACCACGCTACGAGGTGGATATAAGTTCGAGCTATTGTAAATGTGTTGTCCCATCATGGATCATGCCACACAACACTTCCGACCCTTCGAGCTATTGCAAAGAACAACGCGCACATTGATACGTCCGAAATGTATCTTTAATTTTTTATTGTTCCATGCTTGTTTTATATCAATGCTACATGTTGTATTTATGATTTAATATCATTTTAGTGCATTTTCTGGGACTAACCTATTAACAAGATGGCTAGTGCCAGTTCCTGTTTTCTGCAGTCTTTTTGTTTCAGAAAAGCTAGTAAGGAAAATTCTCAGAATTAGATGAAACTTTACGAGTATTATTTTTATCACCAGAGCCCCAGTGCCAGAAGATCAACCCTAGGAGGGACCCACAGCCTGGAGGAGGGGCCCATGCGCGGCCAAGGGTGGGCCCGCGCTTGGGGGTCTCCTCGAGCCCTCCTTTGCGGCCTTTCGATGCCTCTTCGCCTTTCCATTTGACTTCATCTTGCCAAAAAGTGTGTTGACACACGAACACGTCACGTGTACCCGCGGCGCCGAGGGAGATGCTCCGCAACTCACTCCACGGGAAGCTCGCTGGAAGTATGATACGCAAGACAATCCGGCGGGTGCTTTTGTAGACCCGAAACCCCGCTTGCCCGGGAGGGTTGCGGCGGCTATGGGCTGCCCTAGGTCGGCCTGACCGCCCCTAGAGCCTCGTGGATTCGCAGCCTCCAATCCTGAAGAACGGCGAAGAACGAGAAGAAAGATACAAGAAGAGAGGGATAAAAGTAGATGAACACGAAAAAGTAGTAGATGTGTTTGTTCGAATGGTGTTGGATCAATCGGCCGTCACCCCTCGTGTATATAAGAGGCGGCTGGACTTCCCGTACAAGGAAAAGGTTAGGATTCACGTCCAAAACCTAATTTAGGTCCAATTCGGATGGTCTGACCCGAACCTTCCAAAACTGTTCGGTCTGCACCATGCGGGTCGTTTTTGAGGCAGTTACTGACCTCGGATCAAAATCTCGTAGAAGATGAAGTTGTTCGTCTCGAAAAAACGAAGAACTTTCATTTTATGCTTTTCCCATTTGACTTCATCTGGACCCTTCAAATTCAGTCGAAAGCAATTCAATGTGTTTTCAGTTTTCCTGGATTGCACGCACCGAGGGCAGACAGTGTCTGTGGTCGGGCGACCACTCTTGCCTGCACCCAGCACCCTTCGTGCACGCCCGATGGCAGACTATGCCTAGGGTAAAGCGCCCACAGTATTTTGGCTCCACAAGTTGCATATGACCTCAGATTGAGATGATCAAAAACCAAAGTTGGTTGTCTCGATGATACGCACAACTTTCGTTCACATTATATTTTCATCTGAGACAATCTTGGTGGTACCTCTTTGTAAGCCAAAATCGGTCGTCGACTGTGGCAGCGTTTTCCTTGATTTTCTCTGCCCTGAACCTGAAGGAACGAGGTTCTCCGCCATGCGCTCGCCGCTACCGCGACAACCACTCCACCGATTTCTCTGCCGTGGCTTGCTCGTGCACCCGATTCTGCCGAGTTGTCGTGGCACCGTTTCAGTCCATTCTTCCGCTTCGATACATTTGCATTCCAGGACCGAAACTCCGACAATGAGCCAAATTTGACCGTCAACACATGCCCCCCTGTTTTTTGGTAAAGCTTGCGTGCCAAAAAATAATTTGCACCATTATGCTGCTAAGGACGATGCCAACACTCCATCGCCCATGTGTTCTCAGGGCGATATGCAAATATCGGCCATGCATCCTCATCATAAAGGACCAGGGGAACTCGTCCACCAAAGTGTGAATAGCCAAAATAAATTAGAAGTTTCAGCTGGGGATAAATTATGAGGTGCTAGCTTTGATGGTATAGTTGAAGAACATTGTCGACGCGCCGCTTGAGGTCTCCTATAATGAGATGAAAATCGCCGGCTTCGCCTGCCGACTTCTTGCTTGTCCTCCCTTACCCCTGCCGGCTTTGCTACAGAAGCTGGTGCACCGTTCTTGATTTGAGGGCTTCTTTTAGGAACCCACGCCATGTTCAACTTCTCCAACTCTTCGGCTCTGAGCTGCTTCACCTGCCACTCTTGCCAATGTGATAAGCCGAGTGGGTATCCCGGCTGTGATTTTACTTTATGAAGTGGCAATTCTTTCTTGGCTTTGGGCCCTTCCGGCTGGACCTGTCCAGACTCGATGACTGGGTCCTTGAAAGTTACTCGCTTCACTTCCTTGCCCTTTGTAGCCGACATCATTTCAGCTGGCTTATGGTTACTTGGAGTCGGGTCCGGAACAACATCCTTGCGGCCATATCTTTTCAGCATGTATACTTGCTTCACCACCTCCTTCTTCCTCCACGAGCTCCTGGCTGGTTTTGATTAAGCCGGTCTTTGACATGTGGTTGCCGGGTTGATTCTCTTGGAGCTGCATAAACTTGGCGAGGTGATTTAGCATAAGACTGATAGTGTGTCCACGAATCATACCTGTCCTATGAATGATATGAATATAAGCCAGCATGGGAAGGCATGGACGACTTCGGCATTGGCGGCCCAAAAGAAGTTTGCGAAGTCGGCACATTGGGCTTCTTCTTTTGCCAATCCCTGTCATCAGATTTATGCCCTGAGGGTGACTTCGATGCCTTCGCTTCAGCTGGCCGATAAGCACGTTTTGGTTCGCTCTCCTTCTGATACTTTTCCAATAATTGAGCGAAGGTAACTTTGGTTTTCCTCCTTCGGTGCTTATCGCTGCCTTTGTCCCTTCTATCATTGCAGACGTCGGTCTGTGGACCTTCGTGATGCCCCCCAGTGTTAGGCGTCTTCGTTGCAGCTTTGATGGAACGTCCGTCTTCAAGATTGTCGGCTTGAATATTTTCCTCGCTCGACGAACCGGTCCCATCATCGTCAGTGCGTACTCGTTCATCTTGGGATGAGCTGGCTTGAGGCAGCTCGATCGCCGTCTTGATTAATGTTGGCCGGCTGGCTATCAGCTTGTGCTTCAACAAATTCCAATCGTCCTTCGAAGGTCGATTGTGCTTCATAAAACACGTCGCAGTCTTTGTTATTCTGCTCGAACAAATTCTGCATTCGCTCTTGTCTTGACGGTTGGACATGGTGATCTTCTATGATGATTGGGTTAGCCGGCGATGCACCGACAGTTTGATCTCCGATGCCCGGACTGAAGGTACACTGTTTATTATCTAGCCGATCATGTCGTGAGAACGGCTTTTAAGTTAAGTACCCGAATGGTCCAGATTTAACATCACCCATTCAGCTATGTTCTGCCTTTTGCACATTCTGTCCGATGCTTTTGGATAAACAATTATACTAGCAACGGTTCTCTCAAAATATTTTAAGCTTGGCTTTGTATTTCTGAAACTAAAATAGTTGGAAGAAACATGTCTCACTTGAGACCAAATGTTAGCCAAGTATGAAATAAGCAAAGCAACCCACGTAGATATGAAGTTTAAAACAAACAATGGGGAAAGCTTTAGCAGTAAGAATTTGCTACTACCGGTCTCTCTAAATGGTATAATACATTGACCGATAATTTATGTATCAATTTTATTGCTAACAAATAAATTACCTTTCACGATTGGTCTTTCAATGTCTCTTATGAAAATTTTGCTAATATATGCATCAGCAATATATCTTTGACCAAATCGATAAATAGTATTTGCTGGATATACCTCTTTGAAGACGTTGGGAGAGCATGATGGTTGCATGACCTGAACAATATCTTGCCCCACCTTTAGATGATTCTCCAACGCCTCAACTTCCTCTTCTGGATCTCGTGCCGAGTCTCTTGGAAACTCCTTGTCAACTGAACATTGCCCAGCTTCACTTTCTAGCTCTTGATGCTCAGTATTAACCGAACAAAGTTCGGTCATCTTCTTTTGTTCATGCTGTTCATCAATCTCCTTGGCACGGAACTTGTAGGGTAGCAGGTAAACTCCCTTACATCCAGAAAAGTCGAGCACGGCTGACTCGCTTCGTTCGCCATGCTCTTGCTCGATGAAGTTTTCCTCTGTTGGCTTGATGGACCCGACATATATGCCGGACTCGTAATTGCCTGAACTGCTGAGTCCGGCTTCAACAAAGTCGGCCGTGATAACTAGGTCGATCTGATTTGACCCGATGCCTATGTTGCATGACCCGGCTTCAGTTGTCGGCCCGATCGTAATAGCCGAGTCAACCTCGTCTTGATTGACTTGTGGAGCTTCGTCTTCTTGCGTCAGTAACGCAGAGGGCTCGACATGATTGTTGTGCGGAAGAATAGACACTGAAATATCTCTCTTAAGAGTTGCATAAAACATCTCCAAGTCCTCCACATAACGCTTCTTCTTGAGAGCTTTGAACTCCTCGTTGCGCTTTCTCCTGATAACTTCATAGCCTTGACGTTGTTCGTCTGATAATTCCTCAAAAGTTTGTGTAGTGAAGTTACCGGTGTCAGCCTCAGGCTGAGATTGCCCCCCAACTGTTTCAGTTTCTTTCGGCCATGAATTGCCGAAATTTTGCAATTTTGCAGAGGAAGTATCGTACGCCTGATGCATGTAAAATGCATACAAGAACTTTGCATTATTTTACTTATATTTCCATCATATTTGCATCATATAAGGGTTA
Source organism: Poa pratensis (assembly GCA_947311845.1). Lineage (NCBI taxonomy): Eukaryota > Viridiplantae > Streptophyta > Magnoliopsida > Poales > Poaceae > Poa > Poa pratensis. The sequence goes on from CAMZMU010000104.1 coordinate 16,373,675, forward strand.
TATCATTGTTTTACATTGATTTTGGGAATATTTCACAATTTCTCTATTTTTCTGGAATTAACCCTGCGCAGGCAGAAAACCCTATTTTCTATGTTTTGATGTTTCAGGGACCAAACGACGTCCAAATGACTGAAACTTTACGAGCATCAATATTTGGAAGGAAGAAGACTGGAGCGAAGGAAGAAAACAAGCGGAGGCTCGAGGCCCAAAAGGGGGTGGCCCACGCGGCCCCTGTACCTGGCCGCGTGGGGCCCACCTTCTGGAGCCTCGATGCTCCGATGCCGTCGATCTTTTCTCCACCGACTTCGTCTTGACCTAAAACCGACTATAAAAATAGTCCCCGAGGCTCTTCGGAAAGGAGCGCCGCAGAAACACAGAAACCACGAAACAGAGATCAGGAGCTGCAGATTGGAGGGGGAAAACTCCGGCGGGGCGCTGCCGGAGAGGTCTCCACCTCCTCCAACGACTTCTCCACCGTATCCATGATGAAGAGGGAGTAGTCCACCCCTGGACTATGGGTTTGTGGAAGTAACTTATGTATCTCTCTCTCTTGTGCTTCACTAATTAGCACCGTATGAGCTGCCGAACATGATTACGGTCATCTATGTAATACCTTTGTGGTGGATCTTTATGAGTTAATATATGTTTGAGATTGCAATTGTTTTGTTTCAGTTATGAAAGTAGATGCATATTATGTACCCCGTTCTTGTTTACTTGTTTTGATCAAGCATGTGTATGAGACGTGTGTGGGGGAACGTGTGCATTAGATGGAGTAACGGGGGGTGGCTAGTGCGGTGAACGTGAGAGAAAGTTCCGCGATCCACTTGGGTGTTTTACCTTACTTTGTTGCCTCACTAGGGATAAAAAGAAATACCTTGCTACCGGAGATGTGGGTGTGACCATGCCACTACTCCATGACTAGATCTAGCATGTTCTTATTTCAACTTCATGTCATGAAACTTAATGCTATGCTCTGATTTATCTTAATACTAAGGTGTTATGATTTAGTTCGCATCTTAGTGGAGTATAAGAGAGATTAATAACCAAAAGATCTCTATGTTAGGACGTGATGCCCATATGATTATAACTTGTCATGAAACTTTGTTGCAATCTCATATGTTAACTTTGTGTTCCATTGTCCACCACTTATTAAAGAGAGAGTGCATTTGTGAAACCATGAACCCCGGTCCATTTTTAATCATAAGAAACACCTTTCCAACAACTTTCATCCACTTTTCATTTTCAGCCATAATTAAATCCGAAAATACAAAAATACTTTTGCATCTTGCATTCATATATAAAACCCAAAAATATCATCCATCATTGTTTCCATCATCCTTGCATATTTTCATTGCATATTTATTGTTTTGTTTTATCATTCTCACACCTTGTGCTTGACAACCACTTGGTGAGGTTGAGGGCACAAAACAATTTTTTTGTTTGCAGGTTTCCAAGGGAAGGATAAGGAGGTAAAGCTTCCACTACTGATTCCCCGAGAGTTCGATATAAACCCTCGAGTCACCTTCGGGGGAAAACAAGTCTTGCCCATACTACACACTCTGCTATTGGGGTCTCAACCTAACCATAGTGGGCCATCAAGACAATTTTCTGGCGCCGTTGCCGGGGAATCATTGCTGAAAGTTTTATCCAAGGGTATCTCACAACAAAGTCAACTTCATCACCAACTTGTGCAAACACCTAAGCTTGGGGAGGTTGCACCTACGTGAGCACCATCTTATCCATCTTTACTTGCAAATCATTTTATTTTGTTTTGTTATTGTCTTGCATTTTGTGTTGCATATTTTATTTTCAGTTTTGCATAAAAAATTAAAAAAACACATAAAAACTTGCAATCATGGTTCTTGGAAACAAACAAGAAGTGAGTCCTCCATTAAGTTCCATTTCTAATTTTAAGCAATATCCTGGAGAAACATTAAAAGATGCTTGGGTAAGAATTAATAGGATGCACTATGAGATCCTACACCTTGTGAAGATGAAAAGCTAAATCTTTACTTTTATTATGGAATATATCCTTGGTACCAAAATGCTTTAGATGGGGCTACAGGTGGAAGTTTTGTCTTGTCAACACCACCTTGTGCAGCCATGACACTTAGAAGAATTTTTGGTAGCTTTGTGGGTAGTAAGAAAAAGGTGGAGGACCACAGAAGCACTTGCATATCTATAGATAAATTTGAAGCCAAATTGAGAAACTACCAAATAAGAAGGATTTTGAACAACTAGCATCTTATTCTGAAACATTATTCCCAGGATAGACAATGATTAGTTATGTTATGCATAAACTAACATTATGTGAGAAAGAATTTCTTGAAAAAGATGTTTACCTCAACAGAATTGAGGAAAAGCTGGTTCGTGATAGTGATTCATTAAGAAAGACCCATCATTAAAATGAAAGAAAGTTGAGGAAGTTAAAATGCTGAGTGAAGTCAAGGAACCATTGCTTGACTTAGAGAATTGTAGCTTGCATGAATTAATATCTATCTTACAAAAATTTGCAAGTGATCCTTCCATTAATGCTAACCAAGCAGGTTTTGGTTCTTATATTGCTAATCATGTTTTAAAAGAAAAGATTGCTAGGTACAACCAAGAAGCTATGATACCACCTAAGCTTGGGGATATATGGATTCCCAAAGTACTAGTTACCATTGGAAAAGAGACACACCATGCTATATTAGATCTAGGATCTAGTGTCTCAGTTTTATCTAAAGAATTATATGAAGTACTTGAATTAAAGAATCTTGAAAAATGCTCTATTGAACTTGCACTTGCTGATGATTCCATTAAACATGCTATAGGAAGAGTAAGTGATGTTATGGTAGAGTTACATATGACTTTGTGCCTGTTGATTTTCTAATCATGGATATGGGGAATAAAACCTCTAGTCCAATTATTCTTGGAAGACCTTTTCTTCGTACCACAGGTGCTATCATTGATTCAAAAGAAGGAATGTGAAGTTTCAGTTTCCACACAAGAAATGCATGGAACACTTCCCAAGGAAGAGGGACACACCAAAGTTCAAGCTCCCTCATGAGCTTCGTCCACAATAAATATCAAGTAAGAAGCCTAGCTATATGGCTATAAAGAAAGCGCTTTACGGGAGGCAACCCGGTTGTTTTTATTTTTGATTTTCTTTGTGTCCTCTTGCTGTAACAAGAGACTTAGTTTTTAGTTTAGTTTCTGGAATTTTTAATAAAGTGCCAAGTTTTACCCATTTTGGTTTGAAAAAGTTGCTATTTGCATTCGGAGATATTATTCCAGCACGAATCTGTGCACGGTATGATTTTTAATTCCTATTCTGTAACTCCGAATGAGCTGATATTTAAACTGTAGTTGCAACTTTTCATCCTCTGTATGCATGAATTTTTCAGAATTTTTAGACAATTTAAGTAGGGTAGAAAAATACGTTTTGCTGCTGCTGTTTTTCTGGACAGATTCTGTCCCATTTTGTTTGATGCATGCTTAGAACTTTTAACTTGAATTTTAGATCCAATTGAGTTTATGAGTAGGCATACAACATAATACACTTACTGGACATTCATATAATTTTTGTCTAAGGATTATATGCAGCAAGAAATCTATTTGTTTATCACTACTAATGTCACCCCACAGAAAAGAAATGGGAGAAACGGTGTTTTGAAGTTTTTTCACAGGGATTAGAGGAGATGCACCAAGAGTTATCTAAGGATGGTGAAAACCATAAGCTTGGGGATGTGAAGACAACCCCACTGGACCTACACACTCTCGGTTTGCGCACGTCTAACTTCTGTTTTTCGATCAATGCACTTTATCGCATAAACTTGGAGCGTCTTTTTGTTTGTTTGGTTTGATTTTTATTTTGAAGACCACCACATTATCATTTATATATGAGAGAGCTACTGGAAATATGGGTTGAAATATGTTGGATGCTATTATGATTGGGAAAAGGGATGTTTGAGTTGATTTTAAAAGATACATATAGTTGCATGATTCAAGAGCTTGTTAATGAGTAATAATTTGCAAGTGTTTTATCAAGAGCTATCTTTTATTCATGTTTTGATGCTGAATGTTACTTTACTTTGTTTAACATGGATTAGTTAGTTCTATGGACACTCATGCATGCATTTAGACGGTCAACTTTCTCCCTCTTGCTAGCCCAAAAATTCCAACAAGCAAAAAACTTGTTTCCAACACTTCAACCAAAGTTTTTCCAGTGAGTCCACCATATCTACCTATTAGCTTTATGCTATTCCGAGTATGTTTACCATGTTATTTTGTATTATTTATACCTCTGAATTAAAATGCTTATGTTGTTGATTGTTATGGGAAAAGTTGGTTATAGAGCTCTCACGAACTTGATGCACACTTTACTTTTATTGCACTTAATGAACATGACCCATTGTGATTAAAATTATGATTTTATGAGCTTGACAAATGTCTTTGGTTGGGAGTTAGCAGAAATGTGCTGTCACATGGAACGTGTAATACCCTGAATTTTGAGTAGATTAATAAAATTTTGGAAATTTAGTTTTTTTTTTTTTGCTTCTAAGTATGTTGTTGTAGTATTTAAGCTGGTTTTTAATCTGCATGGTTAGAAAATTAGCCAAGAGAATTAAATTGCTTGTGCTTGATCGATGGTTTAATTAGAAGCTAGCTAGCTCTAGTACTAGTATTGTATGCATGTATCGATTGATTGAGCTAGTAAGTAGTACATGCATGCATAGATGATCCGCACCATGCATGACGTGAGAGATTAGGCAAGCAATAGTCAACGTGGCTTTGTCCTAGAGTAGTACAAGGTTGTGCTGGCAGCGGCCGATTAGCCTAATCCTGCGTGGACTTGTGCATGTCCAGGGAACAAGCGAGTCAGCTCATCCGCGTCGTCCGTGGAGAGGTTAGCAAATAGGAGCTGGACGCGTAGCAGGCTTAGGACCGAAGGTTGCCCAGATATTTAGCTGGTCAGCTGAGTTATTTTTCTAGCGAAGCATTATAAATAGGAATGCTACTAGCTGCTGCTGCTACGCACTCTTCTCACTCCATCAACGTGCATCGATAGAAGGCTAGCTAGAAAGAGAGCCTGAGAGGAAGACTAGAGAGAGATTAGTGAGATGGAGACGCCGGCGATGAGAGAGCGGCAGATGGGAAATACAGAGCGGTGCTGCTGCTTCACCGTATCAGAGGAGGCGATCTGTTATCGTTGATAGGAGGCGAGTGGAGGGTCCGGCGTACATACTTGTTGTTGGTATTTCTTTGGCTACGCTCTGGCGCATGAGATCGTATGTCGATCCAACCTAGTACTTGGAGGGGTCGACCATATAAGAGTTGATCATCGTTGAGATTATTTGCTAGCTACGGCGTAGCTTAACCGAGGCAAGCTCTTCGTACCTCTCTCATATATTTTGTAGAGCATGCTTTGATTGAATATGTGTGATACCCTGAGTGGTACGAGCTGTGTGTTGATATACATGGTTAATGCGCCGGTGTCGTTACGGTGATGGATCCGTAGGAGCCACCGGTACGAGCCAGGCTTAGCACGTATTTTTGACATGGAAATCAACTGAATGCTTTTATAAAATAAACTTGGTGCTACGAAGGTGATCGTATTGTACCGGTCACAGTACAGGTATGGGACTGTCTGAGTTCTCCGCGAGGGGCGGCCCTTGAATGGAAAGTGTCGGTGATGGATCCGTAGGAGCGACCGACATCGAGTAGGTCAGGGTGTCCGGTGTCCGAGCGGGTGAAAGGGCTCAGCTCGTTCTGGAATCCTGTGTGGTTCTGGGCGAGGCTGTCGATGTCGGAGTACCCCTCTTAAGAGTGTAAAAGCGTGGATATTCACCCCTGTGATTCCTGGGTAGGGAAACTCACTTTCAAGTGTGGCACCATGTGTTTTAATCTGCTTAACAACTTAACAGCACAATGATTGTTTTACTGCTATTTCGAAAACCTAGTGTATTTTACAAAGTATATGAAAGTGTATGAATTGTTTGCTGAGTATGATTTATTCGTACTCACCCTTGCTCCCCTCTGTTTTTAGTTGCAGTTGTCAGGTTAATCAGAGTGCGCAGCGGAAGCCGTGGTTGTCCGAGGAGTAGGCTGGACCAGTGGGCGGGATGCGACTAGAGAACCTTTTAGTCTTATAATTGTAAATAATCTTGTAAAATAAATAAATGAGCTGTTTTGATCCACTGTGCTGGTTTATCCTGCTTCTCTACGCCTTGCGCGTGTATAGACTTACGGGTCTATAGGCGCGCGGCGGCTGTCATTCTACCGGGCCGGGTCTCGGGGCGTGACAGTTAAAGTGGTATCAGAGCTCAAGGTTTAGGTTACACGGGACACTGATGGGTAGACCGGTAGTCTAGTTTTGCCGACTAACGTTGTTTGATGTTGTTTCTGATTGACACCGAAGCATGTTTGTTTTCTGGTTTTAATACTTAGATATATTTGTTAGATTTGTGTGGTTTGATTGCATGACTTAAATCTTTGTATTGACTAGCTAAAATCTTGCATGTTTGTTCAATTTTGTGGGTATGTTTTTGTGTTGAATTTCGGGGACGAAATTCTTATAAGGTGGGGAGGATGTAATACCCTGAATTTTGAGTAGATTAATAAAATTTTGGAAATTTAGTTTTTTTTTTTGCTTCTAAGTATGTTGTTGTAGTATTTAAGCTGGTTTTTAATCTGCATGGTTAGAAAATTAGCCAAGAGAATTAAATTGCTTGTGCTTGATCGATGGTTTAATTAGAAGCTAGCTAGCTCTAGTACTAGTATTGTATGCATGTATCGATTGATTGAGCTAGTAAGTAGTACATGCATGCATAGATGATCCGCACCATGCATGACGTGAGAGATTAGGCAAGCAATAGTCAACGTGGCTTTGTCCTAGAGTAGTACAAGGTTGTGCTGGCAGCGGCCGATTAGCCTAATCCTGCGTGGACTTGTGCATGTCCAGGGAACAAGCGAGTCAGCTCATTCGCGTCGTCCGTGGAGAGGTTAGCAAATAGGAGCTGGACGCGTAGCAGGCTTAGGACCGAAGGTTGCCCAGATATTTAGCTGGTCAGCTGAGTTATTTTTCTAGCGAAGCATTATAAATAGGAATGCTACTAGCTGCTGCTGCTACGCACTCTTCTCACTCCATCAACGTGCATCGATAGAAGGCTAGCTAGAAAGAGAGCCTGAGAGGAAGACTAGAGAGAGATTAGTGAGATGGAGACGCCGGCGATGAGAGAGCGGCAGATGGGAAATACAGAGCGGTGCTGCTGCTTCACCGTATCAGAGGAGGCGATCTGTTATCGTTGATAGGAGGCGAGTGGAGGGTCCGGCGTACATACTTGTTGTTGGTATTTCTTTGGCTACGCTCTGGCGCATGAGATCGTATGTCGATCCAACCTAGTACTTGGAGGGGTCGACCATATAAGAGTTGATCATCGTTGAGATTATTTGCTAGCTACGGCGTAGCTTAACCGAGGCAAGCTCTTCGTACCTCTCTCATATTTTGTAGAGCATGCTTTGATTGAATATGTGTGATACCCTGAGTGGTACGAGCTGTGTGTTGATATACATGGTTAATGCGCCGGTGTCGTTACGGTGATGGATCCGTAGGAGCCACCGGTACGAGCCAGGCTTAGCACGTATTTTTGACATGGAAATCAACTGAATGCTTTTATAAAATAAACTTGGTGCTACGAAGGTGATCGTATTGTACCGGTCACAGTACAGGTATGGGACTGTCTGAGTTCTCCGCGAGGGGCGGCCCTTGAATGGAAAGTGTCGGTGATGGATCCGTAGGAGCGACCGACATCGAGTAGGTCAGGGTGTCCGGTGTCCGAGCGGGTGAAAGGGCTCAGCTCGTTCTGGAATCCTGTGTAGTTCTGGGCGAGGCTGTCGATGTCGGAGTACCCCTCTTAAGAGTGTAAAAGCGTGGATATTCACCCCTGTGATTCCTGGGTAGGGAAACTCACTTTCAAGTGTGGCACCATGTGTTTTAATCTGCTTAACAACTTAACAGCACAATGATTGTTTTACTGCTATTTCGAAAACCTAGTGTATTTTACAAAGTATATGAAAGTGTATGAATTGTTTGCTGAGTATGATTTATTCGTACTCACCCTTGCTCCCCTCTGTTTTTAGTTGCAGTTGTCAGGTTAATCAGAGTGCGCAGCGGAAGCCGTGGTTGTCCGAGGAGTAGGCTGGACCAGTGGGCGGGATGCGACTAGAGAACCTTTTAGTCTTATAATTGTAAATAATCTTGTAAAATAAATAAATGAGCTGTTTTGATCCACTGTGCTGGTTTATCCTGCTTCTCTACGCCTTGCGCGTGTATAGACTTACGGGTCTATAGGCGCGCGGCGGCTGTCATTCTACCGGGCCGGGTCTCGGGGCGTGACAGAACGCTTTCAACATTGCACTTCATTTATATTTAGTTGATGTCATGTACTTTTGTTTATGGATGCTTACCATGGGTGAAATAAATGTGGAAATGAAGTAGGTTTAAATGAGTTTGTATAAATGGTTAGAGAGACGCCTGGGCCGCTAATCTAAGCCATGCAGGATCATGGTGGAAATTTACTTACATGCTATGGTGAACCTTAAGTGATGCACCCCACAATAAAAAGCTATCCCAATAGTAAATAAAAGAGGTGTTGAGACTGTTCATCTTGTTTGTTTGTCTTGTCATTTTGATATGGGCTTGTTCCATATCCTGGGAGAAGAGGTACCCCAGTTGACGCTCTTGATGATACTATTTTACTTACAATGATATTTAAATTGAACTTGCTTTGTTTCCCGAGTTGAGTAACACATGGAGTAGGTACTCGTATTCAAGGGGCATGAGACTTTCAACCTTTACTTTGTCAAGCACACTACTCATATTTGCTTTCACTTTAAACTTTAATCATTCAAGACGCTATGATAGGGGCAATGAGAGCTTGACACCAAGGAATACCACATTGCAATCATTAACTTAAGTAGAAGCATTTGGAAGTTAGATGAAACTTATTCATGTTTTACCTCTACTCAAATATATATCTTTCCAAAGTGTCCACCTTTTATATTCAGATTTTCATCTACACTCTATGACCATTGTAGGATGTTCTTATTTATCATTATGCATACTTGTGGTCCATAGTACTTTTTCATTTATGTTACACTTTGTGAATTATCATTGAACATCCTTACATTGAATATTTGATATCACTTCATAAACTATCTTGCATATTGCTACCTCTTTTTAAGAATGAACCATTTGACTCTATGTAGCAATACTAATCATCTTTGATATCCATTGACAGTATTAAATTGCAAAGTCCATGTTATTTTTATCACCTTCATACTCGAGGACGAGTATAGGTTAAGCTTGGGGATGTTGATGCATGTAAAATGCATACATGAACTTTGCATTATTTTACTTTTATTTCCATCATATTTGCATCATATAAGGGTTATATCATTGTTTTATATTGATTTTGGGAATATTTCACAATTTACCTATTTTTCTGGAATTAACCCTGCGTAGGCAGAAAACCCTATTTTCTATGTTTTGATGTTTCAGGGACTCAAATGACGTCCAAATGACCTGAAACTTTACGAGCATCAATATTTGGAAGGAAGAAGACTTTGGAGCGAAGGAAGCAAACAAGCGGAGGCTCGAGGCCCAAAAGGGGGTGGCCCACGCGGCCCCTGTACCTGGCCGCGTGGGGTTGATACGTCCATTTTGCATCACTATTTTATAGCATAATTTACTATTATTCATTGATATATTTCATATTAGTCAGATTTCAGCTGGAAAAAGCACCGTCAAGACACTATATTTCTGGAGCTCTAAAAATATTTTCAAGAAGACAGAAGTTTCTATTTTATCAGAAGATGGTGTCAGCCAAAAGGGGAGGTTGAGATGGGCCAGGAGGGGCCCACACCACCCCTGGACGCGGGCCCCACCTTGGCCGCGCCCTGGCCAGGTGTGGTGCCCCTGGCCCACCTCAGGCGCTCCCCCTTCGCGTACTTTATACCCCAGAAACCCTAAGACCAGGGGGGCCAGAAGAAATATTCCGCCGCCTCCACGAGGCGGAAACAACAGAGAGAGAAAAAGCTCCCCGGCAGGGAGAAATCTGCCGGGGAAATTCCCTCCCGGAGGGGGGAGATCATCGCCATCCTCATCGTCATCGCGCTGGACTTCATCGGGATCATCATCATCATCTCCACCACCATCATCGCCATCACCGCTGCACCACCTCATTCCGCTGTAACATCTAGGGCTGTACTTTGTCTAGTTCATAGGGGAAACTCTCCCGGTGTTAATTACTCCTTGTGGTTGATGCTTTTGAGTTTTATCGGTGAATTGAAGTATATGTTCAGATTGTTATTCATCATTATATCACCTCTGATCATGATCCATATGATGTCTTGTGAGTAGTTTGTTTAGTTCTTGAGGACATGGGAGAAGTCATGCTGTTAGTAGTGGAATTATGTTGAGTAATATTTAATGGTTTGATATTTAAGTTGTGGTGCTATTCTTCTAGTGGTGTCGTGTGAACATCGACTACATGACACTTCACCTTTATGGGCCTAGAGGAATGCATTGTGTACTTGGTTGCTAATTGTGGGGTTGCCGGAGTGACAGAAACCTAAACCCCCGTTAGTATACCGGTGCACAAGGGAGCGTAGGATCTCAGAGTTTAAGTCTGTGGTTAGATTTATCTTAATTACTTTCTTGTAACTGCGGATGCTTGCAAGGGGTATAATCACAAGTATGTATTAGTCCAAGTAAAGGCGGTGCATTAGCATAGGTTCACCCACACAACACTCATCAAAACAATAAAGATTAATCAACTATAAGAAGCGAAAGCACTTGACTAGAATCCCATGTGTCCTTAAGAACATTTTGCCATCATAAGTAAACCAACCGGCTTGTCCTTTGCCCTAAAAAGGATTGGGCCACTCGCTGCAATTATTGTTACTGTCTTTTACTTACTCGCATTTTATTTACCTGCTATATCAAAAAACCCTAATAACTTGTCTGCTAGCATTTACAGTGAAACCTTTACCGAAACTCCTTGTCAGCACCTTCTACTCCTCGTTGGGTTCGACACTCTTATTTATCGAAAGTACTACGATACACCCCCTATACTTGTGGGTCATCAGGGGCCCACCTTCTGGAGCCTCGATGCTCCGATGCCGTCGATCTTTCTCCACCGACTTCGTCTTGACCTAAAACCGACTATAAAAATAGTCCCCGAGCCTCTTCGGAAAGGAGCGCCGCAGAAACACAGAAACCACGAAACAGAGATCAGGAGCTGCAGATTGGAGGGGGAAAACTCCGGCGGGGCGCTGCCGGAGAGGTCTCCACCTCCTCCAACGACTTCTCCACCGTATCCATGATGAAGAGGGAGTAGTCCACCCTGGACTATGGGTTTGTGGAAGTAACTTATGTATCTATCTCTTGTGCTTCACTAATTAGCACCGTATGAGCTGCCGAACATGATTACGGTCATCTATGTAATACCTTTGTGGTGGATCTTTATGATTTAATATATGTTTGAGATTGCAATTGTTTTGTTTCAGTTATGAAAGTAGATGCATATTATGTACCCCGTTCTTGTTTACTTGTTTTGATCAAGCATGTGTATGAGAACTTGTGTGGGGGAACATGTGCATTAGATGGAGTAACGGGGGGTGGCTAGTGCGGTGAACGTGAGAGAAAGTTCCGCGATCCACTTGGGTGTTTTACCTTACTTTGTTGCCTCACTTGGGATAAAAAGAAATACCTTGCTACCGGAGATGTGGGTGTGACCATGCCACTACTCCATGACTAGATCTATCATGTTCTTATTTCAACTTCATGTCATGAAACTTAATGCTATGCTCTGATTTATCTTAATACTAAGGTGTTATGATTTAGTTCGCATCTTAGTGGAGTATAAGAGAGATTAATAACCAAAAGATCTCTATGTTAGGACGTGATGCCCATATGATTAATAACTTTTCATGAAACTTTGTTGCAATCTCATATGTTAACTCTATGTGTTCCATTGTCTACCACTTTATTAAAGAGAGAGTGCATTTGTGAAACCATGAACCCCGGTCCATTTTTAATCATAAGAAACACCTTTCCAACAACTTTCATCCATCTTTTATTTTCAGCCATTATTAAATCCGAAAATACAAAAATACTTTTGCATCTTGCATTCATATTATAAAACCCAAAAATATCATCCATCATTGTTTCCATCATCCTTGCATATTTTCATTGCATATTTATTGTTTTGTTTTATCATTCTCACACCTTGTGCTTGACAACCACTTGGTGAGGTTGAGGGCACAAAACAATTTATTTTTGTTTGCAGGTTTCCAAGGGAAGGATAAGGAGGTAAAGCTTCCACTACTGATTCCCCGAGAGTTCGATATAAACCCTCGAGTCATCCCTCGTGGGGAAAACAAGTCTTGCCCGTACTACACACTCTGCTATTGGGGTCTCAACCTAACCCATCAGTGGGCCATCAACGCCACATTGTTATAAGCCGGCACATGTGTTCGTGCAGAATTATCACTAGTTCGGCCATGTCCATGAAGGTGAGCCGAATCGCGAATATCGTTAGCAACATAAGGTGCCGAATAAGTAGTTACATGAGGCGCAGTATATGTCGACTGAGGGAAATTGGCCAAATAGCCAGTAGTAGCATGTCCAATTCCCCTATCCATCGGCGTATTTGAGGGTAAACCATCATACTGTGAGTTACTTGCCGATGCATAAAGAGGTGAAACACTCTCTTGTATGAGATTAAATCTGGTAACATTGGGTGCTTCATATTGATTGACTGAACTCACCATGTTGTTCATCGGCCTATGGATTTCTGGGGTTGCCGATGCATGAGAATTCGAGTATACATGTTGCAGGTTGCTAAAATTATAAGGAGTTGAAGCATAGAGATTATTATGCATCGGCTTTTGCACATAGTAAGAAATAGGGCTAGCCGATACAGTGCTCATATCAAAGGATCTAGCAACATCAACATAAGAATAATTAGCATCTACATAAGGAGATTGAGGATTCATGTTACCGATGTAGATTGCAATCTCTTGACGGCGCTCTCTTCGCAGCAAGAACGGGCTGGAAACCGTTCAAAGCTTCGTGTCCCCAGCGGAGTCGCCAAAAAGTGTGTTGACACACGAACACGTCACGTGTACCCGCGGCGCCGAGGGAGATGCTCCGCAACTCACTCCACGGGAGGCTCACCGGAAGCGCGATACGCAAGACAATCCGGCGGGGGCTTTTTTCGACCCGAAACCCCGCTTGCCCGGGAGGGACCCCGTTAGGGCTTGCGGCGGCTATGGGCTGCCCTAGGTCGGCCTGACCGCCCTAGAGCCTTGTGGATTCGCAGCCTCCAATCCTGAAGAACAAGAAGAAAATACTAGGGAAGAGGAATAAAAGTAGATGAACACGAGAAAGTAGTAGATGTGTTTGTTCGATTGGTGTTGGATCAATCGGCCGTCACCCTCGTGTATATAAGAGGCGGCTGGACTTCCCATACAAGGAAAAGGTTTGGATTCACGTCCAAAACCCTAATTTAGGTCCAATTCGGATGGTCTGACCCGAACCTTCCAAAACTGTTCGGTCTGCACCTTGCGGGTCGTTTTTGAGACAGTTACCGACCTCGGATCAAAATCTCGTAGAAGACGAAGTTGTTCGTCTCGAAAAAACGAAGAACTTTTATTTTATGCGTTTTCCATTTGACTTCATCTTGCCAAAAAGTATGTTGACACACGAACACGTCACGTGTACCCGCGGCGCCGAGGGAGATGCTCCGCAACTCACTCCGCGGGAAGCTCGCTGGAAGCGTGATACGCAAGACAATCCGGCGGGCGCTTTTGTAGACCCGAAACCCCGCTTGCCCGGGAGGGACCCCGTCAGGGCTTGCGGCGGCTATGGGCTGCCCTAGTCGGCCTGACCGCCCCTAGAGCCTCGAGGATTCGCAGCCTCCATTCCTGAAGAACGACGAAGAACGAGAAGAAAGATACAAGGGGAGAGGGATAAAAGTAGATGAACAAGAAAAAGTAGTAGATGTGTTTGTTCGATTGGTGTTGGATCAACCGGCCATCACCCCTCGTGTATATAAGAGGCGGCTGGACTTCCCGTACAAGGAAAAGGTTTGGATTCATGTCCAAAACCCTAATTTAGGTCCAATTCGGATGGTCTGACCCGAACCTTCCAAAACTGTTCGGTCTGCACCTTGCGGGTCATTTTTGAGGCAGTCACTGACCTCGGATCAAAATCTCGTAGAAAACGAAGTTGTTCGTCTCGAAAAAACGAAGAACATTCATTTTATGCGTTTTCCCATTTGACTTCATTTGGACCCTTCACATGCAGTTGAAAGCAATTCGATGTGTTTTCAGTTTTCCCGGATTGCAGGCACCCGAGGCAGACAGTGTCTGTGGTCGGGCGACCGCTCTTGCCAGCACCCTTCGTGCGCGCCCGAGGGCAGACTATGTCTAGGTAAGGCGCCCACAGTATTTTGGCTCCACAAGTTGCATATGACCTCAGATTGAGATGATCAAAAACCAAAGTTGGTTGCCTCGATGATACGGACAACTTTCGTTCACATTATATTTTCATCTGAGACAATCTTGGTGGTACCTCTTTGTAAGCCAAAATTGGTCGTCAACCGCGGCAACGTTTCCTTGATTTCTCTGCCATGAACCTAAAGGAACGAGGTTCTCCGCCATGCGCTCGCCGCTACCATGATAACCACTCCACCGATTTCTCTGTCGTGGCTTGCTCGTGCACCCGATTCTGCTGAGTTGTCGTGGCACCGTTTCAGTCCATTCTTCCGCTTTGATACATTTGCATTCCATGACCGAAACTCCGACAATGAGCCAAATTTGACCGTCAACATCATGCCTCCTTTGTGGGCTCGAGTTGACAGAAACGACTAAGGGTGAGGATGTGTTGTTGCTACTAGTGGTAAAATAACGGTGTTTATTACTACGTGTTGTAACCATTGCTTACATTATGCACCATGCTTATTGCAATTATCTGTTTCTTTCAACTTAATACTTTCGGGTGATAGGCTGGATAGCGATCCCGGGGTGGATTATTAGTCATAGATGCAGTTGGATAACGGTCTATGTATTTTGACGTAATGCCCAATTAAATATTACAAGGAACTATAATATGTCATGTTTGCATTGTCATGCTACCACAATTTGTCAATTGTCTAGCTGCAATTTGTTTACCCAACATGCATGTTATTTATCTTATGGAGAGAGACCACTAGTGAATTCTGGCCTTGGTCCATTTTCTCATATTGTTTACAACCGTTTTGAAAGGACACGGATGTCGCCTAGAGGGGGTGAATAGGCGATTAAAATTCTTTACATCTTAGTCTTGAATAAATACGGAATAAAACTAGTGTTTAATTTGTCAAGCACGAAACCTAAACAAGCTTGGTTTACCTATGTGCACCAACAACTTATGCTAAGCAAAATAAGCAACTAGGTGACAGCAAGATATATTACATCAAACTCGATGGCTATCACAAAGTAAACTGCATAAGTAAGAAGCTTGATATAGAAGTACCGAGGCACTTGGAGACGATGATTTATTGCGAAGTTCACTTCCCAATGGAATCTAGTCTCCGTTGGAGCGGTGCGGAGTCACAAAGTAATCCTCGAATAGCCATCAATGGCACACTGTAATCTTCTTTGTGCCTCCACCAGTGCGGAGTGCCACGAACCACTATGGGACACTTGAGGGTGGTCACCGAACACGTACAAGGATGAGGCACACTCCACAACTTAATTGGAGCCTCCATCGAATACCCGCGGCTCCCAAATCCACGAGGATCACAAGGTTGAGTCACACTCCACAACTTAATTGGAGGCTCCCAACTATCCCGTGAGCAACCAAAACTCTGAGATCAACAAAGACCGTCTAGGGCACTCCAAGTATCCAAGAGGACAAGATCTAGGGCACTCCAAGTACCCAAGAGTAATAAGCTTCTCAACTTCACTTTCCACATATCACCGTGGAGAACTCTGATGACCCACAAGTATAGGGGTGTATCGTAGTACTTTTGATAAATAAGAGTGTCGAACCCAACGAGGAGCAGAAGGTGCTGACAAGGAGTTTCGGTAAAAGTTTCACTGTAAATACTAGCAGACAAGTTTTTAGGGTTTTTTGATATAGGAGGTAAATAAAATGCGAGTAAGTAAAAGACAGTAATAATAATTGCAGCAAGTGGCCCAATCCTTTTTAGAGCAAAGGACAAGCCGGTTGGTTTACTTATGATGACCAAATGTTCTTGAGGACACACGGGATTCTAGTCAAGTGCTTTCGCTTCACATAGTTGATTAATCTTCATTGTTTTGATAAGTGTTGTGTGGGTGAACCTATGCTAATGCACCGCCCTTACTTGGACTAATACATACTTGTGATTATACCCCTTGCAAGCATCCGCAGTTACAGAAAGTAATTAAGATAAATCTAACCATAGCCTTAAACTCTGAGATCCTACGCTCCCTTATGCACCGGTATACTAACGGGGGTTTAGGTTTCTGTCACTCCGGCAACCCCACAATTAGCAACCAAATACACAATGCATTCCTCTAGGCCCATAAAGGTGAAGTGTCATGTAGTCGACGTTCACACGACACCACTAGAAGAATAGCACCACAACTTAAATATCAAACCATTAAATATTACTCAACATAGTTCCACTACTAACAGCAAGACTTCTCCCATGTTCTCAAGAACTAAACAAACTACTCACAAGACACCATATGGATCATGATCAGAGGTGATATAATGATGAATAACAATATGAACATATACTTCAATTCACCGATAAAACTCAATCGCATCAACCACAAGGAGCAATTAACACCGGGAGAGTTTCCCTTATGAACTAGACAAAGTATAGCCCTAGATGTTACAGCGGAACGAGATGGTGCAGCGGTGATGGCGGTGATGGTGATGGAAGTGGAGATGATGATGATGATGATCCCGATGAAGTCCAGCGCGATGACGATGAGGATGGCGATGATCTCCCTTCTCCGAGAGGGAATTTCCCTGGCAGATTTCTCCCTGCCGGAGAGCTTTTTCTCTCTCTGTTGTTTCCGCCTCGTGGAGGCGGCGGAATATTTCCTCTGGCTGTCCCCGTGTCTTAGGGTTTCTGGGGGATGAAGTACGCGAAGGGGGAGCGCCTGAGGTGGGCCAGGGGCGCCACACGTGGCCTGGGCGCGGCCAAGGTGGGGCCCGCGCCCAGGGGTGGTGTGGGCCCCTCCTGGCCTATCTCAGCCTCCCCTTTTGGCTGACTCCATCTTCTGATAAAATAGGAACTTCTGTCTTCTTGAAAATATTTTTAGAGCTCCAGAAATATAGTGTCTTGACGGCGCCTTTTTCCAGCTGAAATCTGACTCGGCAGTTAATTATCCAATAATCATCAAACATGCAAAATAAGACAAAATAACATAAATAACACATCTTAATATGAAATATATCAATGAATAACAGTAAATTATGCTATAAAATAGTGATGCAAAATGGACGTATCAACCCCCCCAAGCTTAGACCTCGCTTGTCCCCAAGCGAAAGCTGAGCTCAGTAAACTAAAACAAAGGTTTATGGAGTGAAGCGTCGATAATAAAGAATACGGACAAGAAGCATCAGTATTTAGTTAACAACACAACTCATTTAAACAGCAACCACTCTTCATAAAACCTAACTTGAACATGAGTAGTGAACCAACCACAATAAAAATACACAAAGGAAATTATAGATTAGTAATGGCACACTTCATTCTTAGTCATAGAACAATAAACAATCAATACTTATCTTTCGAAATGAGTCTTTATATTAGAGCTTATATTGCAGAACTCCCACACTCAATTATCACACCCTCTTTACAGTCATTGATAACTTGCAAAGTTATATTCTTAGAGGCAAAAGTCTTTGTGCCAAGACAAGGAAGGATAAAAGACATGATCGACAATATTAATGATATACGTGGTTGAATCACAACAACTCAAATGCTTGCTCAAGGAAGAAGGAAATAGGTGTACTGACTCAACATGAAAAGTAAAAGAAAGGCCCTTCGCAGAGGGAAGCAGGGATTAAGTCATGTGCTAGAGCTTTTTAATTTTTGAAATCATATAGAGAGTAAAAATTAAGCTTTGAGAGGTGTTTGTTAATTGTCAACGAATGGTAATGGGTGAGAACAGTATTCTCCCTGTCAAACAGACTTTTAAGAGCGGCTCCCATAAGGACGTTATTTCTACCAGCAAGGCAGATCATCCCTCTTTCTCTTTGGTTTACACACACGCAGGTATTTCACTATTTTGTCATTTCTTACTGATGAATCAGGGCAAAAGTGTGAAGAGAATTAATGGTTAAAGTTGTAATTAATTGGACTGGGCACCCCGTTGCCAGCTCTTTTTGCAAAATTAGAGGATAAGCGGATGTATATGCCGCTAGTCCAGTGTAAAAGTCCATTTGACAAGTAGAATAAAGCTAACCACACTACTTCCTCATGAGCTAGTAAACATTGACACAAAAAGGAGTAATAACATTTTGAATAGTTTAAAGGTAGCACATGAAAAATTTACTTGGAGTGGCAAGGAAATACCACATATAGGTAGTTATGGTGGACACAAATGGCATGGGTTTGGCTCAAGGATTTGGATGCACGAGAAGCATTCCCTCTCAGTACAGTGGTTAAGGCTAGCAAGGTCATGCAGCAAGCATAAAAGTTGGAGGATGCACACAAATATACCCGTAATAGAAGCAATCATGCTATCTTCCCTGTAAGCACAAATGTTTTAATTCAAAGAATACTAATCTTATTGGCTAACAAGAAGGAAAGATAATTTCATGGTATTGTTGCTAATGACCAATACTAAGTTTGCCACAACTAATATAATCTACTTGATGTACCCAAAAGTGGCGCCAATACCAATGGCAAGATCAACACATAAAGGGGATTGCATACTAAAATAAAATGTACCGAAAGTAAAGGTGGAACTTCTCATTAATATTCTGAACAAAGACACGCTCAAACCAACGGATACATGGATAACTAAAAGGGTGACACTCCACATTGCAAACCATCTTATAAGATAACTTCTCTACTCATGATATGACCACGAAATTGTAAAAACAAAAGGATAAAGATGATACTGGGCACTCCCCCAAGCTTGGAACAAGCCAAGGGAGTGCCATTACCCCTTGACGATTTAGGCTTGATCTCTTGGTGGTGACTCCTAATGAGCTTCTCGACCAAATCCTTCAATTCATCTATCTTGTATGTGAGGATGCGATCATCTCCGATTGTGTTCGATGCGGTTCATGAACTGGTCAGAAGGTGAATCCCAGCTCTTGGAATTGTTTCCCCACTTCTCACTGGACTTAGGGCTTTCTTTTCCTGCATTGTTAGATCGATCTATATCCCAACAAGTAGGCAACTCCATCTCCGAACTCTCTCAAATTGATACTTATGGATGAGGGTATGGAAAGGGTTACTGGAGTTTGAGGAGTGTCTTGGGGCAAAGGCATGACGCGATGCCTCACCACCCATGTTCAGCTTCGCGTTCTTCACAGGATTGAAAGGGTTGGCAGTCACCCCGATGCTTGCAATAGTAGCGCGAGGACGTGGAGTTGAGTCTTCCTCTACTTCATCATCGGTTTCGCTCTTGACCTCCTCCTCGATCCTCTGGTCCATGATGTCCCCCGGCCTCCTTGTTCGTTGTCGTTGGAGAAGACCATGGCGTCTAAATCTGAAAAGTTCCTGGCAGAAACAGCTCGAAAACAAAACTCGACGAAAACACGATATACGGACCTCGGGAGATCCGGGTGATTATATAGCAAAAAGTTTTACAACAAAAGGAAGGTACAGGACGAAAGGGGTCGGAGACGGGCTCCGAGGAGCCCACACGCACCAGGCGCGGCCAGGGTGGGCCCGCGCCCTGGGGTGGTGTGGTGCCCTCGGGCACCGTTTCCTACCCTTTTCCGACTCATAATTTTCCATATTATAAAAACAACAAATATTAAGTTGGAAAGTAAATCGCGAACTTTTTCTTACCGAAACTGTTACCTATTCCAAATCAGCTTCTGCAGTTGTCTGAATTTGACTTTTTATAAAATCCTCTGGAGTTACCACTTTGATAAATCAACATCTTCATTATAAGAATCTCCAGAAATGTAATGCTTGAGTCTTTGACCATTAACCACTTGTGGTCTGTCCCCATCTAGTGAATTGATTTTAATCGCACCTGAGCGATAGACCTCCTCGATGATATAAGGTCCTTCCCATTTTGAAAGTAATTTTCCTGCAAAAAATCTGAGACGAGACCTATACAATAAAACTTTTTCACCTACGTTAAATTCTCTCTTAAGAATTCTTCTATCATGCCATTGCTTAACTTTCTCTTTAAAGAGCCTAGCATTTTCATAAGCTGCATTTCTCCATTCATCTAAAGAATTCAAATTAAGCAATCTCTTTTTACCGGCAAGTTTAAAATCTCTATTAAGTTCTTTCACCGCCCAATAGGCTTTATGTTCTAATTCTAGAGGCAAATGACAAGCTTTTCCATAAACCATTTTGTAAGGAGACATTCCCATAGGATTTTTATAAGCAGTTCTATAAGCCCACAAAGCATCGTTAAGCTTTTTAGACCAATTTTTTCTAGATTTATTAACAGTCTTTTGCAAAATAGATTAATCTCTCTATTTGACAATTCTACTTGACCACTTGTTTGGGATGATATGGTGAAGCAATTCTATGATTAACATCATACTTAGCTAGAGTTTTTCTAAAAGCACCATGAATAAAATGAGAACCACCATCAGTCATGAGATATCTAGGCACACCAAACCTTGGAAGATAATATCTTTAAGCATTTTTAATGATGTCTCACCATCAGCACTAGAAGTTGGTATAGCTTCTACCCATTTAGTAACATAATCAACAGCAACAAGTATGTGAGTATAACCATTTGAGGAGGAAAAGGACCCATAAAGTCAAATCCCCAACAGTCAAAGGTTCAATAACAAGAGAATAATTCATAGGCATTTCATTACGTCTACTAATGTTACCTACTCTTTGACATTCATCACATGATAAAACAAATTTTCTAGCATCTCTAAAAAGGGTAGGCCAATAAAAACCTGATTGTAGAACCTTTTGTGCAGTTCTATCTCCAGCGTGATGTCCTCCATAAGCACTTCCATGGCATTTGCTCAATATTTTTTCTGTTCATACTCAGGAACACATCTTCGCATAATGCCATCTACTCCTTCTTTATACAAATGTGGGTCATCCCAAAAATAATGCCTCAAATCATAAAAGAACTTTCTTCTTTGCTGAGCTGTAAAGGTCGGAGGCAAATACTTGGCAACAATAAAATTAGCATAATCAGCATACCAAGGACTTTCGCGTGAGCTTACCTTTATCGCAGCCAATTGTTCATTTGGAAAACTATCATTAACAGGTATAGGATCATCTGAAATGTTTTCTAATCTAGACAAATTATCAGCAACAGGATTTTCAGCACCTTTCCTATCTACAATATGTAAATCAAATTCTTGCAGTAAAGTACCCATCTTATGAGCCTAGGCTTAGCATCTTTCTTTTCCATAAGGTATCTAATAGCAGCATGATCAGTGTGAATAGTAACTTTTGAATCAACAATATAAGGTCTAAATTTATCACAAGCAAAAACAACTGCTAAAAATTCCTTTTCAGTAGTAGCATAATTCTTTTGAGCGGCATCAAGTGTTTTACTAGCATAATGAATAACATTTAACTTCTTGTCTACCCGCTGTCCAAGAACAGCTCCTACAGCAAAATCACTAGCATCACACATTATTTCAAAAGGTAAAGTCCAATCAGGAGGTTGAACAACAGGAGCTGTGATTAAAGCCTTTTTTAGAGTTTCAAAAGCTTCCTTGCAA